>VONZ01000377.1:0-670375 GCA_012976165.1 Labeo catla | reverse complement strand
CTTTTTTTTTTGTTTTATTCACTTATAAACTGTGTTTTAATCCATCATAAGTTATGACATCTTTCTGACTATCTAATAGTCCAGGTGCATTCTGAATAAAATTCCATTTAAATTACTGTGTGCAGTGATGCTTAGTACCACAGCACATATCAAGCACGGTGTAATCTTTTCACTCACAGTGCTACAAGCATGTCCATCCAGTGTGTATCTGATGCTTAGGTTCTGGATGTATCAGTGACATGCATGCATGAGGGCTCCAGTTTCTAATCCTCTTGCTGCTGTCTGGTAAATAGCTGCTGGTGCTGGCCAACATATGACCTGGATGTGGTGAGCAACAGTGAAATTGATAATGGAATATTGGGGGTGGGGACTGTGTGTGTGAGTGGGTGGGTTAAGCAATCTGTCTCCGCACTTCTATATGAGGGTCTGACGTGACTCTGATGGGGGGTTGTGTGTTTCATGTGTCTGAATTGGCTCCGACCTGACAGGTGGGGGCTGGTGCGCTGTTTAATCTGTAGCATTGAAGAATGTAGGACACTCCATACATCCATGAACTCAGAATGGCCCCATATGTTTCAACAGGATCATATCATGAAAAATTTAATTTTCTTCGATCACTCAAGGCAAGACACCCCAGGTGAAACGAGTACAAAATGTAACAGAAATAACCATACTTTCCCAGTGGATTTATTACATTAAGAATTGCAAACATTTTTGTATTATAAATTTAAAAATGCAAATGATCCATTATCTAATTAAATATGTACTAATTTGCATACGTTTCCAGAACAAAAATCTGAACTTTAGATGAAGCTAGGTTTAAAATTTATTTTGTTGACATATTAATGGGTTTTACAGAGGGGATTTTGCACAACTCATTTTATCACTCCATGAATCAGAAAATACAATCAGCAGTGATGTTATTCTAGTATCACTGAGATTAAGGCTGGGTTTTAACACAAATTTCTAGATTCGAGTCAATTCAATATCTATTATTTTGGATATATATCAGATACAGTACATGGCAAATTTTCTCAAGAAAAAATCTCTTAATTAATGCTATAAAATATACATGAGAGTCAGTTGATACTACATTACTATAATATTGAAGGTTAACATTATAATATTAAACTAAACTAAAAGTTAACTTTCACTTTAAATTACATAATTATATTTGTTCTCCAATTCATTTTTTGAAATATAAACATTTAAATGGTGGCTGTCATAAAAACCTGATGGATTTATTCAAACTTAAATATTAAAGATAAGTAAAAATTACAATGAATATGTGAAATAGTGCCTATATTTAGCAAAATGCTCCTCTTGTACTGAATTTATGGTCACAGAATTTTTTTTCCCCCTGAGGTAAAAAACAGGCTAGACTAATTGATTCTTGGGATTTAAGAATCAATATTGTTTCATAAAAATGAGAATGGAATAAAAGTGAGAATTTAATATTTTTACCCAGCCCTAATTGAGATGCAATTACAGTTTTTATTAATATTTTGGATTTCAAAATTACATTTTATTTTTATGTTTTCATTTTACTTACAGTTTTAGTAATTTTGGTGTTTTGTTTAATGTTTATATAGTTTTTATTCATTTTTATTTCAGTTATTTTTTTACATTGTTAAACTAAATGAAAATAAGAAATGTTACTTAAAAACTACCTCAAAATGTTTAAGTGTACATTTAATGCTTATTTTATTTCAAGTTAACAAAAATGTTTTCTTTTTGTTTGTTTGTTTGTTTAGTTTAGTTTTAGTTATAATAATCCTAGTCAGCTGCCAGAAAAATGTTTTTAGAAATAAAAAACAAATCCCACAGTAAAACCCTTTGTAGCTAGGCAATAAAACTAAAAAGTTTGTTTGTAAGTGCTACTGAATTGGAGATTTCTGGCTTAGTGTATAAGAAAAAATCAATGTGAGAGTTTTAAATGTTGCCTTTGAAGATAAATATTGTAGAATTAAAATCTACATATGCAAATAGATAGAAGTTCAGTAAGTTTAAAAGTGTATTTTAAATGTTTTTTTTCTTCTGCTTGTCTGAAACATGTTATGGAAAGCCAAATAGCCCAAAATCTCAAAACTGACCAGTGTTACAATAGAATAAATAATGTTTATGCCTGTAGTGTCTTGTCTTAAAATGTTAATGTTCTATGTAAACACACTTTACTTAAACTCAGACCTTCCTCAGGTCTATTGTCTATTCTATAAAGGACTATTGTTTGTCACTAAGACGCTTTTATTCAGAAATGGTGCATAGATTGAGATTGAGCAGTGTATGTTGAATATTCAGCCGAGTGTCTGTGCAATCACAGCTTGGCATGCCAAACACACATACACCATAAAACCCTCTGCCATCTGCCTCTGGCACGTGATGCTGCATGCGTATGCGACTATAGCTCATACACGCAACCTCCTCACACCTCTGCTGGACAAAAAGGAAAAAAAGTGTGTGCCTGTGTGATGGAGTGAGCGTGAACCCATTAGCGATATGATAGATGGACGGCCGCATGAGATAAAGCAGCTCTCCGCATAAGCGGAAACTTCCATGCTTTGTGTTTCCCGGCTCTCTAGCTCTAATTGAATAGCTGTCTTCTGCGGCCCGATTATGGTAATGGCTCCCTGCAGAACAAAGCCAGGTGAGTGTCCTTGTGATTAGGAAACAGTCAAGAGGGCACATCAGCGAGGAGAGACTCCCGGAGGACAACACCTCACGGAGGAGGGTGCTCACCTGCCAAGCGAGCCGACGGGGAGGTGTGTGCCTGTCAAGAGTTACTGTAAACTGTGCTAGTACTAGAAAGAGAGAGGTGAAATGTGTCTAGAGGGTGGGACTGTGTGTGTGTTTGGGTGAGAGAAAGTATTTTGGCACTGGAGGGCATGTGAAAGCTTCTCAAGACAAGATCGGGCATTGGAGGAGATCATCCCAGGTGCAATGGAAACGCCCTCTGCTGTCCTTATCCAAAGTCAAGGCTTGTTTTATGTGTGTGTTGCAGGGGGAATAGAAAATGGGTTGGAGTATTTATCTCATAAACTTGCAGATTTATTCCTTGACATTGTACGAGTTTTAACAGTGGATAGTAATATTTATATAATATGAAAGTATAATAGAAGAAACTAAAAGATACAATATAGTACATTTGGTAAGATGCCACCTGGGGCAAGATGACCTCCTGACCTCCTTTTTACTCGACCACAGATGGCACAAAATCTAATCTTAACACATTTAGTAAATGGCTGTGGTCTTCTTATATTTTGTTATTTCATGTGAATAACAGCATTATTAAGATTCAGTCAGCTTAAAAACAGAGGTTAACTGATCTAATGTTATGTCTCTGTACAATGGTAGTCTGTGACGGCTGAACGTTAAAGGTTTTTGTGTTGGTTAACGAGGGATTCATGGACATATTAATGTTTTTATTTTTGTGGAGTAAAAAATATTGTTTTAATTCGTAAGTGAAAAGATAAACTTAGACCCTTGGGGTAAGATGGCCCGAGTGGCATGTTGTTGCTAGTGTTATTATGCTTTATTGTAATACTTTTTGTAATTCATGGGTTTATTGAATAATTCCATAAAATTATTGAGTCAGATGTAGGCCTACATTTCAGACATCTTAAAGGGTTAGTTGACCCAAAATTGAAAATTAGCCCATTATTTACTGACCCTCAAGGCATTCTAGGTGTATATGACTTACTTTTTTCAGACGAATCCAATCGGAGTTATATTAAAATTTCTTCTGGCTCTTCCCAGCATTAGAATGGAATGGACAGGTGTTTCTCTTCATCAGTCCAAAACAAGTCCAATAAAGTGCATCCATCCATAATAAGAAGTGCCTCACATGGCTCTGGAGGGTCAATAAAGGCCTCCTGTAGCGAATCGATGAGTTTTTGTAAGAAAAATATCCATATTTAAAACTTAATAATCACGTTAATCTAGTTTGCACTAACAGTTGTACACTGAAGCAGCTCTGGGCGGATGATTGTGATGTCGGTGTTGCGTATGTGCCGCTCAGAAGTGACAAACGTGGACGTGCAGTGGAGAGATCTAAACAACAGTCACGAATTAGAAGTACAAAACGAAGATTTGTAAAGAAAAATGTCCGAGGATTTTAATATAAGCAAAAAGGAGACTGGATTTCCTTTGCTAAAGTCAGGAAAATTTGCTTCCTTTGCTCCTGTAAACAAACATTGGTTTTCACGAGACTCATACGTCATCCGCCTTGTTTGAGAAACTCTTAAAGGGATAGTTCACCCAAAATGAAAAAATGAAAATTACCCCATGAATTACTCACCCCTTTAAGCCATCATAGGTGTACATGATTTTCTTCTTTTACACGAATGCAATCAGAGTTGAAAAATGTTTTGGCTCTTCCAAGCTATATAATGGAAGTGAATGGCTGTTGAGATTTTGAAGTCCAATAAAGTGCATCCATCCATGCACTTTATTGGGGGGGGTTAATAAAGGCTTCAAAAGGGAATCTATGTGTTTGTGTAAGAAAAAAAAAATCCATATTTAAAACTCTATGAACCGTAATCTCTAGCTTCCGCTTACTGTTGTATGCATGTCACAAGAGAGTGGCGTTCTGGTGCGTGGAAGTGCAGAGGTGAAAGCTAAACAAAACACTCTTCACAAATTAAGTACAAAATGAGGATTTGTAAAGAAAAATGACGGAGGATTGTGAACGAACGTACAACAGTTAGCGGAAGCTAAATTATGGTTTATAAAGTTTTAAATATGGATATTTTTCTTACACAAACACATCGATATGCTTCAGGAGGTCTTTATTAATGCCATGGAGTCATGTAGAGCTCTTTTTATGATGGATGGATGCACTTTATTGGTCTTCAAAATCTCGACAGCCATTCACTGCCATTATAAAGCTTGGAAGAGCCAGGACGTTTTTTTAATATAACTCCGATTGTATTCGTCTGAAAAAAGAAAGTCATATACACCTAGGATGGCTTGGGGTGATCTGTCCCTTTAACAAATATTTCTGTGCTTCAGTCTGTGCTTGTTTGTCAGTGATTTTGCAGGTTACACATTAGGCCAGTAGGTTGGGACAAGTGACAAGACAGATATAAGTGAGTCCTTTGAACTTTCAAACATGCTGATTCATTCTGTGACAAAACAACTGACCATCTTTGTGAATGAGTTACATGAGCTGTTCGTTCAAAGACGCTGATTCTTTCAATTGCAGCAAAAATAGATTAAGTAGCTGAATGCAAAACTGTTAGTTATTAAAAAAAGTGTGTAAAAGCAATATTACACTCATAATCATGTTCGAGGGCACAGGTAATTATATCAGATGCAACAGCACTCTTGTGGGCGATAGCTAGGGTTTAAATATAACATTAACTAATATAATATATTAGATAATATAGACTATACAGTAGGCCTACTGTGTGTTCTTAAAACATAAATTTAACAGTATTTAGTGAGGTTTACACTTAAATGAAATATCATTGGATTAAGAAAAATAAATTAGATATGAACTGAATGTTTATTTTTGGCAAAATAGCTGACAACAACTTTAATATAGCTCATATATTAACTGAGTGAGTGAAAACAAGATGCTGCTAATTAAAATGCAATGCTTCAGGTTCAGTTTAATATTAGAAGGACATTATTATTGCTTTTAAAGTCTCAGGCACTGTCTGTCAGAACCATTTTCCTAAAATATGCACATGTCTGTATTACTGAGAGCATATACACGCTCTTCAATCATACTTCCATGCACACACTGTTCTGTGGGATAGCTAATAGAATTAACAGCGTTGGGCTGGAGTATCTAAAGAAACAGAGACGATTAAATTGACAGCTCCGGTAGGCAGTGCCAGCGGCCTGACATCTACATATGATGGATGGCAGACATGATTTCCATTTAGTGTCTGTATTCATATATAGCGTTTGCGCGGGCTCTCTAGCCATCCACCAGCAGACGAGGGGAGTTACAAAGGAGAGAAATCTTCATGCACAGATTAGTGTGCTGGGAAATGGATCAGCGCATGATAGGAATCTAGCTAAAGTCCATTATTAACTCAGCAAAAGATGGATAATGAGTTATTGTCTGCAAAAAGTGGGTTGGTGTCTGTATAAATAAAAAGGGACAATGAAATAATAGATGAACAACACACAAAAAGGGAACGAATGAATGCATTAATGAAGTGCATTTTTCAGGTCTGTATTTTTGTCTGAATTATTTAAAAGCATTTGGATTTCAGAACAAAGAGGAAATGATATAAGGGAAGGCAAGGAGACAAAAAGCACGGGCGAAGAAAGACGTGACAGAAAAATAATAAATCTGGCTTGTAAAAAGAATATTATTAGCATTTAACAGCTCAGAGAAGAACAATAATAATATGCCACACACATATAAATGCATATAACTGCATTCTCATATAGATGCAAGTATAGACTATATAAAACTGTCATTCATTTCTCACCCTTGTTTATTTATTTATTTTTTTACTTTAAGAGAGAATATACATAAGATCAGAGAGAATGTTCTGCTTTTCTAATATAAATGAATAAATTTATATATAATAAGAAATGTTAATATAATACATATAGATAGATAGATGATAGATAGACATGAATGCATTTGTTTAATTTAAATTTTAATAGAATTTCCACACAGATAGATAGACAGATAGATAGATAGATATGTTCAATAAATTTTAATATAATTCTATACACACATATGATAGATGATAGATAGACATGAATACATTTGTTTAATTTAAATTTTAATAGAATTTCCACACAGATAGATAGACAGATAGATAGATAGATATGTTCAATAAATTTTAATATAATTCTATACACACATATGATAGATGATAGATAGACATGAATACATTTGTTTAATTTAAATTTTAATAGAATTTCCACACACACACTTTGATTTGGATAGATAGACATTAATTAATTTGTTTTAATTTAAATTTTAATATAGAACACACACATATATAGATGAACCGAGACAGACCAGACAGATAGATAGATGGATAGACAAGAAGAAGATAGATAGATAGATAGATAGATAGATGAATAGACATGAATGCATTTGTTTAATTTAAATTTTAATATAATTTCCACACAGATGATAGATAGATAGTATAGATAGATAGATAGATAGATAGATAGATAGACAGATAGATATGTTCAATAAATTTTAATATAATTCTATACACATATGATAGATGATAGGTAGACATGAATACATTTGTTTTAATTTAAATTTTTAATATAATCCGCACACACTTTGTTGGATAGATAGGGCATTAATTAATTTGTTTTAATTTAAAATTTTAATATAATTTCTACACACATATATAGATAGACAGACAGACAGACAGATGAATGGATAGATAGATAGATAGATGGAATGAACTTATGAATGCATTTTGTTTAATTTAGAGATTTTAATATAATTTCCACACAAAATGGAATGGGTAGATAGATAGATAGATAGATAGATAAGATAGATAAGATAGATAGATAGATAGATATGTTCAATAAATTTTAATTTAATTCTATACACATATGATAGATGATGAGATTGGGCATGAATTACATTTGTTTAATTTAATTTTACTTAGATAGATAGATAGACAGAAAGATAGATAGATAGATAGATAGATAGATAGATAGACATGAATGCATTTGTTTAATTTAAATTTTAATATAATTTCCACACACATATATAGATAGATAGATAGATAGATAGATAGATAGATAGACATTAATATATTTGTTTAATTTTAATTTTAATATAATTACTGCACACACATTGATAGATAGACATGAATACATTTGTTTAATTTAAATTTTAATATAATTTCTACACACATATATAGATATTTAGATAGATATTGTCCACGGAGATAGCTCTTGTCCACGGAGATAGCAACAGCGACTGCGCGTAAGTGTTTGCTTAATACACTATTGCCATAGGTATTGTTTAAATTATTAAGTAGTGCTAGAAAGTATTTTTTTTCGTTCTCTGCCTATGATAGATATGCTTAATAAATTTTAATATAATTTTACACACATGATAGATAGATAGATAGATAGATCCAATAACAGATGCTCATTAATGTTTTTGGCTGTGTTAATCACTGAGCTGTGTGTATCTTTATTTCAGGTACATTGTGTGCAGCTGCTATATGTGACACCAAGCAGCTCAATGTAGTGATTTCCTCTCGTCATTTCTCTATATAACACTGAAACAGAGGTCAGCCCGGTTTGATAACCTTTCCTAACGCCTCTGTTTCCATCCTTCCATCTGAGCAATAATCTCCTGTCAGTAGCAGCGTAAAGCTGACTAAGTCCATCAGACTGATAGCAGCCTTGTGTCTGAGGACTTTCTGTTCTAGCTCAAAGAAGCTATTGACTGGTAACAGGAGTGTATTATTACAGTCATTCACCGTAAAAGCAATTGCTGCTATTACATGTTCTGTTGGAATGGCGAGGGAATGGGATTTGTTGCTTTATCTCTTCAGGAGCTTCTCTTCTCTCTGCACCTTAAATGGGAATAACCTCTTCCCAGTTTTCAGAAGGTATGGACAGAATGGACAGTATTTTTCTGTGGCATATCCTAAAATATTTAACTCAAAATATTCCTCTAAATTAAGAAATGAGTAATCAGAATGACAGATCTCCAGGTCATGGCGATCCACAAGTATTTATACAGTAGCAAGGGCATTATTCATAGTCATATTCATATGTGCCCATGATCTGTTGTTCTTCTGCATGGATTGATCTAGAGTTCGTCAGTTTCACGCACACCGAACAGGTCTGAGAATGTGTGAGAAAGTGAATATAAATATGTTCTTAAATATAGCTTTGGGTGATTGTGGAGTTGAGATCTTAGGGGGCAAGTGCAAGCAAGACCTCCTATTGAGTTTTGAACATGATTAATTCATGGACTGTCCTTCACCATCTAAATTTCTCAATTAAAATGTGATGCGTCTCTGTGTGGGAGTAGAGAAAGGTGGGAGCGAGAGAGAAAGGAAAATGAAATAAATGCATAATCCATAAATCATAGAGGCTTCTCGGAATGCTGTTAGTATGTTTTTTTTTATAAAATAAAAAGAGGAAGTGCACTTAGATGATTCAAGTAATCAATGTTAAATTTCATAGAAACAGGCTCACAAAAAAGTCCTGTGGCAGCACCATAGTGCAGTGACGGTATCGTAGTACCTATGTACCATGGAACTAATGAATCAGTGGTGTTCTGAAATGAGGAGGCAAAGACCTCACTTTTTTCTTTTTAATCAAATGTAAATTCATGTCCCAGTCACATTTTCTTGGTTAAATCAATATTCTGTTTGTTAAAGCCAAGTATGAATCTCATCAAGTTAGTGTTTTTAGGCATTTTACATTTATAAAAAAAAAAAAAAAAAAAATCAGGGCAGTAACAATTTAAACAACATATTTTATTTCTTAAATTATGTTCAGCTATTCTTTTTAATAGTTACATTTGTACATAATTAACATTTTTTTTTAATTTTTTGGGTCATCAGTCATCAAAGCTCCATAAATATTGGTAACAGACACAGAGATTTATTTTATATTTCACCAGGCTGATTACTCACTAAAAACTCTTTATTTACTCTTTATTTAAAATGTTACGTATTATTTTGAGGTATCAAAGTTATATAGTAGTGTGTGAGATGTTTACTTACTTTTTTAAGGTCTTCCCGTTAACGCCATTATAGCCTATTATTATCATTAGCGAACGCGGAACGTGCACGAACACAAGAGGCGGGATTTATCCTATGAACCAATCACAGCCGTTCATAACCAGTCATATCCAATCACATTGTGATGGAGAGACGCAGACTCCCACTGTAACGTTACCTGCTCCTGTCGCTATTGGACAATGTTTTTGTAGAAAAACGAGTGATTTAATGTTATATTTTGTAATATTGCCGTTATTTTATTTTTGTACTACAATTTTTTTTCTCATCCAGGATTTTAAGGAGGCACTGCCTCCCTTGCATTTTCGGAGGAAACACCCCTGTAATGAATACAGGTAAAGTGGAAAACTTTCTGATAATTTGTCATTGTTTTGAAATATGATGCTGAATGTCTTAAACCTACACAAAAGATATTTAAATAAATCTCCAACATACTATTTGTGACCCTGAACCTCAAAACCAGTCATAAGGGTCGAGCAGAGCTCATTTGCATTTAAAGGAACAACCCCTTAGAATGAGATGATTTTTGCTGAGCTCATTTTGACAAGGTTAAAAGGGTGTTGTTTTACAAAACCATTGAGAATTTTTAATCAAAGTATATTAGAGACTTTTCATTAAGACCCTAAAGAATCATATCAACTTGTGGAAAATAGGCATCCGATGACCCCTTAAAGACCGTTTTTGTGGTCCAGGGTCACATATAGAGATAAAGTTAAGATATAGTTTTTATTTATGTAGAATGTCTATTTTAAGTAAAATTTTAGAATAATTTAAAATAAATATTTCTTTGTTATAATTTTATATACACAAAATTGTGAGCTTATTAAAAAAAAAATTAGGGCTGTCAAACAATTATTTGGATACAAAATAAAAGTTTGGCTAATATATGTATGTGTACTGTGTCTAATTATTATGTATATATAAATAAGCACAAATTAATGTATATATTTAAGAGATTATTATGTTATTTATATACAAAATATTTTTATTTATATAAAGTATAAATGATATAAAATTATAATAAATACATATACTTGTAAATATTTATTAAGTATATACATGAATGTGTTTTATATTTATACATACATGATAATCACACACAGTACACGCACATGTATTAGGCAAACTCAAACTTTTTTTTTTCTTTATGGGATTAATCGCGATTAATCATTTGACAGCCCTAAAAAAAAAAATGTGTTTCAAATAAATGCTGTTCTATTCATCAAAGAATCCTGAAAAAAAGTATTATGGTTTACACAAAATTATTAAACAGCACAACTGTTTTCAACACTGATTATAATAATAAATGTCTCTGGATGCTGATATATATACCACGTTTGAATTGTTGTACGTTTATATAATATCTCCGCAGATACTTGAAAGAATGCCATAGTAATTGGGAAGAAAAAAAAGCATGGTATTTCTATGTCCAAGTTTACCAGTGAAACTGTTTGGTACTTGACGGTTAGTGAGAACTGCTGAGTGTCTGTAATTGTCTTGTGTCTGCATGTGTGCAACCATCTAAAGGTTATTCTGTTAGGACACATAGTGCCTTGGCATTCAGAAATGGCCTATTTTACCCACTGAACAGATGTCACCAGGGCCCGTCCGCTCCGCTCCAAGCTGACATTGGGAGTTTGGCCTTGGTTGCCAGTTTGCAACCTGTCCAGTTTACCCCTGCCCTGTCCCACATGCCAGCCAGTGCCTCAGTGCCAGAGAGGGAGAGACTTCACCTCTCTAATTTGCCCTCACTGCAGCTGCCAAACACACTCACACTCCGTGGGAGAGCAGAGAGGGAGAGAAAAAATGAAAATAAACAGATGAATGCTTGAAACCTGAGAAAATATAGACTGTGTTAGATTGGAACTTACTTTAATACTGCTTTTTAAATATATTTTTGTAGATTTGTATATATAAAATGTAAAAATAATTATTTAATTGTTAAAAAATGTTTTATGTATTTATGATATTGTGTATCTATTTAGTTGCTTGTGTTTTTTTCTCATTTTAAGTCCCTTTGGACAAAGCATCTGCTAATTGAGTAAATGCTAATGTTTTCTTCATTATACAACACTATTAAGTCGCAACATTTGGCAACACCACTAATAAACAGATAATTGTGTTGATGGGCGCACAAAGGTGTTCCTGACAAAGGCTTCATGACAAAACAACTGTGTACGCAAACAAAACCACAAAGGGAGAAGTGGTGGATGTAATGAAGGGAAATAGAATGATAGCTTTAATGTGAGCCGACCTCATCCTATTACTGTAAGCAGCCCCACCTCTCATTACCGCATCTGCCTGGCAGCAGTAACCAGAACTCTCGGATTGCGCTAAGAGCATTGAGCTCTGCCAAATACGTCGACAATGAATAGACTCCAACGCTAAAACCAGCAGAAGTCTATAGCAGGTAAACCAGCGAGGAGCGCGCCAGGGAATAAACTGACCGCGAGCTGACCGGGAATGGGCGCGCTGACACGGAGCATTGCCTGGAAACCCACCAGACATTGTCTAGACGACCCTCGACCTAACCTAATTTAGGATAACTGATGGTACCTGATGATCAGGGTCATTAGGGTGGACGTAATCTCTGAGCAACACAATCACAAACAAGCCTTCCTCCCTTCCTCCCTCTCTTAGCAACACCAGCTGTGACCTACACTGCTTTGTGCTTTTGCCTGTCCAGTGAATTCAGAATCAGTTCATATTATTAGATATTCAAAAGTTTTGGTTGGGAAGATTTTTAATGTATTGTAAAGTAGCCTCATGCTAGCCAAGGCTGCTACTTGATTAAAAATATTACATTAAATATATGAAATATTACAATTTAAAAGAACTGTTTTCTATTTTAACATTTAAAATGTCTGTATTACTCCAGTCTTCAGTATCACATGATCCTACAGAAATCATTCTAAAATGCTAATTTGTGCCTCAAGAAATATAATTTCTTATCAACAATAGTGAAAGCAGTTGTGCTGCATAATATTTTAACAAAATCAGGATTTTTTGGTGAAATTTAAAAAGAAGAACATTCATTTGCATGATTTATTTGTAACAAAGTCTTTACTGTTGATCAGTTTAATGGTGTGTTCACACCAAAGGCAAATTTAATTATTTGTGTGAGTAGATTACATCAACACGAAGACATGAATTGCGCTGGGTGATGTGAATGACACGTTATGAAAAATTTCTACTAGAGCAGGAAATTCACATGATGCATTGTCGTGCAAGCTAATCAGCAAATAGCTTATTAACACATCCGGTGTTCTCAGAAAATGGAGGAGAGCAAGCGCAAGGTTTTTTTTGTGTTTTTTTTTTGCACAGATGACGTGAAAAAAAACATTCTGCGAGTAGTCTAGAGTGTGATGCAAATAATCGTATTATTTACGTGAGTAGATTACATACAAAGTCAATAAAAAGATGTGAATAGATGTGAATTTGTATTGGGTGGTGCAAATGATGTGAATTGGACGATGCATTTGCCATGATCGTGAGATATTTGTTTCAATTGCATCTTCTACACAAAGTCAAGAAAAATTTCAGCTGGAGCAGGAAATTCACGACGTTTTGTCGTGCATACTAATCAGCTATAAGCTTATCGGCACATCCCATCGTATCAGAAAACGGAGGAGAGCAAGTGATGCGAAAAACATCCTGCAAGTAATCTAGAGCATGATGCAAAAAATCAAATTATTTATGTGAGTAGATTACATACAAAGTCAATGCGAAGACACGAATAGATGTGAATTTGCGTCGGGGGTGCAAACGATGCGAATTTGACGATGCATTTGGCGTGAATGTGAGATATTTGCCTCAATCGCGTCTTCTGCGCAAAGTCATGAAAAATTGGGAAATTTGCTTGATACTAATCAGCAAAGAGCTTACTGACACATCCAGTTTTGGCAGAAAACGGAGGAGAGCAAGCGTATTTTTTGTGAGAGTGATGTGAAAAACATCCTGTGAGTAATCTAGAGCGTGATCCAAATAATCAAAAATTATTTACGCAAGTAGATTACATACAACATCAGTGCAAAGATGCAAATAGACGTGAATTTGCATCAGGTGCCGGGCGGCGCGAATGATGCAAATGAGATGACGTGTTTGCCATGAATGTGACGTATTCGCCTCAATTGCATTTTCCGCGCAAAGTCATGAACAATGTCAACTGGAGAGTGAAATTTGCATGACGTGTTGTCGCGCAAGCTAATCAGCAAAGAGCTTGTTGACACATCTGGTTGTGTCAGAAAACAGAGAATAGCAAGCGCAATGTTTCGTGACATGAAAAACATCCCGTGAGTAATCTAGAGCATGATGCAAATAATCTAATTATTTGTGCAAGTGGATTACATACAAAATCAATGCAAAGATGTGAATAGATGTGAATTTCAGTGGTGCGAATGATGCAAATTGACCCTTTGCAAAAACTCGCCCTCCTTAGTTACTGTTGCTTTGTCAAACAAACAAGGCCGCTCACACACTACAGATCATGTTCTCACGCAGTAAAAAACATTGCGGAGCAAGAGGAAACTGAGAACATGCCGACAGACAAGACAGAGCATATTAAACAAGGTCTCAGCTTTAAAATTGTCTTTTTTTAAAAGAAATTTAAACAATAAATACCGTTTGTGGCTCTGTAATGTGTCATGACAGATCGCTGTATTACCTCAGTTCAAGCAGCACACGTAACCCAATCGTCTTTTCATATTTACTTAAAGCACAAAATAAACATGAATGAACATCATGTTTTATTTTTAACCATGGAAAGATGTCAATACAAAAAAATTTTCAAGTTTAAGTCCACCAAGTTTAAGTTAATCTACTCTTATGTCTGATTTGTTTGTTGGGCAAGATGGCGGATTCAGCGTTATGATTGGTCAGATCACCTGTTAATCAAGCTCCTTGCGAACGGTCAATTGGACGTTGCGTTTGCCACAAGTGTGAGAAATTTTTTCGCATTAAAAATTAAAACTTAAAAATTAAAACTGGAGCGGGAAATTTACGACGCATTGTCGCACAAGCTTATTAGCAAAGGGCTTATTGACACATCCCGTTGTATTAGAAAACAGAGGAGAGCAAGCGCAACAGGTTTTTTTAGAGCGACTCAAAAAACATCCCGCGAGTAATCTAGAGTGTGATGCGAATAGTCTACAGTAATTATTTTTGGGAGCAAATTACATACAGAGTCAACGCAAAGATGTGAATAGATGTGAATTCCCGTTGGGAAAGGCGAATAATGTGAATTTTGCTGCAAACGTGATATATTCGTCTCAATCGTATCTTCCACGCTAAGCTATAAAAAATTTAAACTGGAACAGGAAATTTGCATGACACGTTGTCAGCAAAGAGCTTATTGACACATCCGGCTGTATCAGAAAATGCAGGAGCGCAAGTGTGAGTGACGCCAAATACATCTCGTGAGTAATCAAGATCGTGATGTGAATAATCTAATTATATTTGTGTGAGTAGACAATGCAAAAATGTGAATAGACGTGAATTTGTGTCAGCGGCACAAATGGCACAAAATGTTGCAGAATTTCAAATCGTGGAAAATTCGCATAACATGTTGTCATGCAAACCAATCAGAGTAGAGCTTATTCACATGTTTGGTTGTATAAGAAAACGGTTTGTATTGTTTTTATTTTTATGCGAAAAATGCATAAATCGCCTTTCATGTGCACACTCCAGCACGTCCTGATTTTGCTGAGTTAGATGTGTTCCTGGGTCAACATATTTTGTTGACCCTGGGACAACATTTTAATCCAAAAATTTAATCTTGACCACATCCCTACACCTAAACCTAACCTTACCCATGATTAATCCCTAAAATCAGAGGAAATAATAGATGAATGACACTAATGTATAAGCACCAAACACTGATTGTAACCCTAAACTTCACAAAAACTATAAACTGATTTTTTTGTTTTTTGTTTTTGTTATTATGGTATTTCAAATCTATATGACTTTATTTCTTTTGTGATTTACGTCTACATTTTTCCCCCCAAAACAATGTAAGTGAATGGTGAAAGTCTTTCATTCTGCCTGAAACAACATGAATAAGAATAAATGGTGATTACATTTTTGGTGGACTGTCCTTTTAAGAATAAATACGTTGGATGAAGAATATTTGTTGACTACTAATCTGAATATCTATGGTGGGCAAATCCTCTTCTGTATAGTGGGTCTATGGCAGTTACAGTCCTCTGCCTGAGATGGTAAAATATGATTTCTTAAAAGCTCAACTGTAATGAAATGGTAAAAATAAATTCTGATATTGTCTGCCACAATGGCACTGTTTTCTGAGAAACAGCCAAACGCCAAAGCCTTATGTGATTTGTCTTGTGTATGCGCGAGTGTGTGTAATGTGTGTTGATATACAGTGTATGGATCAGATATAGAAGTGATGGCTGTGTATGTGTGTAACCTCTGCCAGGACAGGAAACTGTCAGCCTCAGGCTGCTGTGTCTTATCCAGTGTGACGGGATGGTGAGCGCTGGACTTCCTGTGTCGAGCCAGCAACACTCTGCCGTCACCCCGTCCTCCCAGATTAGCTAATCTCATCACTGCTCTTAATGGAGGCAAGCAAGGATGACAAATGAGATTAGGCCATCGATTCATGTCTGCTGTTTAAGCATTATGCTGTTTTCTGAATGAAGAGAAGCTTTCTTAAAAGGAGGGAAAAAGCTTTGCTGAGAAAAAGACTTGAGGAGAGACTGTTCTCAGTTCCCAAAATGTTCTTCTAGTAATAGACAAATGACACTTAAAATCACATGGCTTATTGTTGCTTTTCCTAATATTGACCCAAAATGAACATTCTGTCATTGTTTACTCACTTTCATATCGTTCCAAACCTGTATGACTTCTGTTCTTTTATGGAACATTAAAAAAAAAGGAATTCTTCAAGAGATTTTGCAGATAATTACTTAGCAAAAGTTAAAACCAGTGTCATTTTAGTATTGTTTCTATACTATTATAGTTTTTTTTATTATGTGATTTTATTTAGTTTAACTTTAATTTTAAAGTTAGTTTATGCAGGGTCAGAAAGCTCTCAGATTTAATGAAAAATATCTTCTTTTGTGTTCTGAAGACGAAAAAAGTCTTACGGGTTTGGAACGACATGAGGGTGATTAATGACAGAATTTTAATTTTTGGGTGAACTATCCCTTTAAACAGAGTTTAGGTCACTCTGTGCCTCACTCTTGCCACACAGGAACACACACCTTTCTAAATATATAACGATTCAGTGCTGTTGGCAGGCTGCTGGGTGGCTTTGTGTTGGTGAAGGATGTAAGACATAGATGTGGCTCCCCAGAGTGCTCCTCAGAAGTGTTAAGTGCCTGGCATGTCAAAACAAATATGTTTTTGATGAACTTAATGAGAGGAAGATGCTGTGGCACCTCGAGCTGTAGAACCAAAGCAAGATTTTTCCTTGTGCACCTGTTCAAACAATAACTTGCTCATGTGCATTTATGAGAGAGAGAGAAGAGAGCGGGAGATTTGACAGCCAAGTTGCTTCAGGGCCAGTGGATTTGGTTGCTTGATGTGGTTTCATGTTCTTTTGCATTTTAACACATGAAAGGTGAGCAGCTTCTTATTTGCATATATAGTTTTCCAGCCTATGAGACAAAACACAGATTTATTCATATCCAGTCCGTATTTTCTTAGAAAATAAAGCAAAGCTTGTGCCAGTCAAGGTAAGAAATTACAAAGCCAAATATGAATGACTGAGTGGAGGTTTGTCTATTAAACAGCTTACATATATATATATATATATATATATATATATATATATATATTTATATATATGTATATATATATATACTGTATAGGGCCTTAAACTAACTTTTTGCCACACCTGCCAGTGGCTGGTAATGTGATAAAATTTACCTGCCAAACTTTTTTTTTACCAGCCATGAAACGCTTTTTGCAAAAACAAATTCACTATCTCAACAAATTAGACAAATTAGAATACATATTAGACCAAAAAAAAAAAAACATTTTTAGTGAATTGTTGGCCTTCTGGAAAGTATGTTTATATGCTGTATATGTACTCAGTACTTGGTAGGGGCTCCTTTTGCTTTAATTACTGCCTCAATTCAGCATGGCATGGAGGTGATCAGTCTGTGGCACTGCTGAGGTGGTATGGAAGCCCTGATTTCTTTGACAGTGGCCTTCAGCTCAACTGCATTGTTTGGTCTCTTTTGTTTCTCATTTTCCTTTTGACAATACCCCATAGATTCTCTATGGGGTTCAGGTCTGGTGAGTTTGCTGGCCAGTCAAGTACACCAACACCATGGTCATTTAACCAACTTTTGGTGCTTTTGGCAGTGTGGGCAGGTGCCAAATCCTGCTGAAAAAATGAAATCAGCATCTTTAAAAAGCTGGTCAGCAGAAGGAAGCATGAAGTGCTCTAAAATTTCTTGGTAAATGGGTGCAGTGACTTTGATTTTCAAAAAGCACAGTGGACCAACACCAGCAGATGACATTGCACCCCAAATCATCACAGACTGTGGAAACTTAACACTGGACTTCAAGCAACTTGGGCTATGAGCTTCTCCACCCTTCCTCCAGACTCTAGGACCTTGGTTTCCAAATGAAATGCAAAACTTGCTCTCATCTGAAAAGAGGACTTTGGACCACTGGGCAACAGTCCATTTCTTCTTCTCCTTAGCCCAGGTAAGACGCCTCTGACGTTGTCTGTTGCTCAGGAGTGGGTTTACAAGTGGAATACGACAACTGTAGCCAAATTCCTTGACACATCTGTGTGTGGTGGCTCTTGATGCCTTAACCCCAGCCTCAGTCCATTCCTTGTGAAGTTCACCCAAATTCCTGAATTGATTTTGCTTGACAAGCCTCTCAAGGCTGCAGTTCTCTCGGTTGGTTGTGCATCTTTTTCTTCCACACTTTTTCCTTCCACTCAACTTTCTGTTAACATGCTTGGATACAGCACTCTGTGAACAACCTGCTTCTTTGGCAATGAATGTTTGTGGCTTACCCTCCTTGTGAAGGGTGTCAATGATTGTCTTCTGGACAGCTGTCAGATCAGCAGTCTTCCCCATGATTGTGTAGCCTAGTGAACCAAACTGAGAGGCCATTTTGAAGGCTCAGGAAACCATTGCAGGTGTTTTGAGTTGATTAGCTGATTGGCACTTTTCCATGACATTCTAATTTATTGAGATGCACCTGCATATAACCTTACTAATAGGGATGCATGGCACAGTATAGTGTATTAGTATGTTTGTGTTTATGGGGTTTTATTATTATTATTATTGTGGATGCTCATTTCCCATATTTCTACACTTGTGTTAAATTTGCTATCATCTAACGCTTGCTTAAAATTATGAAATTATTAAAACACTAATAGTTTAATAACATTTTGAATGTAATTTTAACAAATCTTAAAATTAATATCCATTCTTATAAATTATGTTCTGATGCCTACATTCAGCTGTAGCATTTAAAATATTTAATTTTAGTGGTAATACTTTGCAATAAGATTCATTAGTTAACATTAGTTAACTACATTAGTTTACATGAACTAAGAATGAACAATACTTCTACAACATTTATTATAATGTTAATTTCAGCATTTACTAATGCATTATTAAAATCACAAGTTGTTAACATTCGTTAATGCACTGTGAACTAACATGAACAAAAAATGACTATTTATATTAACATAAAAGATTAATAATTAATGTTTTAAATGTATTGTTCACTGTTCGTTCATGTTAGTTAATACATTAACTAATGTTAACAAATGACAGCTTGTTGTAAAGTATTGTTAGACAAAATTGAATTTCAGTATTGGTCATAATTATTATTTTGGATGATATTTCTATCTGCAGCTAATTGCTTTTTTCATTGAGTTGTTATGATGTAAAAATATAGCTTTTGCACTGTATTACATTTTAATGTGTTTAAGAAAGTTCAGCTAAAGTTTGAGAGAGCGATGTTTTCATTCATAGCTCTAAAAATCCCCTGACACAACATCTTCCTGAACCTTGAATATTCCGGCTTCATTTGCATACATTTTGCATCTCTCCTGCCTCCATTGCCTTTTCAGGAGCATGAATCTTTCAGTGCCTCAAATCTCCTCAAAATATGTCATCAGCCTCCAACACCGGCCTGTTTATTTGCTCCTTTAATTACTGGGAATGTAATTAATTATGTAAATATTAATGTTTTCACAGGATATTGAGTAGTGCACAGGATAAATGCCGGTAGCGAAAGAACTGTTGACATATCCCCTCATTAAACAATACAATAAAGACTGCCTCAAGTACCCGTCCCTGCTTGTTTGTTAGCTCGTGTCCGAGATTTAATTGATGTTCCCTGGCACTGCTTTCGTTCAGACAGCTATTGCTCAAAGGTTACTAAAAGTTCAGTCTAAACTTCTCAAAGTAAAAATGCGGATTTTCTGAAGGTGGTAGAATATGGATGCTGAAAAAGATCAAAAATCTTCTATATTGGTTCATATGGACCTGCATCAACAAACTCAACCCACCTTCTAAAGAGTCTGAGAATGTCTGAAAATGACAAACCTTGGTGTTTATTGGCTTGGGCCTGTAACCGCTGAGAGCTATCAGTGGTAATCTATTTGACGCCGACTTTTTGAAGAGTGCTTTGGAGAGCTATTATCCTTGATGTGTCAAGATATTGCTTGGCAAAAGAGTTGGTGAAAAAAAGTATATATATAAAAAAGAGTACTATGGCAACCGTTTTAGCAATCTCTGGGTTGAAGATTGATGCTGTAGTGATCAGCAGAGAAGTTATTTGGCCAGAGAATGACCATTTTATTTATTTTGTTTGGAATGACTCTATAGTGGTGGCAATTTTTCAGGGCTCAACGTGGAAGGGTGAGACACAAATAAAAAGAGAAAGATGTTTTGATTCTGCAAAGCATCTGTGGCTAACCTCAGCTTTCAGCTAGTATCAGGTTGCTACTGAGGATAATGTGTGGAATCAACTTATTCTTCTTCGGAACTCAGAAGGCCCGTTTTGATGTATGTCTATGAAGTGTGTAGCACTTCTTTCTGGCACTTTTACACTCAAAAAAAAAAAGATTTTTAAAATGAGCAGAAACAACTTAATCTTTATTCTTAATTCTGTTATGTTCAGTCCACGTAATTAGTAAAAAATAATTGAGCATAATCATTTTGTGTTGGGTCTACATTAATTATTTTTGTTGACACAACTAACTGAAAAGTGGATGTGTAGTTCCCATTAGGGATGCAACAATACAGTTAGTCCACGGTTCAATATGTACCTCGGTTTTTAACCACGTTTTTCGGTTTGGTTCGGTTCTAATAGCTTGCCAAATCAGTGTGTTTTTTTTTTTTGCAACAAATTAACAACAAAATACTTCTGTAAACATCTGTACACTAAAAAAGCGTAGATTATGTATGCCTGCTTAATATTTATTTTGAGAGTAGTATTATTTTTTCAATTTTTATGCAAAATAGGATGGGTTTCATTCATGCTGGACGCCAGAGGGAGCCCTCATGCAGAAAATCCACATATGCGTCAAAGAAGTAACACTGACTACGTCAGGAAATCTCTTATACGGATAAAGGCACTACAACATTAAAGGGGTCATCGGATGCCCATTTTCCACAAGTTGATATGATTCTTTACGGTCTTGATGAATAGTCTATAATATACTTTGGTTAAAAATGCTCAATGGTTGTGTTAAATAACACCCTTTTTACCTTGCCAAAATCAGCTCTGCAAAAATCATCCTGCTCTGGTCGAGGCTGCTTTAAATGTTAATGAGCTCTGCTCGCCCTGCCCCTCTTTTCTCTCTGTGGAGTGACGAGCTTGTTTACTTTAGCCGCGTTTAGCCGCTAAAATTGCTAACTAGCACGTTATTAGGACAAGTGATTGTAGAGATTCATAAAAAAAAAACCCTTATACTCACTTCTGCTGTCGGTGAAGCTGGATCACGAACGATTTGCACGAACATAGGCGCATTTATGTAGATCAGGAGGTGCATTCCCTTCACAAACAAACTTAATCTACTGCATCTTCAGCGGCTCAGATGTCGGGATTAAATGATGACCACTATGTTCATTATTACATCCAGCAACACAACACCTCAGTCGCTCAATCTGAGATATTCTTGTCTAATTTACATCCCTGCTCCAGCATTGAAACAATGGAGGTTGGACTGTGACAGCTGATCTGAGGTAAGACGCTCATGTCAATCAACTATCGTGGGAGCGGCCTCTTTTTTATAACTTTTGTTTTCATAACTCTTTTGTTGGACAGCAGGTTTAGAAAGGCTTATCATTGCATGTCATTGGAATGGAAGATGCTCTGCTTGTGTTGCTTTTTCAGATAAAAACAAGCGCGTATTGAACCATTGATGTCATACTGAACGGTTCAATATTATATTGAGAATTGTGACATCCCTAGATCCCAGCATGCTTTGCATGGGGTTGCATTAAGAGGGAAGTATGTTGACAATTTTTTTTATTTTAAGTGTTTTTAATGAAAGAAAATTCAAAAGTTCTTATATGCATAACAGTGAGTTATTTTTGAGATTTAGAAGAGGTTTGGAGATTAGAAAAAGTTTTGAGGTTACCACTATGCAGAAGAGTAGCGCTCATTTATAGGGTAGCTTCATTAATTTCATGAATCATGCAATGAGCCATAACTATGCTATTGCCAGTTCTGAGATTAGTCTTCCTCTTTACTCTTATGGTTTATTGCAACTACGAATAAAATGATTGTTAACATGCCAACATGTGTTTTTGCTAATTAATAAAAAAATAGCTTGTCCAGAGAACTTAATTCATTTGAGTAAATTCTTTTCCATGCAATTAGTTCAGATACATACAACAGAACTAAATCAAGCTAAATTAAACATTATTTTTTAAATTGAACTTGATAGTCTTGTTGTATGAACCTGAACTAATTGTGTGGAAAAGTTTACTTTAATTTTATTAAGTTCACTGAACTTTTTTTGAGTGTATGTCAAGGATTTATTTTTTTCAAACGTTTGTTATGTGAAGGTCACACAGAAACTATATTGGCATCCTTTTACGTTTTCTTTATCATTTACTTTTCGCTGCTTTTCTAATTCTTTTAGTGTCAGACTTTCAATTAGACCAAGAAAATCCAACATAAATATGTAAGTATTAATTGTGTGAGAATATTTTATATACATTTACAATATATAAATTATCTATCTCTTATTTGTCAGTTGTCTTTACATTGCTTTACAGAACCAATTTTATTGTGTCATTTGATAAGCTATAATTGTGCAAAAAAGTGTGACAATAATACATAAAATGATAACTATGTCACTTTAAAATAAATGTAACTGTTATAGTTACTGATAAAAGTTGTAATTAAACTACAGTTACTTATGAAAATCCTAATGATTACACAAATGAGGGTTACATCTGAATATTTTCACACACAAACAGATATGATTAATTTCTTTCCAAAATTGCACTGACTACTCTAAAATAAGAGTCATCGATGTTACAGGAGTATGCCAGTATTTCCTGTCATAGCTGTGCAAATATTTGATTTCAAAAACAGTATCATAGCTTTTAAAATATATCTCGTTATGATTTGAAATCTGTATTTAACCTCAGAACAATCTCAAAAAAAGAAAAGAGGCATCAAAAAAGAGGTGTTAATGTCTGATTTTGTGGTGGCTGTGCTTTAGAATTACATTATTATAACCTTAATTCAAGTTATGAAGAGTTTTAAAAACCTGACATTAATTAATGTTGAGTACTGTAAGGTTAACGCTGCCTGCTTTAAATGTTTCAAAATGATTGACAATTTAGAAAAATGTCGAAAAAAAGTTACATTTAAATTTAGAAAATGTAATCATTACATTACTTTAATAAAGTGATTTAAATAGTTTCACTACTTATTACATTTTAAATAGGGTAACTTGTAATCTGTAACCAGAGTTGGGTAGATTACTTACAAATGAACAAAAACCGTGAATGATTCCAAATTAAATGACAAAAATTGTAGTTAGTAACAATCCATTACATTACACATTTTAGGTAATATAATCAGATTACATTTAGATTACTTTTAGATTACTTTTGAACTAACTTGTTTATCACATTGATATTATAATATTTTTGTACCGTATTGACATAAAAATACAAAGAGTAAAAAAATATATTACATTTGTTGTTAATAACAACTTGAGGCGCATTAAACTTTACATTACATCAAGGTTTCCCAAACTGGTGTTTGTAAAAGAACTGCAGGGGGTTTATGAGTTTCATGAAAAAATAATAATTACTTAAATCATAACAAATGTTACATTAAAACAAAATAATTGTAAAATCAATCAAAATACTTAATAATTACTAAATAATTAGTAAAATAATTATTATAATATTATTATTATTATTATTATATTATTATAATAATTATTTAAAAATCTCAGGGGTACTTCAAGTAAACAAATTAGGTGAAAGAGGATCAGATGACAAAAAAGTTTCTGGAAATTTGTGCATTTGAAAAAGCCTTCCAAAGACTTCGGAATACATGGTTAACCTACCGAGTGATAATTTTTTTCTTTGTGTGAACGCCCACAAAACTTGAAGACTTTCTGAATGCATATAAGCAGTAGGCTATTTAAGAAAGGAAAATGTAAAATATGAAAAAGAGGAATTAGGGAGAATCAATAAATTATGACTAATTTATTGCTATTGTGTAAATAATATGTAATCATGTAATCCATAAAAAGTAACTGTCGTCTGATTACGAGTATTTTAAAATGTAACAATCTAATTACAAATTCCTCATTTTTGGACTCTGATGATGTTATCCAGATTACACATAATCGGTTATTACCCAGCTCTGTCTGTAACCTATTAAATTTCCGAAATAACCTTTTAACATTGAATATAATGATATTAAACACAATACACAAATTTGAGATGCTGTGGAAATGACACTGGTGGAAATGTTAAAGACAAAATTCTGTCAATAGATGAATGAAATAAAATTGGTGCATTTTAATACAAATTAAAAAAAGTATTTTTAATGTCAGTGACTAAGGAAAGAAAAAAGTTTTCAGAAGGAATCTAAACTGCAAACCTAATCAATATAGTATCAGTATGCTTAAAATTCAGGAATAGGTCCAAAGAGAATTCCTCCACATGCACGCACTGTGACATAACCCTGAATATTTCAACGGTCATGTCCCACGTTGTTCTTTTACAAGCACCCAGTCCCAGGGGAAGAATACAAACCGACTGCCCAGCAATAGCAACAGGCTCCTTTGTGTCTTCCTCTCTAGAGACTCCTTGTTCTCAAGTCATTCTTTCCATCTCTCTCCATTTCTTTCGCAGACCTTTTTTCGTTTATTCCTTGACCTGGATTCCCAGACAGACCCTTCTACTGGTGTCTCCTGGTTAGATATGTGTATTAGAAGGATCCAACCACAGGCCTCTTTGATCAAAGGGCATGACTGGCTTCAAATTTGTTCACCAGCGAGGAGAAACCATGTAGGTGGGGGACAGTAGGATGCAGCACACTTGCAAGGGTGTCGGAATTGATTTGCTTGGGAAAGGGCAAGTCGAGGCTGATTTGCACTTGCTGCATATCCAGCAACACTCACGGGAGATGTCATTTTCTCTCATGGCGAAAACCAAAGATGGATTCAAATGCAGACGGATGTTTTTGACTGTGGTGTGGAGATTCAAAATATACAGTAGTTGTGGAATAAATCCTGTCTGAAATTGAGCCTAAAAATACGGCACCTCGGAAGCACCGAAATAAAACACACATGCATGTAAACTCACACGTGTTCAGTGACTGTATAGAAAGAGGGAACCACGGCAACAAGGCAATTTATCTTTTGTGATAAATCCCCATGTGCATCTCCAGAGACACCCAGCCCATGCGGACAAATCAACACATTTTTCACTCTCCCGCTGTCCTTTTCTGTCTTTCCCTTATTTTCTCCGCCATTGATTTTTGCTCAGCTCATCTTTGTGTTTTTGCTATTTTTTGAGTGAGAATGTGCGTCTTACTAATGAAAAAATTTAAGCCTCATTGTGAATTACTTTTTAAATAACTTTTCGAACCATTCTGTGTTATTCCATTATATATTAATACATCAGGTACATTGTATTTTAAGAGAAAGAACATCTTTTTTAGACATGAATAAAGAGGACTTAAAGGAATAGTATGCCCAAAAATAAAATTATGCTGAAAACTAACTCACTCTCAGGCCGGAGTTCGAGAAATTTGGCATTACATCACCAATGGATCCTCTGTAGTAAATGGGTGCTGTCAGAATGAGAGTCCAAACAGCTGATAAAAACAAATAATCGACATGACTTTTTTAACTTCAAAGCATTGCTTCCATCTAAAATATCAGTCCTCTATCCATAATATTGCTTTATCCAGTGAAAAAGTTATTTAGTCTGAATCAGAAGAGAAATATGCACAGTCCAAGGCAATTCTAAAGAAAAACATCTGAGAGGACAACAGAGGATAGACTTTTTCTCATTAGGAAGTGTTATTAAGGACTGTGGATGTGTATTTTGACCAGAAGCCATAGTTTAAAGTTAAGGATGCCTTAAAGGGATAGTTCACCCAAAAATGAAAATTACCCCATGATTTACTCATCCTCAAGCCATCCTAGGTGTATATGACTTTTGACTTTCAGACGAATATAATCAGAGTTATACTAAAAAGTCTCCTGGCTCTTCTATGCTTTGTAATGGCAGTGAATGGCTGTTGAGATTTTGAAGCCCAATAAAGTGCATCCATCCATCATAAAAAGTACTCCACACGGCTCAGGGGGGTTAATAAAGGTCTTCTGAAATGAAGCGGTGTGTTTGTGTTCAAAAAATATCTATTGGGCTTTAAAATGTCCTCTCAAAACACCCATTCACTGCCATTACAAAGCCAGGACATTTTTTAATATAACTTTGATTGTATTCGCCTGAAAGAAGAAAGTCAAATACACCTAGGATGGCTTGAGGGTGAGTAAATCATGTGGTCATTTTTATTTTGGGGGTAAACTATTCCTTTAATGAGGGATTTGTTGCTTATAAACATGCAGCTTTTCTCTTCACAAGACATTAATTCATGGACTGGAGTTGTGTGGAGTGATTCTGATTGTTGTGATGTTTTTAGCAGCTGTTTGGACTCTCATTCTGACAGCAATAAACTCATCTACATCTTGAATGGCTTGAGGGAGTGTAAAATCTAAGTAAATTTTTATTTTTGGTGAACTATTCCTTCAATGACTTTTTATAATTTATAGTAGCCTATTGATTTGGTTGCCCTTTTATAAATAAATAAATAAACATGTTGTTTATTCTGGCACTGACAAGGAGTTAAAATAAAAAAATGCTTGTATTAAAGCCAATCTCCTGTTTAGCCAAAACCTGCGAGCAGGTAAATTACAAACAGCAGTGGATTTTTACTGATATCCTATCACTGACACTGTGCGTGCAGATACAAAGAAACCAAAGGCCACGCTTTCTCTCCCATTCGAATAAAACAGGAACGTCTCATGACAACACACTCAAACACACACATACCCCCTAGTGACAGTCTGTGCCCCTGTCCATCTTCTTAATCCACCGTCACTATGAGAGAAAAGCCTATCTAGGGTGATATTTGAGGAGAGCAATGGTTGTTGGCTAGCCGTAAGTCCTCTTTGGTAAAGGATATAACTGGGATTATGTCCGCATCGGGCTGCCTTTAGAACAGGGAGATGAATTCTCCTAGTTTGAGCATCTCCAAATGTGGCCGCCGGGATCATGCTAATATTTATGATTACTTAGCCGAGGTTCTTATCTGCAAACTGCCACACTGCACCCGGAATAATTCTGTTCTAGCGCAATATCTCACTATCGATTTTTTCTTTAAAGGAGACAAAATAACACACTATTAGGCCGGTAGCTTCAGCGCTTAGCAGGAAACAGATGAGGGTTTGGGAGAGTGTGGAAAAAATGTAATGTTAAATAATGATGATTGAGTGACAGGTGAAGGCCTAATTATTAGGCTGGTTTGGGGGAAATTTGCATAACCATTCATACTAACTTTTTTTTTTTGCCTTTACACAAATTTTACAAAAACAGTTTCAACATTTAAAAGAATTTAACTAATATTAACTTTATTATTAACTTTAATATTAACATTAAAATATAAATTGAATTGCTGATGTAAAATTACTGTACTGAACTGTAATGCTCTTTTGACAGAATTTTAGATGTAGTGGATTCTCTACTTAATTTATATCATATAATTTATCTTATTTTGTCTTCTGGGAAACATGTAAGTATGTTCTGTAGCTTCTGAAGGGCAGCACTAAATGAAAAAATGTAATATTTAGGCAGAATAAGAAAAATATACACACCTTCATTCTGTTCAAAAGTTTACACCCCTGGCTCATAACGTATTATTTTTCCTTCTGGAGCATCAGTGAGCATTTGAAGCTTCTGCAATAGTTGCATATGAGTCCCTCAGCTGTTCTCAGTGTGAAAAGATGGATCTTAAAATCATAGAGTCTTTGTAGTTTGCTTACTGGATGAATGTCTTAAAAAGTTAGTTCACCCAAAAATGAAAATTCTGCCATTAATTACTTACCCTCATGTTGTTCCAAACCCGTAAGACCTTCGTTCATCTTCGGAACACAATTTAAGATATTTTTGATGAAATTCGAGAGGGTGCTACCACGTTCAAGGCCCAGAAAAGTGCCGACCCAGATCTCAAATTGTGTTCCGGAGATGAAAGAAGGTGAGTAATTAATGACAGAATTTTCATTTTTGTGTGACCTGTTTGTGAATGGATGTTTATTTTTGGTGAGTCAAATACACGCAGTGCTACCATTGCAGTCCGACTCTTGAATTAATGATTCTTAAGAACCAGACCTTTTTAGTAAATCAAAAACATTCAGCTTAACTAGTGTAGTTCAAATGCCGAATGAATGACTCTGAGTTGGTTCTTTTTAATGAATCAGTTTACATTGGTGAAGCTGACCCATTTTTTATTTAGTACTGACCTGAATTAGACATTTCACATAAAAGATGTTTACATATAATCCACAGGAAAAAATAATAGTTGAATTTATAAAAATTACCCTGTTCAAAAGTTTACATACACTTGATTCTTAATACTGTATTGTTACCTGAATGATCCACAGCTTTTTTGTTTGTTTTTTGTTTGTTTAGTTTATGAGTCCCTTGTTTGTCCTGAACAGTCCAACTGCTCGCTGTTCTTCATTTAAATCCTTCAGGTTCCACAAATTCTTTGATTTTTCAGCATTTTTGTGTGTTTGAACCCTTGAACAATGACTGAATGTGAGATCCATCTTTTCACACTGAGAACAACTGAGGGACTCATATACAACTATTACAGAAATTTCAAACACTCACCAATGCTTCAGAAGGAAACACAATGCATTAAGAGCCGAGGGGTGAAAATTTTTTGAATTTGAAGATCAGGGTAAATTTAACTTATTTTGTCTTCTGGCAAACATGCAAGTATCTTCTGAACGGCAGTACTGAATGAAAAAATATGATATTTAAGCAAAATAAGAAAAATGTACACATCTTAATTCTGTTCAAAAGTTTACACCCTGCATTGTATGCATTAGCGCATGTGTTTCCTTCTGCAATAGTTGCATATGAGTCCCTCAGTTGTCCTCAGTGTGAAAAGATGGATCTCAAAAGCATACAGTCATTGTTGGAAAGGGTTCAAATACGCAAAAATGCTGAAAAACCAAAGCATTTGTGGGACCTGAGGGATTTTTCTGAAGAAGCAGCGGGCGTTGAGGACAAACAAGGCACTCATGAACAACTATCACTATATAAAAAAAAAAAAAAACAGCTGTGGACCATTCAGGTAACAACACGGTATTAAGAATCAAGTGTATGTAAACTTTTGAACAGGGGAATTTTTATAAATTCAACTATTATTTTCTCTTTTGGGCTATATGTAAACATCTTTTTTGTGGAATATCTAATTCAGGTCAATACTAAATAAAATAATTATGCACTTTGTATGATCTCTCTTATTTTGGTAAAATAACATTTTGCAGATTCTGCAAGGTGTATGTAAACTTTTGACCTCAACTGTAAATTAGGCTATATAAAATAATAAAAAAATATATTTTATATATAATAATATATTATAATTTGTAAATCGGTGAAATGACATTAAGATATTAAAAAGTCTCTGTAAACACACTTTTTGCAAGAAATGTTTTTTATTATTATAATGATCTAATCATTTGCCAGTATAATTGAATTTCTTTATTCCATGTAGCTCTAAAAAGTGTTAATAAAAATGACTGTTTAGGTTTATACAACATAAGATTATATTTCTGACTCCACTTGAAGGCTGTTCTTGTCAAGCCTTTTGTTAATTTTTTTTTTTTTGTTTCCACATCCGCACATCCACTTACAGTATAAACAGAATCTGGAGGCTTCGGTTCCCGTCGAGTCCCAATGTGCTACAACACAGTGACCTTCAAAATGTCTCTTTGGCTCTGCTGGTAATTAGAACAACCGCACTCATTAGCCAACGACTGTCAACCTCCTGTGATTTTGTCGGTTTACCCAAGAAGTTTCGCATACTGGCGAGAGCTAACATGGTTATACATGGAGAACATCAAAGTGCTCTACCGAACAGATGGATTGTGTATGCGAAAACAAAAATGAAATAATTACCCACAATTCCCTTTTCGGCCTCAGACCAGGCCCTTTTGGTTGGCTCTCATTAAAATGTCAAAACACAGAGACTCTACAACATATCTCATCTTTACAGCAGGGACAAACAGCGGGTTGAAATGATAGCGTTCCCCCGTGTCCATTTAAAAGAGTTTGTAGTCATTCTCCCTGGTGCAGTGTCTCTTACAGTGCCACATTAACACCTTCTCAGCTCACTGATTCCAGAGCTCCTTTTTTAGGGAGTAAAACACACTCAGTACAGCACAACTGGGAATAACCCCCCTGATTCTTTCTGGCTGTAAGGGGTGAGTGTGTGTGAGCTCGTCCCCTGAGATTGTCGAGTGATTACACACATATTACAGTGCGCGAGCTCCCATGTCACATTAAAATTGCGCTTGCTCCTAATAGCGTCTTTAGCCACCTTCCTTCCACCCCTCCCTCGTTTTTTCTCTCCCTTCCTTTCTTTTTCTACCCGAATGGCTGTGAAAATAACCTCTGAACAAAAGGTCAAGTGACTAGTTCTTTTGCTTCTCTGCACCCTTCATTTTTTTATTTAAGGGCCAGAGCTACAGTATAGAGTGCTTCGAGGTAGCCTAGCATGAAATTGTAATGCCGGGATAAACAATAGGTGCAGGCTTTGCCGTTACACAGATGCAGGGTGTGGGTTTTGCGTAGGTGTGGGGCGGTAATGCACATGTGTAATTTCACAAGGACCCACATCGCCCTGCAATCATGTGTGTGCAAATGTGGACATGAAATTGATTCTGTGCCGAATGAACTGTTGTAAAAAAAAAAAACAAGGAAAGTGATGAAGATACTTTTTAAACAGTATAATAATATGCAAATAAAAAACAACATAAAACAACATAAAAATGTCTCTCTGTTCAATGTGAACTCATTAATTTTCAAAGTGAGTTGGCACCTTCAGGTGAAATGAGCTACAGGCGACAAGATGTTGGCATGTCCAGCGACGTAACAAAGTTGAGAAAAGTTTCACTTTATGCAAATGTGCCGTGACTTCCAATGGGAATGAAGACAGTGGAACTCCTTGCAGCAAGATGCAAGAGATGTTAATCATTGCAGTGAAAATTTCCTGAAGTTATATGATATATTCCTGATTATGTATGCGATTACAGTATGTGTTTGTGAACAATAGGTTTCTGTGGAAAAATGTATCTTAATTACAACTGAGGTCAAAAGTTTACATACACCTTGCAGAATCTGCAAAATGTAAATTATTTTACCAAAATAAGAGGGATCATACAAAATGCATGTTATTTTTTTATTTAGTACTGAGCTGAATAAGATATTTCACATAAAAGACATTTACATATAGTCCACAAGAGAAAATAGTAGTTGAATTTATAAAAATGACCCCATTCAACAGTTTACATACACTTCATTCTTAATACTGTGTTGTTACCTGAATGATCAACAGCTGAGTTTTTTTGTTTAGTGATAGTTGTTCATGAGTCCCTTGTTTGTCCTAAACAGTTTAACTGCCCGCTGTTCTTCAGAAAAATCCTTCAGGTCCCATAAATTCTTTGGTTTTTCAGCAATGACTGTATTCCAAAGGCAGTTTAAATGTGGCTTCAAACGATCCCAAATGTGGTTGTAAATGATCCCAGCTGAGGAGGAAGGGTCTTATCTAGCGAAACGATCGGTTATTTACATTAAAAAAACTATTTAAATACTTTTTATTCTCAAATGCTTGTCTTGCCTTGCAGTCCTTGAACTCTGTGTATTCTGTCTCAAGACAGTTAGGGTATGTCAAAAAAACTGACCGTATTTTCTCCCTCAACTTCAAAAATCATTTCAAAATCATCCTACATCACTGCGGAAGTACCGACCCAGTCTTTGCAAGTGAACATGCAAAAAAGATCAAACACCCTTAACAAAAAAGGTACAACAGCAATATAGGATGATTTTGAAGTTGAGGGAGAACATGAGATGGGAGTTTTTCGACATACCCTAACTGTCATGGACAGAAACAAAAACAGTCCAGGCAGAGTAAGAGAAGACGAGCATTTGGCATTAAAAAGTATATAAATTGTATTATTTTTATAAAAAACAAGCGATTGTTTCGCTAGATAAGACCCTTCTTCCTCAGCTGGGAACGTTTACAACCGCATTTGGGATCGTTTGAAGCCGCATTTAAACTGCATTTTGGAAGCTCAAAATCGGGGCACCATATCAGTCCATTATATGGGGAAAAATGCTGAAATGTTTTCCTCAAAAAACATAATTTCTTTATGACTGAAGAAAGAAAGACGTGAACAACATGGATGACAAGGGGATGAGTAAATTATTTGTATATTGTTGTTCTGGAAGTGGAGTTCACCTTTAAGAACCGGGGGGTGAAAACTTTGTGAATTTGAAGATCAGGGTAAATTTGACTTATTTTGTCTTTTGGGAAACATGTAATGTAAGTATCTTCTGTAGCTTCTGAAGGGCAGTACTAGATGAACAAAATATGATATTTAGGCAAAATAAGAAAAATGTACACATCTTGTTCAAAAGTTTACACCACTGGCACTTAATGCATCATTTTTCCTTCTGGAGCATCAGTGAGTGTTTAAAACTTCTGTAATAGTTGCATAGTCCCTCAATTGTCCTCAGTGTGAAAAGATGGATTTTAAAATCATATAGTCATTGTTGGGAAGGGTTCAAATACACAAAAATGCTGAAAAACCAAACCATTTGTGGGATCAGAAGGATTTTTCTGCAACGGCAGGACAAACATGAGCATCTATCACTAAACAAAAAAACACAGCTGCGGATCTTTCAGGTAACAACACAGTATTAAGAATCAAGTGTATGTAAACTTTTCATTTTTATAAATTCAATTATTATTTTCTCTTGTGAATGTCTTTTAAGTGAAATTTCCTATTCAGCTCAGTGCTAAATAAAAAATAACATGAATTTTATATGTAAACTTTTGACCTCAACTGTATATTAAATGTATAGCTCTAAATTATGCATGTGTCAGAGTTTACCACAATTTCCGTTGGCCACACTAAAGATTTAAATTTTTTAATTACTGACACAGTTCTGTGATTCAATGAAGCTCCATTCTACAAATTTGCCTTCACATCACAGAAAAGAAGTGGGACCAATAAAATCTCCTATATCATCTTAACACTGTCAGACTGTGTATTCTATCCACAGGTGCGTCTGCACCTTTAAACTTTTATCAGGTAGTGTTCCACCACATGTACTGTAACATACATTAAAAATTCTAAAATATGCTGATAAAATACATTTTAAGTTAAAAATAATTTATGACTTTAAGCATTATGTTTGGTGATGCAGCAATTCTCTTATCCAAGGTAAATTTCTTTCATGGGAGACAATACAAGTAACCTTAATATATGTATATCTTTCAATAATATATAATATTTATAATAATAACACAATTACAAATGAACTCTTAATACCAGGATATCACAGTATTCAGATAAAACAATTTGAAAGCAATCTCAGTGGACCGCTCACAGCTCTCAGACGCCATTGTCCTTGAACCTAAGAGCTCATTTTTGCCTTTTATTTAATAAAAAAATAAATACATGCCGTGTAATCAGTTGCCGATTGTAATGTGAGTTGAAGATAACCAAATTTCCTCATTTTCAACACCGCCTCCCATTCAAGGGGGAGTCACTCTGTGCGGTGGAATTTTAGCAAACGTGATTTGAATGGCTCGCTGCTAATCCCTCTTTTCTGCGAACTCATATTCCATTGGACGTTGTCACTGTCAATCAGGCTGTCTGTGCCCGCCCACCCGTGGCGCCAAATAAGGCACATAGTACCGCTGTGTCTGTCAGTAGCCCGGACGGCTCCGTCTCATCCCGCACCGTGAGTCAAGCGTGCTCGGCTGCGACATGACCAGAGCCCCGCAGACCTGGCCATTCAAATATGGAGCAGTTTAAAGCGATCATTTCGGTGCTTTGGATATTATTGCTCAACAGAAACGAGGAGTCACGTGCAGAGGAAGGTATGTGTCTTTATAATAATTGTTTAGAAGCCAGGTAAATTGTTTTCGTAGATGGCGTGAAGTGTCTAGTGGAAGTATAACTCTCACTGCAGGTGTGTGCTTTCATATTCAGGCGGTGTAAAGTTAATAAACAGATGTAGAGAGGACCGGATCATTAATGTTTTGCGTTATGAGAAGCTTTGATTAAAACTCAAATCGAAATGTCAAGCGGTGAGCTTTTAAAAATAATGATCTTAAGGAATCTGCTAGAACGCTGTTGACAAGCTGCAACAATGTGTTGGTTAGGGAAAAATTTTGATTAATGAAGAGATGAACATAGTTCATTATATAATCTAATTTATATTTATACTGTTTTATGTTTTGAATTGCTTAATAACTAAAAGCAAGCAAATGACAATAAATTGTGGTTGTGTATTGTTTCAAAACAATATTAAATTGTCTATATATACAGTTTGTAATATGGAGATTAAAATGACAAGATAAAAAGATTAAAATAAAAAATAATTAGACTATCATGTATTCACATTTAACGATCTTAAAATGTGCATTTATTTTTTTCTATTGTCATAATCTTTTTTTTTTTCTCTGTCTTGTCATTTTTCTTTGTCATGTCTTCATTTTTCGTTGTCATGTCATTTTAATCTCCTTATAATACTACAAAAGCAGATTTCAATAGATCCGGCTGTTATACTGGATTCACAATAGGTGCTTTTCTGACTGTGCTGCTCCTGGTGGGATTGTTTGACAGTCATGAAAGCTTCAGCAGTTTTGATGCCAGGCTGTCGCATTAGGCTCAGGTGAGGTCAACTAAGCGTCCTAATGAGTGGCATGGCACAGAGAGGGAAAGAACAGATAATAGCTGCGTCCCTTCAGGCTCTTTGGCTATGCTGAAGAAGCCCAGCTGAGCCAGGCTGCTCTCTCTCTCTCGCGCTTTTTTCCCCCTGCTCGCACTCTCGTACACAATGCTCTCATGTGCACATGGCTGAACTCTGCCAGCCCCCGTCCTCTGCTGGAATGCTGGTCGACTGGATTAGAATCGTTGCCTTAATGAATGTTTTGACAGCGATTAATTGCTGTGAAAGCGATGTGTTCTGAAAGGCCTTGTGTGGCTGCGGTGATATGGACGTTTTCTGATTGAGCTGAATATGTTCTCACTGTACGGAGAACCTCTTTGTCCACAATTACGTCCCAGTCCTGCTGCGTCGGTTCTCTTTGTATTCAGCCTCACTGTATTCTCTCTGTATTCGGTCGCTGACAGGTGGGATTCAGACTGGATGAGAGCTCTTTGTTGCTGCAAATTGTACAAAGAGCTAACCTAAAAGTGAAAATTGCTGTCATTTAGTTATTTCTAAACTCATATGTGATAATATAGCATAGCATATGCATCTAATCTATAGTTCGTTTGGGGTCAGAAAGATTTATTTTGAAATAAATTAATACTTTTAATCAGCGAGGATGCATTAAATCGATCAGAAGTGATATTTGTAATGTTACAAAAAGTGATATTTTCGATAAATGCGATTATAGTGAACATTTTATTTGTAAAGTGTTCACGCAAATATTAAGCAGCACAAATCTGAACATTGATAATAATAAGAAAAGTTTCTTGAGCACCTAATTTAGACTGATTTCTGTGGGATTCTTTGACACCGTGACCACGCTTTGCATCACAGAAATAAGTTAATTATTAATATTTCACAATATTACTCTTTTTACTGTATTTTTGATAAAATAAATGCAGCTTTGGTGAGCATAATAGACTTTTATTATATATTCAGCTATACATGGCTATATATATTCAGTATATATCATATGTGACCCTGGACCACAAAACCAGTCATAAGGATCAATCTGAAAGCTGAAATAAGCTTTCCATTGATGTATGGTTTGTTAGAATAGGACAATATTTGGCCGAGATACAACTCTCTGAAATTATGGAATCTGAGGGTGCAAAAAAATCAAAATATTGAGACAATCACCTTTAAAGTTCACCAAATGAAGTTCTTAGCCATGCATGTTACTAATCAAAAATTACGTTTTGATATATTTACAGTAGAACATTTACAAAATATCTTTATGGAATATGATCTTTAATTAATAGCCTAATAATTTTTGGCATGAAAGAAAAATTGATAATTTTGACCCATACAATGTTTTTTTTGGCTATTGGTACAAATATACCCGTGCTACTTAAGACTGGTTTTGTGGTCCAGGATCACATATGCCAAAACCTGCATAACCATTCTCTCATGCTTAATCCATCCATCTCTCCTTTCTTTTTCATTTCCTGTGTTTTTTCCCCATTCCCCAAAGCGCAGGTGTCTTTCCTCACACAGTCGGTTGGAGGTGGAGGCCCCTCATTCCTGACCCCTCAGCCTTAACGCACCTTGGCATCTCATTGTGGGCTTATTTACTGCTCTTTAGTGGGTTTGCGGCCATTGCGGTGGAGCAGCACTTTCGGCCATGTGTCGGTCGCATCTGCCGCTTTGGTCATGCTGTTCCTGTGCCGTTTAAATACTCTGTCAGGGTGCAATTCAGACCATATGAGGGCATTTACCTAGGAAAGCTTTATACGCCTGTCATCTCTGTGCTGGGTTCCATCAACAGACTCTGCCAAACTCCTCCTGAATGGCATTATGCTCTCTGAGTTGTTGGCAGAAGTGTAAAAATCTGGGCTTGGGCCCTGAATGTGTTAACAATGTGGCAATATTCAGCATAATATATCGATTCAAACAAAGACCAGTTAGCATGGAAACTCATACCGGTGCTTTTATCAAAAGCTTGATTTTTAGTCCTGGCTAATGGTGGCGGGTTACACCGTCGGATATCTGTGCTGGCGGTGCCTGTACTTGTTGTTGAAGGTGGCAGCCGGACTGTGCGGGCAAGGTTAGAATGATTTGTGAGGTTGGCAGGCGTAACAGTGACATCCAGGAGTTTATTTAGTAGGCCGTTGTGATGTGTGGACTCACAATGAGCAAGGAAGAAAGTAAAACAATGAGGGCTGGAGACAGGAGATGGCTGTGTCCGAAAGTGGAAAAATGCTGTTTTCGTAGGCGGTATGTGGAGGTAGAAAGGTGAGCGGTTTCTGAATTTAATGTTTGCGTAACATCCTAGCTCTATTTTAGCAGACTCACTGCCTTCAATGGCAGCATTCTAACTGAAACAGAACTTCATAAGTGATTGATCTGGAGCGCTCTATATAGGCAGTGACTCGTGCGTCATACAGAGTGTCATGGAAGACTTGACTAAAAATTGATTTCAGTGCAGACGATGTGAAAGGAATGACGCAATACTTTAATTGCCATTAAATACATGTAATCTCTATTAATTGAATGACAAGTTTTAAGAATTTTCATGATCAGAAGTGTTTTTTTCCCCACTTTGTTCATACTATGGATTTCTTTAAGCAAACTTCTTTCTTAGTGATGGGTACATGCAATGCTGCCTTTAAATTTGGCCTAAAGAAATTATTATTGCAGGTAGGGTTTTCACTTTCTTGTTTGTTTTTAATAAAAAGTCTTTTTTTGTCAAATGTAAAAGCTCTTTTACACCAGAAATGAAATGGATAAGCCTCAGGCTGAATGAAAAGTAAATTCACGTCTGTACAGCAGAACACAGGAGAAGAAAATTCAACACTACTTAACAATAAAAAGGAATTAAGCACAAATGTTAGATTATCTAAAGTATTTTTTGCTTATTAGTATGGTTGAGACATTGGTTAATAAAATGGGATTAAATGCATAAAGGATATTTGTGTTATTTAACACATTTAATTATTGCAGGTTTGCATTTCACTGTTTTCATTCATTTTGAGGAATACTGAATCTGTGCGGTAAATTAATGCATGTTCACATTTAGTCTACAGTAACATCGCCTCTGCATTTACTCCCGAATTCTCTTGAAATGTGGACTGGAGAGCGTTCAGTCAATACATGGGAAAACAAAGTGACTGGCGTTACTTATGTTCTTGTAAATTAAAAAGTAATGAGTTACTTCACTACTTACTTGAAAAAAGTAATCTGATTACGTAACTCGCGTTACTTGTAATGTGTTACCCCCAACACTGCATACTGTCATAAGCTATGTGTCCATCACTCTGTATTTATCCGCATTTTGAAGTAACTCATCTGAAACAAATGATGGAATCTCGTAATTAGCAAAAAAGTTTTTACGTTAACTTGAGGTAAGACATCCACCTCCAAAAGCAATGACCACATTTATTGTTTCATCTGCGCAAGTAATTTATTCTATATAAAAATGATTATATTCAGTGATACTTTTCTTAGTGATATTTTGTGCCAGTTTATTAGGAAGTGATAATTTTGTTCTCTTTGACTCTTAAATTCGCAATTTTTTTTTTTTTTTTTACTGTTTTTGCAACACTGCTGCCTACTACTTTATGTTGGGTTGTTCAGTAGATAGTTACTGGCACTAGATTATTCATGAAATATTGTTAGAGTACAATTAACATAATGTCGGTATTTCAGTTTTTAAATATCTCGGTTAACGTCAGCATCAGTATATTACAACACCCCTAAAGACAGACAGCATAATTAACTTCAAAACTTTATAAATGTTCTTTTTTCTTCATGTTTTTCCACTTATGATTCAATTTCTAATAGGCACTGTAGTCATTAAATATTTGCTTTGGTACTTTTAAAACGGAATTTGTTTTAGAATTAGCTTGATTTTGCTTTTATTAAAGATGTTATGGAAGTCTATCTGAAAGAATTTTCTTTAGGAAGAAACTTGAACTGCCTCTTCAGTCATTGACTGATTGGGCTTCCGCCTGCGTTCAGACTCAGCCGGTGTAGCTCTTATAGTCATGATTACCCATAATACCCTGTGTGGATGTCATAGGAGAATCGTTGCTTGCAATCTGGTAGTTAAGCTTGATCTGTTTCCTCACAAATTGACCAAGTCCCGTATTGACTAGAACAGTGTGGATCGATCTTGCATTGTTCTCTGCGGCTTTAGGAGAAGGGTCACCGGGATTCATCTTCGTTCCCTGTGAGGACAAGTTTCTGCTGGATCTGCAGGAATGCCCCTGGAGGCGGAGTCACGTCTGAGGTGGTTTTGTGAAGGGGATGGATGGTTTTATTACCAGGAGAATATGGATGTTTCTGGATTGTCATGCAGGTTCATAAAGGTGAAAAATGAAACGTACTTTATGGCGTCAGTGTTGGGTGAACATAGAAAACCAAACGGCAGAATGCTTGATTGTCCTTCTAACTGCATTGTGTATTTGCTTTTGAATATTTATCTATTTACAGCACTGGAATGTGTCAGATAGCTGGAAATGAACATGCTGTATATGTACCTGACCTCTTGTTGTGCTGATCTTTATTTTTAAAGCACTCTAGACAAGCATTTTCTCTGCGAAAATAGGTTGTTTGTTCTCACATTTTCTTAATGTTGTTCAGTATCTCGATTGTAATATGAATATTAGAGATGATGAAAAGGACAGGTTTGCTTTTGGGGGTGCTGATGGCTGCTCACACATGCAGATGTGGGCTTATGTAAGATTCCAGACCCCTGGTTCCTTTAAAGGTTTAAGTAATAAGACAAAGGAGCAGTAAAGAATAAATGTTGCTTTTCTCTGGATCTGCAACAATTGACTACGAGCTGCTTCAGTTTCACATTTAGAGTTTTTAAAGCAGAACACCCTTTTTCGCAGGGTCGACACATTTTTCCCAGAGTTAACTAAGGACGAAGGTATTGATCTAGGGATATCATCTCTCCAGGCACCTGAGCATCTAGATCTGACTGGAGGTCCGATGTAACGAAAGCCGATAACTGACATGAAGAGTTTGCAAATGAAATTCCAGTTTTGTTAAGTGTGGCATTCAAAAGTATTGATTAAATTTACTTTTGACAGTAAAAATGATTGATAAATGACAAATTTGATGTCTAATTAAATTGGCCACCAATTAAATTTTTTTTTTAAGGAAATATAAATATCTGTCATATGACAGTTTTAGGGATTAGTCTAAAATACATCAATGTTGTTAAAATAAAAAATAATTATAGAATAGTTTTGTCACAAATTTTCAGCCCCCTGGGTTAAGGCCAGTTTTACCCTCTGGTTAAGCAAAACAATGTGGCACTATATTGTCGCAATGAGTGGTATTACATTAGATAACCAATCACAGAGTGCCTCAGTTCCAAGCTCAGTAAATATTTGTGAGCTTTGCACAACTTTCACGTTTTCATATCATTTTGAGCATCTAAGAGAATTCATACCAGTTATAATGACAAAAAGTGATGCCAAACCAGTTTACTGAAGTATGAGGCAAGTTTCAGTATGATTGAAAAGATTTAAAGGGATAGTTCACCAAAAATGAAACTTCTGTCTTTAATTACTCAGCCTCATGTCGTTCCAATCCTATAAGACCTTTGTACAACTTCTGAACACTAATGAAGATATTTTTGATGAGACCTGAGAGCTTTCTAACCCTACATAGACAGCAATGCAACTGGCAAGTTCAAGGCCCAGAAAGGTAGTTAAAATATCTGGAAGATAGTCCATGTGACGTCAGTGGTTCAACCTGTCTGTGCAGGGTCAGAAAGCTCTCAGATTTCATCAGAAATCCTTATCTGGGTTTAGAAGATGAACGAAGGTCTTGCGGGTTCGGAACGACTTGAGGGTGAGTAATTAATGACAGGATTTTTTCTACAAATTCTTCTGACATTCCCACAGGTGAACAGTTGCATATTGTAAGTTGTCCAGTCTTAATATTCAGATATTGTTCTGGGTATCAGCAGTCTGAAATAAAATATCCTTTGATTACTTTAACAGTGTTTAAAAAGACACTAGGTTATCTTTTTAAGTTTGTTAATGTTTCATTATTGCTTATGTGGTTGTTTTATTGGACCTAATGCATATGTAATGTTCAGAAAACCTCTTCACCAATACATCAGTGGTGGATTTCATCCCAAAGCTCATAACAAAGGCCATGTGCCACATCCCTTCTGGGAAACTATTTAAACTTTAATGTTTCATTCAGCATCCTCACAGCATAGTACAGGCTGAACTGTCGCTCAGCTTAAAGGGTTTTATATTTGAACCACCTGATATGTAAAGTGGATTTTAAGTATCCTCTCTCTGCTCGTTGAGTGATGCCTGATAGACACTTAAGAGACTTACAGCAATTTACTCTTTCCTGAGCAGCCCACATGGGCGAGATATGTCTGCCTCTCACTGTCTGGTTTGCCAGCGTGACATGGGCTTGGCGACAGTGCCGTTGGCCCCTTCGGCCCCCTCAGATGCCCGTGAAGCAGCACTCCGGTGATGTGCAAAACCCCATTAATCTTTTGAAGAGGCATTTGACCTTTCAAACTCATTAAGCGCCACAACCTCGCACATGCCGGATATGAGCCTTCCTGCTCGCCTTCTCCGTCTCCCTCTGCCCCCTTTATCAGGGCCTAGATAGGAACAATGTTCTCTCTCCCTTCCTCACCGCGCAGCTTTGACCACTGACCTGGAAAATCGCCCGACCTTTTAATGCGTGGTTTCCCACTGATGAATAAATTCATAAATTGTACGCTCTGGCATGAAGGCTTTTCTCAGTTTCCCAGAGCCCGAGATCAGGGCCACAGGTTTAGTAAGCCTGACTTCTGCGATTGCTCTTGCTCTCAGTGGTTGGAAAACAGTTGGTGCTGGGTTCCAGGGGATGGACTGATAGGGTTAGTTGATGGAAGGGTTTTAGCAGTTGTGTGCCAGTTGTGGCATTTGGCAGACTTGAGGAAGGGATCTGCAGAACTGCATACATTTAAGAATAACTTGTAAGGGTCCAGAGATGGGCTTGAATTATTAAGTTAAATTATTTTTAATTTTTTAAAATGCAAGAGCATGCTAATTAAAGCACCACTGTTAAAATTTATTTATAGGATTTAGGATATTTTCGAATTAGCTTTTATTTTTATATTTTCTGATTTCAGCCAATTTTTGTTTTATTTTTTTTGGTAATTGTATTATTTGCTAATGTTTTATTTATTTAAATATTACTAGTTAAATATTTCTGTTAACATGTCTAATTTTTACATTTTTTATTTAATACTTAGTTATAGGGCTCGAACGACGTGTGTTTTTCAGGGCCGATGGCGATACTGATTATTACAGATCAAGTAGACGAATAACCGATATTTTGAATTGATTTTATATATATGTCTGGTTTAAAATTAAAAATTAATGTCAAAATTAAAATATGAAGGGCCCTGACAAAAACTTTCTTTAAATACTTTTAAATTAGTTTATCGGCAAATCAGTTTTGTAAATGGCTGGTACAGATAACCATAAAAATGCTTAATATCGGCGCCGATAATCGGTCGACCCCTGTATTTTATTTCAGCCTAATTTTAAGGAATGAAAGTTATTTTCAGTAATTTTAGTTTTAGTTAATAGTAACAACAAAACTAATCAACTGGTTAGTTACTGAGTGGTTGGTCAACTAGTTAACTATAGTAGCTTATCTATGAATTCGATTTTTTTTTTTTTGTCCATTGTTTCCTACCATCTAATGAAAAGTCTCAAAAAGCCAACATAAAAATAAGATTACAATTATTATAATAAAGCTTAAAAAAACAAGATAAATAGCTGCAAAAATTGCAGGAGGAGAAGATGACATTTCAAACATAAAATAATGTTTACTTGATCAGAGTTTGCCAAATTCAGCAAAATAAACAAATACAAATAAACAATCAAGAAAGGTAATTCAGGACTTCAAAATAATAGAATGACCATGTTTTTTCTTTAGCATTTTGTTTACAGATGATTGTGGGAGCTTCTGTGAAAATGTATGCCTGTGTCATTGTTTTTGTCCTGAATGGGTTGACTGCAATTTCGCAGGCAAATGAGCCAAAGCTGTGGCTATCTGTATGGCTGAATCGCAAGCTCCGCAATCAGTGTGTGAAGTGTTTGGGTCTGTGTGTATTTCTACATTTGCTCTGATTGCAATCAAAACAACTGAGGGGGGTCTGCTTTCAGAGGCAGTGAGTGTGTGTGAACGTTTCACTAAACGGTTAACCCCAAACCAGGGTCAGCTTGAACCTCAGATGTAACATTGTACATATCGTCTAGCTTGAAAAAGAAAAAAAAATTAACCTGATCCTTTTTTTTTTGTAGTGGAACGTTTCTGTAATATCACAACTGGTGCTTCATCTAGAGGCATATAAATCCTGGCACGCTTGGAATGGATACGCTATAGAGATAACAGCTTGATTTATCGGCTTTTTTACTCTTGTTAAGATCTTGTGCATGCTCAGACGTGCACTGTGATTGCTTTTTCAGAGTGTTTAGAAGGCTTTACGTTCTGTTCAAGAAGCTGATTTCTCAGGGCTCTGAGCTGTTTGCTGATAGAATGTTTATTATTGCGTGATGTACTGTGGAGGTTTGGATGCTGGGCTGCAACAACTAATCGATAAAGTTTGATAATGAAAATAGTTGACAATGAATGTCATTACACTAAAATAGCACTAATCTATAATGTTTCTACTTGAAAAAATGTAAAGCATGCCATGCATTTACTTTTTATTGTTCTGCTGCGTTTTCTCGTTATGACTGGTCATGTGATATGAAACGATGGTGTTTGACATTGTCATCATTGACATTGTGACATTGAAATTGCTTTTGAATTTTTATGTTTCCTTTATCCTTGCACATTACAGATTTAAATTAGATGTAATGTGTGCATTATATCTACTAACATTCAAAATTTAGAGTCTGTGAAGAAAAGTGGCCTTAACTACTATGTACTTACATTGAAATTAATCATTTGATACAATGTACTTATTGTGTACATACATGTATTTACATTGTACTTAGATTTTACAAATATGTGCATGTAATTACGTTTCTAATTAATTTAGGCAGTTACATTTATAATTACACTGTTGACCAATCTCTTACACCTTAACCCACCCTTAAACCTACCCATACCACCAAACCTTAACCCATATCCCACCTCAATAGCAGCAAAAGTGTTTTGCAGTACAATATGACCACATTAAGTACATTGTGCTTATTTTTTTTATGCAAGTACATAGTAGTTAAGGCCACTTAATATAAAGTGGGACCTATTATTACAGTTCAAAATAACTGTTTACTGTTTTAATGTTTAAAATCTATTTTTCCTGTCGTGGCAAATCTGAATTTTCAGCAGCCTTTACTCCAGTCTTCAGTGTCACATGATCTTTCAGAAATCATTCTAATATGTCAGTTTGCTGCTTAAACACTTCTTGCTATTATTAATGTTGTAAACGGTTGTCCTGCTTAATATTTTTGTGGAAATAGTGATTTATTTTGGATCAATGTAGGTATGTAGGTCAAAAGAACACTGTTTATTTTAAATAGAAGTCTTTTGTGACATTACAAAGTATCATTATAAATATTTTTACAGTCACTTTTGATCGATTTAATGTGTCTTTGCTGAATAGAGGTATTAATTTCTTTCAAAAAAGAAAAAGAAACCCTGCTGACCCCAAACTTTTGATTTGCATAATAATAGTAATGGTAATAATAATGAAAATGTGGCTGTTTGATTAATTAAACAAGTTAGCGACAGGTTATCAAAATAATTAATTGCAGTACTTATTTGGATGTAACATTTCTTCACTTAAGGAGCTGTAAAAAGGTAGATCATCCAAAAATGGACTTATGATATGTTCATGAGTATATACAAATGAGTATATTTAGTAGAATGTCAAAGCTGCTGTTTTTCTTGTATAGGGACCAAATATCCCTGGTCCTCATCCATTCTCATTATTTGGAAAGTAGCAGCTTTGACATCCTACTAAACACAGAAAAAGTCACACAGGCTGTGAGTAAATGATGAAAATTGTTCATTCTTTAGGGAACTATCTCTTTAAGTGTGTGTGTAGTTTTTGGTGATATAATGTGTGGTCAGATGGTCAGTTGGCGAGGTGGTGTGGTCCTCTCTCTCAGGGCCAGATGGGGAGGCTCTCAGGAAGTGCCAGTTCCTCCTCTCTATCCACTCTGCGAGCCTGTCCTCACAGACACACACTCAAGTTAATGGCTGTGTGTATGTGTGTGTATGACAGCGTCACCCTTTATTTCTCCTTGTCTCTGAGGTAATTGTAGATTACTTTAGCACTCCTTGAAGGTCAGCTCAAGGACAATTTAGCAGACACAGTCTAAATGAGAAGAAATAGGATTCACCTGGCAGGGAATGTGTGTGTGTGTGTTTGACTCTGTTTTTGTGCCCACGTCCATCCAGTGTGTGTTGTGTGGACGTCAGTGAATGACTGATGTTGTGGTGGCCTTGTGTCTTTGTATGGATGGTTGATGACACCACTCATATGGTTGCTGTCCATTCATTACCACAGAACTCTTTCAGTGTCTCTCTCTCAAGTATGACTCAGCTAAACCAAAGTCTGTACCTACAGGTTTATTTATTAAAGTTTGACTTTGAGAACCACTGATGTTCCAGTATGACATCTTGTTGTGCCATATTCAAACTGAATGAAAGCACAAATGCTCCAGTATGTAAAACATCCATCTCTCTTAGTTCATCGTTTGTATATTCTGGTTCAAATAAGTAAGGCTGGGTAAAAAAAATTGCAAGTCATTCTCTCCGTCGAAGACTGACACGGAAGAGAAGAATTTGATAAGTCAATCAAAAAGTATTCTTGCAGCTTTATTAAATTACTGTGTCATGTGGACTATTTTAATGATGTCGTTACTACCTTTCTGGGCCTTGAACATGTCAGTTGCGTTGCTGCCTATGCAATGTCAGCAAGCTCGGATTTCAAAAAAAAAAATCTTGCTGACCTCAAACTGTTGAACTAGTGTGAATATACTTCCTCACAGGTAGCAAAGGTGCAAATCAATGTCACCAAATGCCAACCTGAAGGCAGTGCACATAAAAGCACAGTAAATTGTTCAGTAGAGAGATGGTGGGACTTACTGATGGGCATAGTTTGTATTAGGTCCATTTTTGGGCAGTTGAGAAGTTTTGAGTACGTTTGTTTTACACCTGCCAGAATGGAGCGTCTCGGTTTGCAGTTCATATTTGAGAGTCATTTCATCATTCTGTTGAATCAAAGTCAGATCACATTTCTAGTGCTGAATCAAAGTTCAACAAATACTTCAAAGCCGAGCTCTCCAAATCCTCCAACACAACTAAAACAAAGCCCATCAAATGCCATTGCACCTTATAAATAACAAAGCAAAAACAAGCACAGCAGATGTATATTATTACAACAACAGCATGCTGTTGCATTACTCAGAAATCCCTGCAGTGAATCCCTGTGCTAAGAAAATGTGTTGAGAATAATTAGTGATATTTGTTAAAGCAAGCATCATTTTTAAAGGAACACTCCACTTTTTTTGAAAATAGGCTCATTGTCCAACTCCCCTAGAGTTAAACAGTTGAGTTTTACCGTTTTCTCATCCATTCAGCCGATCTCCAGGTCTGGTGGTAGCACTTTTAGCATAGCTTAGCATAGATCATTGAATCTGATTAGACTGATAGCATCTTGCTCAAAAATGACCATATATAATGATGATATTTTTCTTATTTAAAACTTGACTCTTCTGTAGTTATATCGTGTATTAAGAATGACGGAAAATGAAAACTTGTGATCTAGGCTGATACGGCTAGGAACTATACTCTCATTCCGACATAATAATCAAGGAACTTTGCTGGCGTACCATGGGTGCAGCAGGCGCCTGAAAGTGACTGACACTACGTTTGTGTAGATGCAGAGTTGCAGCCCGGCAGAGTTGACGGCTGCGTAATATCATTGTGCCTGCTGCACCCGTGGTACGGCAGCAAAGTTCCTTGATTATTAAGCTGAAATGAGAGTATAGTTCCTAGCCATATCAGCCTAGAAAATCACAACTTTTCGTTTTTCATCCGTCTTTGTACACGATGTAACTACAGAAGAGTCTAGTTTTAAATAGGAAAAATATTGAAACTCTTTGGTCATTTTTGAGGGAGATGCTATTGGTCTAATCGGATTCAGTGATCTATGCTAAGCTATGCTAAAAGTGCTACCGCCAGACCCGGAGATCGGCTGAATGGATTCGAAAACGGTAAAATTTAAATTTAAATTTAAATAAATTAGCCTATTTTCAAAAAAAGTGAAGTGTTCCTTTGAGGCTGAACATTTTCTCCTAGAACTGAATATTACCAGGGCTCTACATTTGCATTTCTTTTTAGGAGCACTTGTGCCCCTAACTTAAAAAAAATTAAGAGCACAGTCAAAATTTTAGGAGCACCTTCTAAACAGTAATCAAAAAATCTGATCAAAAATTAGCCTTTCTGTTATGAGGTGATATTTGACTCCTTAAAGTGAATTAAAGGGGAATTTTGTTCATTTTTCTAACGTTATTAAAATTTCTAATTAAAACAACAGAATAAGAACAAGTAGAATGAGAATAAGTTACCAGTCAAATGAAATCTGTATTAACAAAATTAATTTGTACTACAAAGGTGGCACAGAAGAACACAAAAGTGCCTTGTAGGTGTATTTTCATATGTTTAATGAGGCTCAGAGGTGGCATGCATGCAATCAAATTCATAAATTCATGTTGAGATTAATGTTTTAAATATAAAATGAATATAGAATTATTAAGTGATTTAAATAACTGGAAAGATACTTTAAAAATTAAACAAACTGTCAGTAGGTGGCAGCAAATCACTGATTTTATTATTGAATCATTCATTCATTTGATTCGTTCGAATGGCTGATTCATTCAGTAATAAAGCAAGTGATTGTCTTTATGAATGGGAAATTGAATCATTGACTCACTAGATTTGTTTTAAAATGCACGTTCATTCATAAACAAAACACAGCTCTGTTTGAATGCGCAGCGGCTCAGTTTTGACTTGTTTCAAACTGTTTTTGATGACGAAATAGAACAAAATCAAGCAATAGTGTTATAGTCAGACAATATAAGTCACTTAATATCAGTGTTGGGGGTAATGCATTACAAGTAACGCAAGTTACGTAATCAGATTACTTTTTTCAAGTAACTAGTAAAATAACATTACTTTTTAATTTACACTCACAAAAAAAAACAAACAAAAAAAACTAACAAAAAAAAAACAGTTTCCCTCAAAATTAATAAAAACAGTTAAATGCAACTCAGAATATGATGCAAACCTGCAATAATTAAATGTTAAATAATACAAATATCTTTTATGTATTTAATCCCATTTTTTTGCTGCTGAAGTTCGACAATCCAGTTCAACCATATTAAGTAAAATTACTCAAGATAAACTAACATTTGTTCTTTTTTTTTATTGCTGAAGAGTGTTGAATTTTCATCCTCCGCATTTTACTGTTTACAGACATACATTTACTTTTCCTTCAGCCTGAGGCTTTTGGTGTGAAAGGGCTTTTACATTTGCCAAAAATATATTAAATATAATTCATTTTAATATATTAAAAGAAACAAGCATGCCCTGTCCAGCTTTAGAAAGTAACGCAAAAGTAACGTAACACATTACTTTCCATAAAAAGTAACTAAGTAACATAATTAGTTACTTTTTTTTGGATGTAATGCAAAATTGTAATGCATTACTATTAAAAGTAACTTTCCCCAGCACTGCCTAATATTAACTTCTTGTTTATTTAACTGTTAAATCAATATCTCATTTACAAACTCCCTTAAAAATAATTAAAAGCTGTCACTCATCTTAGTTCATTGCGATCTCACAAAGTTCCATTATAATCAACGATGCTCTCTACACTGCACAGTGAATCTCGGATTTACACTCTTTCTACACTTTGTTTATGAAACGATTCATCAGATATGTCTGTGATACATTGCAAAAACACATAGAAACCTCTGAAGCTCCCCTCAGAGGAAACGCAAATATGCGACTGAAATGGTTGCACTGTAGAGGCCTGATTACATTTTGGCATATAACATGTCCTGCACTGGCATGAATAATGCCTCATATCTTGCAGCTGGAAAAGTACTAGTTTGATTTTTAGCTTACTAGCAGCAACTAAACAGCTTATCTATAGACAAGTAACCACCCAGATCAACTGATTCTCTGTGCTGTAAACCACTGCAAAAACCTAAGCAGCTTGATGCTTTTTCAACAATACCCTAGCGGTGACTTTTGCTCAGACATGACTTGCATGTTCTTTGGAAATTTCAGTGTTGTGTTTCAGTGATGTGCATATGCCTTGAAATGTGCTTTTAGCTTCATTTACACAGTATTCTGATCGTACATGCACACGTCGCTCTGTTAGCTGGTCCTGCCCGGGAGAATGCAGACGTGATGAAAAATTCAGGGCTGCTCTGTGGGTTGTGCAAGCTTAGAGTTGAGAATACTGTTAAATAGTGCAGTAGTCACAAAAGGCAGCGGTTTAAAACACTACCTGGCTCCTTTCTTGCCTCGAGAGTCCAAGACTAGTGTATATATATATATTCAAGTTATCAGTCTATCAATATTGCTAACCCAGCACCAGAGTCTGTTACATTAGCATGTCCCAAGTTGATCCATCCCATTTCTAGTGATTTCTCGAGTCAGAAAGTTTTATTCCAGCTTGGTTAGGCTTTGTGTGAGACTTGAAAATTGAAAACACCAGCTTGTTTTTTTTTAATGGAGCGATTGAGCAGTAGCCGGCTTGGCCGAGTGGACGTCCTCCTGGTTTAGGTCTGGGCACACACTTGTGAAGTCTCTGCTTAGTGCGACGCCACTTTTTGACATTCCAAACTTGTCTGAGCTGTCGTGTTCAAATGCTTCCCATCTGCAGGCCGGGCTGCTTGAAAACTAGCAGTGCAGCATTTGCATTTTAATTTGCATTCAATCACCGCTGCGAGTGTGTGTTTACGTGCGTGTTTGCATTTATGGTGTCTTCTGAAAATTGCCTAGTGTTTTTCCGTTTTCCTTCTTTTTTTTGTATTATAGAGGCACTACAAACCTTAAATTTCAATCTGTCCATTCAGTGGTAAACGTAGATGAGCCTCCCACTATCTTTTTTTTTCGCTCACAGTCTGTATCTTTCTTTTTCTTTCCATACACCGATTTCATTAGCGATGTGATATGAACCAGGACTCTTGGACAGCAGTTCAGCAGAATTTCTTTTTTTTTTTTCTTTAACACACATACACCTACTCGCACTAACAAATTTAACATGATGTTTTTCTTGATTGCTAACACACAAAATATGATTCTCTTGGCCCAAAATCCCAAATCATTAATTCAGTTCTCCAAAGTTCTCGCATTCCAAACACTTTTTAATATTTATAATTACTGTTAAAAAGCTTATTTTTAGATGCTCAGTTTTCATTTTAGTTTTTATTTTAATTTTAATTTATTTTATTTCAGTTTTAGAATTAATACTTCAACTTTAGCTTTCAGTTTCAGTTAGATGTGATGGAAACATTTTTAATTTTCATCAAATATTTGTGTTTTTATTCAGATTTATTTCAATTAACGAAACTTATTTTTTAGTAGCTTCAGTTTTAGTAACAAAAACAATAACATATATCTCAATATGGTTATCAAAAATGATCATAGACTTGGAATTACTTGATAAGTGTATTTCCTAGTGAAATGTTTTTGGCAGCACATATTGAAAAAATATTTTTTTTTTATGTTTTGGTGTATTTTATCATACACTACCAGTCGAAAGTTTTTGAACAGTAGAAGTTTTAATGTTTTTTTAAAGAAGTCTCTTCTGCTCACCAAGTCTGCTTTTATTTGATCCAAAGTACAGCAAAATTCTGAAATATTTTACTATTTAAAACAACTACTTTCTATTTGAATATATTTTTAAATGTAATATATTCCTGTTATCAAAGCTACATTTTCAGCATCATTACTTCAGTCTTCAGTGTCAAAATTGTTCACTCTTAAGTCAAAATATAAGGATAAATAAAAGATGACTAATTGATTATTTGTCCAACAACCTATTACTCTTATTTTCATGTGCTTTAATTAAAAAGCATTAGCTGTTAGAGAGTTTACACTATTGATTTTTGTTTTGAACATGTATTAATTAGTTCAGTTTTGACTGAAGAGAAAACATTTTGGACTGAAGTATTGGAATGTTAGTAGTTTGTACAGATTGCTGTGTAGTTTCGAGTTTCTAGAAAACAGTGTGCTTTAGCCTTCAAGGAAAAACTGTCAACAGGGAAGGTACTGTAGTTGCAGTGTCCACCTTATGCTTGGCTTAGTTTATGTAGTTATATAATTTCTCTCTTTGTCCTGTTTATTCTCTCTCACCAGTCTGCGGAATCACCTGTACTTCGTGTCATCCTGCCCTCTCTCCTTGACTTTCATTCTCTTTATTCAGCTCCGCGTTCATAGGGTTCCAGTCGTAAGAGGCTGTTGGGCTTCAGGGCTTCTAAATGATTGGCAGTAGAGAAATGGAGAGAGAGACCCTCTCCCTGTGCTTTGATTAAACTCCCTGAGATCTGTCCATTAGTGGATGGGCCTCTTCAGAGGATGTGTGGGCTGGTAGATATTGGGGTGCCACAGGAACCAGGGTTAGGACCTTTTCCTTTTCACTTTATGTGATGCCTGTCACATTTTTCATTTCAGCCTCCTAAATGGTTTCGCCTTCCTCTTTCCTTACAACCCGAAATTTAAATGTGCGCGATCTTTCTATTCCTCCTCATTAAATAACAAGATGGAAATGCCGTATGACCCTCTCCGTGGCTAAATTACTCATCAGAAGCATAGTCTTTTAACAGCGTTGAGCATTGAAAGGGTATCTTGGATCATATTTTCTATGCCATCATTGATTAATGTTTCTTTCAAGGTAAACAAGTTTGGCAAATCATTTCAGCACCACAGGAAAATACACTCATTGGTTTTAGTAGGATAGGCATTTATGGAACAATACTGGTCTGAAAGCTCCTTCATTCGATCTAGTGATGAACCACAATTGACTCTTTTGCAGTGTTCTGCCCACGTTTGTACATTCCATGTGTGTGGTTTTTTCCCTCAGGTGGTTTTGATTGGAAGCAGTTGCTTCGATGAGCTTGAAATTGATGCAAGGTCTTCCAACGATGACCTTTTCCTTGCCAAAGGCAAAGGTCAATACAACACATCTGGGAAAGTCAATGAACTTTGACCTGATAGAGGCTAAAAAATCAAACAGGCATTTTGAGAGTAAGCTTTGGTTAAATAGTTAAATGGATTTAGCATGAAGATTCATCAGCGCTTGCTGAGTTTCATAAAGGCTGCATCCAAATTGCACGCTTCCTTCGGATAAGTACTTACTTTGTGAAAAAGTATGTTTTATGTAGTATGAATGTGTGCAGTATAAATGAAATTCAGATGTACTACATTGGTCAAGTTGTCAGTGTCATGTTACCTACCACCGTGAACCATGATTGGATTGCCACTTTAAAATCTTGCCATGTGTTTTCCACCTACTACGTAGTAGAGAGGTATGCATATTTTTATACAAACACCTTTTAAAACTTCCTGAGCAATGGCTACAGTGCCTGTATTTTTCAAATAGCATACGAACATACTGCTAGCTATATGCATAGTTATTACCAGGGTTGCCAGGTTTTCACACCAAAACCCACCCAATTGCTACTCAAAACTAGCCCAATTGCATTTCGAGGGGGGTCCCTTGTTAAAAAATTGCATTTCGGGGGATTAAATACACATTGTTTGTCGGGGTTCTCCTGGTAAATTTGCATTTTAGGGGCTAAATATGCCATTATTAGAGTTGCTTCAACCTGCATAAAAATATGTTTTTTTTTTAAGAATGATTTTGTTGTTAGTAGTAGTACTATCATTACACTAAGTAATATTTTTCTGTCACAGTTTCTTGAAGTTAAACCAGACTTTTATTGTGACGGGTTGCTGAGAAGACTTTTTTTTTTTGTATATGATTTGTATATGATTGACGACAGTTTTCTCAAAAGAAATGTTCGTGTGTTCATCTACTCATATATTGAGGTGGCAGAGGCTAAAAACGCTGCTAGTTTTGCTGCTAGCGCTTCAGTATGTGTGTAGTAAACGAAACCTTGCGTCTGCCTCATTCATTTACACAGAGACATGCAGAACATGCAGGATTTATATTTAAATAGTATTTTTGCGGCTTAATATTAAGAGACACTAATCAATATCACGTTTTGATTTGAGTGTACTGGCCTACTTTTGTTTTATTCACCCCAAATTTGGCAAATTCCGTGACATTCCGCATTATACAGTAAATTCCATTTTGAAGACTGGATTCCGTCATCATTTTGGAAATACTAGGGCCTTAAATGAACTCTTGTGCTGTTTTACTGGAAGAATCCCAAACATTTTTTAGCCACATGTGAGTAACAACATTGTCATTTGATAATATGGCTTCATATTTTGGAAGTTTTTGATAGGTTGTGTATGACTAAACTGACAAAAGTTTAGTCATGCACAAGGAGGATTTTAGTCATGCGGAGGTGTGATTCACTCCATGGTGATTCCGTCTGTTCTTCCATTTTTATAAGAAAACACACAGTGCACAGATGCCACAATCCAGAATAAGACTTGGCTTTTTAACAGCCTCACTATAAAGTTAGGGACCGTAGCTAGATCAACAGGCCTGTGGAAAGAAGCAATAAGGGCCATCTAATTAAATCCAAACAAGCTGATGGGAGCCATTCTGCACCTGATTTGCATAATTAGTGGGATTTTCTTTTTTTTTTTTCCCTCATTTTTTTTTTTTTTTTTTTTTTAAACAAGGCATTTGTGGATTAATATGCTCAAATTATCTACCTCACAGATAAATAAATAAACAATTATGGAATAAATGAATCGAGACAATGTGAGACAGTTGAGCGATGAGATCTGACAGTTGTACAAACGATAACGGAAAGCCTTGAATTCAGACAGAAGAAGCGAAAGATAAGCGGCATCAGTTACAAAACGTTGGATTGAAACTTTAATAGGATGCTGCTTGAAATTTCTGGTATATTCCTAGATTGTTTTTATTTTGAGTTGCATTACAGTAAGTAGAGAGTCTGTTCCCAGATCAGAGCTTAAATGGATTCTGCAGTGCAGACGTGATATATTTTCCCCGTCATCTATCCACTGAGCACACGTCGGTGAGAACAAGCTTTCTGTCCGTCCTGCCATCCATTCATCCCTCCATCTTTCCGCAGTTTAACAGGCACAGACCTGTTATTCTAACTTATCGACTCGCCTGGCCGTATTCTTTTACAAGCCGCCCGGTTGTGCTGCCTATTGATTGATCAGCTGTCGAGAGTATGGATTTCTGCGGTTCCTTGATGTGCCGTATTGATGGATGGCCGGTCAGGCTCCGTTCTCTTCCGACCCCAGACCTTTCCGTCTCTCTCTATCTTTCTCTCTCACACACACCTTTGACTTGCCTTCATTCATCAATAGGATGGAGATCAATGTCTATAGTAATAATGGAAAGATGGAGGGGGTGGGGAGAGTTGGAGAGTTTGGGCTGATGATGTGATATGATGAGAGGGGTTGGATGGATGTGATTGGAGTGTTAATTTGGAAGAGTTTGGTTTGGTTTTGTTCTCTTATTTCTTCTTCACATACACACTTTACGTTTTCAAACTTTTGGTGTTAGTACGTTTTAAATGTTTTAGAATGAGGTCTCTGCTCATCAAGGCTGCATTAAGTAGATGCAGTAAAAACAATAATATTGTGAAATATTGCAAAAGAACTGTCTATTTTAGTATATTTTAAAATGTAATTTCTTCCTGTTATGGCAAAACTGAATTTTCAGCAGCCATTACATAACTTTTTTAACTTAATCCTTCAAAAATCAGTCTTATATGCTCAACTGCTGCTCAAGAAACATTTGTTCTTATCATTAGCTGCGTTTCCATTACCCTTCAAATTGCGTAAAACTGAAATTGCGAATTGAAAATATGCTCAATGCTCAAAAATGCCCATATGCGAAAATATAAAAAAGGTTTTACGTTCACATGAGGTGATTTTTCAGGCAATTTAAAAAAAAAAAGGAAAATTTCGCAAAACTACAATGAAAATGTTCTCTTGCATTTACAGCTCACTTGGCGTACATATGTCACATAATCATTCCTTAATGTACTATAACCTCCAAGAAACACTTGAATTTGACCTTTTGAAATTTAAGGCCTGGAAAACCCTTGAAAATGGCAAAATTCCTGAAGAGGTACTTGAAAAATGCTTGAATTGTTGAAAGACAATGTATCTATGAAATGCAGTAAGTGCTTAATTTTGTCATGGCACGGATCAGTTCATGCAAAATTGACACAATTCAAAAAACAAAAACATCATACCCTTTTCAAGCTAAACAAGTAGTAGTACTGACAGTGTTGTGTAAACATGGCTGAAGATGCGAAAAGACGAACAGATGAGCCATCAATTGAGCCATTTATGCTGGAACCGCTCTGATTGATTCAAACTCCTGACTTTGATAATTCATTTCAAGCGATTCACTAGTAAAAACCAGATCAAATTAAAAGAGTCATTCATTTTCAAACTTCGACATCACTTGTAATAATTTTAAAAAGCATGTATTGATAGGTGAAACAGAGCTTTTCGAAACTGAATTAGTGTGGAACTCAAATCATTTGACTCAGATCGGTGTTTCGGTGAGCATTCACGAATCATTTGTTTCATATCAGGATTTCGGGGTGATTTTGTGAATGTTTTTTCTTAAACAGTAGAAAACATTAAATCAGTACAGTTAACGAGATCAGTACATAACAAATATACATACAGTACAGTTATAAAAAAAAAAGAAAGTATACACAAATACAAATCCCTTAAGAAAAATAACAGTGGTTTTACTATAGTAAAAGTATAGTATATTTTGTAATACTTTAGTAGTAATACTTTGCATATTTATATGAAGAGTTCAGATGCAAAAGCCTCTAAGCGGGTCTGAGGTTTTTTTTTTTTTTTGTTGTTTTAAATTAGCATTTTTTTCTGGCTACTATGTATAGGTTTTTATGAAAATACTGATACTTCTGAATGGGTTGAGGCTGGGATTTAGCGCATTTGAAGTGAAAGTACTTGAACATATACTGAGTGAATGTGGAGAGCATTCACTTAGTATCGTTAGCACATTTTTGACCAAGATGGCTTTTAGAGGTTTTTGCATTGGAACACTTCATATTCTTATGTATCTTATTTAGATTTTTAAATGAAAGACCTTGTTCAGTAAGTGAGATCTCTGATTGAAGTCCTTGAAAATCAAAAAATAGTGATGGAAAACTCCTTGAAAGTCCTGAAATTTCGTTTTCATCTGTTTCACCTGTACAAACTCTGGGAAACACGCCTATTGTTGAAACCGTTGTCAGGATTATTTGAATGAAAAGTTCAAAAACCAGCATTTGTTTGAAATGGAAATATTTTGTAACATTGTGAACATTTTTACTGTTACTTTTGATCAGTTTAATGCATCCTTGCTGAATAAATGTTAAAAAATTTTAAAATAATTTTGATCAAATAAATGCAGTCTTGGTGAGCATGAGAGAATTCTTTACTTAAAAAGAAAAAAAAAAAACATACAGATCCCAAACTTTTCAATGCAAGTGTAACTTTGACCAGACAAGGTTGTTAAGTGATTCTGTTGCAAAATACAACATTTGTTTTATGTGTATCATAATGGTTTTCAAAATATGATTGTTGTGTATTTTTGTTTGTATCATTACTCTTAAATTACATCTTAGATTTCTATTGTAATTACGTTACTTTGAGCCCTTTTTAAAAATGATTTGTGTTTTATTTATTTATTTACTTTACCAACTGCGGGATATTCCAAAATATTTTTTTCTGATATTTAAAAGAATATTTTTTTATGCATTATGCATATTAGTCATTAAATGTAACATTAATTTATAAAAGCGTGTTTCTGCAATTTAAATGGCAAGCAACTATAGTATCTATATATGCTCATGTCCCAGTCTAATGGTTTGTGCACACCAAACAAGAAGCAAATGTTCTCTATTATCATTTTAGATTACTCATGGGATGTTTTTCATCTCACTCACTCGAATAATATCATTGCATAATGCTTTCCTCCATTTTCTGATTCAACCAGCCGTGTCAAACTGTACGTGTCAATAAGTTCTTCAACGATTGGCTTGCACAACAATGTGCCAAACAAATTTTCCGGTAAAGTTGAAATAAGACGCAATATCCTATGTTCGCAGCGGTCTCATCGCCCAATTTGCATCCGTTCATGTCTTTACATTGACTTTGCAATCTTCTAGTGCAAATAATTAAATTTGCTTTTGGTGTGCACACACACCATAAGGGAAAATAACTTGTTTTAGACTCCCAGTCGAGATTGGCATCGATGAAGATATTTAGTTTGACAACAAGCATTCTGAACGTAAGCCCACTCCTCATACAGCCATGGTTTGGAATATGTGGAAGTGTTAGAGTGAGGACAGCAGAGGAAAATTCGATTCGTATCTTTAATGACGCCTCTGTAATCCAACATTTAGTGCATTAGAGAGGAGGAGGAGAAGATACAAGGGCAGGGGAAGTCGTCGTCTTTGAGGATGAATGAATGAGACAGGTGGGAGTGCTGGAGAGAAGAACGGCCCTCCTCCTGTCAGGGGCGTGAAAGGGAGGTGATGTGGTAATGTAGCGAGAATCAGAGTCTAATTTGAGCTAAAGTGGATTCCTAAATTGAGAGAGGGGAAAAAGTCTTTCCCTCTCTCTGTTCCACTTACGCCACCCCTCTTCCACATTCTTGACTCTGTTGCTTATTAACAACGACAGAGAGGGAGAGAGAAGGAGAATTAAGAGATGGGGGAGGAGTTGCCCCTTTGCACTGTCCTCCTTTCCTAGTACAGTGTTTCTAGTAATGCACCAAGAAGAAAATTCTTGGTTGATCGGGACACACTGCATCAAAACACTGTAAAAGCATGCATTATATAAATGTTTGAGGTCGGTATAATTTTTTTAAATTATTTTTCAAAAGTCTTTTACTCTCACACCAAGGCTGCATTTATATGATCAAAATATAGTAAAATGAAGTCAAAATGCAATTGAAAACAGGTATAACATTTTTTTTTTTTTTTAAATAATAGTGTAAATGACTCCTTTTCTGTTTTAATGTCACGTTTAAAATGTGATTCATTACTATAATGGCTAAAACTGAATGCGTCACATGATGATCTTTCAGAAATCATTTCTAATATATGCTGAACTACGTGCTCAGAAATATCATATTTTGTTATACCAATTATGTTAAAAAGTAGCTATGTAATATTTCTAGGGAAACCATGACCTTCTTTTAGAGGATTGAATTGTATTTAATATTTAGTTCAAAATAACATTTGGTGAAATGGAAATCTTTTTGTAACATTATAAACCTCTTACTGTCATTTTTAGTTAATTTTAATGCATCCTTGCTTAATAAAAGTATTAATTCTAAGAACAAATAAACATTGGTAAACTGAGTACTTTTGCTAAATGTTGCTTTTTGCTAAATTACTATTATTATTTTGGTGTATCTCATCTTTATCGGTAACTTTTAAGCACGTTTACACCTCATGTTGCACTGTTTAGATTCTCGACGGCTTTGATGACGTTCTGATGCTAACCCAAATGAATTAAATCTGACTTCATGGGGAAATCGACCAACATGGACAGGAACACGAAGTGAGGAGATGCCAAACAGTGGCTACAGCTACAGAAATTAACTGCTGTGGCACAGTCGGCATAAACTTGTCTGCTTTTGAGCACAAACAAGCAGCTCTCGTGTAGATAAAACATTCTTTTGCTTATTGTCCAGAAGAAATGGAGGTACCAACAATGATAAATCAATTGTTGAGGTTATTACAAGCTCCGCTAAAGCGGTCCTCTCCTCCAGAGAAAGGCTCCTAGGGGTTAACATAGAGGGCCCACCATGACATTTAAAAAAAACACAGCTTAATCCGGCTACAAAGGTTAAGAGTGGGACAGGAGGTCCGAAACCAAGGTGTGTGTATGTGGCTGGATGCTTTAAATGTTATGCACATGTGGTTTTCTTATTATCAGTGAAGTCCAACTGCCTAACATCCTCGCCAAAACTTACGAATTTCTTCCAAGAGATGTCAAATTCTAGTTGTACAACATTTTTGCTAGTAGAACAGTTCTGTCCTTTTGAATGTGCATTAGTCAGGCTGTCTATTTGTCTCTTTGATGCTCTCTAATCTGTAACAGAGCAGCTCCCATCTCGCAGCTTTCGTTATGTAAGCACGTACTCTGGCTGACAGCACTCTGCACTCAGGGGAGTCAGTCACGCATGACCTGCTCCTCAGCCCGACCCTTATTGGCGACTTAATGAGATTAATTTCATTAACGACATGCATTTCAAAATGAGAATTATGGATTTGTAGATTTCAAAGTTGGGATGGCACTCAAAGCAACCGTTCTTCAGAAAAAATCCTTCATGTCATACAAAATTCTTTGGTTTTCAGCATTTTGTGTATTTGAACCCTTTCCAAGAATGACTGTATGATTTTGAGATCCATCTTTTACACCAAGACAACTGAGGGACTCATATGCAACTATTACAAAAGGTTCAAACACTCACTGATGCTTCAGAAGGAATTAACTTAAGAGCCAGGGGGTGAAAACTTTTGAACAGAATGAAGATGTGTACATTTTTTCTTATTTTGCCTAAATATCATATTTTTTCATTTAGTACTGCCCTTCAGAAGCTACAGAAGATACTTACATGTTCCCAGAAGACTTAGATTTACCCTGATCTTCAAATACAAAAAGTTTTCACCTCCTGGCACCTCCTTAATTCATTGTGTTTCCATCTGGAGCATCAGTAAATGTTTGAACCTTCTGTAGTAGTTGCATATGAGTCCCTCAGTTGTCCTCAGTGTGAAAAGATGCATCTCAAAATCATACAGTCATTGTTGGAAAGGGTTTAAATACACAGAAATGCTGAAAAACCAAAGAATTTGTGGGACATGAAGGATTTTTCTGAAGAACAGCGGGCAGTTTAACTGTTCAGGACAAACAAGGGACCCATGGCAGTGTTTCCCCTAGGATTCCATGTTTTGGGGGGGGTTGGGGGGATTACCAATGGTACGGTACGGTACGGTACTTTTTTCGGTACATTACTCTCTGTGTAACAATAAAAACATTTATTTCAGTGAAAAAATAAGTCGGAAAATCTCAATTTAAATGACGTCTATTGTGATTTGGCGCTATATAGAAAATAAAGTTTACATGACCTTAAAGGGGGCTCGCGGCTGCCATTGGGGGTTCGGGCTGCCCCCCTAATATAATGGTAGGGGAAACACTGCATGAACAACTATCACTAAACAAAAAAAACACAAGAATCAAGTGTATGTAAACTTTTGAATGGGTCAAAATTCAACTATTATTTTCTCTTGTGGACTATATGTAAATGTCTTTTATGTAAAATATCTTATTCAGGTCAGTACTAAATAAAAAAAATCACATGCATTTTTGCATTTTGTATGATCCCTCTTATTTTGGTAAAATTAACATTTCAGATTCTACCAGGTGTATGTAAACTTTTGACCTCAACTGTACAAAAGTAAAAATCTGCCTTTACTTCCTTGATTCCAACTCATCTTCACAGGACATGAGGCAAAGCAGCTTTCAAAGCTGTGCATGTCAGTCTTAAGTAATTCCATGAACATTTAATGACCCTGAATCACTTGTTAAGCACATTAACTTATTTCTCTTCACTCTGACAGCTCAAAGGATCTGGTGGGTAGATGATGACGTTACGAGTGGGCCAAGCTTCAGCATTTAGGGAGACTGAATCAATAGGAAGCTGTCACTCACATCTCCGTCAGCAAAAAAACCAGACCCCACACAGTCACAGCCCATGACTCAAGCAATTCTCACTGACCAACCGCAAAAAATCTCTTGCACCTCAACTTCCGCTCGACCCCCTTTTCCTAAAATCCGCTTTTCATTTATGACTGCCTCCAAGCCTAGTGATGTCAAGGTAATGTAAAATCCAAGCAAGTCGGTTTTGCAAAGGATGTCGTTTTGTGTTAGCTCGGAAGGGGGTTGTGTTTTTAAAAGCGGGCGTTCGCCACCGTGACCCATTTCGGAACGATGCCAAGCTGATCAGAAAGAAGAGCGAGAATGACTGAGAGGTCCTCGTGAATGTGCCTCCCTCTGTGCAGAAACCCAGGCAAACAGCTGTTATTATGATTCAGTGGCTTGTGTGTGTACGTGCGAGCGTTTCTATAGAACCCTCGAGAAAAGCGAGCGCTCTCTAGACCCCAATGGTAGAGCTGAAAGTTTAATGAGGTCATAAAGGTCTACGTGGGGCTTCAACTTAATGTGCGTTGCCGTTCGGTTGGCTTTAACAGCCACAAACGCACACGGAGAGTCCATTTAAGTTTGTGTCTGTGCTTATTAGAAGGATAATGTTCGGCCGATGAGTGTCCCACAGGTCTCTGGACTCTGATTGGTGCAATCTGAGCTTTATGTATATGTGCAGATAAGCTTCATGGAAGCGAGTTTAACAACATGTGGCTAATCCCCTCTATTGAATTTTATGGTTCTCATTTTATAATTCTTTCACTGGGATTTACATAAGTGTATTGGGTTTGACAGGGAGATTAGTGCCCTTGTGACATACAGTGGGCACATCCTTCAGTCAGGCCTCTTTGTTTGTGACCTCTCTTCAAAGGTTAATTTGGGTTTTTGGGGATGAGGGAATAATTCTTCTCCCAGGTTCTGCTAATGTCTAGAGGGAAGAATAGTGCTTAATGTAATGAAGGTTATTTGGGGCGAGTGCATTTGCTAAATGTGTATTTTTGGAATCAAAGCACTGGAACGATGTTCCGGATCATTCCGGCTTAGTTTAATGGAATAGTTCATGTTAAAATTAAAACTGTCCTTTACTTACCTTCATGTCTGCATGCGGAACACATGAACGGAATCGCGGAATCCAATCCTAAAAATGTAATTTACTGTATAACGTGGAATTGAACCCAAATTTTGGATGAATAAATCAAAAGTAGGTCAGTACACTTAAATCAAAACACAATATGGACTAGTGTCTGTGAATATTAAGTCACAAAAATACTATTTAAATATGTCTCTGTGTGAATGAATTCATTTACTACACACATACTGAAGCACATGTGATGCTTGTAGTGTTTTCAGCCTCTGTCGCTTTAATATATGAGTAGATGAACACAATCTCTAGAACTGCTGAGTCACTTTATGAGCATTTTTCCATTTCTTTTGAGAAAAACTATTGTCATATCATATACCAACAGAAACGTAAAGGTCTTCTCATCAACCTGTCAAAATAAAAAAAAAAAAGTTCAGTTTAACTTGAAGAAAATGTGACTGAAATACCGATGGTAGTGCTACTAATAATAAAATTATTAAAACGTTACTTTTCAAGGAACATTTACAAGAAGAATCATTAACCAGAAATCATTTACCAGAAAAATCTGAACACACAGCCAAAAAATAAGCTAAATAAAAATATACAATTTTTTTTTTTTTTCTTTTGTCAAATCAATTATTTAGAGTTGCTTTTGATTATTAAAACTTAATGAAAGCATTAAAATGGAATCCAGAAAATGATTGGAAAACAGAATTTGGTAAAAATAAAATTGAACTTGAAAAATATATTATATTATATTATATTATATTAACCAGTCTAGAAACATTTAAACTGAGGAAAAAGTACAGAATTCAGAAAAATTAAAACCTATTAAAAACATTTCATATGGCCCTAAAATGTCTTTTTTTTTTATTCTAATAAATTGCTGTTACATTGTAATGTTTTGTGACTTAAATTAATTAGACATGATTTTTGGTTAAAAAATAATAATTTAACCATTAAAACAGAGTCTAGAATAATTCACATTATTAAAATTAGTAAATTAATAAGATTAAAAATGGATTTCATAGGGCCCTACTTTCTTCTGTAGAACATAAAATGAAATGTTTAGCAGAATGCCTAAGCAGGTTTTGGTATAGTGAGTTGTATGGTGAGATTACTATGACTGTTAAGCAGGATGTCCAATTTAAATTACCCAGAGCTATTGCATAGCTTCAGAATATAGTGCTTGAGTTTTATGACCTGTTTTATGACACTTTTATGCTGGTTTTGCATTTTTTGGAAGCTTGAAATCTCCATTAATTGTAATTGCATCGGGAAGAGTGACTTTAAAGTCATGATGATCTTTTCTTCCTTATTGTGACGTACATCCGAGTGAAACGGATTAATGAAAGAGAAAAATATGTAGGACGGAGACATGGATCTGTTGGTTGTTCATTGTATGGAGGCAGATCTGAATGTGAGCTTGAAATCAATTGTAAGAAAAAAGCGGAGTTTAAGCACACAAAATCATTAGAGTCTGGCATACATCATTCAGAAGATCGAGTTATAACATTTTGATTGAAGTTACTAGCTCACTTTTCCTAAATTGAAGCACATGCATAGATAAATCGTTCAGAAAACAGACTTTATTAAGAGCACATTTAAAATGTATCCATTTGTGTTCCACAAAAGAAAGTCAGATGGCTTTGGAATGACATAAGGCAAGTAAATGATTTTTCATTTTTGGATGAATGATTCCTTCTACTACTTGTTTTCACATTTTTGCTGTTTTTCAGTCTCTTGCTTACTCTGACCTCCTTGTTTCTCTCTGACTGCTGTAGTACTTTAAGAATGACTGCATTGTGAAGTATAACCTAGTCTGGCACAGCCTCTCCCTCTACTTTTCTGTGTGTCTCTTGAAGGTCAGATAAGTAGGGGGTACGTGTCAGCAGAAATCAAATAGCATCTTGTCCCCTAAAAGTAGAGAGACAGAGCAACAGCTGTTTAGAGAGGAAAAAAAAAGCCCACTCAAACCAACTAAAGCAAAGTCAGAACACTCTAAATTTATGTCTGTGTTTGCCACAGAAAACCTTGGGAACGTCAAATGCTCACCCCTCAGTACATTTTCTGTTTTCTTTTTTTTTCTCGTAATACTTGGCAGTAACCGCAAGTCTACAAGGCTAAAAACTGCTCTGAGTCATGCTGCAAGATACAAGTGCTCTCGTGGCAGAAGTGCACAGCTCCTCTGAAGCAGCCTTCTGCAGCTCATCTGGCTTGTTGTGAAGTGGCATTCAGACTAAAGTTGTGATGTCAGACTGTGAATACATGTGAGTACAGAGTCTGTGTCAGCGGCGTGCAGTGGTGGCATTTTGCTGGTCTCACGTGGCTGCTTGTTTGACAGCAGAGAGCCGAGCAAAGAGAAACAAGCATTTTGGTAGCAGTAAATAATGAATCATTTAGCTTCTGGTCTGGTAACCCACCATGCTTGGCAAAATGAGGGCAGATATGTGGCATAGTGTGGGCCCTTTAATACACTAATTAGGCAAACATGCACTTCCATTCAAAACTTTGGAGTCAGAATAATATACAGTATACCATATAATATATAAATATATGTGCCTAATTAGTGCACCAACATGTATTTCATCATTTTGTCAAGCAATATTACAATGTTACTGTATTTTTGATCAAACAGGGCCCTGAATTACAGAATCCAGTCATAAGAATTTAATTTTATAACACGGAATGTTACCAAATTTGCCAGATTTTGGATGAAAAACTCAAAAGTATGCCAGTACACTTAAATCAAAACACAATACGGACTAGTGTCTATTTAAAAATGCTATTTAAATATGAATCCTGCATGTTCTCTGTGTCTCTGTGTGAATGAATGACGCAAATACGCGGTTTCGTTTACTACATGCATAGTGTAGCGCGCGTGACACTCGCAGTGTTTTCAGCCTCAAAATATGAGTATATGAACACAAACAAACAAAATCTTTAGAACTGCTCTGAGAGTCACTTCATGAGCATTTTACATTTTCTTTTGAGAAAAACTATTGTCATGTCATGACCAAAAAAAAAAAAGTAAAGGTCTTCACAGCAGTCTGTCAAAATAAAAGTTTGGTTTAACTTGAAGAAACTGTGACAGGAATACATTACTTAATGTAATGATACAACTACTACTAATACAATTATTATTAAAACATTATTTTTTTTAAAGTAATATAGTAATAGGTAAGAAAAGTTATTTACCAGAATTTATTTACCAAAAAAATTTAAGTAAACAACACAGTATTTTTGAAATAAATAAATAAATAAATACAATTATTTAAAAAAAAAAAAAAAAAAGTAGAAATGCTTTTGATTATTAAAATTTAATGAAATTGGAATCCAGAAAATTAAATGGGGAAACATTTGAATTTGAGGGGGAAAAAACAAAAACCTTTTTTTCATAGCCTTAAAAATTTAATTTTTGTTTAATGTTTAATTAAATGAGGTTAAACTGTGTAAGTTTCATGATTTCGATTATTTAATAAAATTATCATTAAAACTATTTTTTAAAAATATTTACCAGAAAAAATATTTACCAGAAGAATGTAAATACACAACACAGTATTTCTGTAATAAATAATTAAATAAAATTATATATATATATATATATATATATATATATATATATATATATATATATATATATATATATATATATATATATATATATATATATATATATATATATATATATATATATAGATATGCGTTTGATTATTAAAATTTAATGAAATTGGAATGCAGAAAATTAAATGGGAAAACACAGAATTTGGTAAAAATAAAACTGTTAAATGTTTAATAATATGCTGTTAAACTGTGTATGTTTCATGATTTCAATTAATTAGACATGCTTTTTGATTAATGTTTTTTAATCTAACCATTAAATCAGTCTAGAAAACTTAAAATGGAAAAAATACTCTGGGAAAAGACATGTTTCCCCTTATAAAACCTCTTGTTTTGTACAGATTTAGGCAAAGTGTTTTAGGAATGAATAAAACAGGCAGTGGTGCTGTCCATGGTGCTGAAATGGCCCTACAGTCATGGCGCTGTCCAGGGTGCTTGTACTGTGTTTCTGAGTGCTGGGCGTTGTCTGTGGTTCTGAATTATAGGCTATGTCCCAACAAGCCTTGTCCAAGGTGCTGATTCAGAGCCCAGGCTCTATTTATGTCAAGGGCGTCTTTTTAAAGTGTTTCAGCTTGCCTGTGTTAGTTTACAAAGTCCTGTACTTGTCCGAATTGCTGAATAACAACATTCAAGGGTTCATTGCTCATTTTAATTTAGTTTATAAGCAGAGTTTCACATTAAGGGCTTTGTAATTGTAGAAGCGCAGCAGAAATGACAAATGCCAGTGTGAATTTGCTTCACAGGCCTCTTGGGCTCTATTGCATCATGGTGGTGGTGGTGGTGTAAAACATTTATTTTCTCTTTAGAAAATTAATGTTTAAATGTTAAAGCAGCACACCGTATTCGCTGGTTGAAAGCCGTCAAGATTCCTGTGCATTGCAAAGCTGTCCGGCATTATCAGCTGATGACCGGTGCACTTCATTTCACTAAGTGCAGCTCTGCAGGTCTGTCAGTCCCCATTTGAGCTCTAATGCGCCTCTGATGCAGTCACCCTCCAGATCAACAGCCCGTCCTCTGGGACTGTGTGTTCATTATTATTAAACACCAGCAGCTCTATGTGTTCTGACAGTGAGCAAGAAAATACATAACATATAGCTGCAGTGTAATGATTTTAATACCTACATTCTCATATTGTTTCTTTTTTGATTGTTTTTTTTTCCTCCAGTTGTCTTGCTGAATTCTAAGGAGTCCCAGGCAGAGCTGGGTTGGACCTCATATCCTTCTAATGGGGTAAGACCTTTGTTTATTCATTAGACCATCGTAGATGTAGACTATACAATGATTTTAGTTAAGGGCAACTAAAACATCATAGAGTTCATTGTGGGGCTGAAACAATAAATGATAAAATTGCTAACGGTTGATAATGAAAATAATCGACAACTAATTTGATTAGCGATTATGGAAAACATCCAACAATCCCATTACTTTACAGTAGAGAATAACATTTTCTTTGAAACTTTCTATGAAACTCATCTGAAACATAACAGATGTCACAATGACAGCTTCTGCGGGGGAAAAAAATCACAAACTAAACTGAGTGCTTTTATATTAAGAGCTTTAAACAAATGAATAAGCATGATGTTTGTTGCAGGTTGCTGTTTAACGTGTTAGAGATGTGTTTTCTCAGCGCATTTCCTTTTTACATTTGTATCTTTTATTTCTGTATTCCGTTTTGCAAAATACTTAATACTAAGTGAGTGTAATAGTTTTTTTTTTAGGGTGTATTGTTATGAGGTTGTATTGTCTAATAGATTTTTTTTATTATTTCGGGCTTGTATTTCGGAGTATATTATTGTGTATTGTCTGTGTACTGATGGATGTAATGAAAAGTCGTTGTGTACTAGCCATTGTATTTCTACAGAAATGACTGGACAGTGTGTATGTGAGCCCAAGACAAATTTAGCTTCAGGGACAATAAAGTATAATGTACTGAACTGAACAAACAGATGGAGCACAATGATAACTTTTTTTAATAATAATAATAATAATAATAATAAATAAAATAAAATGAAATAAAATAATGAAAAGGGATTTTTTTTTAGCCAATTAATTGAAGAAGGTTCCTGAGTCCCAAAACTAAAAAAATAAAATAAAATATAAAATAAAAAATAAAATAAAATGAAATGGGATCTTTTATCCAGTTAATTTAAGAAATAATCAACAGATTAATCAAACTGAACAAACAGATGGCGCACAATAATAACTTTTTTTTTTTAAATAAAATAAAATAAAATAAAATAAAATAAAATAAAATAAAATAAATGGGATCCTTTTCTTTTAATTGAAGATGGTTCCTGAGTCCCAAATCTGAAAAATAAAATAAAATATAAAATAAACTAAAAAATATATAAAATAAAATAATGAAATGGGACTTTTTTTATCCAATTCACTGAAGAAGGTTCCTGAGTCCCAAACCTAAAAATAAAATGTAAAATAAAATAAAATTAAATTAAATTAAATTAAAAAAAACAATAATAAAATAAAATTAAATAAAATAAAATAATGAAAAAGGATTTTTATTATCCAGTTAATTGAAGAAATAATCAACAGATTTTTGGAACTGAACAAACAGATGGAGCTCAATAATGTATAGATAGATATCTACTGTATATCTTTATCTATAGCTATAGCTATTTTTAAAAAATAAAATTAATACAATAAAATAAAATAAAATAAAATTATGAAAAGGGATATTTCATCCAATTAATTGAAGAAGGTTCCTGAGTTCCAAACCTAAAAAATAAAATAAAATACAATAAAATACAATAAAATAAAAGGAATAATAATATTATAATAAATTATAATAAAATTATATATATATATATATATATATATATATATATATATATATATATATATATATATATATATATACACTACCGTTCAAAAGAGTACATTTTATTGTTTCTTTTAAGAAATTACTTTGTATTACTTTATTAAAATACTTTTATTCACCAAGGATGCGTTAAGTTAATAATTAAAAGTTTATTAAAAGTTAATAATAAATAATTTACGTTGTTATAAAATATTTATATTTTGAATAAACACTGTACTTTTTAAACTTGTTATTCATGAAAGAATCCTGAAAAAAAAAATCACAGGTTCCAAAAAATATTTGGCAGCACAACTGTTGATATTATCCAACATTGATCATTCTAATAATAAATCCGCATATTAGAATGATTTCTGAAGGATCATGTGACACTTAAGACTGGAGTAACAGCTGATAAAAATTCAGCTTTTCATCACAGAAATAAATTCTATTTTAAAGTATGTTAAAATAAAAAACATTATTTTATATTGTAAAAACATTTTGCAATATTACTGTTTTTTTTTTTCTATATTTTTAATCAAATAAATGCAGCCTTGATGAGCATAAGAGACTTCTTTAAAGACTATTACAAGTCTTATATATTATATATTAATATATATAATATATATATATATATATATATATATAATAAAATAATGAAATGGAATCTTTTATCCGGTTAATTGAAGAAATAATCAACAGATTAATCGTTTATCAAAATAATTGTTAGTTTCAGCCCTGGTACATTGGTTAAATTGGCTTGCAAACTAATTTTGAGTCCCAACCCTAAATAAAATAAAATAAAAAATGGCTCAGTACAAACTTGTCTTTATTCAGAAATCTTTTGTTAAAGATATAAGATATAAGATACCATAGATAGGTAAATAACAGAACCAGATTATTTTTATGCAGTTGCTTACATTAATGGCTCTTGAATGTCTCTAATCCTTAACCAATATGGAAGGAATATCATAATAAAATCTAAAGTACTTGCCTATTTCTCAACGCATAAAACTCACATGCTTCTGTTATGACGCAACGGCTGCAAACCAGTTTAATCCAATTCGTAAACAAATGACTTCTGCGGTCTGCTTCTGATGAAGCCGATGGTCTAAAACTGCTCATTTGCTGACTGAATCATTCGAAGAGTTTACTGAATTAACATCTGACTCATTTGCTGAATTGCAAGTCATTACTTTCAGTCATATCTGACTCAAAATTCATAATCAAGTGTTATAATGTACGTGAGACTTACATCAGTGTGGTTACTGTTCAGTGTATTTTCAGGCTAAACCCTATCCCCGATTGTTTCTCCACCTCTCCTCCCCCCCCATCTTTACCTTTTACTGGTCTATTTCTTGTTTCTCGTCTCCGTCTTGATTCCCCCACTGTATTACTTACTCGTCCCTGCTGTAATCCCAGTATGGACTGCTTTGCCCTCACCAGATAAACCCCATTTGTCTCTTTCTGTGTCCTATCTCCCATCTTACATCTTCTTCTCTCGTTCTCAATGCTAAACCACGTGCTAAAGATTACATGCGTGGCTTGATTCATAGCTGAGATGAGCTGTAAGCCTTACAGAGGACGTCTTAGCGCAGGACGGACACGTTCCGTCAGTCGTAACGTTATCTGTGAGGAGAAACGACTGAGTGCTGGGGACTCGCTACAAGCTGTTATTTGTTTAGCTTGTTAATTCTGGACCTGACAGCGATTAAATCCTCTGTCTCCTGCTCCCACCACAGCTGCGTGGTCATGCACACGCACGCACACACAAGAACATGCATACATGCTACGTAGGTTGGATCTCTCTGTGGTTTTTAACAGGATGCGTTGAAATTCACTGCCACTCATAGTCGTATCTGCGGAAAGACTCTGCCAAACTCAGAAGCCGATTCAAACTGCTCAATTCCCTCGGAAACGAAGGATCTTCATTACGCTGCAATTAATTGTGAAAACACTGTGAGAGTGTTCGTCTTCAGAGGCTCATTATAATCTCTCTACGAGACAATGAGCTTGTTTGTGGTGTTGATTGAAGATGCTTAAGACTTAATAAATTCACTGTTTGATGTACTGTACCTGATTTGGCTTTAAGCTTTATACAGATTGAACTGTATGAACTGTAAATGTAAATGCAACGTGGTGCTCTTATTGATGTATAGACAATGCTGCACAGATGTTTACTCTTTGTAATAATTAGGCCTGTAAATCTATAATAAGTTGCTAATTTTTACAGTTGTGTATATAGATGCATATCCTTCCAAAATGTTCCTTTTTTAGGAATTTAATGTACCACAAGTAGCATTATTTTATTTTATATTCTATTTAATTTTATTTAATTTAATTTAATTTTATTTTATTTTATTTTATTTTTTATTTTAAATGCCAGTGTTTATAGATAAAAGGCCAAATAAATATTTCAATAAATTTTATCTGAGACCATGGTTTTTAAAGCATAGTCAAAAAGTTGGAACAGTCCATGAAAAGTATTTTATTTTATTTTATTTTATTTTATTTTTTTATTTTAAATACCAGTGTTTATAGATAAAAGGCCAAATAAATATTTCAATAAATATTATCTGAGACCATAGTTTTTAGAGCATAGTCAAAAAGTTGGAACAGTCCATGAAAAGTATTTTATTTTATTTTATTTTATTTTATTTTGATTATTTTTGTTTGTTTGTTTTCCCAATGAATTGGCATTTCACCAATGCTGAATATTATGATCAAGTGTTGAATATTATAACAAGTTTATACTGAGCTGTTTATTTTATTTTATAGTTTTTTTAATTAATGTAAAAATGTTAAAACTTATTTTATTTTATTTTTACACCAGTGTTAATAGAATAGAAAAATATTATGATCTGAAACCATGATTTTTAAAACATAGTCAAAAAGTTAGAACAGTTTTTTTTCAATGTTAGAACATTTTTGTTAAAATGTATATATTTTTTATTTTATTTTCAGTGTTAATATGTATATGGCAAAAAAAAGAAAACTTTGCAATAGAGTCTAGGTGTCGAGTCCTTGACTCTTATTCAAACATTTCTTCATTTGAAACCTTCTTTTCTCTCCCTCTTCTCATTTCAGTGGGAGGAAATCAGCGGTGTCGATGAGAAATACAAGCCCATTCGCACATATCAAGTATGCAACGTGATGGAGCCCAGTCAGAACAACTGGCTCCAGACGGGTTGGATATGGCGGCAGGGTGGCCAGCGCATCTTCATCGAGCTGCAGTTCACCCTGCGAGACTGCAACAGCATCCCAGGCGTGTCCGGTAGCTGTAAGGAGACCTTCAACCTCCTCTACGCCGAGTCCGACTGGGACCTGGGCCGCGTCACCCGCGAAGCCCGCTACAGCAAAATCGACACCATCGCGGCGGATGAAAGCTTCACGCAGGGCGATTTGGGAGAACGTAAGATGAAACTTAACACTGAAGTTCGTGAGATCGGACATCTCAACCGCAAAGGATTCCATCTGGCCTTCCAGGATGTGGGCGCGTGCGTCGCGCTCGTTTCCGTGAGAGTGTACTATAAACGCTGTTTGTCGACGGTGCAGAATTTAGCGGTGTTCCCGGATACGGTAGCTGAAGCTGCCTTCTCCACTTTGGTGGAGGTGAGAGGGTCGTGCGTGAATAACTCTGAGGTGGACACAGACAGTCCTCCCAGGATGCATTGCAGCGCTGAAGGGGAGTGGCTCGTGCCCATCGGGAAATGCAGCTGCAGCGCTGGCTATGAGGAGGGACACAGCAGCTGTGAGGGTAAGAAACACTCTTCCACCCAAAACTTTGTAGTGTAGCACAAAAGTTCATAATTGTTTGAGTTTTGCCCACAGCAAACTTGGTGAAATCAAAGCAGTCCTTGCAGTCTCATAATGATTTATGCTGGTTATCAGTGTTTTTTTGGGTTTTTTTTTGTGCCTGATGATGAAAGGTCTGGCCTGTTCATTAAAGTAAGTTCATCTAAAAATGCAAATTGTCATTAGTTACTCACCCTTAATTTTAGGCTACTGTGTGTTCACACGGCAGGCAAATGTGGTCCAAATTCAATTTTTTTTTATTTGCTCACATGTGACTCAGATCTGTTTTTCTCATGACAGTGTGAACAGCACAAAGTACATGGAATCTCATCTTTTCAATTCCGATTTGTGCCACTTCCATATGTGGTACTAAATCCGATACAGGTCAGATGTTTTGCAATGCGAACGCAGTGTGAACGATTATATCGGAATTCAAGCGACGTCACTCTTGATCAACATTCGGCACAATTCTGTGCTCATGGGAGTCACTTTAAAGATTTTAAATAACCAAAGTTATCAAGACAGTTGCAAAAGGTAGTCAGTGGAAGTACAGTGATGTGTCAATACTCGTAAGTATTACAGTGACAACACTACAAGCAAAACATGAGGGCTTGTATTATACAGTTTCAAAACTCCTCTTTGTTTTTTTTTTATTGTCTGTGCATAATTTCGCTGGGTTCTGCAGCAGATCACACTATAAATGCTAAACTATAAACTTTATGTTGTCCATGTTTACTTCCGTATGACAGCATGCTGCACAAGTGTTGCCAAGTCCACAGTTTTCCCGCGGAATTGGGCTACTTTTTCACTGTTGCTGCGGGTTGTTTTTGTGTGTTTTTGTAACTTTGTGCATTGAAGTGACCCCAGTGCTCTATGCTTGCTTTTCTTTTTAGGAGCACTTGTCAAAATTTTAGGAGCACCTTCTAATTCATGATCAAAAATTCAAAAATTCTCCTTAAAGTGATTTACAGGAGAGTTTTGTTTTTACCTTTGTAATGCCATTTTTCTAACTTTATTAAAAGTATGTCATCTTTTATGTCAAAAAAAAAAAAAAATAAAAAAAAATATATATATATATATATATATATATATCAAGAGCTTTTTAAAACAACAGAAAAAGAACAAGCAGAATAAGAACAAGATACCAATCAAATGAAATCAGTATTAACAAAATTAATTTGTACCACAGAGGTGGCACAGAAAGTGGCTTGTAGGTGTATTTTCAGATGTTTAATGAGGCTCAGAGGTAGAGCTGTAATCGGGCCTTAAAAGTTAGGCCCGACAGAATTCGGCCCGAGCCCGACAAGTACATTTTGATTGACAGCTTTTTAAAAGCCCGAACCCGTTTACAGCCCGACATTATTCAAATGTGCGCAAGCACACAGCTCTTTTGCCTTTTGTCAAGAATGAGTCATTTATACATGTTTTAACAAAATTTATTAATGACTAACGTAGGCTATAGGCCACTTGGAAGTTGGAACAAAGAAATATAAGTCCTCTGCAACATCGTAACATCTTAGCACTCTAAATAGGTGTACACTTAGCCTACAAATATTCCAACGCGCCAATAAAAAAGACTCTTTCTTGACAAATTAAATTAAGATAAGTTCTAAATTAAGATGGGTTTTTGGAAATAACGAAATTAAGATAGTTTCAGCGCGGTCCTGCGCTCACTGATGGTGCATCAAGCAGCACTGAACACCCTTTTACTGCTGCTGCGACTGGCTAGGATGCATAGTACTGATCTGGCTAATTTTGCCAAAACGTTTGCCTCCGTTTCACCTCCTCAGCATCCATTTTCACATCTTTCTCACGAGCCCGTGTAAAATTATATAAATCAAGCCCGAGCCCGACCGAACCCATCGGGTCCCGTCGGGTTTCATCGGGTTCGGGCAAAGATCTTCAGCTCTACTCAGAGGTGGCATAAGTGCAATCAAATTCAGAAATTCATTTTGAGAGTAATGTTTTAAATATAAAATTTTGAATATAGAAATATTAAATTAGTTAAATAAATGAAAAGATACTTTAAAAATTCAACTAAAACTTCCAGTAGGTGGCAGCAAGTCACTGATTAAATTACTGAATCATTCATTCATCTGATTCATTCGAATGGCTGATTTATTTAGGAATAAAGCAAGCGACTCTCTGTATAAATGGGGAAATTGAATCATTGACTCACTAGATTTGTTTTATTCATACCAAAACACCGCTGTGTTTGAATGGAGATGCGCAGCGGCTCAATTTTGACTTGTTTCAAACTATTTTTGGCGATAAAATAGAGCAAAATCAGGCAATAGTGTTATAGTCAGACAATGTAAGTCACTTAATATTAACTTCTTGTTTATTTAACTTGTATTAAATCAGTGTCTTATTTGCAAATTCCCTTAAAAATCATTAAAGTCTGTCACTCATCTTAGTTCATCGTGATCTCACAAAGTTTCATTATCTAATCAAGGAAGCTCTCTACATAAAAATAATCTCTTATTTACGCTGTCTCTACACTTTGTTTATAAAAGGATTCGTGAAATATCTCTGTGATGCATTACTCAATGTTGCAAAAACACGTAGAAACCTTTGATGCTCCCCGCAGCAAAACACAAATGATCGGGTCAGTCACACTGGTGCTCCTAAATATTTTTTCATAGTCGCACGCAGTAGTTTTCGGTCGCACCTTAGAGACCCGGACCCCACTAACACAATATTTACTCCCTTGGAATGCGACTGGGCTGGTGTTGGACTAGTTTCGAAAAGCAATTGGGCGGATTTTATTGTGAAAACCTGGCAACCCTGTACGTATTGTCTTTTTGCACATACGAGTCATTTGCGAACCATGATCTGTTTGCACTGGAAATCTGATATTGGTCACATTTTAAACAACATGAATAGGTTTTTATATACAAAAAAATCCGGAACGGAGCACTAAGGCTCGCAGTGTGAAGGTGGCCTTAAACCTGTATGACTGACTTTCTTCTGACAATTTATTTAAGCTAAACAGAACTTTTATTTTGACGGGTTGCCATGAGGACCTTTTGAGTTTCTGTAGCCTATTATATGATATGACGATAGATTTACTCATATGAAACGGTCAAATGCTCATGAAGTGACCATCAGAGCAGATCTGGAGATGTTGTTCATGTATTTATGTCCTCATTTAGTGAGACAACAGACGCGGCTGAAATCATCGTGAGCATCATTATGTGCTTCCCTATGTGTATAAACAACTGTGCATCTGTTCCGTTCACATTGACAGAGACACGCAGAACATGCAGGATTCATATATAAATGGTGTTTTTGTGGCTTAATATTTACAGACACTAGTCCATATCATGACTTAATTTAGGCTAAGAGTACTACTGCTGACCTACTTTTGATTAACTCATCCAAACTTTGACAAACTCCGTGACATTCCACGTTATACAGTAAATTCCTGGATTCCGCGATTCCGTCCGTGGAAATCATAGATAATATTGAGGTGTTTTACAACTTCAGTGTGTCGTTAGTGGATTAAGATTTATTGCAACTTCAGCAACATCTGCTGCTGCCTTAACTTTGAGAGACAATGATGCGTGAGTGTTCACTGAAGCCTCCGGTTAGCAAGCGCTTTCGGTGTGAGAGAGTGTTCTGTGTTGATTGGTCGGACTCGTGACTCTCAACAAATCAGATTGGCGGTGGGCGGAGGTTGCTCACGGCCACAGAGTGGTGAGTTCTGACAGGCTGCATCAGAACCAAATAGCGCATTTTAAAATGTAATTATTTTATCGGTGAATCAGCTTTGAAAATGACCGTTACCGATAATCATAAAAATGCCTAATATCGGTGCCGATAATCAGTCGACCCCTAGACTGAAGCATTCATTCTTTCAAAAACAGGGGTCACCAAACTTATTCCTGGAGGGCCGGTGTCCTGCAAAGTTTACCTCCAACTTTCCTCAACACACCTGCCTGGAAGTTTCAAGTATTCCTAGTAAGACCTTGATTAGCTGGTTCAGGTGTGTTTGATTAGGGTTGGAGCTAAACTCTGCAGGGACACCGGCCCTCCAGGACCGGGTCTGGTGACCCCTGGTATAAAAGATCTGCTTTAAATAAAAAGTCAGTGTATTGGATGTTTAATCTAATCTAATCTACTAATCTAATTTTAGAAAATCTAATCTAATGTAATATAATTTTCATTCAGTTCGTTTGCGGTTTTTGTTTCTTGCAGAAATGTTTTATGTGGCATAATTTTACAAAGCAGAGATCAGGCTGTTCTGTTTCAGCTTTAAATTTTGAAATTATACTAATTTACCTGCTCATACTCAATGTAGCATGTGTGTTTGGATGGTTATTAAAAGTAAGTACAACTGTTCCATGCATTTTGATTCATATAAAGGCACAGGAAAAACCGTGACAAATCGTGAAACCACTAGAATCCAAACAAAAAACAAAAAAAATAAATCCAGCACTAGTAAAGTGTTACCAAAAAGTTCTTTACACAAGTCTACTTTATTTACACAAAAAAAATATTTTGCTTTTCATGTTAGAGTCATATAGACTTAAGGGTGAATGAATGATGACACATTATATTCTTGTTTTATGTAAAACCCAACTTCTTTTTAAATGCTGAGGATTTAGTCAGACTGCATTTTTAGATGTGTTACATGACGTTTTTAGAAGTTCCCAGCTGTTTGCTTTGGCGTGGGTCAGTGACATTAAGACTCATCTGTTCGCTTTCACTTCAAGGGTCAGAAATACGTCAGCGCTGACAGCGAGAGTGTCATGATCTCTGAGGTCTCTGTCTGTCACTGTTTGGGTGGTGGAATCTCTCCTCCTACTGCAGCTGTATGTCATTTGACCAGTGCGTCACCGCATTATCAACAGTCGCTACAGAACTCTGTGTGTGTGTGTGTGTGTGTGTGTGTTTGTCAGTGTGATATTTCACAGTCCATCTTGAAGAATTGTGTGATGCAGTGTGGGAGTTGTAGTCAGTTCACACGTACAGCAGCAGGCTGTTACAACAGACCCTGCATTGTGTCTTTATTTTGTTATTGTTGTCACTGAATCATAAATCACTAAGAGGCATGTGATACGTGGGCGAAGTAAAGTTACCATCAAATACATATTGGGCAAATTCAACAAATTGCTGTAGCTCTTTAATGATAAATGCTTATGTTTTAAAGAGATGTGATACATACACTTGTGCATACCCATTATTCTTATATTTTTATTTTTATTTATGTATTTATTTTTTGGGGTGTTTAACATGGTAGTGCTAAGCTATTGCCAATTTTTGGATGGGCGGGCTTCTTTTAAAACGAGGCCCACTGCTCTGCACATTTGATATGTTTTTGAATCTAAAAATAAAATAAAGTCTAATAAATAAATAAATAAATAAAAATAATAATACCATCAAAACTCACTTAAATTATCAATTTCCAAGGCTAAAATCTATGGTAAATTTAAAACAATGTATAATACAATACAATACAATACAATACAATAATTACAGTTGTATCTTTTAGATAGGCTCCTTTAAAAATATTTTATTGTTAATTTTTTTTTTAATTAAATTTAATTAAAATATTTACAGTGATCATTTTCTGGAAAGGCTCCTTTAAAAATATTATATTGTAATATTTTTAAAATCTATAATATAATATAATATAATATAATATAATATAATTTATTTATTTTTTTTCTTTGAAAAGGCTCCTTTAGAAATAATATAATATTGTTAATTTTTGAAATATAATACAAAATATAATATAATATAATATTTACAGTTGTATTTTTTTTAAATATCGCCTTTAAAAATATTTTAATATTGTTTAATATTTTAATATTTTTTCATTAAATTAAATTAAATTTAAAATATTTAAAGTGATCATTAAAAAAAGGCTCCTTTAAAAATATTATTATTTTTTTTTTTAAATCAAATCTAATCTATAATATAATATAATATACAATTGTAGTTTTTTGGATAGGCCCTTTTAAAAATATTATATTGTTTTTTTTTCAAATCTAATCTAATCTAATATTTACAATTGTAATTTTTTGGATAGGCCCCTTTAAAAATATTAAGGTTTATTTATTTATTTTTTTTTTATATATTGTATTGTATCTAGGGATGCACCGATCCACATTTTTTCACTTCCGATCCGATTCCGATACCTGAATTTGGATATCTGCCGATACCGATACTATTCCGATACCAGAGCTCTATTTGCTTTTATATCACTATGATTATTATCATTATTGTTGATTTTATGAGGCTGTAATAAACTTCTCTACAAGCAAGTCTATGTATGTCCCAAAAAGCAACTTGAGGTAAGTATGAGGTTAGAAAACGGCAGAAATTCCATCCTGAAAACAAATATGCAACTTTAAGGGTTTAAATGGATATTTATTTAAATTTCAAGACAGGATTACTAGATACTAGTGCAATATACACCATCAAAGAAACAAACCCTGTCATATGAATTAAACAGCACAGATATAAATCACCGATAGGCAGCAACACAGTTTTAAAGTGTCAAACATGAAATAAAAGGGTACTACCAACTTCCATACTACCACTCTCCAAATAATACAAAGGGCTGCTTCATCCGATCAACACAAATTAAGTACACTGACTCTTGTAGCATAAAAACAAGGTTTTCAAATATCAAATATTTGAAATAAAAAATAAATATTCACACTATCAATAGAACAATGTGCATCCTCCAAGCTGTCAGCAGGCGATTTAGCAGCATCGAAAGTGAATCCCTCTACGCTGTTGCCACTTTACTTTATTCCAGCCGTCACCGTTTTAAAACGCCTGCTAGCCGAGGAGAACAGTACTGACAGCGGTATCAAAACAATGAAAAGCACCTTGTAGTGTTGAACGACGGAGGTTCCACCTCTCGAACAACGGCTTTGCAAACATTGCACGTTGCTGTCTTACTTTGCGGCGTTTCGACCGTAAAATATTTCCACACAGCGGACATGTTGTATGGCGCTCAATGCTTAAACTGCTACCTGCAAACTGCAGAGGATTTCCTGAAAGGAGGCGTGTCATCTCTCTCAGTGTCTCATTGGAGCACAGACACGTCACCTAGCCCGGGATCACTTGTGAAGTCATTTCAGCAGACAGCATTGTAGACATAACTCTGGATCGGAAATTTCTCCAGGTTGGATCGGAAATTTCCGATCCGTTAATTAAGCTGGTATCGAAACCCGATACCGATACTGGATCGGATCGGCCCCATCCCTATTTGTATCATATATCATGATATTTGGAGCTCAAAAACGTTAAAACTAATTAATTATTGTTGTTGTTGTTGTTGTTGTTATTATAAATAACAATAATAAGGTCCATGGAACTACCATGTTTTTATACCATTTTAAATATCATCAATACGTGCCTTTCAGTACCATGGTATATATCTAATAACCATGGTAATTACTGTGGTTTTCTTGTGTGAAACCAACATTGTACCATGATACTGCCACATCATGTTTTTAGGATGTAATTGCTATGGTACATGGATTATTTAATACCATGGTATATATTTCAAACATATATTACCATGGTATTGCCATCCGGTGTCATTACTGTGCCTTTGTATCACCACAGTATTTTGGGCTGTGAAAAGGGGTGTTTCGGTCCTTGTTTAGCATTTATGTGGTTCGTCTGAACGCGTGTTGTCTCTCAATTTCTCCCTCCATGTTTACGTCAGTCTTTGCTGTCATCTCAGCTCTATCCTTGGTCCTGTAACCCCAGATGATCTTTTACAAACTCGGTCACACTCACTGTGGGTGAGACGGACTCTCAAACCCCACACATGACGCTCACAATCTCCCACTTGCCCCTCGCAAGCACTTTCTCTTAATTCTCCTCAGTGTGAGCTGATACATATGTCATGGCTTCCTGTTTCACCTCATTTGTGTCACAGTACAGTATTCACACACAGCCACAATGACAGTTTACTAATCAACACTCACAGAAATATGCAATAATAATATAGTAAGGCAAGGCAGCAGTGTATTCAGTCCCTCACAATGCTTCTTAATTTTCTACAGGTTGCAGCTCTAATTAATTCAGCTTCAACCATTTCATACACACAAGCCATTCAACCTTTTTTTCTCTTTTTAAATGAATTTTAAACTTAACTTGTATAATGTGGCTACAACAACAGATGAAAAGCACAATATAACGTTGAGAAAAAGTTATTTATGTATTGCTCTTGCACAATGAGTGTAAATACACAATGTTGTCTTTTTGTTAGTAGTTTAGTAAGTAGTCGACTAGTCATTCACCTAAGGAGGGGTTTTCTTCTTGATTCCCTTTATCGTTTTGAGTGTTCAGCTGTGCCCACATGCTCTTTGTTTGAAAATGTGAGTGTGTGAGGCTTCAGATGTTTTAGTCATCATGAGCTGTATGTGTGAATGGTGTTACTACATCAGAGAAAAGGCTTGTCATAATTCTCAGAAGACAGGATGATTCAAAGGCCAACGACGAACAGGATTTCACACCACACATCTAATGACAGAGGAAGACAAAAACCCACAGCCAATCAGAGAGCGGGCAGGAACTGAGGAATGTGTGAAGGGACAGATTGAACGAGACCCGAGAGAGATGGATGGAGAAAAGAACTAAATTGGAGGAAGATACTAAACGGAGCATGAAAAAATACAGAATCTTGTAGTTATTATGTTTGCTCTGGCTAAGATTGCAGTGATGCCCATATTTAAGTGCTGGATACCAAAAACAGTACATTTTCGTAAAGGTTGATGCTAGTTTTAATTCTCTAGAAAAATTAAACATGCTATTAAGCATGCTTCTATGTTTTATTTAATTTAACTTTTTTTAGTATTAACAAATTAAATTTAAACAATTTAATGTTGCCTTTTAGAGCAGTGAGGTGTTTTTTGGCAGTATTAAGCAGTAAACAGCTATTTTATTTTATTTAAACTCATTTTATTTTGTTTTATTTTGTTTTAATATTTTAATTGAATTTAATTTTTTTTTATAGGTTTTTTTTGTTTTGTTTCGTTTCACTGATGCTTTGAATTAGTGCGTTTAATTTAATTTAATTTTAATTTATTCTATACTTCTGTTTCACTAATACGTTGAATTAGTGCTTTTAATTTAATTTAATTTTAATTTAATTTAATTTATTCTATGCTTTTGTTTTGTTTCACTGACACGTTGAATTAGTGCATTTAATTTAATTTAATTTTAATTTAATTTATTCTATACTTTTGTTTCACTAACACGTTGAATTAGTGCTTTTAATTTTTATAATTTTATTTAATTTTTAGTTTTTTAGTTTTGCTGTTTTGTTTCAGTAACACGTTGAATTACTGCTTTTAATTTTATTTAATTTTTATTACATTTTATTTTTTATTTTATTTAATAGTTTTTTGTTTTGTGTTGGACACTAAATTAGTGCATTTTATTTTATTATTTTATTAGTAGTTGTTTGTTTTGTTTTGTTTTGTTGATTTGTTTCACTGACACGTTGAATTAGTGCATTTAATTTAATTTATAGCTTTTTGTTTTGTTCTTTTGTTTCACAAACATTGATTTAGTGCTTCAAATTTTAATTTTATTTTTATTGTTTGTGTTTTGTTTCATTAACTCATTGAATTATTGCTTTTAATTTTATTAATATTTATTTAATTTTCTTTTTAGTAGTTTTTTGTTTTGTTGTTTTTGTTTCACACTTTGAATTAGTGCATTTAATTTTATTTTATTTAATTTAATTTAATTTTATTTTATTTTATTTTATAGTTTTTTTGTTTTCTTTTGTTGTGTTTTGTTCCACCAACATGTTGAATTAGTGCTTTTATTTTTATTTTATTTAAGTTTTTTGGTTTGTTTGTTTGTTTTTTAATATTTATTTTATTTTTTGATTCTATACTTGTTTTGTTTCACTGACATGTTGAAATAGTGCTTTTATTTTATTTAGTTTTTTGTGCTTTGTTTAGTGCATTTTTATATTTAATTTATTGTATAGTTTTTTTTGTTTTGTTTCAATAACATGTTGAATTAGTGTTTAATATTTATTTTATTTTATTTATTCTATACTTTTTTGTTTTGTTTCACTGACATGTTGAAATACTGCTTTTATTTTATTTAGTTTTTTGTGTTTTGTTTAGTGCTTTTATATTATTTCATATTTTATTTTATTTATTTTATAGTTTAGTTTTGTTTTAATAACATGTTGAATTATTGTTTGTAATATTTATTTTATTTATTCTATACTTTTTTGTTTTGTTTCACTGACATGTTAAAATAGTGTTTTTATTTTTTGTTTTTTTTGGGTTTTGTTTAGTGCTTTTATATTATTTTATATTTTATTTTATTTATTTTATAGTTTAGTTTTGTTTTAATAACATGTTGAATTATTGTTTGTAATATTTATTTTATTTATTCTATACTTTTTTGTTTTGTTCCACTGACATGTTGAAATAGTGCTTTTATTTTAGTTTTAGTTTTTTTGTGTTTTGTTGTGTTTTGTTTAGTGCTTTTATTTTTTATTTTATTTAGCTGATGTATTTTGTTTGGTGCTTTTATTAGATTTTATATATTATTTTATTTCGTTTTTTGTGTTTTGTTTTTCTAACACATTGAATTAGCGCTCATGCAGGTGATGCCAGGTCCTTTCCCCCTCTCTTCATAATTTCCTGTCTCTCTCTGTCAATAAAAGTTGGGAAAAATATACAGAATAACACAAACTATTCATTCATTCAGAGAAGAAGAATGAAGCAGAAGTACAGTGAAGGGATAGAGGGAGAAAAGCATGAAGTATGGATGAGGCAGACTGAAGGATTGAGGGATGACGGGAAGGAGAGCCGGTGAATTTGAAGATTGCGGCGGTGTCACTCGGCGTGAGCTCAGGTCTCAGCTGAATGCTAATGAGATGGATGTGCGGGGCAGACTCGCCGCTCTCTCAGGAACTCTGAGCTATTGATCAGCTCCAATGCTTCACTAAACTGTTCAAGCACACTGTGGATTTGTCCGCTCGCTGTGTGCTGTGGGTCGGCACTTTTGGACGACTATAATACGTGTGTGTGTGAGGGAGAGAAGAAGAAGGTGATGTTAATGAGTGAAGAATGATCGGCGATCCTGAAGAGTGCAAGTATGATTTATGTGTTCGCGTCAGTGTGTGTGTGTGTGTGTGTGTGTGCAAGAGCGAGTGTGTTTTAACTAAATGGCTCGATAGTATTGACCCAGGCCATGAGTAGCTGTTGATTGTGTCTGGAGAGGTTGCACTTGACAGGACTCTGTGTGTGTGTGTGTGTGTGAGGCCGTGAGCCTTGAAGCATCACATTTAATTATTTGCAGGCCGCTGTGGGCCTGTGTTCTGTCTGAAAATGCAGGAAAGGATTTAGGGGTTACTGGAGCGCTATTTCTGATTTATGTTCAGTCAGTGATAAATGCAAATTCTGATAAACCGCATGAAGTCTAATCATTACAGTTTAACACGTAGCAGAAGGATTTGTAGATATTTGCTTTGTTTTGCTCGTCGGTTTGCTGCTGTCGAACATTTGAAGGTTTCAAGTTGACGTAAAAAATTAAGATTCACTATATTTACTTTATTAATGCACAGTGCACATCCATAATTTAGTTTTCTTTCTTTAGTTTATGATTATTGTTATTTTAATGATTTCATTTAATCTTTTTTATGTTTTCTTGTTTCATACTTGCTTTCATTAGCTGTTTACAAATATGAGTGGGCCACGAACAATGGAAAGTTACCATGAAAACAATTTTCTTTTTACTTCATGTTTCTGTTTATTTTGTGGCTGATTCATCAGTGCATGTAATTTCAAAAGAATTAACATGCTTCATAATCTTAATAAAAACAACTTTCTTTTCCACTGATGTCTTAAGATTGTGCAGGCTATTGGATAATATTAACCATTAGCCAACTTTTTTATTTTATTTTATTTTATTTTATTTTATTTTATATATTTAAATAGTTTTGTTTGTTTTGTTTTTGTTTGTTTTATGAATATTAAATGAGTGTTTTTTTTTTTTTTTTTAATTTGTGTTATTTTATTTTATTTTTTTTTTAGTTTCTGTTTTTCTGTTTTTTTTTTTTAGTTTAGTTTTGTTGTGTTTTGTTTCATTAATTTGTTCACATTGAATTGGTGCTTTTAATTTTATTAGATTTTTAATTTAGTTTTAATAATTTTTTCAGTACTTTTTTTGTTTTTTGTTGAATTAGTGCTTTTTATTTTGGTAATTTATGTATTTTTTTATTTTATTCTTTTGTTATATTATTTTTTTTCTATTAGTGCTTTTAACTTAATTTTATTTTATTTAATTAAATTTTTTTCTATAGTTTTTTTTATTGGTTTTGTTTTTGTTGTGTTTCGTTTTAGTGCTTTTAATTTAATTTAGTTTTATTTTGTTTGGTTTTTATAGTTTTGTTTTGTTTTGCTAACACATTGAATCAGTGCTTTTAATTAAAATTAAATTTCAATTGAATTTATATTTTATTTTATTATTTTTCTATAGTTTTTTTGTTTTGCTAACATGTTGAATTGGTGATTTTTAATTTAATTTTATTTTATTGTTCAGTTTTGTTGTTTTTATAGTATTTATTTTTTATGGCAGTTTTTTCTGTAGTTTTCAAAATTTGTTCTTTCGTTTGGTTTCACTAACATGTTGAATTAGTGCTTTTAAAGTGCTTTTATATTTATTTTATTTTATTAAGACTTTAAAGAGTTCAAATATTTAAAATACTTGTAATAAACAGAGCGTTGTCATGCGTTATTGGGGACACTAATATAGTTATCTTTAGTTATTGTTCCTTTACTCAGAAGTTTCATATTTTACTTAAAAGAGAAGACAGGAAGCAACGTTTTAGTCACTTTAAAAGCCCATATGATAAGAGATCGTTTGAGACGTGCAGTATGTTTCAGCACAAAGACAAAGCTTTCAGTTAAATGAATCAGATGAGAAGTGGTTGTCTCTGCATTTCCCTCCCTCTCTCTGTCTCTCTTCATCAGTCTCTGAAGGACTGTGTGAGTGGAAGCTTAATTTGAGGACAAAGTGGTGAAATGCTGAAGACCAGAGGGCATTTCAGTGTACTTGCACACTGTGTGTGTGTGTGTTAGGGGCAGTGCAGGTCGTCCGTTGTGTCTGTGGGTAGCTGCTGTGTGTCAGAGAGCAGCTGATCTGATGCAATGTGATGTACCAGCAAGTGCAGCTCAAGAGAGGCCATCTGCTTTAACACACACCTCAGCCTTCCCATTGAGCTTGTTTTTTTAATGTGTGCGTTTACATTAATTTGAAGCATTGCATTCATCTACAAGGCTTGTTCTGTTAGGTGCAGTGTCTTGAAGGTACAGTAGCAAACCCAATATATAACGTTTTAATATAGCGGTCAGAGATGGTGGAAAAGGGTAATTTATAGCTGGACTTTGAGGATAAATTAAAATGCTGTGAATGTGTAGAAAGGTTAGGCACTGTGGATAATTACAGAGACGGCACAAACGAAGCAAAAAAAGAAAGAGAAGAACAGATGACAGGGAGAGAGAATTGGAGGAAAAAGGGGAAAACATAATTAGACATGTAAGCATGGGACCGAGTGCGTGTGTGTGATTTGTAGTAGTTTAATTAAAGGTGCCGTTGTAACTCACAGATGTATAATTAGAAAAGTCTTAAGCCTGCAGCAGCTGCTGAGATCTTTCTGTTGGGTGGCGACTCTTACGCCAACGTTTGCCATATTTACACACACACACACACACACACACACACACGCACAAACTTATGCAGCTTCATCGAAACACACTGGGTGTTTCTCTTGTCTGTTAGTTTGTTTGATCTTTTGAAAGTTCTTTTGTTTTTGTTGTTTTTGTTGTTTTTTTTTTTTAAATTCATTAGGTTTTTTTGTTCAGTCTGTTGTTTTGTTCATTTTATTTGTTTGATCTGTTGCTTGTTTTATCTTTCTTGCTTTCATTCATTTGTTTATTTCTTTTATTTGTTCTTTTGCTTTGTTCTGTTTCGATTGTTTATTTTGTATAGTTTATTTTGCCCATTTCATTGTTCTTGCTTCATTTTTTTTCTTTTTTCTTTCATTTATTTGGTTTGTTTGTTGTTTTTGCCTTTCTGTCTTTCTTTCTTTTTCTTTTTCTTTTTCTTTCTGTCTTTCTTTTTATTTGTTTGTTTTTTTATTGTTGTTTTCTTTTTTTTTTCTTTCTTTCTTTGCTTTTTTTTTCTTTTTCTTTCTTTCTTTCTTTCTTTCTTTCTTTCTTTTTTCTTTCTTTCTTTCTCTTTCTTTCTTCTTTCTTGCTTTATCTTTCTTGCTTTCTTTCATTTGTTTGTTATCTTTTATTTGTTATTTTTTCTTTTGTTCTGTTTCATTTGTTTATTAGTTTCTTTTGGCCGTTGATCTTTCTTTCTTTCTTTCTTTCTTTCTTTCTTTCTTTCAGAATAAAAATTTCCTGATAATTTACTCACCCCCATGTCATCCAAGATGTTCATGTCTTTCTTTCTTCAGTCAGAAAGAAATAGTTTTTGAGGAAAATGTTCCAGATTTTTTTTTTTCATGTAGTGGATTTTAAGGGGATCAACGGGTTGAAGGTTCAAATTGTAGTTTCAATACAGCTTCAAAAGGCTCTACACTGTAAAAAACAATTTGCTGAGCCAACTTAAAATAATTTGTAACCTGGCTGCATTAAAATTTTAAGTTCAGTCAACTCAAAAAAAGTTTATTCAACTTGAAATGTTAAATTATAAGTGACAACTTTGATATTTGATTTGAATCAACTTAAAAATTTTAGGGCAGCTGGGTTACTTACCCATCTGTTAAGTTTAGCAAACACAAATATCTAAATTGTTACTTAGTACAACTTAACATTTCACGTTGACTAAACTTATTTTAGATGACTGAACTTAAAATTTTAAGGCAGCAGGGTAACAAATTATTTCAAGCTGACTCAACAAATTGTGTTTTTTATTTTTTACAGTGTACACAATCCCAGCTGAGGAATGAGGGTCTTATCTAGTGAAACGATCGATCATTTTGTAAAAAAATTAAAATGTATATACTTTCTAACCACAAATGCTCGTCTTGCACTAGCTTGACTTCATGCTTAATCACGTTGGAAAGGTCTTTTGCGTGCTTTGTTCTTCGTCTGTGTACTCCGGTTCAAAAAGGTAGGGTAGTGCGAAAAACTTCACATCTCATTTTCTCCTCCTGTGTCAAAATCATTCAACATTTGTTGTTTTACTTTTTGTAAAGGACGTTTGACTTTCTTTGCATGTTTGCTTTGCAAACACTGGGTCGGTACTTCTGCCTACGTCACTCCTGACCTTTTCCAATGTGATTACGTTAATGCGTGAAGTTGAGCTAAGAGCCCTTTGAAGTTGCGTTAAAACTGCAATTTGGACCTTCAACCCACTGGGCACCATTGAAGTCCACTATATGGAGAAAAATTCTGGGATGTGTTCCTCATTTTCTTTTCGACTGAAGAAAGAAAGACATGAACATCTTGGATGACTTAGGGGTGAGTAAACTATCAGCAAGTGTTTATTCTGGAACTGAATTGATTCTTTAAGTCTCTCATAGTTATTTGTTTCTCTCAGTCATCAGAATGCATGGGTTAACCGGGTACTTTACAGTGTGATGGTAGATTATCGTGTGTGTGTATGTAGGGGGATGTGTAGGGAAGACAGCCAGCCATTTGTGGCTTGGCACCCCCAGTCTTTGTTCTGGCTGGCATCATGCCACCTATGCCCATCTGGTACAGGCTCTGTGATTCTTCCCCTGTGGACGCTCACTAGTGTTCATCATCTCCAGAGCTGCAGCTTTAAAAATTCACACTTTCGCCTGAGAGACTGCTGATCGTGGACAACTGCGTACAGTTAGCGCACATACGTGGACGACCATATGCAAAACATGGGCTGATGGAGCCATTTGTCTCCTGGCACATGGTATGGCTTCTGTCTTTGTGTGTGTGTGTGGGTGTGTGGGTGGGGGAGATTTTCTGCAGGTGTCTTGGGTCAAACAAAACTGGATCTGTGCCACAGGGTCACCTTCAACCTCCATTTCCTATCTAGTTCTCTCTCTTTTACACAAATGCTCACTGAGGGGGGAAAAAAAAGAAAAGATCTCAACAGGTTAATTTCTCCACAGAGCTACAAAACTGTGACAGTAACCACAGTAGAGTGTCATACATAAATTACACACATTAACTCTGCTCCAAAACCCAGTAAGCTGCCTCGCTGCCTACTGTCTACACAGGCAGGTGCCTTCTAAGGCAGCATCCCAACTTTCACAACACTTCACAAGTGACTGATTTGGAGTGCTCTACATAGACAGCAACCCCACATGCCACATGAATAGTGCTCTGCATGGGAGCTCATGCTAATTTTTAGTACAGTTTGATGTTAGCATGTTGTCAGAAGATTAGTTAACTCAAAAATGAAAATTTCGTTTATTTTTCCCCTTCATGTTGCTACAAAATCTTTTTGTTCGTATTAAAAACACAAATAACAAGATTCGTTTATTTGCAGAATAAAATTATCCTGATAATTTGCACATCCCTGTGTCATCAAAGACATTCATGTCTTTCTTTTTTTCAGTCGAAAAGAAATTAAGGTTTTTGAGGAACACATTTCAGGATTTTTCTCCATATAGTGGACTTTCAATGGGAGCCAGTGGGTTGAAGGTCAAAATTGCAGTTTCAAGCAGCTTCAAAGGGCTCTACATGATCCCAGTTGAAGAATAAGGGTCTTATCAAGTGAAACAATCGGTCATTTTCTAAAGAAAATGAAACATTTATGTACTTTTTAACCACAAATACTCATGCACACATGACGTAGGTGAAAGTACCGACCCAGTGTTTGCAAAGCGAACGTGTAAAGAAAGTCAAATGCCCTTTGCGCAAAAAGGTAAAAAAGATGTTGGACTATTTTGAAGTTGGAGGAGAAAATGAGATGAAGTTTTTCACCCTACCCTACCTTTTTGAACCAAAGTAGACAGACGAAGAACTAACCACACATGACCTTTCCAACGTGATGCGTGAAGATGCGCATCGCAGAGCTAGTGCAAGACAAACATCTGTGGTTAAAAAGTATATAAATTGTAATTTGTTTTAGAAAATGATCGATTGTTTTGGACCTTCAACCTGCTGATTCTCCTTGAAGTCCACTATATGGAGAAAAATCCAGAAATATTTTCTTCTAAAACCTTAGTTTCTTTTTGACTGAAGAAAGAAAGACATGAACATCTTGGATGACATTGGGGTGAGTAAATTATCGTGAAATTTTTATTCTGGAAGTGAACTAATCCTTTAATAATACCAAACAGATTTCTGTCCTTGCAACCCAAACCTTAATGTTCAAACTGTTCATAAAGATGTAGTAAACAAAATGCATATAAATCAAGCAATTTAATCCAAGGTTTCTGAAGAGACTCAGGGAAAAAGGTAAAAAAAAAAGCTGTTACTGGGGCCACACCTTTGTACTTCTGTTTTACCTTTGTTTTTTTTGTTTTTTTACCTCTAGAGGGTGCATATAAGTAGCTTGAACGTACAAATTAGTACCTAAATAGTACATATTTGTACCTTTTGAGAAGAGACTGCCATTGTAACAGCTATTGTACCTTATTTTCTGAGAGTGAAAGGACATGAGTAAATTATGACAGTTTTAGTTTTTGGGCAAACTATTCCTTTAAGCTAATAAATTTTAAATACTGAATTTAAATTTTGATAACAATTTACAATAAGGTTCATTTGTTAACATTAGTCAGGGTTTCCGTGGGTCTTAAAAAAGTCTTAAATCGCTTTTCCGTGAATTAAGGCTTTAAAAATGTCTTAAATCAGAGCAGCAAGTCTTAAATCATGCCATTAATTTTCATGAGGGATTGTTTCCTCATGTGTTAAATTTTAAAGTGAAGCGAAAGCATAATTTCTGTGCTACATGGCTTAGGTCGCTCAATATTCATTAAACAATACACAGTAGATGGCGGTATGTGCTGCTTCATCTTTCAGTCACCCGAAGAAGAACTTGTCGTTTTGATTTTTTTATAATAAAAATCATTTAGTTCAGTTAGAGAACAGACAATACAATTAAAACTGAATGTGGCTGCTCAATGCAGTGTGTACTAATTTAAAAATGAAAGTAAAATGTGCACAACGCTTTTACAAGGTGCTTAAAACCGAAGAAAAGAAGGAAAACTCAAGCGAACTAAAAACAAACAATTGCTTGATGCCAAATTGCCGCTGATTTGAAAGTGAAAGTAAAATGTGCACAGCGCTTTTGGACATTCAAACTATATGGAGATAATTCCTGAAATGTTTTCCTCAAAAAACATAATTTCTTTACGACTGAAGAAAGAAAGGCATGAACATTTTTGTTCTGGAAGTGAACTACTTTTTTAACTCATGTTAACAAATGACACTTTATTGTGAGGTGTTACTGAAATTTTCCATCAGTTATTTATAGTTTTGAAGAAAATACATTTCTTTTCCCTGCAATCTGGATTTATGTTTTCACTCAGCTTGTTGCAGTTCATTCTGGAATTGCCCAGCAATGTAATTTGGCTTTTCATGCATAATCAAGTTGCTCAACAGCCCTCACATATGATGCCCTCGAATGCTCCCTATGCAGGCAGCTCACTAGCTTTTGGAACGTAGCACTGAACACCATCAGGATTAGCATTAGTAGCATCTGTCCACCTATTTTCTAAGCATTCTGGTCAAGGTGAGTGAGTTTGTATGAGGTGACAGTGTGCTCTCAGATTCCCTCATTTAACGAAGATTTTCATGTTCCTCCTGAAACCGAGTCGTCAGCTGTTTTTGAGTGTTCCAAGACACATTTTCCCATGAGAGCCACACGGGTTCTTACATGCACACATTTTCCCTTAGTTATGTAAGTTCAGTTAAGGTTTCCCGAACTGCCACCAGGAGTAATCCCACAGTCTGAAGTGATTCTGTGTTTATCTGATGAGATGTGAAGCTGACTCACCGCACTCCTGGTCTGATCCCATAACATTTCTGTGACTCACAAATCACTGTGTCCTGGGTGCTGCAGTCTATCCTAAGAGATGGGTAAAACGCTCTTAGCTGTTTGCAGGATCAGACCCATTAATCTCTTATTTACCAAAGCTGCGGTGGCTTTTAACCTGTGAACCTGGTGTGTGAGAGTGTGAATCTGTGTTTTAGCCTGTGAGTGTTTTTGTATAATCCAAATGTGTAATCACTAAATACTTTGTCCTAATCTGCACCATAACTGATCTCTCAGTTACCTGATGTCAACTTGCATTTATCTGAGACTTGTGGAGTTTGAGTCTTGATCTTGTGCATAAACGTGGTCTTGATCTGGTTTTTATAGTCTCGTGTGAGAGTCTCCAAAAAATGGTGTATGATTTCCTTTGAAACAGTTTCACTCATATATTGCTACTCTCTAAAAAAAAAAATGCTCGGATAAAAACAAGCCAGCTCTGGGTGAAAACTGGACAAACCTAGCAATTGGGATGTTTTGACCCAGTGGTTGGGTTAAATGTTTCACCCAACCTTCTTGCTAGTTTAACTCAGCTCAACTTAAAAAGTTGTTTCAGCTTAAAGTATTCGTGCTGCCTTAAAATTTTAAGTCAACATGAAATGTTAAGTTGTACTTCATGAAAACGTGGATATTTGAGTTGAGTAAACAATTTTAAGGCAGCATGAAAACTTACTTTAAGTTGAAACAACTTTTTTAAAGTGCATCAACAATAATCAAAAGGTGAACATTTATTAATAAACAATTTGAAAAATTGTTATTATTTATGATTTATTTAACTTATTAATGTTCATTTATTGAACATATTAATAAGGGTTAATTTCCAACCTATTTTGGGTTCATTTAAAACAAGAAATATAGTAATCTTTGAGCAATATTTGAGCTAAATAAAACTACAAAAATGTAGGAGCCGATGATCCTCCCGTGAAGTCACATACACAGGAACTCTCGCAATGTCAGTGCGAGATCGTAAAATAATAAACTCTTATCAGACAGGAAGATCCAGGAAGGCCCAGGAGGAAAGACCATTTGCTTTTCAACCACCTGGCCCATCCTTTCCTCTAGCAACAGGGGGCAGGTCACTACAGAGAAGAGGCCAAGGATCTAAGCTATCACACTCATACAAAACAATCACGTATATATTCCGAATTCACAATCAGAAACCTCTCATGTTTGATATCAATTTTATAGTCTCAGTGCGGTTGGAAATAATATCTCAGTCCCATACCAGTTGAACAGACCAGAAATAAAGATCTGAAACTTAAGGAAAACTCTGTTCTCCTGATATGGGTGGTGTTGCTGAAAAGGTCTGTACCACATGCTGTCTTCACACCCCCAACTTTAGGCTTCAGCAAAAGGTCCTGTGAAGTTTTATTACGCTAAATTTATGATTGTAATGTTCTGATCTGGGTACTTAAAGAGGATTAGCGAAACATTCAGGGAAGCATCTGTAACCAGAACTTCCCGCACGATTGTCGTGTGTCTCTCTATTTGCCAGGTATGCTGACTCTTTGTTAGTATTTTTATTTTCTCGGTTTTGAATTCTATGCTGATCAGTAATGTAACTAAAATGTGATGTTTTCCTATAAAGGTTGTATTTCTTTTTATTAATTGAACGTACTTTTGATTGAGCTTCCATTGCTATTTTTAAATATGCCTGGCATAAATAAATGTGAACTTTGACTTATTCTGGACTTCTTGGAAATGATTTTCTAGTAGGTTAATGTGTAGGGTGCTTTCCTCAAGACTGCGCCAGGGCAGCCCACGCCGGAAGTACCGACTGATGAGCCATGGGGACATCACTAGGGCTCCGGATGTTGAGCTGTCACTGGCTTAACACGATGTAGCTCTCGCGATTATGGGGGAAATATATACTTTCTGTTGAGAGCACGCAGGCGCGGCCCACTTTAAGATATGATAATCGCTCTGCATCCTCTGAGTAAGTCAGAAACTGGCGAGCTTGTGTCGACGAATTCGCCACGGCCGGGGTGTAAATCGAAAGCGGCACCAGTCCCTAACGAACGAAATATTGAGACTACGGGATTTCCAGAATATTCAAATGTCTAAATTATTATACAGAAAATTGGCCGTGATCAGCAAATTATAGAATACAAACCAGAATTAACAAATTATTCATAATTGGGGTCAGACTAAATTATTAATGGAGTCAGATTTTTGTTTGGAAACTAAATTTTAATATTTCAAAGTAATTTTTACAGAAGTGCCGAAAAAGCTCGACACGCAAGAAACCTTCAGCTGGACCGCTAGGCTTGCCGTAGCGAGAGGAGCCTTACAAAAAAAACTAAAAAAAAAAATTATTCAACTTAAAAAAGTAAGTGTTCATGCTGCCTTAATTTTAAGTTTACTCAACTTAAATATCCAAGTTGTCACATAGTACATCTTAACATTTCATGTTGACTAAACGTAAAATATTAAGGCAGCACGAACACTTACTTTTTTAAGTTGAAACAACTTAAGTTAAACAAGTTTAATTTAATTTTTTTTTTTTTCTGTCAGTGCAGAAGGCTGGGTTATACATTTAACCCAATCGCTGGGTCAAAACAACCCAATTGCCGGGTTTGTCCATATTTCACACAGCACTGGGTTGTTTATGTAAAACTCCAGTAATTTTTAATTTATAACTTTGAAAGGTAATTTTATACAGTGTAGGTTTTCTTTATGCTGTGTGGAATTTAAAAAACTAAAAACTTGTGAGGATTTCAATAATTTCAGTTCAACCTTTAAACTTTTTAAAAATGCACATTTTATCAACACATTTTTTTGTTCCATAAATATACACATTTTTGTTTTTTGTTGTCATAAAATCAAAAATACATGACAGCAGATAATTTATTATATTTTTAATTTGCATAACTCTGTAATTGCTATAAACTTGAAAAACACTTCTACTGGATAACGATGGCATACTACGTACAACATTACTGGTTTGTTTGTCATTTTCAACCCATTTTCGCTGATGTTTCCAAGGCTGTCACATTTTCAACAAAACCCCATTTGCATTAGCCAGCTAGATATTGCTTTTGTGGTGACATTCATTATTTACATAAGCAGAATTTGCAAAACAACTTTTAAAAATACCACAGAAAGCCAAATGTTTGAATTCGCAAGGCATAAAAACACTCAGCATGATCTGCAAATACAAGAACGTAAGCACTGGCCTCATATGCCAAGGGTCTGGTTCTTGTCTGGCTTTGGTCTGGCTCTTGACTTGAACTCCCCAAGTGTCCATAAGTGACAGTTGGGTCCTCCTGTGCAGTGAGTCGAGCTGTAATGGTGTGATTCACTGGGCCCGTGTCTTCACTTTTGCCTTAGGTATCACACTACAGCGTTCGAGTGTGTTTACGGATCTGCCACCTGTGCCGGCGAGACTTTCCACTGTAGTCTTATCATCCTGGAGTGTCAGGATAGGTTTGTCTTGTTCTCTGTGCTGAGGGACTGCAGTCTGGCAGTTCTCCTGGCACTCGCTTGCCTTTGTATTTTGTAGTCGTTTGCTGCGTGTCAAACCCTCCCCCTCCAAATGGAGCGGATGACATTTCCAACAGCACCTGCGTCCCTCATAAGTATTTTTGGTGCTCTCTCTCTCTCTCTCTCTCACACACACACACACACACACACACACACACACACACGCTCTCATGTGAGCCCATATGTGCTCACACTTGCATGTGCCCACTCACACATAATACCCAGACGTAATGGCAGAAAAAGGGTGTAACAGTTGCTCTGTCTCTCTCTTTTTTTTTTTTTGCTTGCTCTATCTTTTCATCGTAATTTCTCACTTTCTGTCTTTATTTCACACTTTGATGAGTAGCTATTCATAAAGCGGGTTTCATGTTTTAAATAAAATGCTTTTCATGTTTGTTCAATCATATTCGAGGATAAAGCGTGACGTTATGATTGTTTTAAAGTAATAGACCACCAAAGAAATGAAAATTCTGTCATTACTTGCTCAGCCTCACCAGCTGTGTGAAGACGCTTCATAATTCTCATTGTATTTCATAGAAATATAACAGCATGGAGGTTTGAGGCAACACAAGAGTGAAATAATTAATGTTTTTTCAATTTTTATTGTTTTATATATACATATTCTCTATATTAAAGATACAATATAAATATTAAATCGACAGCCCTAATATTAATATGTTGATTTGATTTGTGGTTAAAGAAATACATTAAAAACAGTTCATTTAAAAAAAAAAAATTAATATTTCAATATTCATTTTTCTTTTAAATCCCAGTAATACTCATTTATTATGATTATTTATGCAAAGTTGAATCAAAATATTTATTTCTAAAGCTACACTACCAGTCAAAAGTTTTTGAACAGTAAGATTTTTAATTTTTTTTTTTTTTTAAGAATTATCTTCTGCTGACCAAGCCTGCATTTATTTGATCCAAAATACAGCAAAAACAGTGGTACTGTTAGATATATATTTTTTAGTATTTTAAAGAACTGCTTTCTATTTGAATATATTTTAAAATATAATTTATTCCTGTGAACTACATTTTCAGCAGTCATTACTCCAGTCACATGATCCTCCAGAAATCATTCTAATATGCTGATTTGCTGTTCAATAAACATTTTTATTAATATTACTATCAATATTTGAAAGAGTACATTTTTTCAGGATTCTGTGATGAATAGAAAGATCCAAAGATCAGCATGTATCTGAAATAAAAAGCTTTTGTAATGATGCTAAAAATTCAGCTTTGAAATCACAGGAATAAATTACATTTTAAAATATATTTAAATTGAAGCAGTTATTTTAAATAGTAAAATATTTAAAAATTTACTGTTTTTGCTGTACTTTGGATCAAATAAATGCAGGCTTGGTAAGCAGAAGAGATTTCTTTAACAAAACATAAAAAAAATTGTACTGTTCAAAAACTTTTGACTGATACTTTTTCATGACCATCCATTTTTGCATTGTTTTTTTTTTTTTCTTTAAACTAGTTTGACGTTTTTTGTTGTTGTTGTTGTTTTTGTTTTTTAAACTCACTATGTGTAAATGACGTCTGTTATGATTGGCTATGATCCCAGTTGTTGTTAATCAGGGAGAGTCAATTTGCTAAATACTGAATAAGTTCAATGTCAAATGTAAATGTAAATCGGAGTAATTGTCACAATTCTGGGTTTTGCTTAAACATTCAAGATGGTAAGCAAATAAAGTGTTTTTAAAGGGGACATTGGATGCAAAATTCAGTTTATCATAGTGTTTGCATATGAATGTGTCTTAACAGTGTGTGAATAAAACCACCCAACAATGATAAAAATCCATTCACTCCTTTTTTTAAAATTCCCCCCAAAACCTAAACAGTCTCAGTTATTTTTTTTTATTTTCTGAGCAGTATGACATCATACTGCATAAGCCCTGCCCACAACCACTGACAGACTGTCCCTTAGCATATAGTTGTACGTTCTCCGCCATTTTCTCCGCGCTCGAGCAGCTATAGCGACAACAATGTCCTGTAAGCAATGCAGGTGTCTTGTAATTGAATGTAAAAGATAATATAAGCATCTTCATTTTCTTCTGACATCAGAGCCACTGAAGACGCAGTGGATTAATTTTGTTTTTGATGGTAATGTGCCACAAAATGGAAGAGAGGGGCAGGTGAGCAGAGCTCATTATCATTTAAAGAGACATGCACCGAAATGGGTTGCTGTGAACAGAGCTGTTTTTGACATGGTAAAAAGGGTGTTGTTTTACACAACTATTGAGGAATTTTAACCAAAGTATGTTGCAGACATTTCATAAAGACCCTAAAGAATCATACCAACTTGTGGAAAATGAGCATCTGATGTCCTTTTTGGGGAGTTGGGTTATTTAGCATAATTAGTGTAATAATGTGCATGTATACACGTTATGATTTCTGACCTACTTGTTTTTGCAGCTAAATTTCATGGTCTTGATGGACTGGTAATAGAGTTTTGTGTTGCGAATGTTAGCGAATATCTGTATCATTCATCAAACTCTATTCCAACAGTAGGAATGTGCCCGAATAGTGAATTTGTTTTTGGAAAGGCATGACAAACAAATAACGCGTTCTACGGAGCCAATAAAGGGACATGGTTAGCCACTTTCTAGCGTGGCCCGTTACATTACAGTACATAAAATAAAATAAATGTGAATGATAAGCAGACCCTGAGCACCAGTGACAAACATCTAATCTTGTAAAATGTGTGGTAAGTACTGCCGCTCTGTAGTATACACAGAGTACGTGTGATTGCAAAATTTGAAAGTGAAAGTAAAAAGCGAGCATGCATTCGAAAGTCCCTGCGTATTAATAGCCAACGATATAACTGTGAGAGAAAGCACTGAAATATATTTTTTCCTTCCATCTTGTATTTATTTCCTTTAGGGGTTCCATAGTACACGTCATTTACTGGATTCAGGTACACCCCTAACCAACAGAGCAAGAAAAAATTGTTTTTCATGATACAGTTGCTTTAACAGTAAAACAGATGGCATAGACACACAAAGGTGAATTTGATTTTGTGCATTAAAACGCACACACTGACACCTTCATTCATCCTCATGAACCATTATAGGATGGTAAAGATAATATCTTCATAGACACGTCTGTTCATGTCCAGTGTGAGGTTATTCAGATGGATGACTGCTTTCTCTGGGGACTAATGATCTTCATGGCTCCCGTGGTGAGGCTAAATCTCTCTGGCTTTACGAGGGGCCGCAATCAGCCCTTGGCCGGTTGTTAAAGTAACCAGGCTGAACACCTCTGTTCCGCTCTCAGCCTCCGCTCAGCTCTTAAAGTTTAATTACACACAACTGATGGCTGGCTTGAGATCTGTGCTTTCCCCAGACTATACATGATCTCTCTTCAATTTTACACTTGACCTTAGATTTGGAATTCCTTTCGGTTTGACCGTGTCTTCTGTATTGCATTCATAGCCGAGAGCTGATCTCATATCAGCCGTCTGACTGGATCACTCGTGCTCTGACTACAAAACCTGGGAGGTTAAACCTGAGCAGGAGTGGAGCATCTCTCATGAATGACTGATGGAAGCAGAGTGCAAAATTGTGAACAGGCTTTCTGAAGAGCTTGGTCCTATTTTATTTATGTAGTAATGTTAAAAAAAAAAAAAAAAAATCAGGGTTTCTTTTAGTTCCCAATGACCCACTTAGTGTACTTAATGTCTGTGTAATGTGTAATTTATGTGTCTGTGTGTGAATATATATATATATATATGTATATGTGTATATATGTATATGTGTGTGTATATATATATATATATATATATATATATATATATGTATATATATGTGTATATATATATGTATATATATATGTGTGTGTGTATATATATATATATATATATATGTATGTATTATACATATATAAGTATATAGGTGTGTATATATATATATATATATATATTTATAAATATTTCTATATTTGTGTGTGTGTGTGTGTATAGAGAGAGAGAACGAGCGAGAGAAGAAGAAAATGGATTTATGAATTTAATAGATTAATAATGTAGATTAGTAAGTTCTTTTGTAAAGTATTATTATAATAAATCATTTTATAATATATTTTAAATGAGTTATTTTATGACATATCATTTAAATAAATTCTTTTATTATTATTATTATTATTATTATTTTATATATTATTTTAATAAAATATTTTAAAATGTGTTATTTTGAATTATTTTTATTAAAATTAAATTGTTTTATGATGTATTATTGTAGTAAATAATTTTATATGCATTTAATAAATCATTTTACTTTATGTATTTTAAGAATCTTTTATAAAATATTTTTATATGGTGTATTTTAATAAATTATTCTATAATATTTTTATTAATTATAGTATGTATAATTTAATTAAATGTGATAATATTATGATAAAATAACATTTTAATAAATTACTTTAATATATGTTTTCTAAACCATTTTATTATATAGCATTTTAATGAAACATTTCTGAATGTATTTAATGAATTACTTTAATGTATCATTATCATTAAGAAATTATTTTATGGTATATTATTTTCATAAAATATTTTATAATGTATTATTTTAATAAAAGTGTTTTTTTTTTGTGATGCACTATTTTAGTATACATTTTTATTTTTTATTTAATTATTTTATAATATAGCATTTTAATGAATTTTTATAATATAGCATTTTAATAAATTATTTTATTATACATTATGTAGTAAAATATTTTATAATGTTTGTTTAATGCTACAATATACGCAAGTTCAGTAAGTTTTGGTAATTTTCTTTAATTATTTTTATATGTCCATGACCCTATAGAGAACAAGTGTTTAGATGTACATATTTACTCCATTTTTACGTTTTTTAAATTTTAAATATAGTTTTTATAGTCATTATATGTATTTATTTTACTTTTTTTTTTTTCTCTGCCTGTCTGTCTATAGTGTCTGTGTGTATTATTAAGAATATAATTATATATTATATAAAATAATAAATAATAATTAAACAATACTAATTATAGTAAAAAATAATAATTTAATTAAATAATTATATCATTATTAAATGTACACATTCCATTTTTACATTTTGTATTTTAAATAAACATCATTTTTTCAGAATATAAGTCCTTTTAATTAGAATTTTATTTTATTTTATTTATTTATTTTTATTTTTTTTGCGTTTTCACTAATCTGTCTCTGGTTTAGCACTCCTTACTGAGTTTTAAAGCTGACTTGAGATTTGTCTACCTTTTAATGAAGTGCTTCTAAAGTGTTGTGTGCATTGTTAAACTCAATGGTGGATCATTGGTAGTTGCAAGAGCACAGTTTAAAAAAGCCATGAGTACCAAGTAGCAGTGGGGATGAATCCAGTGGGAATCGGACCACACTGCGTCGCCTTGGGGGAGAAGAGACCGGAACGCTACTGGGACACACTGGTGTCGAGCAGCTGTCTGAAAGATTTGTGTCTGTGTGAGTGCCTGTGTGTACATATGCTTTATGCCAGCGAAGGACTATGAGATGCCAGACTGCACCTCAGCTTTATTTGTCGCCTTCAGGTTGATGTAAACTCTTATTTGAAATTAAAAAATCCCACCGCATATTTACATGCATTTCATTTTGTAATGCGTTCTGTCGGTCTGAATGATCGCGGCTCACGTTTGTTGTGCGAGGTATACGATAGGGCCCTCGAGGGCTCTGCGGATGCTCTGATAGGTCGTTGGAGGCTTCCCCCCATAAACACCAGCATTAATAACAATCAAAACAGCGGCCGGGCCGAGCGTCTGGTTTATACGACTGCGGAATTCAATTACGCTGCAGGGAGTGGCGGGAGCCCGTTATGACTGCCAGGGTGACATCTCATTTGCAGTGAATCATGGGACTGAAGGGACCAGGGCAATTCAGCCCTCCTCCTCTGTTACGGTGTAACTTTGTATTCGCTTGTCTGCCCATTGTGTTTTCCTGTTTCTCTCCATTATTCTTGTCCTCTCAGTCTGTTTGTTTAGTGGAAAATCTGTTGTTCTCAGTGGTACTTTTTGTTTTTGTCAACAACGATCTTGACAAAGTCGGATTAAAGTCGAGTCTCCCTTGGGCTTTTGGATATCCGCACCCATTTAGCACACAATCTAGCCAGATCTCTGTTTGATATACCAGTTTATTATAGCCAACAACCTGCTGCATTTTCTTTGTTATTCAACATTTAGCATGATTAATAGTGCCCTTAAATTCTTAATATGATATTAAAATTCTATACTATTTATTGTTTAAATTAATATTTAAAAAAAACCTAATCAGAATAAAAATAAATCAGTCAAATCAAAATAAAATAATCAATTGGTTGAAAAGATGATGATCTATCTTAATAAATTATTGATTCACATAATATATTTTACTGAATTATTTAATATATTTTATGAATTATTTTATAACATATAATTTTAATGAATTGAACAATAATTTAATATATTTCAATCCATTATTTTCTCTATTATTTTAAACAATTATATTATGTATTATTTTGATTTATTATTTTATAAATTGTTTTATGATGTTATTTTAGTAAATTGTTTTATAATATATCTTTAATACATCATTTTATAATTTATTTTAATGATTTTTTTTATGATAGCATTTTAATGAGAATTATTTTCTATATTATTTAATAAATTATTTTATTATAAATTATTTTATAATATAGCATTTTACTAAAACATTGTTTTGCTAAATTATTTTATAATGTATTTTAATAAACCATTTTGTGATATTTATATTTATATTTCTTTTAATTGTTCGTAAATTATTTTTTAATATCATTTTAATGAATTTGTTTTAATACATTATTTTCTAATATATTATTTAAATAAATTAATTTACAGTGTATTATTTTGATAAATATTTTATAATGTATTATTTTAATAAATCATTTTATATTTTTAATTATTTATTTATAATGTAGCGTTTAATTATTTTATGTATATTTATTCCATTATCTAATATATTTTATTAAAATATTTTATAATGTATTATTTTGATAAATTATTTTATAATGTGTTATTTTAATAAATTGTCTTATCATGTGTACTTTTAATAAATTATTTTATATTATTTTAATACATAAATTAATTTAATAAAATGTCTTATAACGTATTATTTTGATGCATTATTTATGATTTTAATTATTTATTAAATTATTTTATAATATCCTTTTAATGAATTTCTTTATAATATATCATGTTAATAAATTATTTTGTTATATATTGTTTTAATACATTATTTTATAATATAGCATTTTAATGAATTATTTTATAATATATAATTTTAGTTGTATATATTAATACATTTTATATATTATTTTGATACATTATTTTATAATGTATTATTAGTAATAAATCATTTTTATAATATTAATTATTTATTTATAACATTTATATTATATGTATATTTAATACATTATTTTATGTATTTTTTTAATAAATGATATCATTGCAATAAATTATTTATAATATAGTATTTTAATAAAATATTTTATAACATTATTTTGATAATGTTACGATGTATTATTGTAATAAATCATTTTATAATATAGTTTTAATATTTTTCATAAATCATTTTCTAATATATCATAATATATTATAATGTTTAAGATGTATTGTGTCGACACTTTTGTGTATTATTTTAAATGCTAGGCTAAAGTAATGCACACTTAGCCTTGACTAACACCACCAGGGGAGAGCTTTAATCAATTACACTTTCCAGTCCATTTCTTTCTTTCTCTTTTTTCCTTTCTACCCTTCCCATCTCCTCTCTCTCATTTCCTCTTTATCATACGTGCGTTTCTCTCTGACAGACTCTTAAGGCTCTCTGCTTTTCATTTCTGTTTAAAAATGCAGCGAGTGCGCCGGGGCCGCCAGAGAGGATGCAGATGAGGCGGCAATTAAAGCTTTAACGAGGGCTGTGTCTGTTCCTCTGATTAGCATGTCCCATCCCACCCACCTTACCCTAGCACTGCCCCATACAACATTCATATTGGTATTACAGCTGAAACTCATTTTCATAAGCAGTTCCTCAGGCCTGTTGGCTGTGGACATAACACGGCAGCTTTAAAAGATAAATACAGTCCAGTAGGTGTTTTTGTATAGGGGCTCTTTAAGTTAAAGGTGAAGTCGGTGCAGTTTGGCGTTTATGAAATAAAGCAGGAGGAGTTTTACCCAAAGGCAGACTAAACTTCCCATCATCCTAACGCAGTGGTAACATTGTGTGAACTTCAACCAGTAATGATCATTTCGCACTGATCTGGTTCCACTCTGGCCCACCCGGCAATAATCCCATTTGTATCGTACCACACTTGGATAAATGGCACTCTAAGAAGCTCCATCCCATCAGCCAGTTTATGTTCCCATAAACCCTCTCGTTCCGTGAGAGAGATGGACTTCAGAGGCAGGGGGAATGAATTTAATGTGACACCTAGGAGGCGAGGAATAAATTCAGTGTGACACCGCCGATAAGGGTCAGAAAGGCGAACACCGGTTAATCGCGCCCGCACCGGAATGCATTACGCGCCGAAGCGACCGCCACGCTGGCTCTGTGACCTTCAGGTGGAAGCATTTGCATATTATCAGGAGGAAAAGGTGTGCGAGTGTTTGTGCGTACGTGAGCAAGTGTGTGTGTGTTTGTCTTGTGTTGAGACGTCTCTGAACCCCCCCTCACCCCGCTAAACATCACGATCTCATTTCCAATTCCTGGATAGATGCTCTATGCAGATTACCCCAGTAATGCGGTTATCTCGCGCACGCACGTGCGCAAAGACACACAGACTCGCACGCGCTCGCTCTTTGTTGTCTCTTTGAATGCCAAAGTCTGGTTTTGGAATGAGTTTCGGGATGAGCCGATCCCTATAGAGAAGGTGATTTTTATTGAAATGTGATTTCGCCGCGTTCTCGCGCTCTCTTTCTGTCTCTGCTCCTCACAAACACACTTCCACACCCACAGGAAATTTGATGCCCCTCCATTCATTCTCTAATAGGATTGAGGTAAAACTTAAAGGAGGCAGCGGCTTGTAATTGCTGGACTAATGTGATTGGAACAATGTAAGGTTGATCGAAATGAATTCTAGTTCACGATGTCTGAATTTCTGCTACATACAGTTTTGAAGCCAAATTGTACATTCTGAAAAGTAAATGACAACCATTAAATATAGTAAATGTAGTATAATATAGTGAATTTTAGAAATGGAATTTAATTTTGATGTACATATCACAATATTTATTTCGTACTATTAATAAGGATGGAAATGCATACCACATGTTTGTTAGACCTCAAGAATGAATGTAAACATAACTTAAACATAATCATTTGTTTACAAATAAACTCAACAGAGTGGCTTTTTTAGCCCTTATAATTTAGGGTCCTGTCAAATCAGATTTCTTTTTCCCTAAATTTTGTGTTTTCTATTTTGCTTTCTCCTGGATTCTTCATAATTTAATACAAATGTTTATTAAAAATGATGTCTAATGACATGACTGCATAAAACTTTAACCAGAAAATCAGTCTATTTTCAGTCAAAATGAAAACAAGATGATTGTTAGTTTACAACAATGTTGAGTTTTCTTTTTTTTTTGTATACTGTATAAATATAACATGCGGTCTGGTTACAAAAGTTTTTGTCAATGTATTTCAACACACTTGAAGCTCAAATTAGATTCGATAACTGCATAGGCACCTACTCTCCACTGTACTGTCCCATGTCAGCGTTAGCAAAAAGACAGCTTTATTCTGTGGGGATCAACTAAGCGTTACATCACATTCTAACTCAAGTCAACTTTTTTCAACAGCTATTTGGTTTTAATATCAAATGTTTTCTAATGGTGTCAAATTACAGCATTTTGCTTCCAGACCGCATGTTGTCGATATGATAGTCATATATTGGTTGTAAAATATTCCTTAAAATAATAAATTAATGTAATGTTTCATAATAATAATAATAATAATAATAGAGTTATTATCGATATTGTGGATTTTATTTAAAATCAGCAAATATTAATGTCAAACACTATTTTATTTTATTTTATTTTATTTTATTTTATTTTATTTTATTTTATTTTTTAGTCCAGTCATAAATTTCTTCAAAAAACAAAAACAAAATATATATATATATATATATTTTACAGTTTTACAGTAAGTTATTATCAATATTGTGGAATTATTTTTAATCAGTCAATATTTTATTTTATTTTATTTTATTTTATTTTATTGAATGAATGAAATTCAGTCATGTATGTCTTTGAAAAACAAAAACAAACAAACAAAAAAAAAACAAACATGGAATTTCATTGCTGGCCACATTTTGTGTTTTAGAGTAAGTTGTTACCGATATTGTGGAATTATTATTTTTTTTAAGCAATCAATATTCATTTTTATTTTATTTTATTTTAATGAATGAATAAAATTCAGTCATAAATTTCTTTGAAAAACAAAACATGGAATTTCATTGCTTTGCTGCCCACATTGTGTGCGTTTTAGAGTAAGCTATTATTTGAATTATTTTATTTTATTTTGGAGAAAAGGTGTGAAAACACTGCGAGAACTCCAGTTCGCGCACACACACACACACACACACACACACACACACATTCGCACACGTTGCATATCATTTGAATTTGCTTGCAAGGACTAGTTAACTTCATTGATTACATCTGTAGATTTCAGCCTCCGTAGGGATTGTGTTCAATTTTATGTTATCCATTTACTCTGCCATGAAAAATTGCTTGGTTCTCATTTCTCGTTTAGAGGAATTCAGATAGAAATTGTTTATTTTGTTTTTCTCCTTTCTTTATAAACGTTTTAATAAATCCATTTGAAGCGTGCTCACTATGTGGCTCCAAATCCATCACAAATCAGACACAACTGCAGCTAAAGCTCAGATCAGATACTCTCAGCGATAGCGCTTCTTCTATCTCTCACAGTTTGACTCAGTCAGATTTTCTGCTAGAAATCATCATTTACTAACACTACAATAGCAGAGAGCGTGATCCGGTCTTATCAGTGAATTAGAGGAAGTTCTGATACAAGATTATACATCACTTGATATCTCAAGACAGTGGGGCCTACTAGAAAACTAGAGTCGAACTTCGAATAAGTGAATAGTTAAATGTCTCGTCTCCACTGATACAAAGCAGATGGACTCTCCTTGTTTGAGGACATTTGTGTTTCCTGTCCTGGGGTGATGGGACGACTCCCTGCTTGAGCTTTCTGTGTGTGTGGTACATCCATTATCCAGGGTACGTGTGTGTATGTCGGGTCGATGGGGAGAGCAGCGGGATATGCGCCACTCTGGAGATGGATTGATCTTTTAAGTGTGTGTGTGTGTGTGTGTGTTTGTGCGAATGCTCTCATTGCCATCTCCTGTGCCGCACAATGCCAATTACACTGACACCTTTGTCTGGTGTGACCTCACCCATGTTGGCACCATATGTATTCCCGAACGGACACTCCACAGGTGGACGTTCCCAAAGGATTTGGCGTGGATTCAGCTCTCATCCCTCTGTGTCTTCATCCCCCCCTCTGTTCTGTCTCGCTCTCACCCTGTGAGTTTAACTTTTGTTGTTCCTGAGTGGGAAAAAGTTCACATAATGGCGCCGTTTAGAGAGTCCAGGCAGACAGACAGAAGGGGAAGATCAATAGAGAGAGAGAAAGTGGAGGCTGGCAGTACACACTGTGCTCTTGGAGCTGGATTGATGGCTGAGTTTACCTCAGGAATCATGACAGGAGGGATGGTGTTTACTTTTGCCGGTCCCATCTTTTTCTTTCTCTGTATCAAAGTTTGATTTTCACACTTTCGCCTTTATCACACACACTCTTTCTCTCACTGCGGGACTGATCATTGTGTTTTATACGTTACTGTAGCCCTGTCTCAAAACCTACTGGGCTGCCTCACTGTCTGCTTAGACAGCAACATATTCAAAATGGATTCTTGTAAGTCAGATTTCCAGCAGCATGTAATTTGACTGGAAGCAAAATGCTGTAATTTGACACCATTAGAAAACATTTGATATTAAAACCAAATAGCTGTTGAAAAAAGTTGACTTGAGTTAGAATGTGATGTAACGCTTAGTTGATCCCCACAGAATAAAGCTGTCTTTTTGCTAACGCTGACATGGGACAGTACAGTGGAGAGTAGGTGCCTATGCAGTTATCGAATCTAATTTGAGCTTCAAGTGTGTTGAAATACATTGACAAAAACTTTTGTGGCCAGACCGCATGTCACCGCCAGACCAGATGTGATGCATGTGAACATGAGCGGAGACTTAACAATATTCTAGCACTAAAGCGTTCTTCATTGAACACTAAATTGATCATAGTTAGATATATTAATACTAATTATACTATGCTATTTAGATATATTCATATGCTGTTAGCACATGACTAAATACTATTGCACACACAAAATTTTAAAACAACTGTCTTTGTGATTAATTCTCAATATCTTAATATTACTGTATAACTAAGTAATAATTTGGCTTGAAAAAGCCTAGCCAGAAAGTTTGAAGTAGTTTTAAAAGCTTGAAGAATTTGAAGGTTTTCAGTTTGAAATAGTTAACTTTAGTTTAACCCATCCAAGTGCACACACAGTAGTGAGTAGTGAAGAAACACGCGACTCAAACTGGGACCTGAACCCACAACCTTTCAGTTACAAGCCCAACTCCCTAACCATTAGGCCACGGCTGCCAGTTTACTAAGTTTCAGTTTAGTTAGTTTTAAAGGTAAAAACCAGCTGGTTCATCACAACAACAACACTGAAAAAAAAACAAAACAGCTAAAACCAGTTGATTTGGAAAAAAACTGCTAAAACAGCCAAAACCAGCTGATTTAGCAAAATAGCTAAAAACAGCTAAAACCACTTGATCTAGCAAAATCTTAAAACCAGTTACAGTCACCTAAAACCAGCTGATCTGACAAAAAAACCCAGCTAAAACCAGCTGATTTAGTAAAATAAATAAATAAATAAATAAATATATGTATGTGTGTGTGTATATATGTATATATATATATATATATATATATACACACAGCTGGTTTAGGAGAAATAAAAACATAAAAACCAACTAAAACCAGCTGAATTAACAAGAAGAAACAGATTTTTAAAAAACAGCTAAAAGCCATTTGTTTCATTAAAAACTTACAAACCAGTTAAATGCAGCTTTTCTTAAAAACAGCATATTTAGCCAAAAAAGTTAGAAATTGCTAAATAAATTTTAAAAAGTTTAAAACCAGCTTGTTTAGCAGAAACAAAAAGAATAATGACCAGCTAAAACCAGTTGATATAGCAAAAACCAGCAATTTTTTTTAAATTAAAAACAGCTTAAACCAGCTCATTTAGCAAAAAAAAAAAAGTTTAAAACCAGCTGGTTTAGTGAAAACAGGTAAAATTTAGCTAAAATCAGCTTATTTATCAAAAAGAAATATAAAAAAGATAGAGATAGATAGATAGATAGATAGATAGATAGATAGATAGATAGATGTTTTTGGATCAGTTTTAGTGTCAGATGTGTACTTATTTTGCCTTTATAGCATCTAGATAGTCAGCTCCCTCTGTTTTTCAACAGAGTCTGTTCACATGATTACCATACATGTTCTGGTCCATTTCTCACACCGTTTCTTTCTTTTCGCTTGATTATTTATTTGTTTTCCCACAATCACCCTCTCCCTCTTGGAGCTTTGAGCCGTGGAGATGTGGACATATGGGAACAGCAAATCTTACCGTAACCCATCATTAATTCATGACTTCCCCTTTTTCTTGAGTGTGTGAGTGTGAGTGTGTGAGTGTATGTTTAATGCATACTGTATTGTTGTGTGAGCCTGTGAAAGCAACACTAGGCCTGGTTAGAGGGTTTTCTAAGGAAAGTCTTAAAAGCTGAAATCACATTCCCAAGAAAAGGAAAAATGGCTCTTTTCTGACAAGACATGGTAGCCTCAAGCTGTGGTTAAGACGCACACATACAGCACGCACTGATGCTCGATGACTCTTTTCATTATTTAAGTGTTCAAGCATGAAAAGCACTGTGTCTGCATGGTGACTGCCTTGTCAGTCCATGTTTACCATGAAAAGGACACATGTGGACTGAGACTCAGCATTTAACATTATTCCAAAGGGCTCAATGACTAAAACAGCTAAAGGCTAACAGCAACAGTAAGAAAATCTAATATAGCATGGGTGAGACAGCTTTCATTATTGCTTATCTTTCTCTAAAAGAAGGTCTTTTAAGTTTGCACGCCAAACAAAAACACTTAACAAAATGATTCGCCTTAAACAACCCCTAATGCAGAACCAGTATTCGTCTGACATCTCAAAGGCTTTGCAGTAAAAGGAAGTCAAGTGCTAATTCATGTAGCACACTCATGTAGCAATATGTAAATTAATCATGAAATCAGACTTTTGTTAGACTAGATGCCACATTAAATGCAACTCAAAGAAAAAAGGAGCCTTTTAGGGATGACGTGTATGTATATCATAATGCATTTATTATAGTAATGGTGTTTTAAACATATATGTATCTCTTAAAACAAGAAACACAGACACTATACTTTATGTAGTATGTGAAATCGCTGTTATAAACAATGTCAGATATATTTCACTTCAGAAACGTGCAAAGCTCCAAACACATTGTTCTTCACACACACAAACACTTCCTCCCTCAGTGTCTGCTTTTCTCTCTTTCACACACAAAAGCACACTACTGTGTTCGTCTGTCACCTTTCACCATTGCCCACAACCAGAGGATTAAACCAAACCTGTTGCGATTCTCTGCTTTACTCAAGAGTGCCGGTTCCGGATCAGTGCACAGCCGCATAATGACACTGGAAAAGCTGATCCCTGATCAGAACCAGCGTGTATATGTTTCTCGCAGCGGGTTTTATGTGGTTGATAATGTGTATCGATTTTCAGATGGACAGTAAAGCTCTCTCGCTGGAGCACGGCAGATACATAATGACCTGTTGTTAAAGGTAAATGTCATGTCTTGAAAAGGGATTGAGGAAAAATGAGGGGAAAATGATGGCAATAGAACGCTTTAGTGGTCTGTTTCTCTTTTGTGTTCTTGTTTCTCTCTTTCTCAGGCATAAAAAGCTATGAAAATATGGCTCGAAGAATATTGTTTTTCTTTGAATAGTCATGCTGCAGTGGTATGTGTAAGGTGTTTTGCTTTATAACAATCACGGTTTAGTATGAGCGTTTCCATCGTTTTTTATGAGCGTTTCCATCTTTTCTTTGACTGTATGCTTAACTGGCTTCTTTATGCAAATGACCTTTACTGTGATTGGCTAAATACAGAGTACTGGTGTAGTTCACAGTAGTTAATTAAGACATGCTGAATACTAAACCAGACATTGTGTTAATGTGGGTAGTCATATGTTCAGAAATGTAGTAATGATCTGAAAAAGTGGATGGGGCACCATATACAATTAATAAGCTTTGCTCATGAATATTAATGACATGACATTAGCTCAGTAGTCTTAAATGGTTTGCTGAATGGCAGACCCTGTTAATTGGTTACTAGCCTTAGTAGCATTGCCATTTTCTCTTAACCACTTGCACGTTGAGTCAGTCCACTGCCACCACTGCTGTTAAGTTATTATCTTGTACTGTTGGCTGTGTTATTACTCTTTAAATAAGCTATAATAAAAAATATTGACCCTTTTTTGATGATAACTCTTTCCAAAGTTATTAACATCATGAAATTTAAAAGAAAATAGTTAACACTGCTGAGTTGGTGTTTCTAACACAATGGTTGAGAGTGATGACATATTATATTTGCCATCCTTCTCTCTTCTGACATAATCTCTCTATATTTTCTTTCCTCTTTTGAAATGTCATAGAAATGCTACTGTGGATTTTTTTTTCTTCTTTTGCTATTGGAGCAAGTAAGAATGAAAAAGTAGAATAGAGTAAATAGGTAAAGTAAAATAGAGTGGAATAATAATAATAATAATAATAATTGTGTTGTTGTTATTATTTACATGTTTTCATGTATTCATTCACATCCAATATTCATTACACTGCCATTCAAAAGTGGGATCAGTAAGACTTGCAGTGTTTTTAAAAAAGTCTCTCATGCTCACCAAGGTTGCGTTTATTTAATCGAAATACAGAAGAATATTAATATTGTTATTACAATATAAAATAATACTTTCTATTTTAATATACTTTAAAATAGAATTTATTCCTGTGATGCAAAGCTGAATTTTCATCAGTCGTTACTCCAGTCTTCAGTGTCACATGATGAGTTTTGGAGTTTCACGCTCACTTTCACAGACACCGAAATGGCAGAGAGCACGGGATGTTTGCTTTCATTATTTTACAAAAGCACAATGTTTTGTTGTTATTGTGAATGCACACAACTAAACGAGTCTTTTATCTGTATGACCAAAAATGACGGAGTATTTTAAGAGCAAGTGACCGCATTACATGTTTTATGATGCTATTATTATCGGAATCATAAAACACATAGCAGTGAAGTTTTGATGAGTTCAAATCCACCTTGTGCCAAACTCATTCTTTTTTACTTTTCCACATCACATATAAGATCATAAAGGCGTTTATTTTCAATAAAATGGAGATAATCAAAAAGTGTAAAATAAAGTGCCTCATGGGTGTTCATTGGTTAGGGTTAGGTGTAGGTGTAGGGGGAGCTTTATTCTCCCAAAAAGGAGGCATCCATTTAGTAGTTTTAATAAAAATGTACTGCAATACTGAGGTGCAAATCTGCCACTTGCACTAAGTACAAGCATAAAGAGCATCTAACTAATATTATTGCAAAGAAAATACTGCTATTTTTGCTGCTATTGTAATAGAATCCATTGCGAAAACTCAAGACATTATTATTGCATACTGTATTATAATGTACTTCTAGAGCAAGATGTACTATGTTTTCATGATATGACCCCTTTTAATGTGTAGAACTTGTGTCTGAGTGCTGTCTTGGTGGGTTGTGCGTCTTTATGTGTGCATGAGCACCTGTGGGTGTTCCCATTTTCTCCTCAGTGTAGACGGGGTTATCAGAAGCTCCCACTCTCATTTGTCTGTGAAGCAGCCAGGCAGAACACCCAGACAGCCCGCAGGAACAGAAAGGACTGCTGTTTGTCTAAAAGAGAGAGAGAGGAACCAAAGACGAACAGAGTGTGTGTCCGATCTCTGAGTGCGTCTCAAACCCTGATCCCAGTGTCACGTCTTCCAGAGTCAAAGCAGCAGGTTGTCAGCTTGACCGCGGCACGCGGCCAATCAGTGGAGGCGTGCGGACAGATCAGGGTCAGCAAATGGAAAAACCCTGGGAAAAGAAGGATGGAGAGCAGAAAAACGGAGAGTGGGAAGTGAGAGGGGGGAATTGTTTGGAGCAACAGATTCGCGGTGGCAGTCGGAGACCCCGCTGAGAGTGCAGGCCGATTTTTGAGTGTTTGGACATCTCCGTAAAAGAAGTGCTTGATGGGTCTGTCAAGGCCACTCATACGCGCTCGTACCAGACTGCTGGTTGTGAATCCTAAGAGATGAGACAGCCAGGAATCAACCCACTGTGAGGGACAAGCACCCTGCTGTTAATACACTGTCTTTCTGCACATTTGTCATCCCTTTCTTCTACTTTCTTTTTGATCTGGCTCTATGCATCGTTTTCCTCCCCCCGGCTCCTACTTTCCTCCAAAATGTTATGCCCTCGATGTGTTTCGGCTGGCTTTGACATTCAACAGACGCTGCGGTGTGTGTGTGGTGTGTCGCAGAGCTCCCAGAAGATATCTGAGGTGTGCACCTCTCTCCCCTCAGGTTAATCTCATGTCATTTCACTCTCAGATGGCCTCGGCCACATTATTGCTTTCCTTTATCCATGGGTGTTTGGGATCTGCCTCATATCGCTCTGTCTCTCACACGTTCCCTCTCCCTCGCCCTTCTGTTCGGGTCGTCTGCCTCTGGGCAAGAGCATGAGATTACTGTGCAGGCTGACATATTTCATACACACAAACACGGTCTGTTCACACACCTCCCTTATGACCCCCCGTACATTACAGAGTTGGACCTGAGCAGCTGAGGATGCTGAGTGCAATGTGACCAGCCGTTTAGCTGCATTCACATTGCGGCAAAATGCAGTCAGTTCTGTATGCAACGCTAAATATATGTTCATACACCGTTTGCTTGCGTAAAAGAGTGCTCTGAAAAAGTCAGGAGTCAAAGGAGAGGTCTAACAGCAAGGTTGGTGAATATGTGCTGAGTGAATGGAAATGCTGTTGGCAAACGGTCACACATTTTTAAGAAGAATTTCATTAGACCAAGTATGCAAGAAAAAAATTTGCAGTATACTGGTAGACACAATTAACCAGTTGAAATTTTGATAGATTTTGAACTATTGTCTCTATTGCTACTAACCGTTAGTCGACAAGAAGAGGCTTTGTCGACCAAAATCTTCTTAGTCGCTTAGTCGCAGAAAAAAAATTCCACAGGAGGTAGTGAAGTCACGAAACCTTGAAACTCTGTTACAGACATGAAAAATATAGAGAGTGAAATGTCTGCTTTTAAATATATATAACTTTATTTCAGACACATAATTGGTCCATAGAGAGAAATAAAAAAAAAACAAAAAAATAGAAAAAGTACAATACTTTAGGTGACATATAAACAACAAAAAATAATAAAAAATAAATGAACCAATTCAAATAGAAAACAAATATTCTCAGATTACGTAATCTGTGTGAAACAGGCATACAGGCGCATCACTCCTGCCGAGATGACGAGTCAGTGTCGTCGAATTCATCTCTTAAGCCGAAAATTAAAAAAAGAACTAGTTTATCAATAAATTATTTAAACGTTAATGCAGTCTCCTTGCTGTTTTTCCCTGACACGCTATTTGCGTGCAGTTGAGCGTTTATTAGGCTATGTAGGCAAGTAAAGACTCATTATTATGGTGTATATGGTTTATTAATAAACATGCAACTAGTAGTCGTCTAATGTTTAAAATGAATGACTACTAGTTGACCAGAAAAATCTTTAGTCAAGGGCAGCTCTGTTTTTTTTGTGAAATTCAGACTGGTGACAAGAATTATGAAAATTCTATAGTATCAAAAATTTTGATATCATAAAGACCTTGTTTAAAGCAAAAATAACTATATTGTGATATATATCGTTACAGTGAAATAAAATAACTTACATCGTGATACAAGATTTTGGTCATATTGCCCACTCGTGCTACTACATAAATGCAAAAAGAAACACTGAATTGGAAGAAGAAAGAGAAAAAAAATAATGACACATTTCGAAAGTTGTTATCTGTTTTCATTCTGCTCCAGTTCCTGTAGTATAAACAGAACAAATTGAGAGTCACACCTGTAAATGCAATTGTGAATCTCAAATACTGACTGTGAATGTATCCAGCATGTTTTACACATGCTGAGACTGTGTGTGCTGAACAGAGCAGTCTTGACATTAGTTGGAGTTCAAAGCAGTGGAGTTTCATTAACCTTGGAGCACAAAACCTTTCATTCTCACTATCTTGTTCTTCATCTCATTCTCTGTTGCTCGTTTTCTCTTCGTCTGCTGTTAAATGACCTCCAGTGGGCTGCCAGCAGGTCTGTACACGCTCGTATTTGCGCCCGCGGCCCATAAAAGGCACGGCTATTGATATTTGTCATATGTTTACGCGGGACACAGTAAGAGGTTGAGGGTAATACGGGACATGGTGTGTTGTGCTGGTGTCTGAAAGCTATTGATTTCTTACCATGTGCAATCAAACAAAATTAGCTGTCGAATTCCTCAGACGGAGCATAGGCGCCTCTCCTGCTGTGCTTCTCCGGAGGGAGGACACTGTGAGTGTAAGCGTTCACCCCTAAAATCAATGTATACCAAATGAGGAGGGCGCAAATTGAGATTGTGAGAGTGAAGTTATGCTTTTCCCCAATGTCCAGAGTTGGAGCACACACTTTTTGTTGTGACTTCTCCGGTCTCCTCTCTAGATAGCGCTGCTTTACAGCTCAGCCTCCCTCCATTCTCTGTGCCGTAAATCATACAGGCTCCTGTCATTGGCTCTGCTCCATATGCCAAGAGAGGAGTCCCAGCGGCGGGAGGCACCGCTCGGGCATTGTGCCCTGCTGAAAGATTCACTGGCGCTCTCTAAATGCATTTATATTGCTGGTTCACCTGCACGTCTGCACTTCACTTATGGATTGACCAATGTAGATGGATGGGGAGGCATATATGTGTTGGTACTCGGCCAAGAAGATGGCGATGGATTGGCGCTGACTACCTCGGGCTGACTCTGACCCTGGCAGCTGTTGCTTGGCAACCTTTGTTTGTTTCCATCTGCAGGATCAATCTAATTGGCCGGCTTTCCAATTACCAGCGGCCGACACTCCTCCTCTGGCCAATGGTATCACTCAATGGACACCAGGTGTAAATAAAAGACAGGATGGATGGATGAATAAATGCCCCTTGTCGTTTATTGACCGTCGGGTGTTATCCTCGGCATGTAAAGGCTCATTGTCCGTGTTGGTGTGTGTGTGTATGTGTGTTTGTGACACACCGGGACGCTGTGTGGGGGAGAGGAAAGGTCAGGCATTGTGTGTTTGTATTTATGTGGCATCATGGGGGGCATTGGTGAACATTTGATTACGTGGCAAAGCACAAACAGAGCTGGTGTGATCAATGCTGTGTTGGCAATTGGTGCTAAAAGACTGCAGCGAATAAACTTGATTCACAGTTAACTAGCTTTAGATCAAAAAGATTTATGTAAATTCAGAACTATTCCGTTTGATTTGATTAATAACTATGTGTTTTTTTTTTAAATTATATGTATGTAACTTATTATTTGTTTAAATTTTTTGTTTATTTGTGTTTAATGGATGCAGTTGATAGTTTGGATGTGGTTTTAGCATGTGTGTGTGTGTGGGTGTACATAATATAAAGATAATGAATAAATATAAATAATAAATTATTTAATTTCTGTAATGGATGGATAGATAGATAGATAGATAGATAGATAGATAGATAGATAGATAGATAGATAGACAATAAATACAAAATAAATAAATACAAAATAATAATGAATGAATATAAATATAAATTATTAAAATAAAAATTATTTAATTTATATAACAGATCGGTAGATCGATAGATAGATATCATATTTGTATAATAAATGCATTATACATTAACAAATAGTATTTAAAATTAATAAATATAAATTGTGTAAATTAATATGTAAACTATTAATGAATAACTATAAATTTATATGTAAATTAATAGAATGAAAAATATAACTATAGTGCGTTTACACACAAGCTTAATTAATAAATATACACAAATAATAAATATAAAATAATGGATTCATATAAATATTAATTATTAAATAGGAATATAAATTATTGAATTTATATAATCAACTGATAGATATAAATTAAGTAAATTTATATTTACTAAGTAAGTAATAATTATACTTCATAATAAATAAATTACTATAAATTAATATGTAAATTAATAGAATAAAGACACAATTAATAAATACAAAAATAATGAATTAATATAAATATTAAATAATTATTTAATTTATATAACATAGATAGATAGAGATCATGTTTATAATAAATGCCTTATATATTAACAAATAGTATTTTATATATATATATATATATATATATATATATATATATATATATATATATATATATATATATATATATATATATATATTAGACACCCAATTAATAAATATACAAATTATTTATATTAAAAACTATTTATATAATGGATGGATGGATGGATAGATGGATAGATAGATCATATTTTATAGACAATGCATAATATATTCTTGTGTCATTTTGTAACTTCCTATATACAATTCATGAATAAATAACTATAAATAAATATAAATTAATACAATTACAAATGTATAGAAAGAGTGATGGATGTATAGATAAGTGGTATATATCATATTTATGAATAAAATGTTTTTAAATAAGTTAATTTTGAGTGACTACATGGTGTTGCTAAGTGGAGTAGTGTTTTGAATCATAGCTGTTGCAATATTGTGTGTCTTATTGTAGACTGACCAAACTTCATCCAGTAGCAGATCTGTTTTTGTTTTATGTTATTTATTACACGCAGTCACCCGCTCTCCAATCTACACCACAGCCTTCATTTTCCCTCTCAAATCCAATTAAACATCACGGCTACAAATCTAAACTTGTTTAGTGCTGACAGGCATGCATAAACAGTTACTTGAAACAAGCAGGAAAAAAATAACAAATTACAAAAACACAGCCAGCAAATAAATGCATCAAATCAAATTAATCACATACTAATGGCTCATTAAATTAAACAGCCACAATGAATTTATTCTGCCAATAAAAGATGATGATGATTTGTGTTTCCTGTTTGCTATTTTGCCCACACAATACTGTAAATGAAAGTCCTTCTGTGTACTTTAAAACGTGCTCTCGTACAATCAGGAGATTGCACTTGTGTTAGAAGTGGGGGATTGAATTGTGCAGATGGCCTCTTTGAATTACAATCGGCCTTGTTCTATTAGTATTAGAGGGTCTTGATTATAAACAGTTTGCCTCGAAAAGTATTTGATACAAACAGACTTTAACATGCATTTTGGTAGCATGTGCATTTGTTTTTTTCTTTTCTAAACAAAATGTGAGCATTGCTATATAGTTGAGTGTTGTGTTTGTGTTTTTAGTGTGTTTGCTAAGGTTTTAAGTAGTTCTCTTAAGTATGTAGCACAAACAATGACGCATTTAATACTTGTTGTTTGTGCCTTCGCAAGCACTAATAATAATCTGTAATATCTCAAGGTTTTATCTTGTTCTTAACATTCTCATCTGTCACTGACAGTCTTTAAAGACCCTGTTTTTATCAGCTTCCCGTTGGACTTAGGCGATCGCGTTAAGCCGGTGGCTGATTTATTGATTGAGCCACAGGGCAGGGGTGGGTCAAGCCCCGGTTTGTCCCGTACTGAGGCGACAGAAGTTTACTGATTGGTACAGTGGTAATAATGTGTGTTTGTGTTGAGCCCCATCAGTATTAAGTGATCCAGAGGCGCTGTTTTCAGACCCATGTGTCGTTCCCGCATCTCTAGATGATGTCACAGACTCTCTAATGAACTGTCAGAGCTTTAATCCACACTCTGTGTGTGTGTATGTGTGTGTGTGCGAGGAGACGATCTCCTTAGCAGTGTTCAATATGACAATGATAGAGTGTCTTTCTGGGAATTGAGCAGGGGGTCTGGGATGATTTTTATTAAGATGTGTCACCTTGGGATGATCCTGTCTGGCTGTAATAAAAGCGTTAGCTTGCTTATTTCCCAGAATCCCACACACTGATCAAGGACTTTCAGCAATGTTCAGGACACAATGTGTCTTATATGGAATGTCAAAGGGAAAATCAGTGCATCCTTATTAGTGTAATCCATGCGTTTTTATATATATTTAGTGAATATATATATAGATATATATATATATATATATATATATATATATATATATATATATATTTATTTTATTTTTTTTTTTTTTTTAATTGATAAGTGTTTTGTAACTGATAAAATCATAATTTTATATTGATATATGAAGTCAATGAGAATTTTGTGATAGGTGGGAATCACTTTATGGCACTACTTTTTCATTTTTAGAGTATACACAAAAAATTATATAATGTCATAAAACTGAAAGCAGTTCAATAAATCAGAATCAGATTTTCTATAGTATACACAAAAAAAAATGTTTGAATTTATTTGACCCAAAGTACAGCAAAAACAGTACAATTTTGAAATATTTTCACTAATTAAAATAACTTGTTTCTATTTGAATATATTTTAAAATGTAATTTATTCCTGTGATTTCAAAGCTGAATTTTTAGCATCATTACTCCAGTTACATGATCCTTTAGAAATCATTCTAATTTTGTTCTGATTTGCTGCTTATTATTATTATTATTATGTTGAAAACAGCAGAGTAGAATTTTTTCAGGTTTCTTTGATGAATAGAAAGTCCAGAAGAACAGCATTTATCTGAAATAAAATATTTTGTAACATTATAAATGTCTTTATCATCACTTTTGATCAATTTAAAGCAGCGTTGCTGAGTAAAAGTATTTATTTCTATAATTTCTCAAAAAAAAAAAAAAAAATTAAACTGACCTCAAGCTTTTGAATGGTAAAGTGTTTAATATTACAAAAGCTTTTTTTAAGATAAATGCTGGTCTTTGGACCTTTCTATTCAGAGAAGAATCCTGAAAAAAAAAATGTACTTAACTGTTTAAATTATTGGTAATATAAAAAAAATGTTCTTGAACAGCAAACCAGCATATTAGAATAATTTTTTTTTTTTTTACTAAAGAATGTGACACTGACTGGGGTAATGATGCTGAAAATTTACCTTTGAAATCACAGCAATAAATTACTTTTAAAATATATTCAAATAGAAAACAATTATTTTAAATAGTAAAAATATTTCACAATTTTACTGTTTGTGCTGTACTTTGGATCAAATAAATTCAGGCTTGGTGAGCAGAAGAAACTTCTTACGGTTCAAAAACTTTTGACTGGTAGTGTATTTATTAAAAATCTATCTTGTTTCTAAAGTTTTTGTCTTGGCTGGTAACTTGAATGAAATTTGGTGTTAATTTACTCACTCTCTGGCCATCAAAGATGTAGGTGACCTTTTTTATGGTAAAAAATAACCTTTTTAGCTGAAACCGTGCTCATTGGTGATTCATAAAATGAAAGTAAATGGTTACTTTCACTTTTAGAGTAACAAAAAAAAGTCATATCAGAGAACAAAATTAATACTTGCGGCTCCTGAACATATATTGAGGTCTTACGAGGCAAAACAATCGATCTGTGCACAAAACTGAACATTATTACCTGTAATCCATAGCCTAAGGCAAATGTTGACGTTTGATTCTGGCTCTTTTAGCCGTTTGTGTCAGTTAACTAGTTCAAATAACTGATTCACCAGAATTAATGGGATCTAACATTTGATATTGCATCGTGATGTCTTGTATCGTGAGGTGGTCGGTGACACTCAGCCCTAAGCTGGTGTTTAGTAATTTCTCTTAACACCTAAACCTTTTAAACAGTTACACACATCTCCAAATTATTATGTGTCCTTTCAAGCACAAAATGGCCTCTGTCTGGCAGGGATATTTCAGCAGCTGTTAGCTGTTGTGTGTCTGCAGTCACCGCAGCTAGAGCCCAGTGTCAGAGTCCAGCCAGCCTGACGTGGTGCTAGCATTAGCGATCACGATGACCCCAGGCCCGTCACCTTCTCTGATGGGGTTGGCATGGTGACCAAGGTTGCTGTGGAGACTGACATGCTGAATTGCAGACACACAGAATGTATGTGTGTGTGTGTGTGTGTGTGTGTGTGTGTGGAGTGAGGTGAGTCAGGTGAGCGGACATGCCTGTTAAAATTGTGTGTCCTGGTTGAAGGGAAGGCCAAGCTCATTAACACTGAGATGGTTGCAAATAGTACCTTGAATGTAGTAAAGATGACATTTACAATGCATTTTGTTGTGTGTTTACATATATTTTAGTTGTAATGTACATATTATGTCTGTGTGCATTCAGTCTCGTTTACAGTTAAAACAATTGAAATAATTTCTAAATAATTGTATCAAAAATACAGTAAAAACTGTAATATTATGAATTTGTGAGGCCTTGTTTTTAGTGATGCAGTGCAGGTCAGTGTGACCTGCTGATACCGATTTTTGGCCATTTTGATTTTCTTTCGAAGAGCTATAATTGACAGCGTATATAAACAAAAACCTATATTTTCAATGCAAAAAATTATTAACATAATAAAAGAAATTACAGTTCCTCCAATCAAAAGTTACAGATGTTCTCTCACTTAAATTTAAACAGCTCTCAAAATAAAGTGCTCTGTGACTGGAAAAAGGTAGAAACAACAATTAATTAGCTGCTGTATATAACAAAACAGATGTCATTTCCCACTATGTTTATAAATGTCTTACATTGTGTCAGTTAATTCAGTTTGAATAAGAAGCTGTTGTTACAATTCAAGTGAAATCAGTATCAACAAAATCCATCTTTGCACTGCAGGAAACATAGAAGCTGCATTTGAAGCGGCGTTAGACGTATTTACACAGACTGTTTGATGAAGCTGGTGCCATGCATGCGTTTACACCACAAAACTTCAAATGCATAAATCATTTTATAAGATTAATGTTTTAAATATTTTGTAAACAGAGAAATAAAAAATGCTGGGAAAAATGCAGTGATGCTTTTAAATATGAAACCAAGTCACCAGTAGATGGCAGTAAATTACTGAGGAGTCATTTAATGAGTCTTTTAGTCATTAATTCAACTGATTCAAATGGCTGATTCATTCAGAAACAAGACAAGTCTTTTATGAATTCATTACGGAATCATTGACTCACTTGATTCGTTCAAAAATTTGGAAACATTTTGTAACGAAAGCATGTTCGGAGACACGCAACAGTTCTGCTGTGGCTTTTAACTATTTTCATTGAAAATTAAATTGAGCAAAAACAGTCAATATTGTGTCTAAAATGTAAGTCACTTAATTTGAACTTGTTGTTTATTGAACTATTGTTATATACGATCAGTGTCACATTGCAACCGTGTTGATATTCGGGGAAACGTCATGCAACGTTGCTTACCTAAATCATAGGAAATTGTTTCTCTCAAATACTCGCTCAGGCTGTGCAAGTCTCATTTGGCACGACATCAATACATTATCAGTCGCCGTAAGTGTGACGTCCAAATGGTCTGGCTTGGAATCGGCAGACTGACCAGCCAGTCACCGGTCTGGGCCGATCATGCGGAAATTCCGGTCCCTTGCCGGTCAATCGGTGCATCTCTACTTGTTTTTTGTTTTATACTTCAGATTTAGCAGGTACATTGGACAAGGTAAAATTTACTTTTTAACGTCATTTGAGTTTAAAATCATAATTTATTGACAATTGTTGTTAGAATATTTTATATGTAATTGACAAGTAGTCTGAGATACAGCACAGTTTTGGAGATTTCGGTGCATGACGTGACTTTGTGTTTGAGGGAATGATGTCCAATGTAGCATGGCTGTATGATGTACCAAATGACTTGCATTTATAAGTAGTGTGATCAAGCACAATAAGATTAAGAGGCATTTTTTAAGAAATTAAACTGGATGTGTTCAGATTTCATACAGCATGTCTTTAAAGAGATAGTTCACCCAAAAATGAAAATTCCATCATTAGTTACTCATCCATATGTTGTTCCAAACCTCTAAGACCTTTGTTCAACTTCAACCTTCGTGTATCAAATTAAGATACAGTATTTTTGATTAAATCCAGGAGCTTTCTGACCCTGCATAGATAGCAATGTAACTGACACTTTCAAGGGCCAGAAAATTAGTAAGGACATCGTTAAAATAGTCCATGTGACATCAGTGGATTAACTGTAATGTTATGAAGCTATGAGAATACTTTTTGTGCACAAAGAAAACAAAAATAATGACTTTATTCAGCAGTTTCCTCTCTTTCGTGTCAGTCTTAGTCACGTGTTTGGGAAATTACCATGACGTATACATGTGGTGCTGCTAACCCAGGAGCCGGGGTTTTGACATTACATCTGAACTTCGGTTAAAGGAGAAGTCCACTTCCAGAACAACAAATTACAGATAATGTACTCACCCCGTTGTCATCCAAGATGTTCATGTCTTTTTTTTTTTTTATTTCTTCAGTCGTAAAGAAATTATGTTTTTTGAGGAAAACATTTCAGGATTTTTCTCCATATAAAGGACTGACATGGTGCCCCAAGTTTGAACTTCCAAAATGTAGTTTAAAAGTGGCTTCAAATGATCCCACATGAGGTTGTAAACGATCCCAGCCGAGGAAGAAGGTTCTTATTTAGCGAAACGATTGGTTATTTTTATAAAAATAATACAATTTATATACTTTTTAATGTCAAACGCTCGTCTTGTCTTGCTCTTCACGACCTCTGTTTTTTTCAGGTTCATAACAGTATGTCAAAAAACTTCCATCTCATGTTCTCCCTAAACTTTAAAATCGCCCTATATCGCTGTTTACCTTTTTTGTTTGATCTTGTTTGCATATTCACTTTGCAAACTCGGTAGTTCAAACTCGGGGCACCATATCAGTCCATTATATGAAGAAAAATCCTGAAATGTTTTCCTCAAAAAACACAATATCTTTACAACTGAAGAAAGAAAGACATGAACATCTTGGATGACAAGGGGGTGAGTACATTATCTGTAAATTGTTGTTCTGGAAGTGGCCTTCTTTTTTAACATTACGTTTGAACCACTGATGTCACATGGAGTATTTTAACTATGTCCCTACTAACTTTTTGTGCCTTGAACGTGTTGTTGTCTATGCAGGGTCAGAAGCTCTCGGATTTCATCAAAATATCTTAATTTGTGTTCCAAAAATGAAAAAAGGTCTAACAGGTTTGGAACAACATGAGGGTGAGTAGATAATGACAGAATTTGCATTTTAGAGGGGTAAATCTCTTTAACATCAGTGAATTTGCTTTTGTTTATTGTGTAGTGGCAGGTGATGCATCACCCTTCCTACACAGGTGTAATTTGTGTCATTCATTGCTCTTTTTCCCCTCACAGTCATGAAGTGTGTGTGTACTGTATGTGTGTGTATTTGTGACTGCTTAAATGTTTGTTTGTTTGTCCTGTCCCTCACTCAACAGCTCTGCATTTCCAAGATTTCCTCCACGCATTTAGCATCACTGGTGCATCGTAAGCGCTCCTAGGTTATATTTGCCCCCCCCGCCCCCCTCTGTCGTTCACTGGCTTACTGTGAACCGCAGCTATTTCAGCACTTTGGCTGTGACACTGAGTGGCCTCACTCTGAATAATTCACTGCTGAGTATAGAGCTGTGTGCGAATGAGAGGGATAACTGCCGGATAGCTTATGTCATTTTCTCAGCTGGTTATCTCGATGTACTCTCTCTTTCTGTCTCACTCTGTCTTTCTGATGCTCTAACTCGCTCTCCTCTCGTCATTCTGGACTTCAGTGTAGCCCACACTGGGCGCGCTGCCTGTTCTTCTGAGGCTGGACATGAATAGTTTATTTAATGGTTCCTGTAGCTCAGCGATTTACCAGGAATCCACCGTCGGCAAGCTAAGATTCATGAAACAGGGTAAGAGATTCATTACATGAGAGAATTATTTATTAAAGGAATAGTTCACCCAAAACGAAAATTCTGTCATTAATTACTCACCCTCATGTTGTTCATCTTCGGAACACAAATTAAGATATTTTGGATGAAATCAGAGAGCTTTCTGACATTGCACAGACAGTAACACAACTACCAGTTTCTTAGACCTCTTGAAAGTACATTTCCCTCATTCTTGTCCTGAATAACAGCATCCTCTCTGTGGGTGTCTAAAGTTTGGAGTTCTCTAACATCGGTGGGACTTCCGCTCATAACCAAGGTCTCAACAGCAGATGCGGCGTCAGATTCACTGATCTGTGGGCCGCCACAGGCAGCGGCTGCTCCAACTGCAGCGCTAACGTCTGAACACGCCACTGTTTGCGTTTTGCCTTTGTGCAGCGCTCCAGGATTTCTCCATTAAAAACAAGCTATTGATTTTTTTGAAGTGTGCAGATTCACTTGGCAAAGCACCAGCTCTCGCAGCTCTGATGAAGCTCGGCGATATATAGCTCGCTGGCTTACGCTCATTTACTCTTAGCAAAAAAAAAGTAGGAGGGAGGGAAGGAGTGATGTGAAAGGTGACTGGCAAAAGGGATTTTTTCCCCCTTATAGTTTCTGTTTGGTTCACTCTTACACATGACTCTCTGCATTTCATCATACAGTGTTTGAGCAAAAGCTTTTATCATATGGCTTTGAACAATCAAATTGAATCAAATAGAGGATCTGGTAATTATAGCACTGTAATTAATGCATTCCCTTATATGAATATGAGAATAAAATTAATATTACAAAACTTTTTCTGTACATTTTAAATGCATATTCATTGCTTAATTCTTTTAGATTTTTCTGTTATATTATAGAATCTGTTATTACATTTGCCTCTATACTGGTGTGCTTATCATCTATGCAATGAATCTAATTGGTTTGATCTTTCAGTTGAGACTGACCGTTAGAATATTTGCCGAAGCTAACTAAATAAATGCTGGAAAATACTAGATGAGTCCAGATTTTTAGTCTGGACACGTCAGTGCTAGTTGCCGAAAGTCAAAGCCCATCTGAAGTTTGAGTTGACATATTTACAGAGAATCGCATTGTGTATGATGGGCACAAAGTCAGATTTTTTAGCTTCTATGACTATGATTCCAATCAGAGGATATCAGACATGTTTGATATTTTGAGCCAATTATAGAATGTGTTTTTTTTTTTTCTCTCCATTTGTCATGTGTCTCCTAACCAGATTAGATTGTTCTGTTTAGAATTATTCTGGAACAAACTTGAAAGTCTGGTTTAACCATTCACAAAGTCAGCAAGTGTATGATGTTCGGGTTTCGAAATCTGTTCTTTAAAGGAGTAGTTCACTTCCGGAACAAAAAATTACAGATAATGTATTCACCCCATTGTCATCCAAGATGTTCATGCATTTCTTTCATTGCAGCTTCAAAGGGCTCTAAATGATCCCAGCCAGCTCTTATCTAGCGAAACGATTTTCTAAAAAAATAAATAAATATATATTTCAAAATTCTCATCTTGTCTAGCTCTGTGATGCGCATGCGTATTCTGTGTAATCCGGGTCAATACAGTTAGGGTATATATATATATTTTAGATGTTTTTTTTTTAGAAAATTACTGATCATTTTGCTAGATAAGACCCTTATTTCTCAGCTGGGATCGTTTAGAGCCCTTTGAAGCTGCATTTGAACTGCATTTTGGACATTCAGACTCATGGGCACCATTGAGGTCCACTATATGGAGATAATTTCTGAAATGTTTTCGTCAAAAAAAACATAATTTCTTTATGACTGAAGAAAGAACGGCATGAACATCTTGAATGATAACGGGATGAGTACATTTTCTGTACATTTTTGTTCTGGAAGTGAACTACTCCTTTAAAGTTGTGTTCACACTCAAAATAAATCTGTTTTCAAATCTGACTTGATTGATTCAAATAGTGTAGTCATTAAAAATAACTATATTTATCTCCAATTTGATCTGAGAAATCTAATCTGAGCGTTCATACTGAGGTGCATTTGATTATAATCTGATTTCAACCCACTTCTATCTGGTTTGCAATCATTAGATTTCTTGCTTTACACTCTTAAAAATAAAGGTGCTTCACGGTGATAAAGAACCATTTTTGGTTCAATAAAGAACCATTCAGTCAAAGGTTCTTTAAAGAACCATCTCTTTCTTACCTTTTTATAATCTGAAGAACCTTCTTTCGCCACAAAGAACCTTCTGTAAAACAGAAAGGTTCTTCAGATATTAAAGGATTTAGACAAAAAAAAAGGTTGTTCTGTGGCATCGTAAAGCTTTTATTTTTATGCAAATATTTCATCCTAATGAGTTACATCTAACATAAAACAGCATTTGTAATGCTTTCAGCTTTTTGGTGTCAAAGGGATGCATTGACTATAGCTTTAACCTTACTTTTCCATCTCGTATCTTCAGCCTTAGTGCAAGAAATACACATAGTGCCTGCATTCAAGCACAGGGAGGAAAGTAAAAAAAATTATTTAAAATTTTGAAGTGAGAAAAGCAGAGAGAACCATATGCCAAGCTGGTGATCTTTAGAAACGTCCACACCAAATTTCTTGCAATTGCAAACCTGCACAATATTTCTTGCAAAGTCCATTATCCAGGGAGGAAGTTTGGGAGGACACTTGGCTCAGTCTGGCATGTTATAGCTCCATTGGTTGCCAAGAGCAATGGAGACCTTAGACTGGAGCAAGTCTCGAATGAGACGGATGGAGTGAGGGAGGAGGAATTGAGGCACTTGGAAGACCGCAGGCCAGAAGAAATCAATAGATACACCCACACATACTCGAGACCCATCTGCTGTGTGTGAACACCCAACACCACCTCAGAGTTGGCATGGAAGTGGCGAAAGCACATTCTGTCCAAGTCTTTATGCACAGTTTGAGCAATCAGTGTACTGTATACTGTACTGGTGTTCAGTTGCAAGTTCTTCCGCTTGTTGTAGGCTATTGTTCTAGTGACCTACAGTGTCTTTAATGAACTTCAGCACGGTAAAAAAGTACAAAAAAAATTGCCAGACTTTTTAGGTTTTTTCCAGTCTACAGTTCTGTGGAAGCAGTGTTGTGCACTTTATATAAATATAAATGCTGGGGTGTTGTAGCCTAGCTGTTAAAGGTCTGGATTGTACTGTAAAGGAAAGTATGTAGGATGCCTGAAGGATCCTTGAAACGTCATCATTGTGCCAATGAATGAGACATTTAACCCCAGGTTCCTCTATAGGGAATATCACCACAAGAATTCAGTGAATTGTTTTGGGTAAAAGCATCATCAAAAGATAACCAGTTAGTGAAGAATTGATGAAAGCATGCAGTAGTGAATGGTTTCAGTCGTTTTATATCTTTTATTTTTTGGATATTTAAGTGTGTCATAATGCCCATCTTTGCAAGTATCCTTGTAAACAGAGTAATTTAGGTCTTAAGTGAAAGCAAACAGCTGAGAAGGAAAACACATGTGTAACAGTAAATTGGATCCGGGTAGCTCTTAAAGAGACAGCAGTCTGTCTTTCATTCATGTTAATCAAACAACAAATAGAGAAAATCTCTCACAGCTCTTGACTAAATCGCTTTTGAAACTTTAATAAGAAGAAATATATTTAATTTACACAGTGAAGAATATGCGGTGTTTTTATACATTTGATTATACAATGAATGTAGTATTTCTTATTTATTTGTTCTACTGTAGTTTTTTTTTACATTTGTTTTTACTGTTTTGTGTGTGTGTAAGTGTGGAAAAGTAATTCAACTCAAATTGTGAAACTCGTGTATTAAATCAATTCAATGCACACAGACTGAAGTAGTTTAAGTCTTTGGTTCTTTTAATTGTGATGATTTTGGCTCACATTTAACAAAAACCCACCAATTCACTATCTCAACAAAGTAGAATATGGTGACATGCCAATCAGCTAATCAACTCAAAACACCTGCAAAGGTTTCCTAAGCCTTCAAAATGGTCTCTCAGTTTGGTTCAGTAGGCTACACTGTTCACAGAGTGCTGTATCCACTCAACTTTCTGTTAACATGCTTGGATACAGCACTCTGTGAACAACCAGCTTCTTTGGCAATGAATGCTTGTGGCTTACCCTCCTTGTGAAGGGTGTCAATGATTGTCTTCTGGATGATCAGCAGTCTTCTCCATGATTGTGTAGCCTAGTGAACCAAACTGAGAGACCATTTCGAAGTGTGTGTGTATATATATATATATATATATATACACACTGATATACTGACATTGGTGACGAGAATTATGAAATTTCTATGGTATCATTTTTTTTTAAATCATACAGACATTATTTAAGGCAAAAATAGCTATATTAATAACTTTACTGTTATTGTGAAATAAAATTACTCCTATTGTGATAGGCACCTACTTTACACTAATGTTTTGCTTGAGCAAACAAAATTGGTCTAAAAAATGTCATGCAAATGTCATGTTCTGAGAAAACTATTCATGTTTAACTATTCATTAAACCACTTCTCATTATTTAATAAAATGTTAGGATGTTAGGTTGTAGAATTTTTTTTTTTTTTTAACCTTTTAATTTTTAAATCGTCTTAATGACTGAAAAATCAAGGCACATATGTCTCACCGTATTTTGAATGGCTGTACTGTATGTTGAACAACCTCAAGGGCATAAAGGTGATAAAGCTGGATTTTACTTCTTGTAACGTAACAGTTTGTTGAACTTTATGATTCTAATAGCATTTGGCCCATAAATAGGTTTAAATGTATTTGATCTTAATTACATGTATTTTAGATTAGTTGTGCATTCAGGCATCACAGAGACTCATCAAGCACCATTGTGCCATTTAATGTCCATCTGTGTTTCATCTGAAGGTTAACATAGGGTGCATTTGCTTCAGTGATCCTGTGTGTCCCTGTTACAAAATGTACTGTGTTTGTCTGCAGCATTCCAGAATGGTGCAGGGCTACAGTTGGTCCCTGTGCACTGGGGCAGGAGAGAGCCCTTTAAGTGCGATTAAAAAATGCATTTGACAACCCAATGAAGGTTCCAGATTGAGACCCTCTGATGACAGGCACTTTAAAATGCAGTCTTAATGCAACAGCAAGTTTCATATTTTTTTTTTTTTTTTTTTTTTTTGAGAAAATAGTCATACATTTCAGTTTGTGCCACTCGCTTTCTCCATTAGTGTGTACAGTATGTCTCTCACTGTAAATGCTTGTTCTGTTCTTTGTGTTTCTCCTCCTTCTTCTAATCTTAATCTCTGCCTCTGTCTGTCTGCTCTTCTCTAGTCCTCCCTCACTCCCCCCGTTCCTCGTCGCAGCTGCACCTCAAGCTCTAATTCTAATTTTCCCCAGTTTTAGCAATGGCTTGACTTCCCTTTCAACTTCTCCTGACAGCATCCTGTGTCTTAATTAAAACGGGACCCTCAAAAAAAGAACAACTAATGAAAGAAGAAGCTGTTAATTACACAACAAGGTCACAAGCCTTTTACCTTCACAGCTTAATTGTGGCCTTGATTGTGTTTCTGCCTCATTTTTTATGCAAACGCCAGACTGACAAACTCAGTTAATTGTTGCCCGGGTGCTTCTGGAGGGTCACACATTTTCGCGTGTCTGCAGAGCTAGTGAGCGTGTGCATCCATGCAAGTGTGATGCAAATTTAACTTTATTTGACATTATTTGTGTTCTTTCTGTCACTTTATGAGTGTGTATGCATGCTGACGCTTTGCTTTTTCCCCGTCAAGATCCTTTAGGGTGACTGTTAATTACCCTTCATGGCTTTCCTGCCCTGTACATCCATTTATCTTCAGCTGAGCCACTCATTTCTCACTGAGGGTCACCGTGACCTTTAAATCCCTTACAGACCTACAGTACTAGTGTCCACCTACCCTTGCCATCGATCCTGTCATGTATAGATCCATGTCTTCCCAACCGTTTTACTCCCTTCGATTTCCAAACGTGGACCACCCTGTCATTTCCTTCGCCAATTGTATTAACGACTCTTAGGCACTAAGGTCAAAGGTGCTAGAATTTTGGGTTAGGGTCACTAGATCTTCTCATAACCTTTTTTAGGTATCTTGGCATGGCCAATACCTCCCCCTCAATCCCTTTCTTCCTTAAGATCACAGAATCTTTTTATAAATGTTACTTTATTCCATGTATCTTGACATGGTCTAGTCCTGCTCTTTGAGGGCCAATGTCTTGCAGACTTCAGCTTCAACCTGCCCCATAATACTTGCTTGGAAGTTTATAGAAATCCTGAAGACCCTGATTAGTTGAGTCAAGTGTGTTCAATTAGGATTTAAAGGGTCACTTCACTTTGAGAATAAAAATTTTGTAATTTACTCACCCTATGTCATCAAAAATGAGGAAAACATTCCAGGATTTTTCTTTAAATAGAGTGGACTTCAGTGGGGATCAACGGGTTGAAGGTCCAAGTGGCAGTTTTAATGCATCTTCGATGGGCTCTACATGATCCCATCTGAGGAATAAGAGGCTTACAGTATGTAGCTAAACGATCGGTCAAACGTATATAATGTATATACTTTTTAACCACAAATGTTCACCTTGCATTAGCTCTGCGCATCTATCACTTCACGCATTATGTAATCACGTTGGAAAGGTCACTCGCCATTACTGTTACTAACAATAAAATGTGGTGTTACTATAAATTATTATAATATTATTATAATTTTATTTTTCAGTTCATCTGAATGGACGCGCTACATGTAAACAATATTCTTTGCTGTATTTTCCTGTCAATTCCTTTGGAATTCTTCAGCTTTTAAGAACTGCTGGTTTCTCCGGTAGTAGGCGGAACTAATGCGCAAATGGCAATCTCATTGGCTGGCCTATTATCGCCCATTTTTGATTTCAGCAAATCAGTTTGAGCGAATGCAGACAACGTGATTAATAATGAATCCTTAGTGCGTTCTATATTGTTATTAGTAGTAGAATTCATATTAGTTTTGTTATCTTTTCAGGGTTATTTTTAGTTTTTTCACCTTTTTTTTTTTTTAAATAGAAACACTAAATTACAAACAATATCTTAAGCACCACCACCATTCCTAGGTTCAGTCAATATGACAAATATGCATTCATACGTGGTTATTCTAAAGTTCTAATTACTAAAGTTTAATGCTAAATTATCGTAATGTCATATTATAATGCTTGACTGACTGATGCTAAGTGTGCATTCAGATATTTAAAAACCTGTGCCAAGCTTTATATCTGGAGAGTAAACTAAAAATCTCATTCATTTCATTTAAATTTCATTCTTTTAGTATATTTAATATTGGGGAATCCAAGTTGTTTGACATATTTGAACATTTTTTTTTTTTTTTAAGTAACACAATAGTTACTTTCCCTGGTAATTAGTTACTTTTAAAATGATGTAACTCAGTTACTATTTGTGAGAAGTGACTAGTACCTACAACAAATTACTTTTTTAAAGTAACGTGCCCAACACTGGTCACGCGTGACCTTTCCAACGTAACTATGTAATGGGAGAAGTCGAGCTAGTGCAAGACAAGCATTTGTGGTTTAAAAAGTATAAAAGTTTTTATTTATTTGTATATGTATTTATTTCTTTATTAAAATGACATTGTTTCGACTCTTATTCCTCAGCTGGGATTGTGTAGAGCCCATTGAAGCTCCATTGAAACTGCAATTTGGACCTTCGTCCTGTTGGCTCCCACTGAAGTCCACTATATGGAGAAAAATCCTGGAATGTTTTCCTCAAAAACCTTTCTTTTCAACTGAAGAAAGAAAGACATGAACATCTTGAATGACATAGGGATGAGTAAATTATCAAAAAAAAATATTCTGGAAAAGAACTAATACTTTAAACTAAACTTGGCAGGAAATTGGTCCTCCAGGCCACTCCTGGTCTATACTTTCCCCTTCTTTCCCTTCCTTCCATCTGTCCTTCCCCTTTTTCTATTTCTTTTCTCGTCTTTGGCACTAAGGTCAGATGTCAGAGTTATAGCTTTGGGTTGAAGTCAATGGGTTTTCTCATAAATGTGCATTTGTCCATGCATCTTGGTTTGCCCCATATCAGTCCCTTTCTTTTTCCTCCCTTCCTTGCTTTCATTACACAATATGCACTCTTTGATTATTCTGCATGGCATAATTGTGCTGTGTTACTTGGAAGAAATATCTGTTATCATTCTTGACCTCTACACCATTGATCATGTAAATGTGACCAGCCTCCAGACATCCATTTGACTTCAAAAAATGGAAATCAATCAACAAACACGCCTCTCATCTTTTGTATTATAATTAAATTGTCGGGTTTGCTGCTGACTAGCTTCTTCAGAAGCATATGTTTGTAGATTTTACAGCAATTTGTTTGTAAGGCTTGCTGAGTCTTTTGCATCTGCAGAACTTTGAGGAATGACTTATTTTCCACTTTGCTTTATCACTCAATGTTCAAGCTGAGCCTTGCGCCCTGTAAGCGAAAGGGGAAAATGAAAAAAGAAGGATCCATTACCTGAGCTAACAATAAGGAGTTGTGTTTGTTTGAGGCTCCAAATGTGCCCAACCTGTCGTGCTTAGATATTTCTGAGAGATGTTGCAAATTTGCCTGCATCTCATTCGCTAGCCCGCTCTCATTCTCCAAACCCAGCATCCTCATCAGTCGGACACCCTTCAGTGATTCAGAAACGAGGTTTTACTTTTTTTTTTCTCTTTTCCATCTCTCTCAATTTCTTGAGTGCCGCACCTGAAATTGCTTTGACATTCAGATGCAAACATAACCATTGACACCCGCCTGATGGGTTTGGAATGCAAATGGACAGGACTCTCTCTCCTTTCCTTTCTGCTTTCTGATCTCATCCCTCTCTCCCGGCCTAATGAGGGAAAACTGATAGCTTGCTTTTTCAGATCAGGCAGACGTGGATATGGGCATGTTGAGATTGGGGTTTGAGGGGACAGGGGTAATGTCACCGAAAGCCTACAGGAAATCAATTTCACAAGTGCCGTCTCCCCACTGTGAAACGCTACCCTGCTGTCTGCAAGGAGCAAAAGTGATACAGACAAGTCAGCTCTGTCGCACTCTCACAGGAACACGTGGACGCATTAGTACACTTATTTAATGTTGCACTGGCACACTAGATTTTCCTTTCCATGACCCTTTTTCCTCTTCCTTCCTTCCATCTTTCCTTCCTTGCTTACTTCCTTCTCTTTTTTACTTTATTTTGGTGCCTTTTCTTCCTGCCTGCCATCCTTCTCTACCCTTCTTTTCCTATTCATTCCTTCCAAGTTTTCCTCTTGCTTTCCTCTGTTCCCCTTCATTTGTTCATTGCCCCCAACTTACCACTCACTTGTCCTATTTTCCTTTTTCTTCTGCTCCTTCCAACATTTTAACTTTCTTTTTCTTTTTCCTTCCTTATATGGAATGGGTAATAGGACCAAAATCTTTTATCACAATGTAGTAATTTTACTTCACGGTAACAATGTATATCACAGTATAGTTATTTTTGCTTTAAAAAGATCACAGATTTTCCAGAATTCTTATCACCAGTGTCAATATCCCCAAAAATAATACTAGTCTAAATTAAAAACAAAAAAACTCAAGCTCACTGGGTCAGTCATAAGGGTCAGTTTTTTTAAATTAAGTTTCATACATCATCTGAATAAATAAGCTTTTCATTGATGGTATGGTTTGTGAGGATAGGACAATATTTGGCCGGGACACAACTATTTGAAAATCTGGAATCTGAGGGTGCAAAAAAATCTAAATATTGAGAAAATCGCCTTTAAAGTTGTCCAAATGAAGTTCTTAGCAATGCATATTACTATTTAGAAATTAAGTTTTGATATATTTACGATAGGAAATTTACAAGATATCCTCATGGAACATGATCTTAATATCCTAATGATTTTTGGCATAGAAGAAAAATCGATAATTTTGACACAAACGATGGATTGCTGGCTGTTGCCACAAATATACCTGTGCTACTTATGGCTGGTTTTGTGGTCGAGGGTTACATTTAGTTAAAAGCAGTGAAAAAAAAAAAAAAATATATATATATATATATATATATATATATATATTTTTTTTTTTGTCTTTTGTTGTTTGATTAACATAAATGACAGACAGCAGGAATATTAGACTGCTGTCGCTTTAAGAACTGCCCGGATCCAATATACTGTTACACATGTGTTTTCTTTCTCAGCTGTGTGCGTTCACTTAAGACCTAAATTACTGTGTCTACAAGGATACTTGCAAAGATGGGTATTTGTACACATAAGTTTGTGTATTTAACTGTTCAGGGCCTATAAAGTGGCAAAAATAACTGTTCAATTCTCCCATGCTCTATGAACACAGTCTTCACGTACCTCTCTGACAGAGCTCAAATACAGTCTCTCAGACAGCGTGTGCATTTAAAATGAGTCCTCTTTCGCTACTGCTTGCATTTAATCAGCTTAGCATCACTAGTTTTTAACCTGCAATGCTTGAAAACACAAGGGAACGATACGTTTTTGTGACCGCATAGCACAGCAACGAGTCCAAAATCTCTACCGGTTGGCAAAATTAATCGTTTTTAGCGGTATATCGACCAATCCCTACTTCCTTACATCTTTTTCCTCTTCCTTTGTTCACATCCTCCCACCTTTTCTTGTTTCTTTTCCTCTTTTTGTTTCCTTTTCTTCTGTCTTTGACCTTTCCTTCCTATCTTCTGCCCATCTTTTCTCCCTTCTCATTTTCTCCTTTTTTCTGTCCTCTTTTATGTAGTTCTACTGTACCTGTGTTACATTGTTCCCCAGGCTCTTCCATGAGAAATTACACATGTGCACATGTGAGTTGAAGTGGACTATAATTTGTTAACGCAATGACCTGAATGCTCAAGTTTACGTGACAGGAGCATCGTGCACACATGTAGAGATGCCTGACTCCTCTCGGATCTGTTCAGCCCCTGTGCCTCTCCATCAGGGCCTTGGGCTTGGGCTCAGCTTTGGACATTTACAAATCTCCTCCGGACTTGGCTAAATGAAAACCATCCATCAGAGGTGACAGGAAGCAAACAAAGCCCCAACATTAGCTGCTTGGACACTTTTGATGATGTCATAAGCCTCTAGAGGTGGGTGACCTAACGTGGTTCATTGGGGAAGCAAGGGAGAACACAGAGTGCAAGACCAGTAGATGAAGTGAGTGTGCAAACCAACACAAGTTGACAGAATTCTTTTACACAGGAAGGGTGTGAAAGTCCTAGATGGTGAGCGAAGGGGGTTGGTCATTGACTTCGTAGCAGATTTGTGTTTTAATACCAGAGCTGCATTGATTCGGATTGATCAGTGGTGGCATAGGAATCCGAGGCTGGGATGCGAGCCCCATGAGGCAGAGCTCGGATCATTCTTGGCCTGATCAGGATTAGGGCCGAGCAGTGTAATGTCCTCTAATTCTGACTCTTGTCCATGGTTTTTCTATTGTTCTGTTGGGAGAGATAAGCGGCATTGAATTTGAGAGTGTGAGAGGAGGGATTTGGGGGAGAAAGTGAGAGGCTGAGAAAGAGGATAAGAGTAGGATACAATGAAAATAAAAGAAGAGTGAAGAAAAACGGTGAGGTGTGTTAAGAGGATCTAAGATATCAGAATGAATGTGACGGACATGCAGAGAAAGAATCTGTCCAGTCTTGACACCCTAAGGCTGCCTCCTTTGTCTCTCTCCAAATCCTACTTAAATGGACCAGTTTGAGTGATTTATGGTTGTCATGTTAACCATAACTCGATTTTTCTGAGGAAGATGTGAGTGGTTATTATTCTAATTTATATATATTATACAAATTGGAACGCATGAAACCACTGCAGAACCACTGCATTTTAAAATAGTTCACTTCCAGAACAAAAATTTACAGATAATGTACTCATCCCATTGTGATCCAAGATGTTCATGTCTTTCTTTCTTCAATCGTAAAGAAATTGTTTTTTGAGGAAAAAACCACATAGTCGACTACTAAGGTGCCTGCAAGATTAAACTTCCAAAATGTAGTTTCAGTCCAGCTTCAAAGGGCTCTAAATGATCCCAGATAAGGAAATAAGGGTCTTATCTAGCGAAACAATTGTTCATTTTCTTAAAAAAAAAAAAGTATATACTTTTTAACTTCAAATGCCCCTCTTGTCTAGCTCTGCCATGCACATGCATACACTGTGCAGTCCCGTTCAAGACAGTTAAGGTATGTCGAAAAACTCATTTCATTTTCTCCCCTAAATTCAAAATCATCCTACGTCACTGTCTTTGCACATTCACTTCTGCAACGATGTAGGACGATTTTGAAGTTGGAGGAGAAAATGAAATGGGAGTTTTTCAACATAGCCTAACTGTATTGAACCGGAATGCACAGAGTTCACGCAGAGCTAGATAAGATGAGCATTTGAGGTTAAAAAGTATATATTTTTTTTTTTGCAGAAAATGACTGATCGTTTTGCTAGATAAGACCCTTATTCCTCGTCTGGGATCATTTAAAGCCCACTGAAGCTGAATTGAAACTGCATTTTGGAAGTTCAAACTCGTAGGCACCATAGAAGTCCACTATATGGAGAGAAATCCTGAAATGCTTTTCTCAAAAAACATAATTTCTTTACGACTAAAGAGAGAAAGACATGAACATCTTGGATGACAACGGGGTGAGTATGTTATCTTTGTTCTGGAAGTGTACTCCTTTAATTATGATCTAAACAAACATGCTACATGTAGCATGAGCAGTTTTTTACATAAACTAGATATAATTTCTAAATTTGAAGCAAAAAACAAAATGGTCAGACTTTAGCTTTGTGAAATTATGCTACATAAAACATCTAAACGAAACAGAAACAGCAGATGTACTGAATGAGACACAAGTTCACTCTTTGTCAGCAGGTGGCGCTTATGGAACAGTGGCAATATAGCATTTGCTTGGTTACTGCTGCAAACAAAGCAGCGCTGTGCTTTTAAATACTGCATTAATATGTATTATATGGAGGTGAGATAAAACGTAATTACCATCTAAACTTTTCTGAAGACAGTTCCCCTCAGAGATACATTTATGTCCGTTTTACAAACATTCTAAATCATAAACATCTTAAAGACATCTAATAGATGTCTATTTGACATCTGATAGGAAATGTCCCATAGACGTCCCATAGCAGACACTTTAAAAATGTCTTCTAGATGTAAATGCAGACGTCAGATAGACATCTCTGTGATGTATGTGTGCTAGCAGGGTTAGTTAGTAGTGTATGCAGTTATCAAGGATCTCTTGGCAATTCATGATGCTGTCTACGTTGCGTATGCCGTTTTTTTAAAAAAACGTATGCATAATTTAACCCTGTTTACGGTTTGAAGCGGTATATCCCCCAGCACTACTTTTAGCACGTTGGTAGGGTATTTTGGGTGATTGCTACAGTAGGTGGTTACTTACCTGAGTAAGGAGAAAGCCTACACCTAAATCTCTCTAGATTTCTGTTCCCAAGTATATTTGATTTTGCTGCTGATGCCAGACCACTGAAGGTGATTGCTTATGACATTTGAGATTTGCGAAAAATAGCTTTTTGGGGTCTGATTAATGCAGAGGCCATATCAATGTCACTATAATCACTGCTGCAAAATGCACAGAAAAACCGAATGTCAGTTACCTGTGCAACTTGAACAGGATATTATAGCCCTTTTAAGCCCAATGGTCTAAATTGTCACAGGAGCGTGAAGAGCGCATGATAGGCAGGACCTTTAAAATAGACCTTTCACTCCTTCATTTATGTGGATTTATTCCATTCGCAAGGGATTCTTCATAAATTGGAATTAGCAGCATTGAGGCAGTGATCTGAATATGATGACATGAATTATTGATTCCCTGACAGCTGCTTGCAAATCTAGCCTGACATTTGGAAATAAGACGGCATGGAATTATGGCCCGAAAATAATGAAGGCCATTTGTGTCGAGACGAGAGAAGGAGAGCAAAGCAAACGTCTTTTTGGACTTATTAATATTCATTAATACCTCCTGTCAGAGCACCATTGAAACAATTCATTGCTCACGTTTACTGTGTTACGTTCTTTATGATTTATTGATGGGTGTTTGAAAGAGCTGGGTGCTCTGATTGCTCATACAAAACCAGATCATTGTCACAGAGCAAGTGATATTTTATTTCCAGTGGTGTTTTTCCTCGCCTCGCAATCCTTCTTTCCTTAATTATCTAAAAAACTGCACTTACCAAGTAGTCTTTTTGTATTAAACTCTTTCTTATGGAAATTAGGTATGGTCACACTACCTATGCTGTGTACTCTCTTGAATTAATTGCTTCTGTTTCTATTACCCTCATTTGTGAGTCACTTTGGATAAAAGTGCTTGGTAAATGAACGAATTTAAATGATTTGTTTGTTCTCCATTAGACTATAAATTGTGCGTAATTTTAGGTGATAAAATGAGGCATAAAATTAGGCCTAAAAATTGCTTGTATATGCTATACCTCCTACATCCAAAAGTGTAATTCTGAAAGCCTGCTCCCACAGGCCTCCTTTCCCTGTAGATATTTGGCATTTACCTTTATGCTGGAGTCTATGCAACCTGGACCCCTGGCGCGACTTTTTGCTCGATCTGCATTATAGTTCCTTGTGGCACTATAGAGCCAATCATCTCATTGGTTTCTGTGAAGCAACCCCTGCTGATGCCACATTAGATAAATTGATCCATATGTAGCCAGCTGGTCTGTTGTGGAATTAGAAAAAAAAATAGGATCCCTGGAAATTTCTATGTAATGTCAGCAGATATGGGTTGTAATCTCATTCCCTTCAGTGTGTTTGGCTTTAGCCGCCTTCAGTCGGCTGTCTGTTTTTGCCACAGTCCTCCCGGCAGTGCTAAAGTGCATTGCAGTTTAAAGTCAGGTTGTAAAGACAGCAGCAAAAACAAACAGTGGCATACAAACACAGGTTTGATACCATGAAATCTGCAGTCATTTTTATTAGTGCTGTTTGCAGGAATTAATCTGACAAGGCATGAGATTGGTGAGCTTTGCTTTCACATTTCATACATTATCATACTAAGATGCGCTTGCGTTTTGATTTGTACCCATGTATGTGTTCTGTATGAATAGATTTATATGCCATATCACTTGTTTTGGTGTGTGTTCCCATTGTCTGTTTGATTTTGCTTGCCTTGCTGGAAAACAGGACCGTATGTGTGTGCCTGGGTCATTTTGTGCATGTGTGCATCTCTGTGTATCCATGTGTGTATTCATTGTTTTTAATGACCCTGGCAGTGCGTTAAGACAATGATTAAGTGATGTGTTCCCATTTGTAAGTTGCTTCGGATAAAAACATCTGCTAAATGTGTAAATGTAAACACAAATGATTGTTTAATGAACCAAAATTTGTGGATGGACAAATGGATGGATGGGGTTGAGTAAAAGTGTGTATAAATGTAGGCACAATACTCTTAACATCTAGAGGTTTGTCAAGTTTCTTTAAAGCAAATTAGTTCACTTAGTGGCCATCTTAGCAATGAACTCGGGCGATATGGATGCGATTTAAAATTTCCTGAGTAATTTACTCACCCCCAAGTCATCCAAGTTGTTCATGTCTGTCAGTCGAAAAGAAATGAAGGTTTTTGAGGAAAACATTCCAGGATTTTTCTCCATATAGTTAACTTAAGTGGGGATCAACAGGTTGAAGGTCTAAATTGTGGTTTTAATCCAGCTTCAAAGGGCTCTACACGATCCCATCTTAAGAATAAGGGTCTTATCTAGCAAAACCCTAGGTCATTTTCTAAAAAATAAAACTATATATACTTTTTAACCACAAATGCTCATTTTGCACTAGCTCTGCAATGCATATCCGCCACTTCACGCATAAAGCAATCATGTTGGAAAGGTCACGCGTGGTTAGTTCTTCATCTGTGTACTCTGGTTCAAAAAGGTAGGGTAGGGCGAAAAACTCCATCTCATTTTCTCCTCCAACTTCAAAATCGTCCAACATCTTTGGTTCACTTTTTTTGTAAAAGGCATTTGACTTTCTTTGCATGTTTGCTTTGTAAACTGGGTCGGTACTTCCACCTACATCATGCGTGACCTTTCCAACATGATTCTGTAATGCATGAAGTCGAGCTAGTGCAAGATGAGCATTCGTGGTTGAGAAGTATATACATTTTGTGTTGTTTGTTTTTTAAGAAAATGACCAATCGTTTCGGTAGATAAGACCATTATTTCTCAGCTGCACCCCACTCGTCACAAGAAGCTTAGATTGAGAATACTATTAAGATGCAGGACTTTCTTTTCTTTCCTGCAGCCCCCATACTGAACACTGCGATTCATTGCAAAAGTGCTCTGTCCCCTCTTACAGTTGTTGTTCACGTTCACAGCAGTTACTTTCCGAATGTGAGCTTCCATCACTTATTGCTTGTACAGGCAACAAATAGCCCCTTAATCATGTGTAATATGAACCTCATTAGTTTGAAAGGATTTTATTCTGGAGGCACAGTGGCATGTGAGGTTTTTTTCCCCCCTCTTCAAGCAGCATATAATACTCCCAAGTGGATCTTTTATGTTGGCTAATAAGGTCTAAAGCCATGTACTCTTTTCTGGTCTCAGGTTGTAAGTAATGCCATTTTTCAGGCTTGTGTTTAATTCTACCGCTAGAAGCTACAGGTTTTGTTGTCTCAGAGTCTGTAATGGATTCTTTGCTGTGTGTTCTCTCTTTTGCCAGCCTGTCCCCCGGGCACCTACAAGATGTCATCACGCCAGCAAGAGTGTTTCCCGTGTCCGGCTAACAGCAAGGCTGAAGAAGAGGGCTCTGTGCTGTGTGTGTGCGAGGACGACCACTTCAGAACTCCACTGGACCCGCCATCCGCACCCTGTACACGTAAGACAGTCCGCTTCTGTGTGGGGTGAAAGCTTGTGTGTGCATTGGATGTGTAGTTATTTGTGCACAGGTATTTATTTATGTGTGTTCTCATGTTTGTACAATCCAATCCTGTTGATTCCTGATTTAATTTTGTTTACAGCGGGGTTTAGCACTGCCAACAGGGATGTTATGTTCGTTGTGTGTACAGTTAGTTGATATATGGTAGCAATTTAGTTTAGGGACCAACTAACTGTTAACTAGCTGCTTATTAGCATACATATTGACTGTTTATTAGTATTAATACAACAGATATTGGCCTAATCCTGCATGACCTTATTTTTAAAGGGATAGTTCACCCAAAAATGAAAATTCTGTCATTACCCTCATGTTGTTTGAAACCCGTAAGACCTTCGTTCAACACGTTGAATGGAGTTATTTTTGTTTTCTTTGTGCACAAAAAGTATTCTCGTAGCGTCAGAACATTGTGGTTGAACCACTGTTCTCATATGGACTATTTTAACAATGTCCTTACTAACTTTCTGGGCATTATTAACCAACTATAAGCCAAACATAGGTTGATTTCACTGAAAATTGCTCCAAAATAAGCAGCATTATTTAAACTAATGGTGTGAGTTTAGGGAGGGACTATGTGTTTGCTGACCAATGGCAGACGTGGGAGTGAAAACCATTTCCAAAACAATCGTTATTTTTGCGATTCTGTTTAGTGGCACAGAAATCACACACTTAACCTTTCAATTCTTGTGTGACCAGCCCTTTATTCTGGGCTGAATGAGTCTCTGAGTGCTTATGACTTTTATTTACACTGTTAATTACTGTATTGATTAGGCTGCTGTTGTATGAGGGAGAGAAAGACTCTGTGATCGTGTTAATTATAGTATCGATTCTACAGTCACTCTTATGAGCAGATGCCACCAGTTTATTATTGTGTGTGTAAGAGAGAGAAAGAGAAATGTCTATAATGACTAAAGACGACAAAGAATTGAAAGGAGCTGACATGATATGGATCCATTACTCTTCTGTGTGTATTTCATGTGCTGTTCTGTTTTGGTAATGTGCCTGTGTGTAGGTGTGTGTATGTGCTAACATAAGTGAAAAAGCACTGCTCTCTGTGTGTGTGTCCTGTCTTGTGGCGGATGTATCCTGACTGCAGCTGTTCCCCACCGCTCATGGCCACACGTGGACCCAGTTGCATAAGCCTTCAGAGCCTTTAATAAAACAACGCTTCTTGCACACATCTAAATTATTCCATACACACACACTTATGCTTGAGCGTTTGCATTACAATTTCATTCTCATCTGCTGTATTGGAGACAAGAGGCTCTGGAAGCCTAGATTTCAAAATTAAAACTTAACAAATGCATGTACAAGGAAGCAATCAGGCGCTCGAGAGTGCTGTGTAGTATCAGTTATGACCCGCTTTTGATTATAATGTTTCATACCTTTACTTGGTTCCCACAGTTCATTCAGATGAATTCAAAGTCCTTAGGTGGAATTTATTGGAAGATAAATGAAAGAAATTGCAAGCAAATTTTCAATGTAAAATCATTTTAAATAATATAATATAATATAATATAATATAATATAATATAATATAGTAATATACAATTGAGGTCAAAAGTTTACATACACCTTGCAGAATCTGCAAAATGTTAATTATTTTACCAAAATAATATATATATATATATTTGAGCATCAGTGAGCATTTGAAACTTCTATTAGAGTTGCATATGAGTCCCTCAGTTGTCCTCGGTGTAAAAAAAAAATGGATCTTAAAATCATACAGTCAGTGTTGGAAAGGGTTCAAATGCACAAAAATGCTGAAAAACCAAAGAATTTGTGGGACAAAAAGGATTTTTTCTGAAGAACAGCGGCCAGTTTCAGGTCAAACAAGGGACTCATAAACAACAATCAATAAACAAACAATCAACAACAAAAAAAACAGCTGTGGATCATTCAGGTAACAACACAGTATTAAGAATCAAGTGTATGGCAACTTTTGAAAGGGGTGTTTTTTATAAATTTTTATAAATTCAACTTTTTTTCTCTTGTGGACTATATGTAAATGTCTTTTATGTGAAATATTTTGTATGATCACTTTTATTTTGGTGATAAAATTAACATTTTGCAGATTCTTCAAGGTGTATGTAAACTTTTGACCCCAACTGTAATATATAAAACACTTGATGGTGGATGTAAATAAAGGTGTTTTTTTTTTTTTCAGTGCCTATTTTATGTATTTATTTATTATTTTGAGCTGACCATTTTGCAGAAAGACCATCCTGTCCAGAAATGAAAAAAAAAAACTCCTTGCAGCATATTGAGTCCATCTTCATAGTGTGTCTGTGTTTGTGTGTCTAAGGGCAGCGGGAGGCACCTGTAGTGCTCTTGGCCTGAGCTGATGATGGGCAGCTTAAAGCCCTGGTGACATTTAAATGGCTTCCTGCTGCTGACAGATTCTTGTCTGACAAACGACATTAGAGACGCAGGGCTCCAGTCTCGACCCGCTCCTCCCAGAGTCAACAGAACAGTCCCGCGCTACAGGACAGCAGCAATTAACGCATCTGATCTCTTTCCTCCTCCTCCGCCCCTCTTTTATCACTTTCTCTCTCTCCCTCTCTCTCTCTTCTCTCTCTCTTTCTCTATTAGACAAGAGCCTCTCATTCATTCTGTCCACATGATTCACCATAAATCAGTTGCAGCTTCTGGGGGGAAGCAGGTGTGAATGCCATTGCAGCAAGCCATTCAGTTCTATACAGCCGCTTTAAGGTCCTCAATCTTACCATGAAATCAAAAGCTTTTTATAGGCTATTACAAAACCCATTTTAAAACACAGTTATTGGTACTGCTGTGTATTTCTGTGTTCAAGTTGAGTTTCTATTTTTTTTTTTTTTTTCTTTTCCAGTGTTATTGTGTAAATTGTGTATCCTTTTGAAATTTACACACTTTTTCATAATATGGTTGGAAATGGAGGAATTCTTTGGATGTGAATCCAAGCAAAGCAAAGAGTGCTATATTATGATAGAAGCTAAAAATATTCATGTTAGTTGTTAAGCAATTGTTTGAATTTATTATTAGCTATTTTAAATTAAATTAACATTAACAAAGTTTCTCAGACACGTTAATTTTGTATTTTACCTTGTTTTATGCTTTTAGCCTACAAGCGGCTTAATAATAAGAGTAATAATGGAAAAATACATGCATTATTATCATTTTTAGTAGTAGTAGTTAGGGGTGTGCGATTATAGGCTATCATCTATGATAATATCGTAATTGTTTTTTAAACAAAATGTGATTTGACATCGAGTATATCGCAAAAACACACCCAGAAGGTGTGTTTTCATTAGAGATTTGCGCAAAACTTTGACGTTGATTGATTAAAAAAAAACTAACGTGCTTTCACTGCGTGATTTAGTCTATGACCAAGTGATTACAAAATGAAAATCCTTAATGATAATAATAATAATAACTGTTGTTGTTGTTGTTGTTGTTGTTGTTGTTGTTATTACAACACAGTTAAAACAAATTATATTTTTAACTTTTTAATTTTAATTCCTGCCACAGATTCGTTCAGGTTATGTGTCGGCACATTTACATGAAGCAGCTTTCCCTCTGCCTGTATTTGTATGAATGAGAGTTTTTGCTAGTGCATGAGAGCTGTGTTCGTCTCTGCCAGTGGCCTCAATACTCCCTGATCTCTCTTTGACTGTCTTCCATGGCCTGTGTTCATTTGCTCTCAAGTGATTTTAAGCCTCAAGCTCTGTTAAGCTTTACCCAGTTGTAGCTAATTGGGTTAAATTATTAAAAAGAATTACAGTTCATTGAGGGGTAATTATCATCATGTTAATTAGAGTATGTTCAGATGACATTTATTTAATGCTTTTGAATGTTTTTCTTTTTTTGGTGGCGGTCGTATTGAACACTTCAATTCTTTGTGTTTTAATCAAGCATTACAAGCTTCATTTGTTTATTTATGTATTTGTTTTTGCATACAGGTCCCCCATCTCCGCCTCGTGATCTGGTCCACACCCTCAAACAGTCGACGCTTATTCTGGAGTGGGCCGCTCCGAATGACTCAGGCGGCCGAGGGGATCTCACCTACAGCATAGGCTGCCGGCGATGCGTCGGCCCCCCGCGGGCCCCACAGGTGCAGTGTGAACCCTGCGGAGCCAGCGTGGGCTTCGTACCACAGCAGAGCGGCCTGACGGAGCGCACAGTCACCGTAGTCAACCTGCTGCCTAACTCCAACTACTCCTTCAGCGTGGAGGCCCGGAACGGCGTCTCGGAGTTGCTCCCCAACAAAAGATTCTACACGCAGGTCAACATCTCCACCAGCCTCCCAGGTACATTCTTCATGAAATATTTACACTAGTGTTTTCCTAGTATCATTCCCTGTATTTACAGATAAAGTGCATCAGTGAGGATAAAACCTGTTTAGTAAGAGACAGTTGTGTAACACTGTAAAACAAATCTTAGCACAGCTTTTTTCCCTCTCTTTATATGTCATCTGATGTCATATGATCCCAAATTGTAGCTTTCGCATTATTTAGTGTTATGTAGACAGTTTTTGTGTGTGTGTGTGTGTGTGTGTTTGTCGTGGTCCTAATGTTGGTAAGGACAGTATTTGAGGACACCATCCTCTCTCAGTAATACTGCAGCAGATGTTTTCACTCATCTCCATTTGATTTGAGTGAAATAGTCCGTTTTTCGAGCCAAATGAGGTTGTGACAAAGCAGCTTATTCATCTTAGTGCTTCTCAGTTTCATTGCATCCTCATGTCGTTGATGTCTTTCCATACCATGTGGGATTAAATGACTTTCCTGTCCTCTTTAATAAGATCGGCAACAGTGGTCAGTGTTCATGTTTTTCTTTTATTATTATTATTTTATTTTTTGTGGATTTATAATGGTACACATGAGTATTATCAAAAGATACACTACATTTACCTTTTTTCCCCTATTATTTGAGATGGTCCTTTTATTGTGGCTTAGGGCTGAACAACAGAAACTACACAATTACAAATCCACTGGTAGTGGTTTATGTTTGTTTATTTTTTTCTCTTTTAAAGTCGAAGACTAAATGTTCTGCACATAATTGCAGGTTATAGTCATTTATTTTAGGTGAAATTGCCATTTTTCTGCTATGTTATACCACAATAAAGAGAGAAATTGGTGTCTGAATACAGTGTAATTCTCAAAGACCCCTTTGCTATAGTCCCAGAATTCAGTGAACAGGGTTATGGGTAAAAAAAAAAAAAAAAAGGCCAGAATTGTGCTCATAACAGAAATTAATGATGTAATAATAATAATAATAAAGGAACTTTTTATATATATATATATAGACTTTTTATGCTTCTTGACCAAATGTTTCAAAAATATTTTTGATATTTCTGATTTTCGGTTTGTTGTGTGGGCCCATAACAGAAATGACTGATAGTTCACCCAAAAATTCTGCCATTAATTACTTTCCCTCATGTCGTACCAAACATCTAAGACCTTTGTTCATCTTCAGAACGCAAATTAAGATGTTTTTGATGAAATCCGGGAGCGTTCTGACCCTGCATAGAGAGCTACTATTTTTAAGGTCCAGAATGGTGGTAGTAAGTACATCGTAAAATAGTTACTTTGACATCAGTGGTTCAACTGATATATATATAAAACTATGAGAATACTTTCTGTGCGCAAAGTTGTGCGTTGCTGTCTATGCAGGGTCAGAAAGCTCTCAGATTTCATCAGAAATATCTTTCTGTTTTCTGTTCCGAAGAAGAACAAAGGTCTTACTTGTTTGCAACGACATGAAGGTGAGAAATTAATGACAGAATTTTCGTTTTTGGGTGAACTGTCCTTTTAAACCAAGGATGCTGATATTAGATTTTTGTGATATCTGATATGCCGATATTTTTCAACTCATTTTGGTCGATAGCCGATGCCGATACCAATATATTTCCTTTCGTTTTTGTTTTAAGTTATATATTTTTGGGCTTTTTTGTGGCTTTAATGGACAGGACAGTAGAGAGATGACAGGAAAGTACTGGACTAGTTTTTAACAATAACATATTTGTTAGAATTAAAAAAACATAAATGCAGTACATTTATAGCTTTGAAAATAACTATAAATAAATTATATATTAATTACTGCTTTTTTTTTTTTTTTTTTGCAGTGGTAACCTTAAATTTTATTTTAAGATTTAACATTTATAGATGGTCTAAAGCAGAGTTGTAAAAATTCTGAAAATATTTAGAGCCCATAATTTGTTTAAAAATATAACATATTATACATTAATGAATAAATCAGTATATATCAAATTATTTATTTTACATGTGTCATGATTGTGTGTTTTTTTTTTTTTTTATGTAAGCTATAGCTTCTGAGCTTTAAATCAAAATATTCAGATTTTATGACATCAATTACTGCTTTATTTAATCAGAAACACTGTCTAAATGTTATTTGTTTATTTTTCTTTTACTTTATTAGAAGTAGGCCAACAGCGCCCCCATGGGTGTTCCTTACCGAACGGGCATTAGGACCCGGGGGAGGCTGCTGCTGCCGCTGATGCCACTGCACATGCTTTTACTCTTTACTCTATCACACAGCGAACGCGTCATTCTGTATGTGCATTCTTGGATTAAATGCAGCGATCCAAAACAGTAAATCTAATCATTCAGACCAAACTTTGCTTCATGAATGAGTCACAATGCTGACATAATTAATCGCTAGCACACCCTGAGCACATGAAAGTTATTCCTCTTATTGGGAAGGCATGTCAGCATATTTTTTTTTATATCGGACCGATGCCGATATTTACATTTAATGACATTATCGGCCAATTCTGATATTGGTCCGATAATATTGTGCTTTAAACATAATCATAACGTGCATAATCTGAGACTATTGTCTAAATTTAGAGTCATACTATGTCAAAACATGTAGTTTTACAGATAGAATGCACCTTGTTTTGTGCCTGTTGTGTGTGTGTCTGTAGGTCCAGTTTTGCTCATATTGTGTGGACTACACTAAAAGCCCCCATAAGAATAGTAAAACCTGAAATTACCTCCAGCCAATGGCCCCCATGAGGTAAATGGCTTATTAACATAGTAAATAATGTCTTAATGCAGAAAAGTTTGTGTCAGAGTTTGTTTAAGAGGTAGAAAATATCATTTGAACAAAACAAAAGTCAACAGAAAGTGGCCACCATGCTAGAAATGCAGACGTGCGTGTGTGCATGTCGACCCACGAGCACACGCTCCGTTTTTAGTGCTGACCAATTACAAAATGAAGTTGTATAAGAGCAGCATCTGGAGTCAAGCAGGGCTTAGTGAACAGCTGGTGTGTGTGTTTGTGTGAGGGGTCAGTTCCAAAGAGTTTGTCTGCACACACACACACACACACATAGACATAGTACACAATATTATGTAAATGCCCGGTACACACTTCAGAAATCACTTGGAGTATTAGACCCTCACCTATGTCGTCAGATGCCTCTACAGGACAATGTGCACTGACATTATCTCGCTTTATACAACACCCAGATTAACATAGACCCACTGAGCCACTCTCACATGCACACGCATACTGTATGTAGTCACACAGACTTGCATTCACTTTACCGCTCGCTCAGATCATTCAATGATCCCAGAGTGCCCGAACACAAAGGCTGAAATAAGCAGCGCAGGAGCCGCATGTTTATTAATGGAGGAGATCTCTTTCATCAAGACTTCGACGCACTCAGATTTTGCTTTCCATTAAGAGTAAATTGCAGAGCATTTATTTGGCACTCGACTCCTGCGCCTTTCATTATTTGATACTCTTTCCAACACAATTGCTTTTTCTCAGCCAAAAATGACTCCTCCTTTGTCTCTCACACCTTTTCAGTAGTCTATTTTCTCTCTTGCTTTCTCTCCTTTTCCCCTTCAGGCAGAGTCCAAATTAACTTTTTTCCACACCTGCCATAGCAAGTGAATTGAGCACATTTGCCAGCCATAAAGCTGTTCATATAGATTTTTTTTTTTTTTTTCGGGATATATATGAGGATATATGTTTTTTCAGGATCTTTTGATGAATAGAACATTTGAAACAACAAAGAAACCATACAAGTCTTTAAGAAGTGTCTTTACTGTCACTTTTGGTTAATTTAATGTGTCCTTTCTGAATAAAAGTATTAATATTCTTTGAATGTATAATAAATACAGTCATTATATAATAATTAATTGTTTACTTGTTTAGTTTGTATTTAAAATGTGGGCTGTCAAACGATTAATCACGATTAATCGCATACAAAATAAAAGCTTGACTTTGCCTAGTATATGCATGTGTACTGTGTAATTATGTATAAATACAAACTTATACAAATACAAATATATATTTATCTTAAATATATACATTAATTTGTGTGTATTTATATATACATAATAATTACACACAGTACACACATTTATTAGGCAAAGTCAAACTTTTATTTTGTATGCGATTAATCGTGATTAATCGTTTAATAGCCCTTATAATTATTTTCAGTTGAATGACTCTACATGTATCCCTGGCAAATGATTTTTAATCTACTCACCAAAGCCAGTTTTTAAATTACATGTGGCATTTGTTGGGTGGTAATTTTGGACCTGAGTCCCAGGTATAAATCATATTCCTTCGAGACACGCCATCTTTGTGTTTTTTATTGTGCTTGAAGTTGTGTGGGTAGCCATAACACAAGGCTTTAATTTTTATGTGTGTTGCATATTCTAACTTAATTTTCCTCTCTTCTCCTATTCCATTCTCAATAAACACGCCATTAATCTCTCCCTCGCACAGCTCAGGCTCAAGGTTAACTGGGGCTCTCGGAGGAAGTGCTATTACTTTATTGTGATGTACAGTCTCAGAGGCAGCTGTGTGTTTGAGCTGTGTGATTAGAGTCGGGTGTGATTGCAAGCCAACACAAAGGAGTTGAACTGACTAGAGGCTGTGATCAGTGCCGCACTTGTGTGTTGAATGTGCGGGTTCTGTATTTATTGGCCCTTTTTTGAACTCTCTGTACAAATGAAATGTAAGCATGCTGATCATTTTGAGAGCAGTTTGCAGCGACCAAATCGGGTCACTCGGCAGCCATCTTAAGTAAAGCCCCCGGGCAGATGTTTTCTATGTAGGTAAATGGCACACAATTACTGTTCCTGTGTTATTGAATAGGGAAAGACATTTTAATTCTCTGAAAATTACATTCAAATAGATATTTATAATCAGCTTTAAAGGGGTCATCGGTTGCAACTTTGTTGTTTGAACATAAATGTGTGTTGGCAGTGTGTGTAGACAGCCACCCTATAATGATAAAAAAATCCACCCAGTGGTATTTTTAAAATCTTTATAAGTAATATCCCCTTTTTCAAATCAGGCCATTCTCCGCTTCTTGTCGGTGTGACCATCACAAGACCAAGGTCACTCCCACGATAGTTGATTGACATGACCGTCTTACCTTAGACCCGCCCTAAATGAGCTGTAAACACTTCGACTGCCATTGTTTCAACTCAGATGAAGGGGAAGACAAGTTTTGTTGTTGGATGTAGTAATGAACATAGCAGTCATCATTTACTCCTGACATCTGAGCAGCTGAAGACACAGAGGATTAACTTTACTTTAGTTTTTGAAAGAAATGTGTTCGGCGATCTACATAGCTGAGTAGCTGAGAGAATACTTTTTGTATGCAAAGAAAACAAAAATAACAACTTTATTCAACAATTTCTGCTCTTCCTTATCAGTTTTCAAGGCACGTTCACAAGTTTTGTTTAATTCAAGTGATTTATTTAGTTTTATGCAAGAGTTCTTTCTGGTCCTCTTATCTGATAAGATTTGAGGCTAATAAGAGTGTGATATTTTAGTGATAACAGAACCTTAACTGTTTCACTGTTTGTATCACTCCGCTTGCAGTATTTCTTACAGCAGGTGTCATGGCGGATGGCCAAATCCACTATAATTTTAAGAATAATATTGGTTTTGTGTCACGAATGTAGTTTTAAGGGTTTTTTAGGCGAGAATATCCTTCAATGTTTTTGGAGATGTGAGCTCCAGGGAATCAGCGGCTGTTCAGTGCTCATGAACCCGCTGAAAGCAGCCTTACCTTGGCAAGATCTTCTGGAATTTGCTGCAGATGTCTCTATAGTTGTTAAACATAAGATATAATTCAAGTTTGGCTGTTGAACTGTCAACTTGAGATTTAAATCCATGGTGGAATAAAGTAATTTGCACAAAACAGGGTTTTTAAAGACACTCCATTGTTTATGTATTTACACACGGCGGCCTCTTTCCTACAGCTATATCACATGGCTACAAGTGTGATATTGCTCATTTATACGCTAAGCAGTTCTAGTGCTATGTGGGATAACCACTTAAAGGAATAGTTCTTGCAAAAATGAGAACTCAGAGGTGTCCAATATTGTTTTGGAAGCCATTGTCTGTCATTGTATGAAAGCTGTTGAAACAGTTGAAACTTTCTTTAAAATACCTACATTTATGTTTATGTTTATACGTCATCTGAAAGCTCAGTAAATAAGCATTTTGGTAAGACATGACAATATCGGGGCAAGATACAACAATTTGAAAATGTGGAATCTGAGGGTGCAAAAAAATCAAGAAAGTCACCTTTAAAGTTCTCCAAATGAAGTTCTTAGCGACTCATATTGCTAATCAAAAATTACGTTTTGATATATTTACCGTAAGACATTTACAAAAAATCTAAATGGAACATCTTTACTTAATATCCTAATCATTTTTGGCATAAAAAAAAAAATATATATATATATATATATTAATTTTGACCCGTACAATGTATTGTTGGCTATTGCTACAAATATATCCGTGCTCCTTAAGACTGGTTTTGTTGTCCAGGGTCACATATTAATGTCCAATGTGAACATTAAGAATGAAATCAGTCAAAAATCAGTTGAGAATCACTGTATTAGTGCCTATAAAGTTCCAAATAAAAAAATAACAAATAAAAGTTTTTTTTTTTTTGTTGTTGTTGTTTTTTTTGACAGTTATACACTGGATTATCAAAAAATGCTTTAGAACATGTTTATTTAATATATAAACAACTTTTTAAAAAACTCCCTTTTTCCAGGAAAAAAACTACACTGGGAAAAAAAACAAATTGGTGTCGAAGCAGTTCTCACTCAGAAATTGCTAGTAAGTTTTACCATTACAAAGAAGTGGCAATAAACACATTGATTTAAATGTGAAATTTTGAAGTATAAAAACTTAAAACTTGCACTAAACATTGTTGTATTTACAACTTTGAAAAAAACATTTTTTACAGTGATTGTGAAAGGTTGAGTTATATAAAATGACTGACACTTTGGTATAAGATTTTGGTCATGCAGCCCATCCCTATGTTGAGTAGTCAATTTTGATTTTAGAAATCCCAAGTTAGTTTTACATTTTGAAGTACGTAAAACATAATTGGCTTAAATCAAACAGCTTCCCTTCTCACGATGCGAGAAATAATCTGAATTTACCAGAAGAAATCAGTCAGAAATCCACATAAACAACCCCACAAAGGTTCACAAGTATGTAAAAACTTTGTGTGTAATCAGCTGTGGACGTCCCTGGAGATCCAAAGCTGGAGGAGTTCCTGTCCCCCACGGGACCTCCTTCCCTCAAGCAACCTCTCCTTTCAAGCCGAACCTCCCATCGGGGCCTGCGGTGGGCCGATAAAGTCCGGTTTAAAAGCCTCCTCCTCAAATACAGGGAAATCCGTTTGGTCAGGGTGCACTTCTCATCGACCTGTGGTCTTAAACCCTACACTGGCTAAGAGCCAACGCTGCCGGCCGTGAACCGTGCGCTGTAAAGCTCCACAGACCTTCTCCGTAGCGTGGAGACACCACTAGGCCCTTATCCTCAGAGTAAGTTTAATATTTCCCATTGGGAGGGTTGAGAGGAGGGATTGGCTAACAGGTTTAGTTTAGGGTGGGGGTGAGAGTGTGCCCTCGAAGTCACTAATGCAGTATTCATAAAGGTCACTGGCTCTTTTATGACATATTGTCTCAGAACACAGCAAGGGCGGCAATCCCATCATACTCTCCGCTCGCATGGAGCCCGTCACGGTTAAGTGAGACAGCAGAGAGTAATATTGCACCAGTACACTAGTGTGTGTTGACATGTACACAGATACATGATGAGAGACCGTGGAGATCGCACAAACACAAGCTTATAAGACAGCTTCAACATATAAACTAAACACTGAAGGTACAAGCAATAATCTTCACAGTACTAGTAATAGACTGATATATTGGACAGGGTGGTTAATCGCTTGAGATTCAGCCATTCTGAGACTCTAAGACTTGAGATTATCGGATTAACAAAAGCGTGTCAGTTGCATTTTCTGCCAAAAGCCTTGTCGATTGATAATGTGTTTTCTAACAGTGAGTACATTCTGAGTAACTGTTACTCTTCTCAACAGGTCAACATAGGTATGACTTAAACCAGTCATTTTTAGTAGTTGAATGGATTGTAGTTGATTCGTGATCCATGCGGACGAGGCCCAACGGTTCGGCACGCATGTGATCCGTGGATTAATTGCAAAATGTAACCATAACCAACATCACAACAAAAGTCATTTAAGGTTACCTTTCCTATAGAACAGGTCTATACATTGTTGTTATATTAAACAAACTACGTGGTCTTATGTTGTTTATCTTATTTACACGATGGCATGTAATTTCTGTCTCTTTTGGATGTCTCAATTTTTGGATGAATAAATCAAAATTGAGTCTGTCAATTAATTTGAATCGTGTTATGGACTAATGTCTGTGACTTAAAACGCAAAAAGACGCATGTTCCGCTTGAATCTGTATGTATGGATGGCGAAACACGGTTTTGTTTACTGCACAAATACTGAAGCAGACGTGAGGCTCGCAGTAATTTTTGGCCTCTGCGTCTCATTATATGATGACGTGAACACATATACCTCATCTCCAGAGCTGCTGTGAGAGTCACTTCATGTGAATTTTACCGTTTCATTTGAAAAAACTAGCATCATATCATACTGTATACACACAGAAACATCACGGCGGCTTGTCAAAATAAAAGTATGGTTTAACGTGTAACAGAAATATATTACTCTTGTATTACTTTTGTACAATATAATGTACGTCTTTATATATTTCTATTTTTGGCCACTTTAAATAGAACAATTAAATGATAAAATAAATATTACAACCAGATTAACCACTTAATTGTGGAAAAAAAAATGTACAATTATTATTAAAACTTTTTTAACAGAATATTCCCACAAATTTTCTTCCATGTATTCATTTTAACAGTAAACCTCTGTTTGTTTGCCAAAAAATAAAAGGATTTAATTTTCATTTGATTAAAAATAAATAAATGTTTAATGCCTTCATTTGATTAACAGAAAAAATAAAACTACAATTTCTGAGGGGGAAAAAAAATATTGGAACCGTACATTAGGTCTGAAAGGAACAGTAGCCTATAAATACCAACAAAACAGCTTTGATTAAGAATAATCTCTATTAATTTATACAGTGAACACTATGCAGTGTTATTGTTTAACCTAATTTGTGTATTTGTTCGTATTTTTTAGTGGCTGTTCACTTAGCTTTAAGGAAAGCAAAGTTACACTGAAATGTTGTTTTCCTTGCTGATCCGAAAAACAATCTGATCTGTAACTCAAAAAACGTAATATGATCCACACCGTGAGTTTTGTGATTTGTTGAACACCTAGTCATTTTATATCACTGAAAAATTCACAATATAGTTGTTTTGCTTAATGTCCCTAAAAAGTTGTTTATATATTAAATAAGCATGTTCTGATGTCTATTTTTATATAATGTAGTGGATTAATACCATTTATATAAAGTACCGTTTATATTACTGATACATACTGTAGTATTTTTTTGCCTCATACACCATTTAATACAGTTTATCTGAGAATTTGATCTGTATTATTTGATTTGAATGATTTATTTTTATCTTTTTTATATAATTTTTATTAAATAGGAGCTAATTATAAGTGTGCTCATAAATATATTTATTTAGATTTATATTCTAAATACAAATATAATCTCCAATGACTCATCACCATTTAATATTGTTGATCTGAGAATTTAATCTGAATTATTTGATTTGAATTATTCATTTTTATCTTTTTATTTATTTCTATTTTTATTTAATGGGAGTTAAACAAAGTAAAAGTGCGTTCATGAATATATTTATTAATATTTATATTCTAAATGCAAATATAATCTCCAGTGACTCTCACGTCAACTAATATTGTGGATCTGAGAATTTGATCTGAATTATTTGATTTTAATTATTTATTAGTATCTTTTTATTTATTTTATTTAATGGGAGCTAAACAAATTATAAGTGTGCTCATAAATATCTTTATTAATATTTATATTCTAAATATAAATATAATCCCCCATGACTCACCGCCTTTTCATATTGTTGATCTGAAAGTATGTTTTGTTTATTTTTCTCTCTTTATTTGGAACTTTATTTGTGCTATCCAAAATGTAAGTGTGTTAATAAATACAAATAATAATAATAATAATAATAATAATAATTCTTAATAATAATTATGGATAGTCTGTAGTTTATAAACATACAAAAAAAAAAAAAAAGTCATACCACCCAGCCTGTGCACATATGCGCGCAAACATCTGACTGTGCGCTTACAAGCTGGCTTGTGCCACAGTACATGCTTCAAATTCAATTTAATTAGACATCTGTTGAGGCATTATTTTTTTCCAAAGTTAAATCTGTGTGAATTTATCAACTGAAAGAAATCTGACGGCATTCCAACCCCTATGATTTGTAAAGGCTTTTTGTCACCATGGATGAGTCACTTAATTTTTCGCCATAGTTTCTGTGGTAGATAAACAACTCCATCGGCTACATGAATGTGTAAGTGCTTCATTCAGATCTTTACAATCGCCCATGACACATAGTAATTTTTAAAAGTGCCTCATACAACATTTAATATTGTGGATCTGAAAATTTGAGGGTGTAAATATAAATTTTGAGCCAGCCATGAATAAGTCCCAAACAAAGAGTGGGCAGATTTGGGTCGCATCATCTCTCAGATCTGAGTTTGGACAGCTCTGCTTTTGATAGATTGCAGCTCTTTTACACCAGATCACACTTTCCATAGTTGCTCAACAAAGCCCAGACGTTTTCACGATTGTTTGAGGGTGTTTATGCGCCCTGATGCGTGTGTGTGTCAGAGGGAGACGGGCTGAGGGGAGGGGTTAGCGTAGAGGGATTGACATTTCAATATCTTCAGAGGATTTGGTTTGGCTGCTTTAGATGGCCGAGGCCTGTGGAGCTCTCTGGGGTCCGGCACCTCTGCGTGCCTCATCAGAGGAAGGGTGGGGTGAGAGGGATAAGAGGATGACATAGGGTGAAGGACAGCAGGATACATGGCCTAAAGAGGACAGAGAGAGAAGAGAGAGAGAGTGCATATGTGTCAGCCTTGCTTTCTTCTGTGAAACACAAAAGAAGAAATTTTGAGATTTTGCTGTCATTTGGACCCCACTGACTAATTGTATGGGCAAAAACAGTTAAAGGGATAGTTCACCCAAAAATTGTCATTAAATACTCACCCTTATGTCGTTCCAAACCCCTAAGGAGCACAAATTAAGTTTTTTTTGATCAAATCCGAGAGCTTTATTCAACAATTTCTTCTCTTTCATGTCAGTCTTCGACATGCATTCACAAGAGTACCGTAGCGCATGCGTACGTTGCTGCTGACGCAGGAGCCGGCGTTCTGATGTGGCTGAGAAGAAATTGTTGAAAAAGTCATTGCTTTTTTTTTTCTTTGCGCACAAAAAGTATTCTAGTACCTTCATAAAATTTCGGTTGAACCACTGATGTCACATGGACCAAAGTAGCGATGTCCTTACTACCTTTTTGGGCCTTGAACGTGGTAGCTTCGTGTACAATTATTGACTGAACTGTTGTTGAATGAATGATGAAAGATTTTTTTTTTTTTTTCTGTTTTCGTAAAAAATAAAAAAATCAATTACAAAGACTTATTTATGAGAATAAAGGCATAATATTGTGAAAATAATCACATAAGTCTTTACAACAATAAAATAGTAACATTGTAAAATTGAAGTAATAACAGTTTTAAAAAGTCTATTGTTGTTTTAAAATCTAGTTTTAAGGTGACACTTATTAAGGTGACGCATTGCTGCCACACACATTTTGTTCCACTCAACTGTGTTGTATTAATGATATGTTATGTCAGTATAACAACATCTTTTCTCTTTAAAACATGTTTTCTTGTAATAACAAAATGTTATGTTGTTAAAACGACATCTAAAAACAAGATATGTTGTTAAAAAATGACCTCTGTCGTTTTAACGAGAAACATCTCATTATTACAAGAAACAACTGTCATTTTAACAAGATAATTATGTCATTTTTAACCACAACATCTCGTTTTTACGAGAAAAGATGAAGTTTTACTGAGATAATTATGTTGTTTTAATGACATAACATCTTATTTAAAAGAAAAATGTTAAAATGACATCTTGTCTCGTAATAACAAAATGTTTTCTTGTTAAAATATCTTTTCTCGTTAAAATAACATTTTTTTCTCGTAATAACCACATATTGTCATAAAAGTGACATAGCATCTCGTTTTTACGAGAAAAGATGTAAGTTTAACAAGATAGTTGTCATTTTTGCTGTGCACATATGTGCGCAAACATCTGACTGTGCGCTTACAAGCTGGCTTGTGCCACAGTACATGTTGCAAATTCAATTTAACTAGACATCTGTTGAGGCATTATTTTTTTCCAAAGTTAAATCAGTGTGAATTTATCAACTGAAAGAAATCTGATGGCATTCCAACCCCTATAATTTGTAAAGGCTTTTTGTCACTATGGATGAGTCACTTATTTTTTTCGCCATAGTTTCTGTGGTAGATAAACAACTCCATCGGCTACATGAATGTGTAAGTGCTTCATTCAGATCTTTACAATCGCACATGACACATAGTAATTTGAGATGTGAGTGTAACGAGATAGTAAGTTTAACAAGATAGTTGTCATTTTAATGACATCTCATTTTTACAAGAAAAGATTACGTTTTAATGAGAAAACTCCTCAAAACGAGAACAGATGTCGTTAAAACAACATAACATCACGTTTTTACGAGAAAAGATTCAATTTTAACAAGATAATTGTCATTTCAACGACATCTCATTTTTACAAGAAAAGATGACGTTTTAACGAGAAAACATCTCAAATGATACGAAAAGATGTCTTTAAAACAACAACATCTCGTTTTTTACGAGAAAATAAGTCGTTTTAATGAGAAAACATCTTATTACGAGAAAAGATGTCGTTTTATCAAGAAAAGATGCAATTTTAACAAGATAATTGTGATTTAAATGACATCTCGTTTTTACAAGAAAAGATGACGTTTTAACGAGAAAACATCTCAAAACGAGAAAAGATATCGTTAAAACAACATAACATCACGTTTTTTACGAGAAAAGATGTCGTTTTTGCGAGAAAAGATGCAATTTTAACAAGATAATTATGATTTAAATGACATCTCGTTTTTACAAGAAAAGATGACGTTTTAACGAGAAAACATCTCAAAATGAGAAAAGATGTCGTTTTTGCGAAAAAAGATGCAATTTTAACAAGATAATTGTCATTTCAACGACATCTCATTTTTACAAGAAAAGATGACGTTTTAACGAGAAAACATCTCAAAACGAGAAAAGATGTCGTTAAAACAACATAACATATTGTTTTTTACGAGAAAAGATGTAATTTTAACAAGACAGTTGTCATTTTAATGACGTCTCGTTTTTACAAGAAAAGATAACGTTTTAGCGAGAAAACATCTCAAAACGTTAAAAACGTTAAAAGAACATTACATAAAATGACATTGTTTCTCATTAAAAGATGTTGATTTAATGACATAACATCTCATTAAAATGACATCCTTTCCCCTATTAATGACATATTGTCAAAAATATCAAACGCAATTTCTACGAGAAAAGATGACGTTATTATAAGAAAAGATGTAGTTTAAATGGGTAAAGATGTCATTTTAATGAGAAAACATCTTGTTATTATGAGAAAAGTTTTAACGAGATAATTGTCTTTTTAACGACATCATCTTGTTTTTACAAGAAAAGATTTTGTTTTAACGAGAAAACATCTCATTACCAGAAAAGCGTTAAAACGTCATAACATCTCATTAAAATGGCATCTTTTCTCGTAATAATGACATTGTCATAAAAATTACATAACATCTCATTTTTACGAGAAAAAATGTTTTAACGAGAAAACATCTTATTACGAAAAAAGACGTTGTTTTAACGAGAAATTTTAATGAGATGTTGTTTTAATGACAACATCTCGTTTTTACAAAAAAGATGTCATTTCAACGAGAAAACATCACATAATTACGAGAAAAAATGTTTTAATGAGAAAAAAAATATTTTAACAAGATAATTGTTTTAATGACATCTTGTTTTTACGAGAAAAGATGTCATTTTAACGAGAAAACATCACATTATTATGAGAAAAGACGTTGTTTTAATGAGAAAAGATGTAATTTTAACAAGATAATTATGTAGTTTTAACAACATCTTACTTTTACAAGGAACGAAGGTGTTTTAATGAGATATTGTCATAAAAACAACATAAAAACGAAATATGTCGTTTTTATGACAATGTGCCATTATTATATTAGATTATATTTTGTTTTAATTACATCTTTTCACGACATAACATCTCGTTATTACGAGAAACAATGTAATTAATCAAAATATAATCTTGTTATTGCAACATAATTGAGTGGAAAAAATATGTGTGCCAAACATTTGTGCGAAAAATTTTGTAATATGATTTTGATGTACAATTTCCATGGTAATGCAATGTCTGATTTTAAAATGGTTTTTAAAGGATGAATTTTGAGATTTTAAGTTTTCAGTTGATATATAACTTCTTAAGATTTCTATTGCGTGATAGGGAAAAAGGCAACGAAGAAAGTCTTTTTGTGACAAAGGTCAGAACTCCTGTTATGATTAGATACATTTTTGAGGTGTACTCTTGTCATAAATTAATCTATTACTTTTCCTACATAATTTGTAACACAAAAGAGTGGTAAAATATCTATTTAGTAGTCGTAGACCTTGTCAACGATATATAGTTTGTCATGATTAGATTAGGATTTATTTGTAATATGGTGAAGTAAACCTAGGTGTCCCACAGAGGAAACGGTGACAGTTAAAGAGTTAAACTTAATATTTTTAGTAAGCTAATTTGGTAAATTGATACTGAATAAGAATTTTTTTTATTTCAAAAAACATTCCTGGCTGTTTTGTATAGTACCTGCTGTTCTATGCAACCTTCCAAAAGAATCCCAGCATTAGGAAGTTTACTTTTACCTGTTTATGCTCTCAGAAAGAAAGGTACAAAGCTGTCACTGTGCTCTAAGGTAAAAAAGCTAAAAGGTACGTCTTATTATTCGTATTTGGTACATATTAAAACTTTAAAAGTACATTTTAGTACTTTAAAAGTACGCATTAGTGCTTTGAAAGTACATATTACTACCTGAAGTGTACAGATTAGTACCTCTTTTTCACCCAGTGATAGTTTTGTACCTTTCTTCTGAGATACCTGACCATTACAGTCCGACTTCAGCAGATTGACCAATCAGCATCTTAAATGTTTGTTTCTCCCTCCCTCCTCCACATCCATCCCCCTGTCAGAAGCGCAGCACGCTCTCAGAACCTCAAATCTTCCAGCTCAATTCACAGCACTTCCGTGCATTTGCTCTGGAGTGTGCATTACTGTAGCCTCTGACTCTCTCCCTAACAAGGGAGCTGCTCTCTCGGTCTGCTTTAATGGGGGAAAATGAGAGAGCACAAGGCTCCAGCAGCTCTAAAAGAGATTGAGTCATCACCCTCCATTCAGCGCCACACTCATCCAATTTGGCCCCCTTTGTCACAGAGTGCAAAGGATTTTAATTGGTTGCAATGCAACGTCTTTTCCTCACCCTCTGCGAGGGCTCGCTTTTACCGGTTGAGGTCTTTGTGGTAATCACGGATGTTTTTGCGAGCTTGTTATGTGGCATGCAAGAAGTTGGATGTCGGATTGAGCACGCACACATACGCGGCTAGTCGTCCTTAGATCATCAGAGTGTTGCAAAGAGCTCTAAGAGTGACGAGCAGCTAAAATGAATCAGGCTCTCAAGACAGGGAGGCGAGGGAACGCATGAAAGGAGATGAAAAAACGACTCTGAAATGCCCCTCTTCCTTCTTAGTCTCACCCTCGTAAGTGTTGAGATCTTTATTACACTGAGAGCTGGGTAATATATTTGCAATATAATGTCGGCGTGATTTTGATGATGATATAAAATTAGGCATCATTGTGAATTAATGCACTCTTTATTTAGCCATCAAGTTTAAAGAGCGTGTCATTAGATTAGTTTTGCCATCCTTCCTGGTCTGCGACTCATGAATATAAGACGGCTGTGTAGTAATGTCTTAAACTCGAGTAGCAAAAAGCTTCAGAGTTGTTCAGTCAACTCATTTCAGTTCAGACGTTCTGCTTTAGTGAATAGATTTAAAAAAATGGATTTAGAGATTTGTTTGTCAGCACACACATACACTACCAGTCGAAAGTTTTTGAACGGTAAGTTTTTTTAATGTTTAAAGAAGTCTCTGTTATAGAAATTATAGAAATTAATACTATTATTTTGCAAGGGTGCTTTAAATGGATCAATGATGATAAAGACAGTTATAATGTTTAAAAATTCAGCTTTAAAATCACATTTACATTTTAAAATATATTAAAATAGAAAACGGTTATTTTAAATAGTAAAAATATTTCCAAATTTTACTCTTTTACTGTACTTTGGATCAAATAAATGCAGGCTTGGTGAGTAGAATAGACTTCTTTAAAAAAACATTAAAACTCGTACTGTTCAAAAACTTTTGAGTGGTTGTGTAGTTCATGGAGGTAACGGCGTAGCATTTGTCCACTATTGTTCAAAAGTTTGGGGTTAGTAAGATATGTATTTATTTATTTAGTAAAAATGATTTTTGACTTTAATTCAGCAAGTATGAGTTAAAAAGATCAAGGGTGACAGTCAAGAGATTTAGAATGTTACAAAAAAACTTTTAAATATATTCTTTGCTATTTTTTATTAATCAAGAATTCTGAAAAAATATGTATTATGGTTTTCACAAAAATATTAAGTAGTACAACTGTTTTCAACACTGATAGTAGTATAAATGCTTCTTGAGTAGCAAATCAGCATATTTGAATATTTCTATTTGATTTCTGAAAATTCATGTGCCTCTGAAGACTGGAGTAATGGCTGCTGAAAATCACAGAAATAAATTAAATTTTAAAATATATTAAAATAGAAAACTGATGTTTTAAATTGTAATAATATTTCACAGCATTACTGTATTGTAGTAAGATTTTTAAATTATTATTTTTTATTACTTAAAATTATTACGCTTATAAACATTTTAAATTACTCAACTGTAGTGGCTGTTTGGTTGAAGTGACATTCCTTCTGACTAAAAAAGTTTCATATAAAACACATTAATATTAATATTTGTAAATCTCAGATTTCATCTAAAAGCTAAAAAAGATCTAAACATATATTCAGTATATATATTTATTTGTCTGTATCACCCAGCCTTATTGTGATGTGTTTGTTTTGTGCATATGTCTGTGTAATAAATAGCTCAAAATTTCATTTTTGACGGGTTATTATGCATGCAGAATGTGTGTATGAGGTGTTTGGGATGTTTTGTGTCTCTGTATGTGTGTCTGTGTGTAGCTGTAGGGGGTTGATGAGTTGCTCTGTCTCCACTCCCACTGCTCAGGCAATCTTGTGATGAGACCGATGGCCTAATGCTTTGATTGACAGCTGTCTGTCATCTCTAGGGGGAGATGTCAGTCAGGCGGTTTGCTATCTGCCAGACCGCCCCGTCTGTGGTTCTTTTCTTTGCAGTCGGTGCTGCACAAATGCTTTTTATGTATGTGTGCATGTGCATTTCGTTTACTCAGAGCTCATTTTTCTTACTTCTCAATTGAGTCTAACTTTGCTGCACTTCACATGAACTCTTACAGCTTGGTGTGTTGTCTGCCTGTGCTGTCGGCTTGTTTTACGCTCTGTCTGTAGCTTACAGCATTGTTGATGCTTTGTGTCTGGAAAATGAAGCTCCTTATGTTTCTGTCAGCCCCCTCGCTCTGTGTTTTTTCCCCTTTTTCATTTCCCCCTCCCCAGTTTCCTGTCTATTTATAAGTTGGGTGAATAACAAGCTTGAATGTTTCTGCTTACATCTTCAGGGTTTTTTTTTTTTGGGTAGAATGTTTGGATAGATAAATAAATAAATATACAAACAAACACACCTCACCTTTAATTATTTACTTACTGTTTAATACTTTCTTCTGTCCTGCCTTGATATCCTGTGGCAACCATGAATTCAGTGGCTCCGTGGAGCTTTCAAAACATTGCACTGTTTGTTTGAGCCCCACACAGCAACACCCACTCAACCAATAATACGAGTTGGGGGTGGGGCTATTTGTAAGGCCAGCCAATGTAAAACTGTGTGAGAACAGTCATTGTTTTAATACCCTCTTCTATCCTACCTGGGTATGCTATGGCAACCATGAATTCAGTGGGGTTATTTATGTAAGCGATGTGAAAACAGTCATTGTTTTTCGCAACCATGAATTCATTGGCTCTGTGGAGCTTTCAGAACATTGCACTGTTTGTTTGAGCCCCAGCAGCGCTCATTCAACCAATGACACGGGTTGGAGGCGGGGCTATCTGTTAGGTCAGCCAATGGTGGATGAGTTTTTTTTTTTAATGTAAACCTGTGTGAAAACAGTCATTGTTTTTAATTCTTTCTTCTATCCTACCTGAATATCAGTGGCAACCATGAATTCATTGGCTCTGTGGAGCTTTCAAAACGTAGCCTTGTTTGTTTGAGCCCCAGGAACGCTCATTCAACCAATGACACGAGTTGGAGGCGGGGCTATCTGTTAGGCCAGCCAATGGTGAATGAGGGGCTTTTTTAATGTAAACCTGTGTGAAAACAGTCATTGTTTTAATGCTTTCTTCTATCTTACCTGAATATCCTGTGGCGACCATTAATTCAGTGCCTTTGTGGAGCTTTAAAACATTGCTCACTTAACCAATTACATGGTTTGGGGGCGGGGGCTATCTGTCAAGCCAGCCAATGGTTGATGAGTTTTTTGTTGTTGTTGTTGTTGTTTTTAATGTAAACCTGTGTAAAAACAGTCATTGTTTTTGTAGTATGGTGTTGGAAGTAGTGCAGAAATTGCATCTTTAAAGTCTTAATTCTGAGGTAAAAAAAATTATATTTCTATAGTGATGAAATTTGTCATTCATCACAGCTCTGTAAACGGTAGTCACAGATGCGGAGATGTACTTTTAATTTCAACTAAATTGCCAACTAAAAATCCCCACAGATCATGTTTTTAGGCCATTTGAAGTTTGATTTTGACTTGACAAAGTGGTGATATATAAGCATATGAGTTGTTTACTTACTTTTACTTTCTTCCCATTAATGCCATTATGTTGTTCAATCAGACTGATTTGAGAATTCAGAAAACACGCATGAACACAAGAGGTGGGATTTATCGCATGAACTAATCATAACGGATCATAACCAGTCATATGCTCCCTCAACCAATGACACACATTGGAGGCGGGGCTATCTGTTAGGCCAGCCAATGGTGGACGAGGGTTTTTTCTGTTAAATGTAAACCAGTGTGAATCTGTCATTGTTTTTGTAGTTTGGTGTTGCAGAAATTGCATCTTTAAGGTCATAATTCTGTGGTAAAGAAATTAGATTTCTATAGTGATGAAATCTGGAATTCAGTGCAAAATGCTCTTGACAAATCTGATTCATTTATTCTGCCTCCCGTCTCTGTTTGCTGTTCCTGCACTCGTTCTTTGCTCCATTTCTTTCTCTTTTTAAAAAGCCTTTTTCTCCCATTTATCTCCTTTTCCTCACCATTCACTGCTTTCTCATTCCCTCTCTTCCTCTCCTCCTCCACCTCTGCTTCCTCTTCCCTTCCTGCTTCCTTTCATTCCCCCGGTCTCTCTGTCCCAGGTGTACGTAGGGTGTTGTAATATCATTCTTTAGATGGAAATGTATATGACTTGCAGGCTTCAGTCCCTGCACCTCTATCTCTCCCTCCCAGCAGGCCGACAGAAATCCCCTCTTCCATATCCTCCTCCTTTCCCTCCCTCTATTCTATCCTTCCCTCTCTCTCTGCGATAATATAAATGATAATAGCAACTCTATCAACCTGCCCAGCTGGTGAGGCATACTGGGTAATGTGTACAACCATTTGTTTGTTTATTTCAGAATATTTTTTTTTATTTATTTCTTGGTGGCGGATTGTAAATGTGTACGTGTGGGGAATGCGCTGTGTACGTGTGCAGGTTTTTGTCCACGCTTTGTGGTGGATAATGTGGTGGACAAACATCCCACACATCTGTCTGCATATATATATATGGATTAATGCAGAGATATTTGTTTTCCAAAACCTAGTGAACTGCCTATGACCTACGTTAGCATTTGGCTAAGCTAACGGTAACCCAAAAAGCATAAGCAATCACACACAAATATTCTAAATTTTCACCTTTGTGCTGCATTGATGAAGAATTTGACTCCTCATCCTCTCGGAGCCTTGCAATAGATGTGTGTAAACAGTGTAATGCACACACACACTTTTCACCCTAACTGCAAGGTTAACTCAAACCTGCAGGCTCTGTGAGACTGCAGTGATATAGCAGTGGCGTATGTGTGTATGTTTGTGTGTTATCATGCATGACTTGACTATTTGGTCGCGTTCCTCACTGCCATTGCTGAGGGCAAGATCACATTTCACCCTGCCAGAGTATTGCAACCCAGCATCTTTCTCTTTTTTTCTCCTCCCTATATTTCTCTCTCTGACTACAGTCAGCAGTGTATCACTGCCAGTTGTCTGAAAATATTGCTAACTGGTTGTAATGAAAGAAGACACCCTCAGAATCTTTTTCTACTCTTTTTCACACAACAACAGTTCTTTAAGTGGATGTACTGTAAGCATTTAACAAAAGCGCCACGATTAGCCGGATGTAGTCGCTGCAGTGGCGCAAGCCAAAGACTCCGGCGCCAATAGAAGGAATTCTCTAGACAATAATGAGACGACTGAGGATGAGAGAGAGACTTACGCACTTATTCACAGGAAGATGTCCTGAGGGAGTGACGTGTGCCTGCCTGCACGCTCTGATAGCACACTGCTCCGTGCCAGACGGAGTTTCCAAAACGCCCCTGCTGAAAGATTCTGTGGCTCTGCCACTGCAAAAAAAGCCATGTTGGCTCTGTCTAGAGGGCAATACAGACTGCTCAAGAAATCCAGTGCTTCCTTACTCGTGACCACTAGCATGCTGCAAAGATAACTTTCTTTATTGGAATATTAAATATCAAAATAATGCTTGTTTTCCATTGGCAAATCAGTGTAATTTTAGTGTTATTTATGTACTACTATAGTATTCATTAATATTTTGAATTAGCTTTTATTTTTATATTTTCAGTTTTCATTTTAGATTTGTGACCCTGGATCACAAAACCAGTCATAAGGGTCAATTTTTCAAAATAGAGATTTATGCATCATCTGAAAGCTGAATAAAAAAGTTTTCCATTGATGTATGGTTTGTTACATTTGGTCGAGAAACAACAATTTGAAAACCTGGAACCTGAGGGTGCAAAAAAAATCAAAATATTGAGAAAATTGCCTTTAAAGTTGTCTAAATAAAGTTCTTAAAAATGTATATTACTAATCAAAAATTAAGTTTTCATATATTTACAGTAGGAATTTTACAAAATATCTTCATGGAACATGATCTTTACTTAAATTCCTAATGATTTTTGCCATAAAGGAAAAATCAATAATTTTACACCATACGGTGTATTTTTGGCTATTGCTACAAATATACCCCAGTGACTTAAGACTGGTTTTGTGGTCCAGGGTCACATTTGTGTTCAAAATTGTAAAAAAGAATTCTAAAATATTTCACATTTAACTTTTAAGATTAAGTTAGACAGAAATAAGTACAAAGAAAAATTAAGGTTTTAAATATCGCACATATTATACAAGTTATGTATAAGTTACAAAAGTTATAATTTAAAAATGTAATTAAAAAATGTGAAATGTATTAAATTATATACTTTTATGTATTTAGGGTACAAGCCTAAGCAAAACACAGGAATCAGCTAAATTAATCCAGAAATTTTTATAATGTCATTTCCATAAACATATTGGTGGTTATTTCATATATAATATTAGTGCTTTAATTTTATTAGTTAGTTGCTTTTGTTATATAATTTTATTTTATTTCAGTTTGCGAAAACAACTTTCAATAGACTTTGTTTTGGTTAACAGTAACAACACTGTGGCAAATACAGTTGAGGTCGTAAGTTTACATCCTCCTTTCAGAATCTGCAAAATGTTAATTATTTTATCATACAAAATGCATGTTATTTTGTATTTAGTACTGACCTGAATAAGATATTTCACATAAAAGATGTTTACATATAGTCCACAAGAGAAAATAATAGTTGAATTTATAAAAATGATCCGGTTCAAAAGTTAACATCCCCTTGATTTTTAATACTGACATATATGCAGCTATTGCAGAAGGTTCAAATGCTCACTGATGCTCCAGAAGGAAAAACGATTAAGAGCCGGGGGTGAAAACTTTTGAACAGAATGGATATTTTCGTTTAGTACTGCCCTTCAGAAGCTACGGAAGATTACATGTTTCCCAGAAGACAAGTCAAGTTAAATTTACCCTGATCTTCAAATTCAAAAAGTTTTTACCCCCCGGCTCTTAATGCATCGTTTTTCCTTCTGGAGCATCAGTGAGCATTTGAACCTTCTGTAATATGAGTCCCTCAGTTGTCCTCAGTGTGAAAAGATGCATCTCAAAATCATAGCCATTGTTGGAAAGGGTTCAAATACACAAAAGAATTTGTGCGACCTGAAAGGTTTTCTGAAGAACAATGGGCAGTTTAACTGTTAATGACAAGGGACTCATGAACAATTATCACTAAACAAAACAAAACAAAACCCAGCTGTGGATCATTCAGGTAAAAACACAGTATTAAGAATCAAGGGGGTGTAAACTTTTGAACCGGGTCATTTTTTATAAATTCAACTATTATTTTCTCTTGTGGACTATATGTAAACATCTTTCATGTGAAATATCTTATTCAGGTCAGTGCTAAAACATGCATTTTGTATGATCCTTCTTATTTTGCATGATTCTGAAAGGGGGCTGTAAACATTTGACCTCAACTGTATATGAAAATCAGTGCTATGTGCACGTTTACCTCATAGTGTTTGTGTATTCTGTGAATGCATATGTATGTGTGTTTGAAATGTTAACATGTAGCATAACACCCTAACCCATCTCACAGAGGTCAGTTCAATTGCACTGTCCAATTCAGAACATTGTAACCTTCAGTTTGATGCCTGCAGTGATGGAGTTACACTCAAAGCAGTTCATCTCCTTTCTCATTTCCTCCCACTTGGATGGGGTCAGACTGGCAGCAATCAGTTGCGAGTGTATCTTTGTGTGTGTGTTGTGCAGGGCGGTGTTAACTATGTTTGCAAGTGCATTTTTTTCAGAGTTGGAGTGGGAGGCAGAGCAGCAGTTTGGAGCTCTTTATACATTATTCATTATGGCGGGTAAGAAACAACAGCCTGGAGTAGAAACAGAGAGGGAGAGAAGCTTCTCTTACACCCAGTATAACCCATAAACTGTTATGTTGTGCCTCTCGCCCCTCTTGAGATTCTAAATCCATTTATTAGTGAATTAGGGGGTGTTTTTCTGCTTGGTTTTTTTTTTTCTTCACACACTCACGATGGGGTCCAGAAGTGTGAGAGCATGTTAAAAATCTGGGAAAGTTTTAGAAAATGTCTGGGAAGATTATTGAAAAAAATATGAAAGTTTAAAAAACACAAGTAAATATAAATTATTTTTAAAGCTGTTCTTAAAGCTATTGGGAATGCACATACTAAACAAAAAAAATCTTAGATTTTTTTGTTTAAGGATGTGGTTTCCATTTCTAAAACCTGCCTTATTGTTGAAAAATCCTCCGTTCATATTTTCTTTGTGGCCTGTGGTTTACCACATATACACTGCATTGTGCTAGATATGTGTCTAATGCAAGTGCAGGTTTGTTTTTTGTTATTTCCTTCCATTATTACTCATTTCCTGTCTTTTTCTACACTACACTGGTCAATAAAAGTAGCATAAAGGCCAAAAATAGAATGAAAAGAGGTCACACATCTGGTCAGGATTGAATCGTCTATACACAGTGTAGTCATAAAGCTGTCAGCTGTCTCGCACAGCATGTCACAGTACAGTTGTCCGTGATCTTTAATGAGCAGTGTAGCTGTCACTTTGTCTGAGATCAAAGGATTTTTACTGAGATATCTTAGTTTTATTTCATGCTAGTGTCTCGTGGGATGTCTGGAGTAGCGAGAAATGGAGAAGCAGGCTGAAAGAACAGCCTGAATGACAATAACCCTCATGCCTTTGTTTTAAAAGTGCCAGACACATGAAGAGGACAAGTACTGGCTTTGATCAGCACCACAAATTACACTTTAATTATGAATCGGGGTATACATGAAGATGTGACGGAGTGTGTTTTTGTTAGCATGTGCTACTGTGTGTGAGTAAAGAAAGGCAAGGAGGAATGTTTGTTTTGGTTCTCGGTTGATGTATGAGAGATTGAAAGTTTATGTCTTATTTGTCCAGTGCTTGTGTTTGTCATGATGGAGCTGTCAGGGCTCGGTGGGGGATTTTGAGTGGCAGCTCTCAGCTGTTCTGTCGTCGTTAATCATCTCTTAATCAGAACAGCAGTGGAGGAGGGACGGGAAACGCACTCGCACTCGCCCATCTAACTCAGTCTCTTACATTCAGACAATATGTATTTTGAGCCAACAACAGGAAATAGTCTTTCAGTTCAGACAAGGATAATGGATGCATCCGATATGCCTGTAACTGTATAGCAACCAAAAACAGTAAGTGTAGTATGCCCAAATTTCGTAAAACAGTAGGCAAAAATTACCCAGAGATTCTAAATTGCCTATGCACCTTATTCTTCAACGTGGAGGTAAGCCTATGGGCGAGACTTCCGGTTCATTAGCCGCTATAGGGAAATAACGACAAGAATAACAACATGCAGTAAATGGTAAAACTGTTCAGAATTAAGATAACACGTTAAAATAAAATGGTAGGACACACCGATTTGCAATATCAAGCTGCAAAATGAGCCGTTTTGTACAGCTGAAAATAGCTGAACACAGGTGAGACCAGAAGCCAGACTCTTAAAATTCACACGATTAATGCTTAAAAGAATGTGAAGTCGACTTAAACACCCACGTGATCTTATTTCTAAATGACAGTGAGAGAGAGAGAGCAAGAGAGCAAGAGAGAGCGAGAGCAGTTTAGGTATGAAACAGCTTCACAAACAGTCTTTTCAATCACACAGTATTATTTCTGTCTACAATCACTTATACTTAAATGTTTGTAGTTTGAATATTAATACCGATGCCTATGTTAGCAAAATTTGATAGTTGTTTTGTCATCTTTTGATGTATTTGTCATTTGATTGTGTTTGAATCATTCATAAAAGAGATTTGTTCAAAAATTCTGATTCATTCAGTAATGGAACAAGTGAAGTACAGTATTTATCATTCATTCAAACAGTTTTTTAAAATTAAACATTTCAACATTTCAAATGAAACATGTTTAATAGAATGAGGCAATTAATATTTTGTCACGGTCTCTAGTAAATTACTAATTAATTATTCGTAACGTGCAACTGTGAATTGTGTGAGGTTGTATCTCACAGATTTTACTTTTTCTCATAAATGTGAGTTTATATCTAGCTTTTTTCTTGCAATTTTGTCTTTTTTCTCAGAATTGTGTGATGTAAACATTTGTGACAAAGTCAGAATTGTGAGATTAAAACTAGCAATTCTGACCTTTTTCTCGCAGTTGTGAGTCTGTATCTCACAAATTTTACTTTTTCTCATAATTGTGTTTATATCTAGCTTTTTTTCTTGCAATTTTGACTTTTTTTTCCCATGCAAAACTCACAATTGTGAGTTATAATGTCCAATTTTGAGGGGAAAAAATACTGTTCTTTACAATTCTGTCTTTATAACACAAGACATAAACTTGAAAAAAGTCCAAATTGTACATTTGTGTCTTGCATATCTGACTTTATTTCTCAGAATTAGGACTTTATATTTTTCAGAATTGCAAGTTTATATCTCACAGTTCTGAGGGGAAAAGAAACACAATTCTGAGAAATAAAGATTTGTGAGATGTGATCTCCCAATTGCAAGAAAATAGTCAGAATTGTGAGGAAATGAAGTATCTTTTTTTTTCGGAAACAGGCTTCCATAGAATAGTGATCTCTGTTTAAAAAAAAAAAACGTGATTCTCAGTTTATCCATAATTGTGCAGCTCTAGTAAGCAATGCAATTCAAGTTGTAGGTCACATGACAGTACCAACATGGTGGTTGTATTATGTCTGGATTACCTTCATACTACACAAATTCATAAATAGAACATATTTTATAGTCACAAAATACATACTTTTTCAAATGTGGTATCTACTCGGATATGTATTTCATTCCATAAGCTTCTGTTTTTGATACATATCTTTTTCTTATCAGTAATATATATTAATCCCTATTGTGCCCCTACAAGAAAACTTGAGATATGTTTTCCAATACGAATATCTAAATGAAAAGCAAAACTATTAAGAGTTCTTTCAGATTTGAAATGTTTCTAGGTGTTGCTTTTAGGACAAACCTGACTTTTTTCTTTAGTAGTTATTTTAAAAATAAAATTCATGAACATTGCTACTAGAAATCGGAAACTGCTGTAAACTTAATTTTAAAAACATTTTCTAGAATAAAAATCTATTTTATGTTGTTTCACTTTAATAGTTAGTGTGTGTTGTTTTAAGGATGTTTAGATATTTGCAAAGAGTTTGCTCATAAATGTTAAATACTGTTCCTAAAGTGTTGAATTTGTATCTCAGAGTCTGCCTAACCAGCATTGTACACACAGTGGATGGATTTGACATTATTCTGACAGCAGGAGAGCGTCTTAATCAAATCTTTATCAGCGTGTTCAGACAGTTATCATCACCAATCTGTTGCACACTCAGGCAGAAGAACTTCAGCTCGCAGTTTTCTTTTAATTATTTACAGTTCTCTCTCTCTCTGTCTCTTTAGCGCCTTCCCAGGTTAACGAGCTGCGAGCGGAAAAGGTTGAGCAGCGCAGTGTGACTCTGGTTTGGAGGGAACCCGCCGTGTATCCCAACAGCAGCCGCACTGAATACGAGATCAAATACTATGAGAAGGTACAGTTATATTCTCTGTCCTCTCTACTAAAGCGCCGAAACTGTTATTAACCTGCACGCGTGTACAGCCACACTAAACAGCAGGCTCCCACAGGTCTGTAGCTCATTGATCATTCAGTCAGATGCAGTAGCTGGTTTAAAACATGTAGCTACCTGACAGTGATGTCTGATCGAACTCCTGCCAGGATTGAGAGAAAAAAAATCTCTCTTGCACAATAATACATTTCTTATGAACACTGAGTGAGTTCACATATAAAATCTTAAACACCTCATAGTTCATAACCAGATAGCATGTAATGTAAATGACTAAAAAAATGTCTGACTGTATATTTCTGTTCCTTCAGGACCAGAAAGATCAGAGCTATTCGACGGTGAAGACGGCCGCCACCAGAATCAGCGTCAACAACCTGAAACCAGGCACCACCTATGTCTTCCTCATCCGTACCTGCTCCAGCCCAGCACTTTCTTTTCTTTCATCCTCTCCTCTTTCTTCTTCTTCTTCTTCTTCCTCTTCCTCTTTGTCTCCATCTTCCCCGTCTGCTTCCTCTTCCTCCTCCAGCCCTGTGGCAGCTGTGTCGCCCCCTCCGCTCGACTATGGGGCGTACAGCGCACCGCTGGAGCTGCAGACGCTCGGGGAACGTGAGTGTCTCTCTTTGTTTTAGAAGAAAGAGTGTATGTGACAAGAATGTGTGGTGCAATTATTTTTAGGAGCAATATAAGCAGCCCCGCAAAAACATGTTGTGAACTGTACTTTTTTTTAGTTTGTTTCATATACAAAACATGTTGGCTTTACAGTGAAACAATGACTTTAAAGTGCAAATGCTTGCTGTCATCTTTAATTTAGGAGGGCGCATTCATATTGAATGAACACTTTGGAAGGACTTTCACATGTGACCTCGTAATGCTCCTTCATTGTAGCGCACAAACAAGTATTTGAACAGCTTTAGATTATGCAGAACAAAGCAGCCATGTTTGGTGCCTGGTTGCAAACCATTTGGACTGGATGAGTCTCGTTCCAGATCCTGTCTGGTATCGTTCCACTGTGCTTTTGCTCCTAACAGCTTGGGGTTTTTCTCAAATGTGAAATGCTCCGCTAGGTTCAAAATGGTTGATTAAATCGGATAGTAGAGAATTTTTCTCTTCTAAGCCCTCAAAAAAATTGTTTTAGCTCTAATTGCATGCTCTGAAGTATGGAAGCCTGGAACTTTTTATCTTTTTATTTGCGACTTTTTATCTCGCAATTGCGAGTTTACATCTCGCCATTCTGACTTTTTTTTCTCAGAATTGTGAAATATAAACTTGCAAATGTGAGTTGTGAAGTCAGAATTGTGAGATGTAAACTCACAAGTTTGACTTTTTTTCTCAGAATTGCATGGTATGAACTCGCATAAGTTATAAAGTCAGAATTGCAAGATATAAACTCACAAATCAGATTTTTTTTCTCAGAATTGCATGGTATGAGCTCGCTACTGTAGATTACAAAGTCAGAATTGCGAGACATAATCTCTTAATTCTGAGAAATAGTCACAATTCTTGGAAATAAAGTCAGAATTGTGTGGTACAAACTTGCAATTTTAAGAACATCAGCCTTTTCCCCTTAAAATTGTTGAGAAAAAAAATGTGAGAAAAAAAGTCAATATTGTGAGATATTTTTTTTTTTTATTCAGGAATCTGGCTTCCATAGTAGAGTCATGCATGTTTGTTTTTCCAGTTATTTAAAATTACATGTAAAAATTTAATTTTTATATTATGTAATATTAATTTAATTATATTCATTATATTATCGTTTAATGTGACTTCAAAGTGTTATGATTAGGACTTTCAGTCATACAATATTTTATTGTGATTTTAAATATTTTTAGTACTCATTTTTGTAGTTAGTGTATTAAGGAAAGAAGACTGAATAATAGGCCTTTGTGACTGATATTTATAGCATAAATAAAAAAAAAAAAAGAGTTTGAGGTCAGTAAGATTTTTATAGGATTTACTTTTATTCAGCAAGGAATAAATAAATAAGGAATAAATATATTAAATGTGACCATAAAGATGCATACGTTGAAAAAAAAAAATGCATTTTTAACTGTCTTTTCATCGAAGAACCATGACAAATCTACAGAAATATTAAGCAGCACAACTAATTTAACTAATTAAGCAGCACAACTAATCACTGATATTAAGAAATTATTCTTCCACATATAATTCCACATATTAGATTGATTTCTGAAGGATCAGGTGACACTTAAGACTTGAGTAATGGCTGATGACAATTAAGTTTGCATCACAGGAATAAGTTATATTTTAAAACAGAAACCATTATTTAATTTTGTAATATTTCACAGTATTACTGTTTTTTTCTGTATTTTTGATCAAATAAATGCAGCCTTGATGAGCATAAAAGACTTCTTTAAGAAACATTAAAGGTCTTACTGATCCCAAACTTTTAAATAGCAGTCTACATTGTAAAATAGATTCAAATAGAAAAAAACTATTTTAAATTAGAATATTTAAAAAAAGTAGTGTTCTTACTGTTTTTGATGAAATAAATGCCGCCTTGGTGATCGTAAGAGACTACTTATGTACTGTAAATATAAATTATATATTGTATAAATTAAAGTATGGTATTATAGTCCTCTTCCAGAACAAAAATGTACAGATAATGTACTCACCGCCTTGTCATCCAAGATGTTCATGTCTTTCTTTCTTCAGTTGTAAGGAAATAGTTTTTTGAAGAAAACATTTCAGGATTTTTCTCTATATAGTGGACTTCTGTGGTGCCCAGAGTTTGAACTTCCAAAATGCAGTTTAAATGTGGCTTCAAACGATCCCAAATGCGGTTGTAAACGATCCCAGCCTAGGAAGAAAGGTCTTATCTGGCGAAACGATCGGTTCTTGTCTTGCTCTGCCTGAACTGTTTTCTTCCGATTCATGACAGTTAGCGTATGTCGAAAAACCCCCATCTCATGTTCTTCCTCAACTTCAGAATCATCTGTTTTACTTTTTTGTTAAGGGTGTTTGATCTTCTTTGCATGTTCACTTTGTAAAGACTGGGTCGGTACTTCTGCAGCGATGTAGGATGATTTTGAAATGATTTTTGAAGTTGAGGGAGAAAATACGAAGTTTTTCGACATACCCTAACTGTCTTGATCCAGAATACACAGAGTTCAGGGAGAGAAAGACAAGATGAGCGTTTGAGATTAAAAAGTATATAATTTGTATTTTTTTAATGAAAATAACTGATCATTCGAGAGGGGAATAACTGCACACTGGAGATCCCAAAATGGGGGTGGGAACTTCAAAATGGGGTGGCCGCTCCAAAATAGGGCGTGGCTTCCTCCCTTTGACAGACAGGCACATGACACGCATGTGCAATTTTCCCCCCAGTCCACTTCAGCGCAAACTCCACCCCACAGCTGATTTTAAAGATTTTATTGGATGTGTCAATCACAGTGTTGATTTCCTACACTACGCTACACAAATGCTAACCCCTAAACCTACCCCACACCTTACCCTAACCTTAACCAGTGACATTGACTGCATGGCGGGATTGGCGCTGAATAGCGTGGCAGATAAACTGTTAATAAGATTATGCGATATGAGATTATGCGATAAACTGTTAATAAGATTATGCGATATGAGATCGCCGGGCGTTCTGTAACTCCCAGACTGGACCTCACCGGAAAATTGGACCTTTTTAGTTACATCCAGTGTCACTACCTCCTCCTACCCTGCGAATTTCAACCCCCAGGACGCCCCCATTGCTTACAACAAAGCGATAGATTAAAACCTGTCCCCTGCGCTTCACTGGGACGGTTCGCAGGAGAGCTCGTGGGTGATTCCCGTTTATATCATTAACCACTGGCTACGATTTTTGGGGCTCAGTTCTCACTGAGCATATTTATTTATATAGATAGTTTATTTTATTTGAGATAAACTACAATCAGTGTTTAATTTATAAAGTTTAGTTTTGAAATGTAAGTCAATAACAATAGGCTGAAGCCAGAGCCAATGAGAAAAGTCTTTGCACGACAAGACCCCGCCCCATTTTGGAGGTTCTGCCCACTTTTGGAGTTCCTGCCCCATTTTGGAGATCTCCGGTCTGCAGTTATATATACTTGGATCGTTTCGCTAGATAAGACACTTCTTCCTCGGCTGGGATCGTTTACAACCGCACTTGGGATCGTTTGAAGCCGCATTTAAACTGCATTTTGGAAGTTTAAAATCGGGGCACCACATCAGTCCATTTATATGGAGAAAAATCCTGAAATGTTTTCCTCAAAAAAACTAATTTCTTTATGACTGAAGAAAGAAAGACATGAACATCTTGGATGACAAGGGGGTGAGTACATTATCTGTCCATTTTTGTTCTGGAAGTGGACTCCTCCTTTTAAAAGTGCTCACATTCACAAATGCAAACACAAAACTAAACAATTAAGTAATACTCTAAAACAATTTTACTCACAATTTATTGACTTATAGTAATATTGTATGTGTAAAGATTCATTTGCTGCTGTCTTGATGTCCTCTACTGGTGAGGCTGATATTTCACTTGTTGAGTTTCAATGATAATTACATTTCACAGAAGAAGGAGTGCCAATAAGTTTACCCTTGTTAAATGTCCCATCTGACTCTTAAAAGGGTTTTTCTCCATTATTTACTGATAAACAGCTGCTTTACTAGGGATCATCCTTCCATTTGAAATCCAAAGTGTTTTTCAGTAGCTGAAAGTAGTTTCTCAGCGTCCAGATGGATGGAGTGGGACCATTTGGAGGAAAGTTATAACTTTTTAACTCGCAAAAATGTATCCCCATTAGGATCCTATCAAAATAAATAAGGAAAGACTTCAAAGATCAATCTTCTTGTCAAGCTCCAGTGCTTCTAGAGCACTGATAATGGCTTGTGCCATCATGAATACTAACCAAATCTTTTGTTTGTCTTTGTTGTGCAGTGGCCCTGGCCTCCAGTGAACAGAGTCCTGTGGTGATCATCGTGGTGGTTTCGGTGGCTGCTCTCATCATGTTACTCACTCTTGGAGTTGGATTGCTCATCTGGAGAAGGTATGACTGCTATTTCCGTGCCTTTTGCAAAGACTGACCCATCGAATGCTTTCTTGTGCAAATTCGAAAGGTTTCCAGTCAGTGATCCTTTGCATGTTCAAATCTGGCCCGTCAAACATCATTGGATCTTTTTGTTTTTGGATGAACTATCCCTTTAACTGAAATAGGATATGGTTGCACATTCAATACGCCTCCCTAACGGCGACCTGACAGTTGCATCAGCGAAAGCCTTTTTCTACTTCCATGGTCTGCGAAATCATCCATTAGAATGAATCAAAACACATTTTTAGTCCATCTCTCACATACACAGATGCGCAAACTCATCCGTCATCCCGCAGGAGAGCGTGAAGCCTCGTTCCTCTTTCTGAGAAGCACAATGCATTGTTAGCTTGTTTGACGGGCAGCGCAATCGCTCAATCCAATTTCGTCATGATTGCGAGACGTGTACACATGTCGCGTGTGTGTTTGTAAAGGCAGCCTCTCCCAGCGGGGAGTGAAGGTTGGGAAATATGAAGAAAGACATGCCTTCTGCTCCTGTATTGTTATTTAGACAGATCTCTCTCTCGCTGATCACATAGACAACAAAACCGTCCCACATGCACAGAAGTGCTGCCGCGATGCACACGGGCGGATATATGCAGTACGTGTTTTCACAAGATCATCAAGTTTTTCCACAGAGGGACATAAAAGAACTGTATAGTCGTCGCTGTGGTGCAGTGGGTAGCGTACGTCTTGTGATGCTCATGTGGATGGTGTGGGTTGAGATATGTGAAATGTCCTGATTCAGTTATCCATTTACATTTTAGTGGCATGTACAAAAAAAAAGTATTACGACCAAAAAAATGTGTCCTCGTTAATTAAATTAGAAGATTATCGTAATAATGGCTTTGCAATGAGTTGAAATTTTGAAATGTGAGTATTTTTGTACTTTCATCATGACAAAAATATTACCACTTACATTATGACTTTATTGATTGTTATAATTATGACTCGTCATTTTGGCTTTTATCATAACTGACTTTCATTGTGACTTTCTTGTAATTTTGACTTTTTCAAAATATTACTAATTTATTCTTGTAATACTATGATTTTGTGATAATTGACTCAAAATATTGTATTATAATACAGTATTATTAAATATTATCAAAAACTGTTTTTATAATTTATGGTATTTTTAGCTGTTCAAAATATTACTACTTAATCTTGTAATATTATGATTTTGTCATAATTTACTCAAAATCTTATATTATATTGGCACTTATAACATAATGTTATAATTATGACTTTATCATCAAGTCAGTTAACTTTTCTCGTGACTTTATTGTAATTTTGACTTTATTTTCAAATATTACTACTTTAATCTTGTAATGTTATGATTTTGTCGTAATTGACTCTGAATATTAAATTATGGTAGAATATTAGGAAATATAATCAAAAATACTTTTATAATTTATTGTGATTTGGACTGTTCAAAATATTGCTACTTTAATCTTGTAGTTTTACCAGATAATTCTCAAATCTTTATTGTAATTTTGACTGATTTTTCAAAATATTACTACTTTAATCTTGTAATATTATGATTTTGCCATAATTGACTCAAAATATTATCTTATAATTATGACTTGCAATTATGTAATCTTGTAATTATGACTTTGTCATAATTGACTTTCATCGTGACTTTATTGTAATTTTGACTTTATTTTTTAAAAATTACTACTTTAATCTTGTAATTTTATGATTTTGTCGTAATTGACTCAAAATATTGTATTATGATACTTATTAAAATATTATCAGAATGACTTTTTTCATTCTCATTTGGACTGTTCAAAATATTACTACTGTAATCTTGTAATATTATGAATTTGTCATAATTTACTCAATATTTTTATAAACTTTTTATAAAAAAACCTTTTTGTATTTTTACTTTTTATATATTATTATAATATCATATGGGCACTTCATGACTTATAATTTAGACTTTTTCAAATTATTACTATAATTTTGTGATGTTATTATTTTGACTTGTAATTATGTAATCTGTTATATGGCTTTATCGTCATAATTGAAATATTACTACTTTATTCTTGTAATATTATGATCTTATATATTATAATACAATATTATAATATATTATCAAAAACTACTTTTGTAATTTATTGTGATTTGGACTGTTCAAAACATTACTACTTTAATCTTGTAATATAATGATTTTGTCATAATTTACTCAAAATATTTTTTATAAACTTTTTATTAAAAAAACCCTTTTATATTTTTACTTTTTATACAAAAATATTTTTTAAACTACTTTCATAATTTATTGTGCATTGGACTGTTCAAAATATTACTTTATTGTAATCTACATTTTTTCAAACTATTACTACTTTGATCTTGTAATGTTATAATTGACTTGTAATTATGTAGTTTTGTAATTGACTTTTTACCATTACTTTATTTTAATGTTATCTTTATTTTTAAAATATTACTACTTTAATCTTGTAATATTGTGATTTTTGTCATAAGTTACCTCAAAATATTATATTATTATACTATATTATAAAATATTATCAAAAACTATTATTATTCATTGTGATTTGGACTGTTCAAACTATTCTTTAATCTTGTCCTTTTACCACTTTATTGTCGAAGGCTTTATAATATAGGAGATTATTTTCATAACAGTATGATTTTACTCTCTTAATGCTATGACTTTTTTACATTTGTAATATTGTTGTAAAGGTATAAGACAGAATCTGCCTTTTTTTTTTGCTTTTTTTTTTTTTTGCTTTTTCTGCACTGATTTTTGAATGAATTTAAACACGGTAAGGTGTTAAATAGAGCTGAGAATGATGCAATCTTAAAATCATATCACAAAAAAAAATGAAAGACATATAGGATGCATAACCATTCATGAATGATGGTTGTTCCCATTTTGAGGATATCTATGGATCTTTCTTCTGCATTTTGCACGGACAGATTCCATGTCATGTGCGCACAAGAACACAGGTGTGACATGCTCTAATGGATCTCTGTGCAGCTGTGGTGTCAGGGGAGGGAGTGGCAGACAGAAAGCACACGCTCCTATAGCTCTCCATTAATCAGTCTGATGAGAATGGATTATATTGAGCCGGTGTGAAATGGTTCTCATTCATTCTCAACCACACACAACAGAGTGACAGCCGAGCCTCTGTCAATCACACACACACACACACACAGTCTCTTTCATATGCACCCACAAACTTTATCATCACCTCAGACATCAACACACAATCCAGTTGCATGTCGTCTAACACTGAAAAGAGCGGATTTATCGACTAGTCTCTGATAAAGGGGTTTATATTGATGAATGAGGTGTGTGAGAGGCTTATTACAGACGTAGGCATATATCAGGTGTGAAATTGTATTGGACAAAACAGAAAATGGCTGACGGCTCAGTGAGTTTAGGCACAAGCCGTGCTTGCCTGTAGTAGTATGTTATCAGCAACTGTTTGTTGAAAGAAATATGCATTAAAAAGCCAAACTGCATAGAAATAAAACATGCAATATATTGATTTTTGTCATCTCTATTAAGTGCTTTCCCCCTCTGCCACAATAATATTGTAGTGTATGTCTAAGTTAGTGTTTAATTCAGTTAATAATTGGCATTTTATGTACATTTTTGAACATCTAAATCTTTATATACCAATATTCATGCATATGAAAGCAGTCTTTCATCTCTCTCAGGTTGTGTGACTCATTGTTCTGTCAAATCAAATTGCTTTGTGCAGGATTTGTTTTTGTGGATCCATTTAGTCCCAAAAAGCCTTGAATTCTGGGTACTGTTTTTTTCTCATTCTATTTCAGGAATAGCATCTTTTATTATTAATAATACTCAATTACTGACATGCGTACACACACGGTCAGCGGATTATTGGTATTTGTGGACAGCCTTTCTTCCGGCCCCTTATGTACATTTAATATACTTGCGTCATCTGAAGCCAGTGGGCTGTGTGTCATGTGACTGTGTTTGAAATGAAATGCTAGCATACTGCCTGCTGTTAGAAAAAAAAAAAATAGTATGTCAAGTTCACAATAGTGTGCAACAGCTGGGTTCTGGAAGTAAAAAGACCATTCATTTTGTCTATACGGGAGTTGATTTTAACAATACCTTGAATCATTAAAGACAGAACTACTGTGAGTTACAAGGCTGTTAATCAATGGTAAATGCATTATTTCATTATTTTTTTTTAAATAATCTGGTTTAACAGCAGAACGCTTGGTGAAAACTACATTACCCATGATTCTGCAAAGAAATCTCGAACAATCAGAGAATTACAAGAAGTAAATCATGCCAAAAGAACGCTCCCATATATCTTTCTTTCTATCTATCTATCTATCTATCTATCTATCTGTCTATCTGTCTATTTAGTCCATGCGATCGCATTCCAAAATAAAAGTTTTGGTTTACATAATATATGTGTGTGTACGGTGTATATTTATTATTAATATATAAATAATACACTTACGAACAGTATATATGTTGAAAATATTTACATGTATATATTTATATTCATAAAATGGATATTATATATATAAATATTTTTAATATATAAACATAAAATATACATACACATACATATATATATATATATATATATATATATATATATGAAGAGTTCAGATGCAAAACCAGCTAAAAGCCATCTTGGTCAAAAATGGGACAGTGATACTGAGTGAATGCTCCTGACACATATTATACGTCCATCGAATACTTTTACTTCAAACTCACTAAATTTCAGCCTCAGCCCAATCAGAAGTACCAGTACTTACATAGAAACCTATACAAATTAGCCAGAAAGAAATGCTAATTTTAAAGAAATACGTCAGATGGATTTAGGGGCTTTTGCATCTGAACTCTTCATATATAAATATGAAGATATATAAAAAATGATGATAAAAAAATAAAACCTTTGCTCAATTTTATTTTTAATTTTTTTTAAACTTAAATATTTATATATATATATATATATATATATATATATATAATTTAAATTAAAAAAAAAAATTAAAATAAAATTGAGCAAAGGTTTTATTTTTTTTTATCATTTTTTTATGGCTATTGCTACAAAATACCCACACTACTTAAGACTTCAAACCTTTGATCATTTTTATTTTTAATTTCGTTTTTTTAATATTTTTAGGTTTTCATTTGATTTAGATGTTAATATATATATAGCCAAAAAGACATTGTATGAGTCAAAATTATTGATTTTTCTTTTATGTAAAAAATCATTAGGAAATAAAGTAAAGATCATGTTTCATAAAGATATTTAGTAAAATTCCTACTGTAAATTTATCAGAACTTAATTTTTGATTAGTTATATGCATTAGTAAGAGCTTCATTTGGACAACTTTAAAGGCGATTTTCTCAATATTTAGATTTTTTTGCACCTTCGTATAGTCGTATCTTGGCCAAATATTGTCCTATCCTAACAAACCATACATCAATGGAAAGCTTTTAGATGATTTCGAAAAATTTACCCTTATGACTGGTTTTGTGGTCCATGGTCATATATACACAATATGGGATTGTAATTATTTCCCTTTTTAAAGCTATTAAATACACAGTCTTGTACCTTTGTCTTTTGTGATTTTTCAAATACTTTTTGCTTTAATTCATAGTTTGTAACCATTTATAACTCTATAAAAGAGACATTTTTTTAATCCCTATGGGGAAAAAAATAAAGGGAAAAATATTTCTAGACCCAAGGCTACTCACAGGCTACAGCAAAGAACGTTTCAAGTTATGCTTTGTTGATTGTGTTATCCAGTTTTTCATCATCACAGAGATGATTATTTATTGTTTTTATTTTCAATTTTGTGTAAAAATGTCTTGCCAGCCCAATCAGGTTCAACTGTTCCTGTAATTTAGTGTTTTAGATCTGTTTTAACTCTGTTAGATGCCGTTTTTGTATATCTGCGTCTCAGGTCTGATTACAATCTCCTGCAGAGTGTTTTCATCCACACACACACACATACACAAAGTTCTAATATGTTGTTCTCTGCGGTCGCTCCTTCCTGTCACTCCTTTCACTTTCCACTCACCTTCACTCTTCTCTTCACCCACCCCTTCTTTCCTGTCCTTGTCTATTGATGCAGACCATCATAATAGCTCAGAATCTCATACAAAACTCTAAAAGAAAGGGTAAATGTTCTTTTTTTACTCCTCACTGGTTTTGAGGGCTATTTGTCCTAGTATTTTTGTCAGAGAATAACTTTTAAAAGGATAGTTCACCTGAAAATTGACATTTTGTCATCATCTATGACAAGTGACAAGTGACAAGTGTTACTATAATTCCTTTTAAGTAGGTTAGAAGTCAGGTGGCGTGATAGGAAGCGATGTCATCACTTTAGTGACAATAGTGAGAAGACTACTCTCAGGCCCTTCCTCCCTCTCTTCCTTTAGTGGCTTCTCCAGACCCTCCAATGTAGCTCCTACTCGCGTGGTGCTGCTCTCTACCTCCTTCTCTACTCTTCCTCCTCCTCCTCTTCCTCCCTCCACGCAGCTGTCTCCCAGGTACAGGCATGCCTGCGTTTCTCCACTAACCCTTCTCCCTTGCTGCTGCCTTTCTCTTCATCTTCCTTGTCCCATCTGTCTCACCACTCCATTTCCTAACAGAGGCCGTGTTTACACCTGTATTAACAACCGTAACAGGTGGTTAGCTTAGACTAATTGCATGAGCATTTTGTTATTTTGAAGTCAACAAATGCAACTTTTATGTGCTGAACGTGGTCTGTCTTACTGTATATTGATGTCGGGCAGAACAGAGATGTTCTGAGGACTTTGTATGGGGCTTTTTCATTTAATCCGATTTAACATTTTCTTTTAAAGCCACTGGGCGAAAGTTTAAAACTCTTTTTGTAACAAAGGGATGATGGATAGCTAAGTGGATGGTTTTTGCTGTCAAATCAGGATGGATTACTGTTTACTTGTACTTCTTTTACTTGTTAAGCAGCCAAGATCTAAGGAAAGTAATATGTAATTAAACTTTATTTTAAAAGTCAATATTATTAAGAAAAAAAAAAAATATATATATATATATATATATATATATATATATTATATATATTATATATATATTATTATTATTATTGTTGTTGTTGTATTGTTGTATTATTATTTATTGTAACTGCTAATTCGGTGTAATGAAAGTGAACTGTTAAACTTAGAAAATGCTAATAATAATAATTATAATAATAATATTATAATAATATTTATTAAGAGAAACAAGAGTTAGATGGACCATTTTTATGGCACGTTTTTTGTCATTTTACACTGAATTAGCCGTTACAATAATAATAATTTAATTATTAATAATCATTATTATTAAGAAAAAAACGAGTTAGATGGAACATTTTTGTGGCACATTTTTGTCATTTTGTTATTTTACATTAATTAGCATTTACAGTAATAATAATAATAATATGTATTTATATTAATAAATAATATTTATTAAGAGAAATTAGTAAGGTGGACCATTTTTATGGTGCTGTTTTTGTCATTTTGCACTGAATTAGCAGTTAAAATATTAATGATAATGATATTATTGTTAGTAGTAATAATGATGATGATAATAATAATTATAATATTTATTAAGAGAAATAAGTTAAAATATTAGTAATAGTAGCAGTAGTAGTATTTTATTTTATTTTATTAGTAGTAATAATAATGATGATAATAATAATATTTATTAAGGAAACAAGTTAGATGGGCCATTTTGGCGCTTGTCATTTTACACTGAATTAGCAGTTATAATAATAATAATGCAGTTATTATAATAATAATAATAATAATAATAATAATGTATTTTCTAAATAATAATATTTACTAATAGAAACAACAGCTAGGCCATCTCATAGTGCTTTTATCATTTTACACTGAATTAGCAGTTAAAATATTATTGTTATTAATAATAGTAGTAGTAGTAGTAGTAGTAGTAGTAGTAGTAGTAATAATACTAATAATTATTACTATTTATTAAAGAGGAACAAGTTAGGTGGCCCTTTTTTTTTTTCATTTTACACTGAATTAGCAGTTATATAATAATAATAATAATAATAATAAATATGGCAGATACTTTTATCCAACGCAACTAACATTACGTTGAAAGTTTAATGTGTAATGCATTATATCTTTTTTTTTTTGTGCCATTTTGCGCACATCATATTATAGGTATATATTTTGTCAGTTCCTGCATTTCCTGGGAGTCAAACCTATTAACTTGTGTTGCTAGCACCGTGCTCTACTTTAAGCATCACAAAAACATTTTGGACCCCGTTTACACCTGTATGAATCGCCATCCAACAGATGTGAGGTGTAAACATGGTCAAAGAGCTCAAGTCCCAGCAGTCTGTGTATAGCCTCTCCTACCTGCATGTTTCTTTCTCTGTCCGACGTCTGTCTTAGAGTAGATTGTGAATGCTCTAATCAGATGCCTGCCAGCACACACTCATAAAAGTTGAAAGTCTGTTTGGTGTGCGTCCTCTTTCTTCTCAAACAACAGCACCCGCTCTAGCAAATAACCTGAAGTCTCCAAAACCTTGTCAGTGTTCTCCTTTTGAGTGCTTTTCCACCCCTGCTGTGCGTGTGTGTGTGTCTCTATTCTCTAATCCCTCCCGTGGTGCATGTCTTTCCCCAATGTCTCCGTGTCACACTAATCCACGACGTAAAATCGGCCAAATGCCATCAGATCCTGCGGCGGCCTGATTCTTCTCGCACTCACGCTATGACTATGTCAGAGCAGCGGTTCACCAGGAAATCTCTACATTTACACAGTGTGAACTACAAACCTGAGATAAAACATCATGCATACTTTTAAACGAATGATTTTGGCTGAAAAGAAGTCTTAAAGGGATAGTTCACCCCAAAATGAAAATGAACACAATCACAGGCTTTCTTTCCAGTGTAATGAATGCGAATGACTCAGAAAATGACATAAAAGCACCATAAAAGTGATTCATATGACGATGGTTTGATCTTTTGATGGAATATAATTGTATAAGGAACAAATCAAAATTTTAAGCTGTTATTCACCAAAAATGTAGCACATTCATGGGAGTTCATAAGAAAAACAGCAATGATTCACTCATGAATCAGGCATTCAGATCTTTTCACTGAATTGCTTGACAAAATCTGTGTTAATGATTCATTTTTTCTGAATCTGGTTCTCACTGAATGGGACAATTATTTGCTATTAAGATTTCAGTTTGGTCTGTTTCTTTTATGGTGTTTTTATGGGTTTAATCTATAAAGTTTATTTTTAAAGGAGAAGTCCACTTCCAGAACAAAAATGTACAGATAATGTACTCACACCCTTGTCATCCAAGATGTTCATGTCTTTCTTGCTTCAGTCGTAAAGAAATTGTTTTATGAGGGAAACATTTTAGGATTTTTCTCCATATAATGGACTGATATGGTGCCCCGAGTTTGAACTTCCAAAATGCAGTTTAAATGTGGCTTCAAACGATCCCAGCCGAGGAAGAAGGGACTTATCTAGTGAAACGATCAGTTATTTTCATTTAAAAAATACAATTCAAATACTACTTAATCTCAAACTGAACTCTGTGTATTCAAGACCATTAAGGTATGTCGAAAAACTCCAATCGTATTTTCTCCCTCATCTTCAAAAATCATTTTAAAATCATCCGACATCACTGCAGAAGTACCGACCCAGTCTTTGCAAAGTGAACATGCAAAGAAGATCAAACACCCTTAACAAAAATGGTAAAACAGCGATATAGGACGACTTTGAAGTTGAGGGAGAACATGAGATGGGAGTTTTTTGAAATACCTTAACTGACATGAACCGGAAAAAAACTGAGTTCAGGCAGAGCAAGACAAGATGAGCGTTTGACATTAAAAAGTATGTAAACTCTATTATTTTTATAAAAATAACGGATTGTTTTGCTAGATAAGACCCTTCTTCCTCAGCTGGGATCATTTACAACCACATTTGGGATCGTTTGAAGCCGCATTTAAACTGCATTTTGAAAGTTCAAAATTGGGTCAAAATGTTTTCCTCAAAAAAACAATTTCTTTACGACTGAAGAAAGAACAACATTGAACATCTTAGATGACAAGGGGGTGAGTACATTATTTGTACATTTTTGTTAGTGAAGTGGACTTCTTTAAAGCATTTAACATTTCTCAATTGGTAAAGAAAGTTCATTATTGGGTGAACTAATTCTTTAAACAAACATTTTGATGAAAATAAAGCGATTTTTCATCTTAAGGGAAATACAAAATTGTTGTCTTAAGCAAGTTCACTCAGTGGTTTGGACAGCAGTACAGACATGTTCGTAAATAACTTTAATACAGGTTGTCATTTTAAGTGCCGTTTTGTCATTTCCTTACTGCTGGTAGCGGCTGCGTGCTGAAATTGTGTTTTCTTTAACGTGAGTTGTTTTATGGTCATTTTATGCTTTGTTTTTAATGACTTGTCATTTTTTGTTGTTGTTTTTTCCCCTCACAGACAGTGTGGCTACAGTAAGGCCAGCCAGGAGGGGGATGAGGAACTCTACTTCCAGTGTGAGTATCACGTTGTGTTTCCGTGTGCCTGTTTGGGCGCATACATGTGCATCCATTCCACAAATCAATTGGACTGTCGGGTTTATTTCTGAAGGTGGTAATGGATATAGCTTGTCACAGACTGAGAGCTTAGGTGGGAGAGAAAGGGAAAAAACAGAGTGGAAAATAGAGAAAATAGATCAGTGATAAAGAGAGATTAGGGATGTATAAAGTGGCACTGCATTAACGTCTAAGTCCATGTACGTGCCTTTACACCAGCCAGCCTAATGCTCCAGTCCATTAGCATGTTTCAGACGCCCTCTGTGATGATAAGAGGGGGGAAGGGCGTAACCATTCTTTGAACAAAGAAAGATGCCATAGAACTGCTGCATTCAGTGTTGAAAAAGTATTTATGGACAATAATATGTTAAGTTACTTTTGCATTACTTTTTTATTATCATCAAACTCTCTGATCTCCAGAACGGAAGCTCTGTGGATGGACTGTAAGCATTTTTGCACTGAAAGTGGACTAAGATGTATATTAAAGCAATTTCATGTGTCCTCTTCACTGTCTTTATTTAGTGGCATAAGGCACAAAAAATCTAATTAATTTATTTAAAAGAAAAAAAAACAGCTGTACAGTGCTGGTGATACCCAGTTATCTTTCTTTCTGTGCCGTTTTCCGTTTTCCATCAAACCTTTCTAAACTCTAGCCAGATGTTAGCGTTCTGTTTCACGTGCATTAATATTCATGTGTGTGTGTGCATGTGGTGTGTGTGTCTGTGTAAGCATGTCAGAGCAGCAGTAGTTTGGTGAGTAATGAGCGTCTGTGCAGAGCATCCGTGCAGCTGAGGCATTAAATCTGCTGAAACAATGAACACCGCCGAGCTTTATACACTTTTTAGCTGGTTTGTGCCAAGTCTGTCTTACAGCATATCTGTACAGTATATTAACCTTGTATTTGCACGTCTTCATTAACCTCTTATACCCTGATTTATAGTATTTACCATGCAAATATGCACATTATGTCAGGATGGGCCCATGTGCAGAAGGAAGTTTGGCATAAGGATGTATGGAAGAGAATCAGATTTGTTTATAGTTTTCACATTGTATCCTCTATTCAAGTTCGAGTACTCGATTTTAAAAAATTCTTGATTGCGTATTGCTCGTGTCGAGTAAACGGCAAATATCGGAAGTGGTGCATTCCACAGACGAGAGCGTATTATTAGACCGTTTTCCAAAGCTGCATTATATATTAAACCCACTTAGAAGTCATAATAAAACATAATGCTATTGTGAATTCACAAACGCTACAATTCGGTTAAATAAATGTATGCCGTGGAGGTTTAATATATGCGCTTTAATTATTTACATGTGTGTAGGTCACTTATGTATGTCTCAGAGCACCTCCGTTCAACTGAACTGTGTGAAGCGTCTCAAACTCCATCTCTGCATATTATTATGTTAATTTGGGAACGCCATGTGTGCCATTTCATCAGATTTGTAAGGTGAATCATTTCTAAACCTACGCAAACACAGGAGAATACATTAGTACACTGTAAAAAACACATAGTTGAGAAAAGTAAGGCAATTTGATGCAGTAAGACTTTTGAGTTCTCTTAACAGTAGTTTTTTTAGTTTTTCCTCAGTAAAGATATTTTGTTTAGCCAACATAAATTTGTTTGTTCATGCAATGCTGATTGACTTATTTTGCTAATAGAAAAATTCCTGTCACAGCAACTGAAACAACAATTACTGTCGTTGAGGTCATTTATTTTTTTATGTATCAATAATTTATTTTTTATGTATCATTTTTTGTTTATTTACAAATGACAAACAGTAAATTGTTATAGAAACCTTAATGGATAACTTGGTCTAATATGTAGACAGCATTGTTTGTAAAACATCTTATAAGACTAAGATATCCAGCAGACAGATATAAGCGGTTAAAGGAGGAGTCCACTTCCAGATCAAAGATATACAGATAATGTACTCAACCCCTTGTCATTCAAGATGTTCATGTCTTTCTTTCTTCAGTCGTAAAGAAATAGTTTTTTGAGAAAAACATTTCAGGATTTTTCTTCATATAATGTACTGATATTGTGCCCCGATTTTGAACTTCCAAAATGCAGTTTAAATGCGGCTTCAAACGATCCCAGCCAAGAAAGAAGGGTCTTATCTATTGAAACGATCAGTTATTTTCATTAAAAAAATACAATTTAGACACTTCTTAATGTCAAACGCTCGTCTTGTCTTACTCTGCCTGGACTGTTTTTTTCCGGTTCATGACAGTTAGGGTATGACAAAAAACTCCCATCTCATGTTCTTCCTCAACTTCAAAATCGTCCTATATCGCTGTTTTACCTTTTTTGTTAAGGGTGTTTGATCTTCTTTGCATGTTCGCTTTGCAAAGACTGGGTCAGTACTTCTGCAGCGATGTAGGATGATTTTGAAATGATTTTTGAATTTGAGGGAGAAAATACGATTAGAGTTTTTTCGACATACCCCAACTGTCTTGGGCCAGAATTCACAGAGTTCAGGCAGTGCAAGACAAGATGAGCATTTGAGATTTAAAAATTATTTAAATTGTATTATTTTTATGAAAATAACCGATCGTTTTGCTAGATAAGACCCTTCTTCCTCGGCTGGGATCGTTTACAACCACATTTGGGATCGTTTGAAGCTGCATTTAAACAGCCTTTTGGAAATTCAAAATCAGGGCACCATAGCAGTCCATTATATGGAGACAAAAACATATAAATCCATAAAATATTTTCTTCAAAAAACATAATTTCTTTACGACTGAAGAAAGAAAGACATGAACATCTTGGATGACAAGGGGGTGAGTAAATCATCTGTAAATTTTTTGTTCTGGAAGTGGACTCCTCCTTTAAACATACTCTAAGCCTCAAAACTAGACACAAACCTCAAGAATGGTTGCAATCAACAAATGTTAAAAAGATGAGCTCTTTACATCACAGTGCAACAAATAACTAACAATAATGACAACAAAAACAAAAAGTTTAAATTAAGTCAACAAACAGCAAAACAATAATCCTATAACAGTAACTGTATAATTTCTTCATGCTGCAATGCATGCTGGGAACTCACAAAATTTGTTGGTCTGACAAGGGTTTTTATGAGACTCAAAATGTTTTGTAAACTGGAAAATATGCATTTTCCTTTTTTACAGTGTATCTTTCTTAATATGCTAACTGTTCATTGCAATTTGAAAATTGAAATTTGAAAATTTGAGAATTTAAACCCCCGCTCTGAGTTTACACGCTTTGCTGTCCGCATATTCCCAAAATTACAGTGGCTGTAGCATTTCTGTCATAAAAAAATGGCCAAATATTAAAGATTAAGTGGACATTTGAATTGTTTAGTCAATTTTAAACAAGGATTAGATCTCGAAGTTAAGTGTAAAAACAATCGTCAGGCCATTGGCGCTCCCTGCAGTCATTTGTTAAAATGCATAAAGTACATTAAGTCTATTGTTTATAATACGTTAAGTATTTTAACAGTTTTGTTCAATAAAACCTTATGATTACTTGCTTTTGATACTTTATTTGAACTGAACGATTTGAAAATGTGGAATCTGAGGGTGTAAAAAAATCAAAATATTGAGAAAATGACCTTTAAAGTTGTCCAAATGAAGTTCTTAGCAACGCATATTACTAATCAAAAATTAGGTTTTGATATATTTATGGTAGGAAATTAACAGCATATCTTCATGGAACATGATCTTTACTTAATATGCTGATTTTTGGCATAAAAGAAAAAATGATAATTTTGACCCGTACAATGTTTTGTTGGCTATTGCTACAAATATACCTGTGCTACTTATGACTGGTTTTGTGGTCCAGGGTCACATAGATTGCATATGGATAGAATAAATTAAACAGTATATAATTAATTAATTTTTAAAGAATGCCAAAGAGGGGAAGTGTGTATAGTGTATGTAAATATAGAACTGTAACCCACATAAAATAACAATTCTATGTATTTTCATTCATATTCAGTGTTTTTATATACCTGTTTTCATAATATGAATTTATGTGCTGCTCCTTTAAGAACAGGTATGTTTTTAGTCAGTCAGCATTAATTGCTGGTTTCAATTTTAATCAATTTCTTAAAAGAGCAGCACAAAAATAAACTATCCTGAACGGTAATATAATACAAGAATCATAAAAAAAAAAAAAATAATGTGTAAATTAATGAAAACACAAAAAGTTGTTTTATCTAGGTTATGTAACACAATCTTGTGCTTTCTGGAAATGAGGCCAAATGGGAATCCCTTAAATCCTTTACTTTCCAGCAAAAGAACCAAATTTCAAACAAGAATCATTTATTGAAAACAATGAGAGGAGTACAAATAGTACAAAACGAGTACAAATTCATATTTCCCCCACAGGAAACAAGCATGAGCACAATGCTCTGTCACACAGTCTCATACAAAAACATTTCCCACATTTCGTAAATTAAATCCCATCAGCTTCATCACAGACATTCTCTCACTCTCATTTCGCCCTGGGCTCAGTTCTGGTGACCCATCGTGCATGATCTCTGTCTCCCACGGTCATTTGTTTCACAGATTTGTTCTTCCATCTGTTAAACAACTAGCCCTATAAACGCACTCTCTTTTCACCCTGCATGCTTGTTCTGTTTGTTTTATATGCATATTTTTGGATGACCTAGAAACAATGGTAGGGATCAGTGCTTTAGATGTCATTATGAAATCACTGAGGCCTACTTTGTTTGTGTGTATGTGGAACTGTGGATTTAATGCTTAAGATATGCAAACTTATATGCATATACATGGTTTGTGGTTGCTAGCGCATGGGGATTTACATAGGTCCCGTATACGTTTGGGACAAAATTGTCCACAGAACAAAATCTGACAAAGCATATTCCTTTGGGCAATATCTTCAAAGGTAAAAAGGATCATTAAAGTGTATAAATAAAATGCGTATGCATACATACTTCAATTTTAGTTTTTCCTCATATACTGTTTCTTTGATTTTGTTCATATTATGTTTATATTACTTAAAATGACGCTTATCTTGTTCACATTTAGATAACTTGAAGTGTTTGTGTGCCTTGCTGTTTTGGAGATCTGGACATTTTTGTTGAAAAACATCTCTTTATATATGTGAATTTATTTATGCAAATTATAGACTTTATTAAAATATAAATGACTTTAGTGTAAACTTGCCCAATTGAGTGCATTTTATAGTTTATTTTAAGTTGGTTTTAGTGGTTTAGATTTTTTGATGACTATTTTTAATTTTAAATTTGATTTCAATATATTTTATACAGTAGTACTCAGAACTAAAAGCTACATCAATAACAGCATCATATTTTAAATTGGCAACAACACAGTTGTAAAATAAATAAATATACTATAATTGTGTCAGTTTTTCTACTTTGTAACAGCCTCTACTGTAAATGCAGTAATTCTGCATTAATTTATCTACCATCGCTCTGGTGTCTTCAGGGCATTTTCTGATTCAGCAGCATGGACTGGACTTTCTAAGATTTTGTTTTGGTCTCTTAGGACCCTTGTCGTACAACAACTAGTGTGCCAAAGTTTCTAAAGTTCGTGACATAGAATGAAATGTATTTATGAGTTTGGATCAACTAAACCAGACTTACTTTCACATTGCTTCTGCAACATTTCAAAAGGAATGCAGAAGAATTATGTGATGCAACCACTTTTGCACATTTTGTTGTTGTTGTTGTGGTGGTGTCACCATTTTCAGATTTATTTGGCAGCAGAAAGTGTCAGAGTCTATATTTTAATCTTTGTAGTTTTAGTTAATATGTTTACAGTTTCCTATTCATTTTAACTACTGCTTTTAGTTTTCTTGAACACATTTTGTAACTATAACCTTGGTGTGCCTGTATGAAAGCTTCTGTGGCTGAATCAGTTAGTTTGATAAAAAACAAGCCCAAACAAAAACTAATAGGAAGTAAACTGAACTGAACCCCTAAATCACTGTAATAACAGCCTCACATGTGAATACGGCATGTGCTAGAAAAACCTCATTCCTGTGGACGAGGCTTTCGATTCTGAGCCGCACTCTCATGATGGAATGGAGCACCTTTAATTTGCTTTGTAATTGTATTCTTAAGTATGTGTGTATGTATGTGAGCTTCTGATCAATAAGCTGTTATGAGACTGTGAAGTTGAGACCCTGGTCTGCTTCGGGTCGATGTTGACTTGTAAGCACATTTCTGAGTCAGACTGCCGCATTGCCTTTGAGTAGATGAAGCATGACATAATGCGAGGATACAGTAAAAGAATACAGCATATAAGTAATAAAATTGTATTTTTCATGTATTTCATATCTGTGAATTTTGGGGGGGGGGGTTAGATAAATTAGTAAATTAGTTGTTTTAATATTCGTTTGCATCATATGTGACCCTGGACCACAAAACCAGTCATAAGGGTACATTTTTTTTGAAAATGATTTATACATCATATGAATAAATAAGCTTTCCATTGATGTATGGTTTGTTAGGATAGGATAATATTTGGCCGAGATACAACTTTTTAAAAACCTGTAATCTGAGGGTACAAAAAAAATCTAAATATTGAGAAAATTGCCTTTAAAGTTCAAATTAAGTTCTTGGCAAAGCATGTTACTAATCATCAATTAAGTTTTGATATATTTACCGTAGGAAATTTACAAAATATCTTCATGGACATGATCTTTACTTAAAGGAGAAGTCCACTTCTCATATGATGTACTCACCCCCTTGTCATCCAAGATGTTCATGTCTTGTGTAAAGAACTTTTTTTTTTTGACTGATATGGTGCCCTGATTTTGAACTTCCAAAATGCAGTTTAAATGTGGATTCAAATGATTCCAGCCAAGATAGAAGGTTCTTATCTAGCAAAACGATCGGTTATTTTCATAAAAATAATGCAATTTATATACTTTTAAATGTCAAACTCTCGTCTTGTCTTACTCTGCCTGGACTGTTTTTTTTTTGTTTTTTTTTCCGGTTCATGACAGTTAGGGTATGTCGAAAAACTCCCATCTCATGTTCTTCCTCAACTTCAAAATCATCCTACATCACTGTTTTACCTTTTTTGTTAAGGGTGTTTGATCTTCTTTGCATGTTCACTTTGTAAAGACTGGGTCGGTACTTCTGCAGCGATGTAGAATGATTTTGAAATGGTTTTTGAAGATGAGGGAGAAAATACGATTAGAGTTTTTCGACATACCCTAACTGTCTTGAGTCAGAATACACAGAGTTCAAGGAGAGAAAGACAAGACGAGCGTTTGATATTAAAAATTATTTAAATTGTATTTTTGTAAATGAAAATAACCGATCATTTTGCTAGATAAGACCCTTCTTTTCAACCGCATTTGGGATCGTTTAAAGCCGCATTTAAACTGCATTTTGGAAGTTCAGAATCAGGGCACCATATCAGTCCATTATATGAAGAAAAATGCAGAGATTTGTTTTCCTCAAAAAACAATTTCTTTACGACTGAAGAAAGAAAGACATGAACATCTTGGATGACAAAGGGGAGAGTACATTATATGTGAATCTTTGTTTCGGAAGTGGACTTCTCCTTTAATATCCTAATGATTTTTGGAATAAAATAATTTACAATGTATTGTTGGCTATTGCTACAAATGTACCTCTTCTACTTATGACTGGTTTTGTGGTCCAGGGTCACATATGTTTATAAGTACGCTGCACTGTAAACACATAGTTAGTGTATTAGATAGTACATGTTACATTTTCTAATGCATAACTCAATGGCATGATGTTTCTTAAAACAGCAAACTATGTGATATTCACCATGTAGTGAATAGTGAATGAGTTAATCCATCAGCGCATTTAGACCCAGTATATGCATGAATGCTTTAAATGCTTCTTGTCGTTTATGTTCTCTCATGCATGTTTTGAGATGTTGTGATGGACATGAGCAGAGGCGGAATTTCCGGTTTTCCGTCCTCATGGGCAGTTGCTCTCATGTCGTTGAAGAAAATCAGATCAGATTTCATCACTTGCAAAATAACTGCAGACAGTCCAGATTTGAAAAACGAAATGTATGAAAAAAGCAAATGATATTCTGATAAAAATGGCTTTTTGGAGTTAATAGTGAATCAGTCAATAGCAATAGTGCGTTAAGCACCACCAGTTATATATGTATGCATGTTTGTTCATTTTTCAGTTAAAATCCCAACCAGAAGGACCTACATTGACCCAGAAACATGTGAAGATTTGCTTCAGGCTGTTCATGCCTTTGCCAAAGAGCTGGACATCTCTAGCATCAAGATCGAGAGGATAGTCCATACAGGTACCTTTTCCCATCATCCTGTTCATATTCCTGCAAATTCATTTTCTTTTTGTGACTGTTTTATCATTTTTCAATGCTGTCTATTAAGATCTATGAAAACTAGCCATTAGCTCATATCAAAAATGAAGGCTTTGTCGCCAATCACTGATCCTTATGTTGTGTTCAAACTCATATGACTTTATTTTCTTCTTTGGAACTCAAAGTTTACTGTTCATTTTTGTCCATAAAATTGCAATAAATGAGGACAGGAGCTTTCAAGCTTTAAAAAGAAGCAAAAGCATCAGAGGAGTATCATGAATGTGACCCTGGACCACAAAACCAGTCTTGAGTAGCACAGGCATATTTGTAGCAATAGACAAAAATACACTGTATTGGTTAAGATTAACAATTTTTATTTTATGCCAAAAATCTTTAGGATATTAAGTAAAGATCATGTTCCATGAAGACATTTTGTAAATTTACTCTCGTAAATATATCGAAACTTAATTTTTGATTAGTAATTTACATCGCTAAGGACTTTTGACATTTGGACAACTTTAAATGAGATTTTCTCAATATTTAGATTGTTTTGCACCCTCAGATTCCAGATTTTCAAAGAATTGTATCTCGGCCAAATATTGCCCTATCCTAACAAACCATACATCAATGGAAAGCTTATGTAAATTTGCCCTTATGACTAGTTTTGTGGTGCAGGGTCACAAATGTGGTCCATATGCCATTTAAATCGATATTTACAACATAAGGTTGAGTAAAATTTTATGTGTTAAGAAGGCATTATTTTCATCTCAAAAATGAAGATTCTCTCATCATTTACTGACCCTCATGTTGTGTCCAAATCTATATGACACATTTTTTTTATTTGGAACACAAAATTTACAGCTAATGTTAAGTAATTTACTGCAAATCTCTATCCATAAACTTGCAGTGAATGAGGACAGGAGCTTTCAAGCTTCGAAACAGGAAGCAAAAGCACTATAAAAGTATCGTAAAAATGGTTCATATGTCATTTAAGCCATAAGTCATGATATGAGGGCAAGTAAATGGTGTCCCAGTTTTCATTTTGTGTAACTGTTCCTTTAAATCACGAGCAATGTTCTTGTTTATGCTATATTATGAGACACAATCACGATCAAGTGAACACTTGCCTTCTTTAGGAGACTTTGGGGAGGTGTGTCGAGGTTGCCTGAAGCTTCCCAGCAAACGCGAGTTGCCTGTGGCCATAAAGACCCTTCGTGCGGGCTGTTCGGAAAAACAGAGACGCTCATTCCTCAGCGAGGCGGGAATTCTGGGACAGTTCGATCATGCCAACATTGTGCGTCTGGAGGGAGTCATCACCAGAGGTCAGTAGAGACAAAGAGATTGTGCAGTGAATGGATGACAAGGAAGAAAAGAGAGATGCATGGGACGTCCCTCAGTAGAAAATGAAAGCTGTAGGGCGAATGGGACGATTCCTTGCAGGATAGGGAAAGACAAAGAACGAGAGGAATTAGGGATTTGATGGCCCTCACCTGAAAGAGATTCATGACGCAGAATAGATGGTATGTCCCTCCTCTGAAAAAGAAAAAAGGAGGGACGAGCCAGCTGTCCCGCTGCAGTAATGGAAAAGAGAATGATAAGCCATCGATTGGACGGTTTATTGGGAAGTGGGCTCTTGAATAAATGGACCGATCCTCAAAAGCGCTAGAACTGAAAGGGAGGGAAAGGTCGATACTTGCAGGATGGATGATCATCAGTGGTAAAAGATCAAAGACAATGAGGAGCTGTAGATGTTATCACCTGCAGGAAGGACAGAACGAGGAGAATCGAGCCTAAATGAAACTGGTAACTCTGAGTCAACAAGCGTGATGGAGGGAAACTTGGCTCGGGGTGGAGATGTACGGAGAGGGAAGAGCAGATCCATCTTTAGATTGATCGATGTGATGTTCCTGGAGATAAAACAGCTAGATGGATTTGCCTAGTGTGTTCTTGCCGAAAGGGATGAGGGATGATGAAGGTGTTTTGGAGACGAGGAAGACCAGAGGGGAAGGCAGATTTGCAGAATTAAAGAACTAGGAGTGCTGATATTAGTCTGGGACTTTGTGCATTAGTCCTGAAGGAAGTATTAACGTTTGTGACTTAACATTGATTCTACATGTAGAGAGTGATAGAAGTGCATGCATAAAGAGACGTATTAGGAGTGCTAAATATTTTGGATGTTAGAGAAGTGGTCCGAAACTAGTTTTGTTTCAGGACCCAGAATTTCAAGTGCCAGCCCAATACAGTACCAAATTGTTATCATTTATTTAATTAAAAATACAGTAAAAACAGTAATATTTTTTAAATATCTTTACTGTCACTTCTGATTAGTTTAATATATTCATTTAATGGGATAGTTCACCCAAAAATGAAAAATACCCCATGATTTACTCACTCTCAAGCCATCTTAGGTGTATTTAACAGCTTCTTTCAGATGAGTACAATCAGAGTTATATTAAAAAATGTTTTGGCTCCTCCAAACTTTATAACTGGAGTGAATGGGTGTTGAGATTTTGAAGTGCAATAAAGTGTATCCATCCATCATAAAAAAGTACTCCACATAGCTCCTGGGGTTAATAAAGGCATTCTGAAGTAATTCAGTGTGTTTATATAAGAAAAATATCAAAATCTACAACTTTATAAACCATATTCTCTAGCTTCTGCTCGTACGTGAGAGTTGCATTCCAGCAGATGACGCAGGCGAATGCTGAAGTGACCAACGAAAAAGTGCAGAGGAAAGAGCAAAACAAAACACTGGTCACAAATTAGAAATACAGAGTGAAGATTTGTAAAGACAAATGTCTTAGGATTTGAAATAAGGCTATAGGAGACTTGGTTCCTGCGGGACTAGCATATATCTCACAGGAGCTTACGCAATACCTACGTCCTACGGGATTCGCTGGAACCCCACTCTCTCGTGAAGGTGTATGACAGTTAGCAGAAGTTAGAGATTATGGTTTATAAAGTTGTAAATATGTATATTTTTCTTATACAAACACATCGCTTTACTTCAAAAGGTTTCTATTAACACCCGGAGTCGTGTGGAGCACTTTTTATGATGGATGGATGCACTTTATTGGACTTAAAAATCTCACCAGAGCTTGAAAGAGCCAAGATATTTTTTAATATAACTTCAGTTGTATGTGTCTGAAAGAAGAAAGTCATATACATAATGGCTTGAGGGTGAGTTGAATCATGGGGTAATTTTCAGTTTTGGGTGAACTATCTCTTTAAAACTATTAAGTTCGTTAAATAGTTACTCATACTGTAGTTACTCACCCAATTTTGCCACTTAGTGTTCAGGAATGGTATAGTCAAGTGAGCTTTGCATTGTGAAAGCTAGAGTATGTCTATATAGTACATTAAACTCTGTTATTTAAATGGAGTAAAAGAAAATCTCCATTGAAATGTTCCTTTATTTGAATTTATATTGTGATTCATTATCAAAACATAATTGGTTCTTGTTTTAATTGTTGTTTTAAATGAAGAGTAAGAGACCATTTATTCAGTGGTATTTTGGAGAGAAGAATGAATTGGGATTTTGGGATTGAATTAGCCCATCTAAGTGTGTGTGTGTGTGTGTGTGCAGTGAGCGCAACAGCAGATGTTCACGTTGGAATAATTGGTGGCCAAATCACAGCAAGCCCCCTTAATGACTCTAATCTTTCTCCCTGACTTCTTCTCCTCCACCTGCAAATCTCTGGGGTTTTTTTCTGCCGTTTGCTTCTTGAAAGCTACACACCCTCCTCTTCATCCACCTGTCAGACCTCCACACCTCAGGTGGGAAGGACCCAGAGCTGAGAGCCCAGTAGGAGGTCTTCTGATTGGGGTTGGTCAGGCATGTCCGCTCCTCCCCGCAGGAGGTGTGATGGAGCTGGGGACGGTAGATTGACCAGACTGATAGCGCAGCCTCCTGTTCATTGGGCTGGTCATTGAATTCTGCAGATTGTTGGTGTCTGTGGACGTGATTGAGGGATCTGTCTCTCACTCTTTCTACCTCTCTTCCCTGCTCTCTCTTTCGCTCTAACACCTGGGGATTTACCGCTACCCACCTCCCTAATGGAGCGTACTTCCCTCGTCTTTCTTTGAGCTGCTTTCGATCACTCACTGTCTAAAGCTCACTGGAAATACAGACATGACACAGTGCTATTGAATGTTTCATTCTGATTGGTCAATTGCGGTTTCTTATCTATCTTTCTACAGTTGTGGTCATAAGTTTACATACACTGCAAAACTGTACCAAAATAAGAGGGATCATACAAAATGCATGCTATTTTTTTTTTCTTTAGTACTGACCTGAATAAGCTATTTCACATCAAGGATAAAATTACATATAGTCCACTTGAGAAAATAGTAGTTGAATTCAGATGACCCTGTTCAAAAGTTTACATACACTTGATTCTTAATACTGTGCTGTTACCTGAATGATCCACAGCCAATAGTTACAGTTAGACTGTTAGACTGCCTGCTGTTCTTCATAAAAATTCTTCAGGTCCCACAAATTATTTGTTTTTTCAGCATTTTTGTGTTTGAACTCTTTCTAGCAATGACTGTATGATTTTGAGATCCATCTTTTGACATTGAAGACAACTGAGGGACTCATATGCAACTATTACAGAAGGTTCAAACACTCACTGATGCTTCAGAAGGAAACACGATGCATTAGGAGCCGGGGTAAAAACTTTTGAGTTTGAAGATCAGGGTAAATTTAACTTACTTTGTCTTCTGAGAAACATGTAAGCATCTTCTGTAGATTCTGAAGGGCAGTACTAAATGAAAAAAATATATATATTTAGGCAAAATAAGAAAAATGTAACCGAATCGTAATTCAGTTTTAAAAGTTTTCACCCCCCAACTCCTAATGCATCGTGTGTCTTTCTGGAGTATCAGTGAGTGTTTGAACTGTCTCTAATAGTTGCATATGAGTCCCTCAGTTGTCCTCAGTGTGAAAAGATGGATCTCAAAATCATGCAGTCATTGTTGGAAAGGGTTCAAATACACAAAAATGTTGAAAAACAAAAGAATTTGTGGGACCTGAAGGATTTTTCTGAAGAACAGCATCATTCAGGTAACAACACAGTGTTAAGAATCAAGGGGGTGTAAACTTTTGAATGGGGTCATATTCATAAATTCAAGTATTACTTTCTCTTGTGGACTACATGTCTTTTGTGTGAAATATCTTATTCGGGTCAGTACTACATAAAAAATAACATTAATTTTGTATGATACCTCTTATTTTGGTAAAATAACATTTTGCAGATTCTGCAAAGGTGTATGTAAATGTTTGACCTCAACTGTATCTATCTATCTATTGTATTTTCTCTCACTCTACAGTTTTATCTATTTACAGTGACTTGCTGACTGCATGTAATCTCTTACGTAACACTCACACTTTTATGAAAACATGTTTTTTGTCCCCCTTGGATAACCCCACCATGTCTTCTTTTCCCACTAAAGCATTAAACAAACACACAATCCAATTTTTTCTTTATCTGTTTTTTTTGCTGCAGGCAACACTATGATGATCGTGGTGGAGAGCATGGCCAACGGAGCCCTGGACTCTTTCCTGCGGGTAAGAGAATGTATTTTTGTGTCCGTTTGTTCTGCTGACTGTATTCTTCTGAGTCATCAGATGCAAAATGCTGAGATAGTAGAGTAAATGGTATATATGAAATATTTAAGTTGCATTACAAAACCTGCAGGCGTGATTTGTTGATAAAAAGAAAAGAATGAGAGGAAAGAGCCAAGTGAGGCGTTTGAAGTCAGATGAAGTGAAATTCTTGAAAGGAGGTGAAATGACTGTTATTTGTTCCAGTTTTTCATAAATATTTGAGTGTTTATATTCTAAACTGTTGTTTTCTTCCCTTTTTTCTTTACAATTTCCTTTCCCTTTTTTCCTCTTTTCTTCATTCGTTGTTCTTTCTGTTCATTCTTTTTCCTTTCTTTTCCTCTTCATTGTTCTTACTTTTGTCTTTTCTGTTTCCCTCTTTGCTTTTTCCTTGCCATTCCTTCTTTTCTTCCTTCTTTTTCTGCTCAGAAACATGAAGGTCAGTTGACTGTTCTTCAGCTGGTGGATCTGCTGAGTGGAGTGGCATCTGGGATGAAGTATCTGACAGAGATGGGTTTTATCCATCGCCGACTCGCTGCTCACAAAGTCCTGGTGAACAGCAGCCTGGTCTGCAAAGTGTCAGGCTTCAGACCTCTTCAGGACGACAAGATAGAGGCGGTCTACAGCACACTAGTGAGTATTTTACCATAATGCAACACAGCACTCTCAAACACTTCCGAATGAGCTGGAAGAGCCAATGGTAGTCAGCACATTTCTCTAAAAGTCAAAGCACAGCTCTTATCTAGTTTATCAAACTTTCATGCATTTTTTTTTTTTTCTTGCAAGTACTCGACTGAATGTGTGGCGGATTTTAAGAACGCTTCAGTGCTTCATGCTTCTGTTATGATAAGATGAATGTGGAAGTCAGGATACAGTACAGCACAATACGCCCGTCTTTCATCTACACAACACTGTGATATCACTTTTTTTTGTGTTTGCCAAGGATGTGTTCCTGAATCAACATTTAATCAACATTTTCCTCTATCCGTTCTTCCCCTTTTCCTTTTTTGTTCCTTTTTTGCTTGTTTTCCTTTTTGATGTCCTTTCCTATGCAATGTCCTTTCCTTTTTCTTTCTTTCCTTTCTTAACTTACTGATCTACTATTTAATCATCTTCTTCTAAGAATTTTAAAGTGTATCTCCTCCTAGAGCTCGCTAGACTCGGGTTGCTATATCTGATCCAACTTATAGTTTTCATAAACCAGACTATCAAAACCACCAGAAATCCCATAGACGTTCATTGAGGGAATCATGCTAGTAACTTTTATAATCATGCTAGCAACATGCTAATCATGTTAGAAACATGTTAACAACATGTTAACGGCATACTAATCATGTTAACAACATGCTCATAACAGGTTAATCATGTTAGAACCATGTTAGTTACTTGCTAATCATGTTACATACTGGTAACATGTTAATTATGCTAGTAACATACTAGTAACTTGTTAATTATGTTACCAACATGTTAATAATATGCCATTCATGCTAGTAACTTGCTAATCATGTTAAGAGCATGCTGGTAAAATGTTAATTATGCTAGTAACACTAGTAACTTGTTAATCGTGCTAACAACATGTTGGTAACATGTTAATTATGCTAGTAACATACTAGTAACTTGTTAATCATGTTAACAACATGTTAGTAATATGCCATTAATGCTAGTAACTTACTAATCATGCTAGTAACATACTAATCATGTTAGAAACATGTTAACAACATGCTAGTAACTTGCTAATCATGCTAACATTCTAACAACATGATAATCACGCTATAAACATGCTAGTAACTTCTTATTCATGTTAACAACATGCTGGTAACATGTTAATCATGCTAGTAACATGCTAGTAACTTGTTAATCATGCTAACAATATGTTAGTAATATGACATTCATGCTAGTAACTTGCTAATCATGCTAGCAACATGCCAGTAACTTGATAATCATGCAAACATGCTAGAAAGATGTTAGTAACTTGTTAATTTAACATGCTAGTAACACGTCAATCATGTTAGTAACTTGCTAATCTTGCTGGTAACTTGTTAATCATGCTAGTTGCATGCAGTATGCTGGTAACATATTAAGCATACTAGTAACATGCTAGTAACTTGTTAATCATGTTAACGACATGTTAGTAATATGCCATTCAAGCTAGTAACTTGCTAATTATGTTAACAACATTCTGGCTACATAGGAATTGTGCTAGTAACTTGTTAATTATGTTAACAACATGCTGGTAACATGTTAAGAATCGTGCTAGCAACTTACTAACCATGCTAGCAACATGTTAGCAACTTGTTAATCATGTTATGCTGGTAACATGTTAGTCATGCTAGAATCATGGTGGTAACTTGTTAATCATGGTAACAACATGCTAATTATGTTAGAAACACTAATCATGCTAGAATAATGCTAGAATAACATGTTAGCATCATGCTAATCATGCTAGAAACATGCTAGTAACTTGTTAATAACCAAAATTAACATGCTGGTAACATGTTATTAACATGCTGGTAATTATGTTAGAAACATACTAATCATGCTAGAATCATGTTAGTAACTAGCTATGCTAATCATGCTAGCAACATGCTAGCAAACATGCAAATCATGCTAACATGTTGATCGCATTAAAAACGTTATCACCAAGTTAATCATGTTTAAAACATGCTAGCAACATGCTAATCATGTTAAAACATGATAGTGACATGCTGACAACATGCTTACCGTGCTAAAAGCATGCTAACAATGTTAATCATGCTAGAAACGTTAACGAAATGCTAAAACATGTTAACAATGTTAATCATGCTGGAAACGTTAACGAAATGCTAAAAACATGCTTATCACATTAAGTTATGCTTGCAAAGTGCTAATCATGTTAGCAACATGCTACCAAAATGTTAAATCATGTTAACAGTGTGCTAAGTCATACTAGCAACATTCTATCAACATCTAATTAAACTTCTTCAAATTTTACTCATCTAGTTTTTAAATTGCTGCACTAGAAAATTCTGCCCACTATGAAATCTGTCAGACTGATTTGTGTCATTTCTGTGCTTTCAGTATGTTTGTTTCAAGGCACAAGTTCTATTAGCCAAATCACGGTCATTGTAGCTTGTTTATTTGGGCTGGTAATTTAAAGGTTGTAGAAAGAGCAGTTTATGAAGCCTCGAGCAAGTCACTTAACCTCAGGTTGCTTTAGTGGAGATTGTCTCTGTAATTACTGTACTGTAAATCGCATTAAACCTTCTTCTTAATGACCACTTACTAATTAGTAGCAGTAACTATAAAGACTGAGTACATTTGTGTCAATTTGTTAGACATAACAGGGTCTGTTTTTTTTTTTTTTTTTTTTTTTTTCCTTTCAGCACGGAGGGAAGAGTTTGGTGTTGTGGACAGCCCCAGAGGCCATTCAGTACCATCGTTACAGCTCAGCTTCTGATGTATGGAGCTTCGGTATCGTTATGTGGGAAGTCATGTCCTTCGGGGAGAGACCGTACTGGGACATGGGCAACCAAGACGTACGTCTGTCCCTTTATATATTTCTTCTAATGTATCACCACCTGTGCAGTTCTGCATCGCTTTTCTTCTTTCTCAGACCTTTCTTTTCTTTATCTCTTGCTCTCTCTTTTGGGCGGCTGCTTTTCCTCCTCCTTTAGATCTTGCTAAAAATCCTTTTACGTTTGTTTGTGATTTTATATTCTTTTTCTCCCTCTCTCTCTCTCTCTCTCTCTCTTTCTCTCTCTCTCTTTCCTGCCTCTCTCTCTCTGTTGGTAGGATGGGATTTTTCTGTGTGAAGTGAGGAGTTATGCATTTGTATAAAAATTTAAAAGTAGCTAAAGCGAGGGGCCTTTAAAGACCCCAGATAAAGAGTGTGCCGTATGTGTGTGTGCACTTTGACTTCAAGTCCACTTCAGCTCCGTGACCAATCAGACTCAGAAGTCACGCGGCGTGTGGCCTCCTTTTGACGCCTGCAGCAAAGATCCTCATAGTCTCTGAAATAAACCCCAGCTGAAGGACATCACACTTTTTGGACCCCAGTAATAATGTAGTCTCTAAAAATGTAAAGAAACATAAAAATTAGACAAATAAATAAGCTTAGCAAAACAAAAAAAAAGCTTTTTTAAAAAAAAATCTGTAGCAAGACTTTAGAAATGCAATGGTATTCTAGTCAAGCATGCGTTTTAAAAAACATTCAAATGTTGTTTTTTATTTTTTGATAATGTTTTTTGTGATATGACTGGAAGCCCAAAGCTTTTTCTTTTGAATGGTATGAATTAAAAAGCCTCACCGTGTAAAGCTTTTAAACAAAAGAGGCCGTCTTTCACGTCATGTACTGAAATGCTCAACCCTTTCTCCATGTTTATGGCTAAATTAATAATTGCTGGGGAAAGGCATTAATGCATTCAAAGAACCTTTCATGCTATTCATTTGCTTTAAATAAAGTTTATGTTGTCATACGTGACTTAAGTAGTACTTTTATGAAATTAAATGGTGTTTACTGTAGGATTATCTAACAAAAAAAAAGAGAAGATCATAGAGAAATGCCAGTCAAGGACACATTTTGAAATACCTACTGAAATGAAATAATTTAATTTGCTGCTTTGTCTCAGAAATGTCATTATTAGTGGAGATTGCTTTGAGATTAAATAGAAAACTTTGAAAAATTAATAAAAAATGCAGCAATTAGATGTGTTTACAATAGGGACCAAAAGTCTAATTTCACACTAAAAATGTTTTAAAACTGGAAATAAACAGAAACCTTTAAAAACCTGCACTATTTGGGTAAGAAATCAGTTTATTCCATTAGTCCAAAAACTCTATATTTAAAGGGATAGTTCACCCAAAAATTAAAGTTCTGTCATTAATTACTCACCCTCATGTGGTTCCAAACCTGTAAGACCTTCGTTCAAGATATTTTTGATGAATATGAGCATTTCCAGCAATGTAACTACCACAGACCCAGAAAGGTAGTAAGGTCATTGTTAAAATTGTCCACGTGACAGCAGTGGTTCCACCATAATGCTACGGGAATGTTTTTTGTGTGCAACGAAAACAAAAATAACCATGGAAGAGAAGAAATAAAGTTAAATAAAGTCGTTATTTTTGTTTTCTTAACGATGTCCCTTACTACCTTTCTGGGCCTTGAATGTGTCAGTTGCATTGCTGTCTATGCAGGGTCAGAAAGCTCTTAGATTTCATCCAAAAATATCTTAATTTGTGTTCCGAAGATAAACGAAGGTCTCACAGGTTTGGAACAACATGAAGGTGAGTAATTCATGACAGAATCTTCATTCTGGGTACACTAAACCTTTAATAATTATATTTTTGTGTTTAAATTTATGTATATTTACTTTACAGGTAATAAAAGCTATAGAGGATGGGTTCCGGTTACCTGCTCCCGTGAACTGCCCGCCGTCTCTGCACCAGCTCATGCTGGATTGTTGGCAGAAGGAGAGGACGGAGAGACCCACCTTCACCCAGATCCACAGCGCTCTCAGCAAGACTATGAGGAGCCCGGACAACATCGGGTCCTCCACCCTGGGACGCAGGTATTGAAAAGCTTCCCTCCTGCATGCAAATCATCCCTTTTCCATTTTCCTGTGAGTGTTTGTTTTTCACTCTTTCTGTTTTTGTCCAGGACCCTGGGTTCATCTGTATCACTAGCAGAACGAACGCTTCCCTCCTTCCCTTCATTCAGTTCAGTTGGAGAGTGGTTAGAGGCTGTGGACATGGGCCGCTACAAAGACAACTTTACCGCTGCTGGATACTGTTACCTGGAGTCAGTGGCTCGCATGACCGTTCAGTGAGTGACATTGAAATTAAAGGGTTAGTTTAGCCAAAAGTAAAAATTCTGTCATTACATGTTAATTATTACAAATAAATGTTAATTATTTTACCAAAATAAGAGGGATCATACAAAATGCATGTTATTGTTTATTTAGTACTGACTAATAAGCTATTTCACATTAAAGATGTTTACATATAGTCCAGGAGAGAAAATAATAGTTGAATTTATAAAAATGACCCTGTTCAAAAGTTTACATAATCTTGATACTTAATACTGTGTTGTTACCTGAATGATCCACAGCTGTGTTTTTTTGTTTAGTGATTTTTTTGTTCATGAGTTGTTCTTTAGAAAAATCCTTCAGGTCCCACCAATTCTTCAAACTCTCACTGATGATCCAGAAAGAAAAACGATGCATTAAGAGCTGGGGGGTGAAAACTTTTGAACATAAAGGAGCTGTGTACATTTTTCTTATTTTGCCTAAATATCATGTTTTTTCATTTAGTACTGCCCTTCAGAAGCTATAGAAAATACTTACATGTTTCCCAGAAGGCAAAATAAGTTATATTTACCCTGATCTTCAAATTCAAAAAGTTTTCACAACCCCAGCTCTTAACGCATGGTTTTTCCTTCTGAAGCATCAGTGAGAGTTTGAACCTTCTGTAATAGTTGCATATGAGTCCCTCAGTTGTCCATAGTGTGAAAAGATGGATTTCAAAATCATACAGTCATTGTTGGAAAGGATTCAAATACACAGAATTGCTGGAAAACCAAAGAATTTGTGGGACCTGAAGGATTTTTCTGAAGAACAATAGCAGGCAGGCAATAGCAAACAAAATAAACCCCACAGCTGTGGATCATTCAGGGTAACAACACGTATTAAGAATCAAGGGGGTGTAAACTTTTGAACGGGGTCATTTTTTATAAATTAACTATTATTTTCATTTCTGCACTATATATAAACATATTTTTTTGAGAAATACCTTATTCAGGTCAATAAAAATTAGCAATAACATGCATTTTGTATGATTTTGGTAAAGTAATTAACATTTTGCAGATTCTGAAAGGTGTATGTCAACTTTTGGCCTCACCTGTATTACTCATGTCGTTCCAAACCCCTAGGACCTTTGTTTATCATCTCAAGCTCTTTGATTTGAACAAAAATATCTTAATTTGTTTTCCAGAGATGAAGGTTTTATGGGGATGAGTAATTAATGACAGAATTTTTGTGTGTACTAACCCTTTAAGTCCTAAATAATATGTTTCTTGTTATATTCGGTTTGTGTGTGACACGCTCCCTTGTTTTGGCAGGGATGTGTTGAGTCTCGGCATCACCTCTCTGGAGCACCAGAAACAGATCCTGTCCGCCATACAGACTCTCAGAGCGCAGGTTATCCAGATGCACGGCCGCGGAGTGCAAGTCTGACAGACCCACAGCAGCACGCTGGCTTACCGAGGAAAGACATATGGATGTCTGTTCTCATAATTACCCAGCAGGCCATTCAACGGTCAGGAGGTGATAACCAAGTCACTGCAAATGGCAGTTTTCTTCCTAATCTTCCCTTTTTCGTTCCTTTATCCTCTCTTTGGGTGAACACTGGTTCTTTTCTTCCACAAAGAAGTTCTTGTTTTCTGAGGGGGACAATGTCACAAGCAAGATAGTTCCTTTAGAATAACCTGCGTGCTGATTTTGACCTGCTTTTCTTCCGCTGTTCATCAATGACATCAGCTCTGTCCCTTTTAGTAGGACTTAACGGTGGTCGAGACCCTCCGTCACTGTCCCGGAGAAGGCAGTCTGACTCTGATCTCAGAGAAATCGAAAGGCCGACGTGTATACCCGTTTTCTTTGTCCAAGCAAAAGAACTCATGCTTTGTAGCCACTGATCCTCCTATTAAGTGGACTGAACCAAGAGCATGTCGTCCAGTTGCTCCTAGGAGAACTAGGAGAACATCTCACCGTATCTTCAGGAAATAAGTACTGATGTAAGGAACCTTAAATAATATGTAAATCCCTTTCTCTGTGTGTATTTCTCTTGATTTGGTTACTGTTTACTTTCTCTTTTTTTCTTTAACTCATTTCTGAACCGAATCTAACCGAGTTTAAATCAGTATTGTCGGACATCTATACTCGTAATGTTTTTCTCGTTCTGTCTACTATAGGGACAATGTTTGCACTGCAGCGTCAATGACTTACAGAAACTTGTATTTATTAGATGATTTATTTATCCGTTTACAGACGCTTACTGGAGTTTGAATGCTTGAGAATGAAAAACATAGCACTGAATCTGAACGTTCAGCTGCCGTTTCATCAAAATTCTCTTCGATTTTGTTTGTTGTATTTCTTTTTTTCCTGCACTTTGAAAGTGAGTGGATGTGACGAGGATTCACACACTTCCAGATTTCATTACACGCCACGACAGCAGGTGTCCGATACTCTCGGACATGTTTAGTACTTGATGTTGGCATTTCGTACAACGGAAGTGGTTGTTCTAAACGAGAATGTTCTGAATGTTCTAGTGTTTTTGAATTTAGACTATTGTGTGAATGTGTGAACAAGACTTGGTTGGATTTGGATGTGTTAAAGCAGTATTGAGCGAAACCCTAATTTAGGACATCTACAGTTTGATCATAGAAACAGGTTGGTGCAAATCACATTAACAAAGGCCGTAACACACAGGTTGGATCTGGATTTTGCCACAAATACATATAGTACAAAATATGACTGTTTTTTTTTTCCCTAATATTAGGTTGTTCTTGATTTTTAGGATATAAACAATTAAAGTCTTTTGGAATTCAAAGATAAGAGCATTATTTTCACTCTCTCTCTGTTTTACAGTTATACTCATACAGAGATGCACATTTGTCATTGTTGCAGCCATATCACATGTGGCGTAACCCGAATTAATAATCAAAATCTAAAGGACAAAGACATGCTTTACTGTAATGTTTAACAGCCCTTTACCGAAAAAGACTCGATCCCCCCTTTGCATTAAGTGTATCATTCTGATCTCTGTTTGATACTGTAAATATGTATTTGAAAATGCAATCTATTTTTATAATTTGTTTGAATAATAATGTGTTGAATGAGATCCTCTCACTGTGTTGAAATGACTTATTGTTTGAATTAGGCGAGTCGCAAAGAAAAGTTGTTTGAGATCAAGTCCTTTTTTGTTTTATTTTTCTCTTTTCGGTTGGAATTTTTCATGATTTTTACCTGTTAGAAAAACAGATGGCTGTTGCAATATTGAAACATGTTATTAAAAAAATACAATACAGGTACCCTAGACTTTATTGTGTTTGCTCGCGGTCTCCTGGCTTCCAGCATACCTGCCTGAATTCGTACACACACGGAGTCTATTTTAATCATGTGTAATCAATGTCTAGGCATGGCAATCAAGCATTTCCCGTCAGCTTTCAACCCCCGGAAAAACAGCGGGAAGCAAAAAAAGTGTTCTTTCTTCTGTATTTTTATCAGAAGCTTTCTTTTTAATAAATTATTCTCTTTCCAGCTAGATAATTTTCATATGAGAGCGACAGGATGAAATTACACCAGAATATTTATTAACATTTCATGTTGTTATGTCTTTCCCACTGATTCTTTTGTTGGATATAAAGTCGTCATTCATTCCGTGAGATTTAAAGATGTCTGAGAGCTTTAGTGGATCTGAGTGTTCATTTACGTCAGTATTAATTCGAAGGGTTTCAATTCTCTTCTTAGTACTAAAAATCCCCTAGAGATAATAATGGAAGAGAACTGAAAGTGTGAAGAGGAAGCAAATCATTGTGCGGAAGAAAATACACCAGCTAATACTTCAACTCCCAGCAGTGAGAAAGCAAGGCACAAGTGTGTGTGTGTGTGTGTGTAAGAAAGTGTTTACATGTTTTTGTGTTCAGATTAAAAGCTCTTCAGTAAGACGCAAGAAGGGTCCACCTCTAAGCCGGTGTGAAGGGGAAAGTTTCCAAATACAAAAGTTTGATCCAAGCAGTTAGAGTGCCAGGCCTCCAAATCGGATTTAGGAAATTAATCCGGATCGGGAGCAAGTGTGAACAAACAAAGTGGAGTAGGGCTTGATCTAGCTCCTCTGCGGGAGTATTTCGTCTCTCGAGGTCCAAAACACAGCTGTATGAACCAAGTTCAGCTCATTCAATGAGGATAGAGACGTCAAAGCTGTGTGAGTGTATTTAAGTGACAAACAGCGAGTTCTGTTCTGAGGAGGGCCACATGAAAGGAGCAGATGAACAGTGTGTTCTGGAATTCCTGCTGGGCTTTTAGTGGCTTTAAAGTGAACTGTGATTAAATGCTTTAGAAGGATAAAACACTAAAAGCCAATCATTATTATACATTAGTCTTGATTGACATGCCTGATTGAAATAAACAGACATATTCTTGTGTGTATTAATATAGCCTATACACATACAAATAATATGTACTATATATTTTTTAGTGGCTTTCTCATTGTTACTGTCTTTGTGAGTGAGTCATTAAAATCAATTCTATCATTAGCAATTGCTTCAGAACACAAAGTTTCTGAATTATCCTATAGAATACTAGCCTGTCACTTACTATTTCCACTTTGTGTTAAAAAAAAAACATACTTACTTAAAAAATTTACTTATTTGTTTATTAATCAGCTGTTTAGAATCAAAACTAGTAATGGCAGATTGGCGAATTAATCAGTCATTTGATCTAATCGGTCAAATATTATGACAGTTCACTCACCCACTTGATCGTTTGCAGCATTTTCTCGAAATATGGTGATATTTTATCTACTTTTTGCTATAAGAGCAGGTGCGGCCATTTGTAAATTTTATGGGTCTGGCTTCCGGTATCATTGGTGTCCTATTTTTAGCTGTACAAAGCAGCTCATTTTGCTGCTTGATATTGCAAATTTGTGTCCCAGATAGCACATGTACGTCTGCAAGATGTCTGTTAAAGATCTCTTGATCTGGAAAGCATTTGCTGTGTACAAACGTCAAGAGTGCTATCAAGAGTGTCTTACCATGTTATTTAAATCACGGGTGCTCAACCCTGTTCCTGGAGATCAACCTTCCTGCAGAGTTTAGTTCCAATCCTGATCAAACACACCTGTCTGTAATTATCAAGTGCTCCTTCAGATCCTAATTAGTTGGTTCAGGTGTGTTTGATCAGGATTGGAGCTGCACTCTGCAGTAAGGTAGATCTCCAGGAACAGGGTTGAGCACATTGTTTTCCTGCACACTGTTATTCTTTTCGTTATTTTCCTATAGAGGGTTTGCACTTAAGTCACAGTTTGGTCAGTTACCCAGATGCGTGGCCATACTGGCGATACTGTTGTAAACAACAGCATGGATTACACAGTTAATGTACTACTGAATACGTTGTTCTGCTAATTCATGCTGTCTAATCCACAGAAACAATATGTGTGGAAGCTGCTAAATCATACAGAGAAGACTTAGTAATCAGAAAAAGGGTGCAATATTTTGACAAACTAAAGTTAATAGGTAGTAAAGATACATACAAGCAGTATTAATTAAGATATCTACCAAACCGGAAATAAGAACAAACACAATGTTGTCAAGATTGTTGCCCTGGAAATCCTGGTTCAGTTTGGCCAACGACAAGCGCCTTACAAGTTTTTTGCACTCTTCTCCTTGATTTGTTCTAACTTTTGGCAGTCTATAGTACTCCAAATGTTTTTCCTGGTCCGACCGATTAGTACAGCCCAAAACATGACAATAATTGACCATTTTAGCAGCAATAATCAGAAAAATATTCGCGTCAGTGGGATTGTTTAGGTTCGGTGCCGCCAATATGGCCGATTGATGACGCATAGTGCAAACACTGTATTAGGAGAGTTCACTCACCCTCTGCATCTTTTGCAGTGGTTTCTTACAACGTAATATGGGATATTTTATAAGACACAAAACAAAAAGAGTGCTGGATGAAGTGAATATTAACTTTCAAGTGTCTTTTATAGTTTGTCAACGATTCAGCAGCGTGTACGGTGAGACTCCGTACTGCAGGTAAAGATAGTTTATATCCAAAGCAGTTTAGTTTATATCTTTCTTGTTTTTAACTAATTTTAAAGATTTGTATAAAAGTTGTACCTCATCCAACCGTTGGATAAAGTTGGGTTTAGATTTAAACCATCTACACGTGAATAAAGGATAACGCCATACGCTTCTCCTGTGGCGTCGTTTGAAGGTAACTAATTGCTATTTTAAAATGTACGTTTTTCAATATTAACATTAACATATACTTGTTTATAGAACTGTTGTATAAAAGCAGCAAGCCATTCGGAATGTTGCTGTTATGCGTAGTTGTACAGGATCGAGCAGCTTACTCAACTTCAAAGTCTCCAGGCAGATCTCGACTCTTCAGGTTTGAATAATAGGCTTTCGCCTGAGATTTTTGTTTGAATCATCACGCATGAGGTCTACAGTTCAAGTTCTCCGCTCCGTTGAGAGCCCGTCACGCTTCATCTGATTAATTCTCAGGTTTTGGCCAAGCCCAGATTAAACTTTGTGTGACCACAGTTGAACACAAGTAGCTCTCGTTTTGATTTTGATTTTTTTTTTCATGTCTCTTCCGTTCAGTTATCCAGCTACCATTAAATGTAGGTCACGCTTTACACTACAGTATCCAAGTATCCAGTGTAGTCACAAAAGCACTGCGCACTAGTAAATGAATAGCACGCGCTTAGTATGTAATTATGTTATGGAACAGTCTATAATTGCACACGGTTATCGCTATTGTAATTGTTAATGTGCAGTGTGGACAGTTTTTTCTGCATTCCTCTATTTTCTCTCCAGTACTTTTTAATGCTTTCCACTATAAACAGCGGATCCAGAGGGGCAAATCTGTACTGATCTCAGGTCAGCATTGCTCTCTTCATCATGATGTGCTAATGACAGACTGCTACAGCTTCAACTGTCTGTGATAGTTCCAGCAGTAATTACAAAGGTCAGAACTAACTTCACTTTACTGAGCTGTTCCTGCAATTACTTTTAATCGATCCTTGAGACCAAGGTCATTTTTAGTCAGAATGAAGAAAAAAGAAGTAATTTCCCGTCACGTTCAAACACGTTTAACCACAGGTTAAAGTGCCCAAATACCGTGTCTTTGATATTTTGAGTAAAACCACAGTAACATCATTTTTTAACCTTGTTTTGTACAGTTTAACCATAGCATATCGTATATGTTCATATAACAAATCATAGTAGGCCTATCAACATTAAACCACAGTTTACTACAGTAACCATATAGTTCATCTGTGATATTTGTAAGTCTAGTAACTGCACATTTTTTACTACAGTAAGTATAGTTTTAACTGTGGACTTTACATTTAAATCATATTAATAATAAAATAAATAATTATAGCTGGTTATTAAATTGTTAAATGTGTTTTCTGCCACAAATGTTACTACAGTCATGCAGTTTCACTACAGTAAATGTTTAAACAGTGGTTAACTCTCATAAGGAGGGCTGGCCCAGGACAGTGTTCCCTGATGTCCTCCCTGACCTGTTTGTGCGAAGGAGGAGTTGTTGCAGTCCTTTACTGCCCCTTAGTGTATATTTGAGGTATTGCAAAACATTGGACAGGTGTAAATAAAAAAATGCAAGCATTAATTACAAAAGGACGTTTATTATTATAAAAACCATACTTTAATGATCATTGCTGTGCTAAAACAAAAGTAAAAATCAAGTTGCTACAAAAAATCTGTTTCCTTTCATCTCCTTTCACTTACTCCCCACATTCCCGTCTCCTTTCTTAGTCTCCCTGTTAAAAGATTTTTAGAAATTACTAGATAATTTTGTGCTCTTTTACTGAAATTGCAGATTCTGTTTATCTGCATCTCTCTCTCATTCTCTCCAGCTGAGGTTCAGTGTCTGAGCTATAAAGGAGAAGATGTGTGTGTCCTCCAGGATGGCTTTAGCGGTGGGTTTCCCGGCTCCATGTCCGCTGCGTGTGTCCACTCTGACCATCAGCGGCTGGGTTTGCCCGGGACTGTGCCCCATGCCATGCTGGAGAGTGGCCACGTATTTCAGAGTGTGCAGGGGAACCACACGATCATCGTGATCGGCCGTCAGCAGCAGCATAGCAGGGTAGGGAGTCCCGTCTCGTGGGGTCTGAGGAAGGTTATGAAGAGGAGAATACCTGTGGAGGAAAAGGTCAAACTTTTTTTTTTTTGGACACATTTAGTGTGGCATTTACAATAACTTGTTGGTTACACTAAAGGTTAAAAGTTTGAAATAATTCAGTTTTTCTAAAATGTTTTTAAAGTCTCACCAAGGCTGCATTTATTTGATCAAAAATACATTAAAAATGTTATATTATGAAATATAATTATATTTTAACTTTTAAAATAAACTTTATATCTGAATACATTTTAAAATGCATTTTGTTCCTATGATGGCAAAACGCGGACGGAATAGTGGAATCCAGTCGTAAAATGGAATTTATTGTATAATTTGGAATGTCACGGAATTTGCCAAATTTTGGATGAATAAATCAAAAGTTGGTCAGTACAGTCAAAATGCAATATGGACTAGTGTCTGTGAATATTAATATGAATCCTGCATGTTCTGCGTGTCTCTGTCTGAATGAATAGCCCAGATGCACGGTTTCATTTACTAAACACATACTGAGGTGCGTGTAATGCCTCTGCCGCTTCATTACATTAGTACATGAATACATAAACATAATCTTTAGAACTGCTCTTAGAGTCACTTCATGAGCATTTTACAGTTTCTTTTGAGAAAAGCTATTGTCATGTCATATAAAAACAGAAAACAGAAGTTCGGTTTAACTTGGAAGAAACTGTGACAGAAACATATTACTTAATGTAATGATAGTACTACTAATGATAAACTTATTAAAACATTATTTTTAAGGAATATTTACTAGAAAAAAAATATTTTCCAGAATTTATTTACCAGAAAATTAAAAAAAAAAACAGTATTTCTGGGGGATTTTTTTTTATTATTATTAAAATAAAAATAAATTATTTTTTTATAAAATCAATCAGAGATGCTTTTGATTATTACAATTTAATAAATCCATTCAAATGGAATCCAGAAAATTAATGAAAAACACAGAATTTGGTAAAAAATAAAACTGAATTTGAGAAAAAAAAATGTATTCCATAGGGCCTTAATGAAATGAACTTTTAATGAATTGCTGCTAAATTGCTGTTTGATTTTTGTTGAACTTTTTATAAATTGCTGTCAAAAGTTTCATGATTTTAATTAATTAATTAGATATGCTTGTTTAATATATATATATATATATATATATATATATTCTTAATTTAACCATTATAACACAGATTAGAAAAAAAACGGAATCTAGAAAATGGGGGGAAGACAGATTTCATAGTGCCCTGCTCCAGTCTTCAGTGTCACATGATTCTTCAGAAATGATTGTAATACGCAAATTCAGTCCTGAAATGCTGCTACTTCTTATTATCAATGTTGAGAACAGTTTTTGAAGCCTAATGTTTTGTGGAAACCATAATAGGATTTTAGAAAAAAATATAAATTATGGATCCATTATGTATTATGGATGCATAAAAATGCATAAAGGACACATTAAACTGATCAGAAGTGACATTTATAATGTTACAAAATATTTCCAGTTTTAAAAAATGCTGTTACTTGAACTTTCTATTCATCAAAGAAACCTGGACAAAATGTATCATAGGTTTGAATGCAATTATTAAACAGCAAACTCTGTTTTCAACATTGATAATAAGAACCATTATTAAGCACTAGTAAGAGACTGATTTCTGAATGATCATGTGACACTGAAGACTGGAATAATGGCTGCTAAATTTACAGCTTTTTAATTTTTCAATTCAGTCTTTCACAGTATTATAGTTTTAATGTAGTTTTTATCAAAGAAATGCAGCTTTGTTGAGCATAAAAGACTTCTTCTAAAAACAATAAACAATCTTAATTATTCCAAATTTTTGACCAGTAGTTTAGGGCTTTCAGAAGACAGGAATTCCTACTTGATGAGCCATTTAAACTGTTCAGGATCATCGGCACAGCCGTAGTCGGTGGTCCAGGCGTGACCAATAGTGAATTTGTGAAACTTGAGCATGTCCATGACCCCAACCTCAGCTACCGCACAGCCGAAGAGCTCAGGGCGTTGGTTTACACATGCCGCTGAAAAAAAAAAAAAACGCAAAGATCACTTTTCTCCCATTGTATGCAGTGGCCAAATACCGTCCACATTTACCAGACACACTGACTCACACACCTGTACTTAAATGAGTGGGCTTAAAAATATTTTGGATTACTCAGACAGAACAGGCCGATTTGACACACCTCATATTTTTTAAAGGCCATGTAACTACACTGTGACTAAACATAAGGATCAACACAGACATACTAACCTAGCACACATTCAGCATAAAGAAGTTTTTTTTCACATGCTTAGTAATTTATTCACCGCCACTGTTTTCAAACCGGTGCACCACCTACACACATTCATCTTGTTTTGATTGTTACCTCACACCCACACACCCACACACACACTAGTAACCCACAACCAGGTGCAGATGGAATCTGCAGATTTTTTTGGCTCAGAATTTTAGGGGAAAATTTGTTACATTTTTGCGGAATGAAAAACATGGTCAAATGCGTTTAGCTGAGCTGAGTACAGACATGATATTCGTAAATGCCCTTAATGGCAAGGTGCTTTTTCTGACAAATTTTTTTTCTGCTGTGAAACAAAACAAATGCAAAAATTTTCTCATTTCTGACATCTTACTTTTTTATTATTATTATTCTGATTAGAAATTAAAAAAAATAAATAAATCATTTATTCACTCAGCATACTTGAGGTGAAAAATAAAGAAAAAAAGGTCAGCTTCATTTTTAATTTTTAAATATTTATTATTGTATTAATTTGATTAATAATTAGGAAAATTATTATTGTAAATAATATTGTATTATTATTACTATTATTATTGTAATTTAATACTTTTAAAATATTTAATTATATATGTTTATATATATTTATATACACAAATTATATACACTGCCAGTCAAACGTTTTTAAACAGTAAGATTGTAATGTTTTTAAAAGAAGTCTCTTCTGCTCACCAAGCCTGCATTTATGTAATCCGAAGTACAGCAAAAAAATTGTAAAATATTTTTTACTATTTAAAATAACTGTTTTCTATTTTAATATATTTTAAAATGTAATTTATTCCTGTGATTTTAAAGCTGATTTTTAGCTTTTAGTTTTTTTATTATTCCAGTCACATGATCCTTCAGAAATAAATCTAATATTCTGATTAGCTGCTAAAAAAAAAACAAAAAAAACATGTATTATGATCGTTATGATTATGATTATTATTATTATTATTATTATTATTATGTTGAAAACAGCTGAGTAGAATACTTTCAGGTTTTTCGATGAATAGAAAGTTCAGAAGAACAGCATTTATCTGAAATAGAAATCTTTTGTAACATTATAAATGTCTTTGTTGTCATTTTGGATTAATTTAAGCATCCTTGCTAAATAAAAATATAAATTTTTATAATTTCTTTCCCCCCCAAAAAAGAAAAAGATTATACTGACTCCAGGCTTTTGAATGGTATAGGGTATAATGACACAAAAGCTTTTTATTTCAGATAAATGCTGATCATTGGATCTTTCTATTCATCAAAGAATTCTGAAATGTACTCAACTGTTTTAAATATTTATAATAATAATAATATTAAATGTTTCTTGAACAGCAAATCAGCATATCAGAATGATTTCTGAAGGATCACTGAAGACTGGAGTAATGATGCTGAATATTTAGCTTTGATCACAGAAATAAATTACATTTTAAGATATGATCAAAGAGAAAGCAGTTATTTTAAATAGTACAAATATTTTACAATATTACTGCTTTTGCTGTATTTTTGGCTATGCAGGTTTGATGAGCAGAAGAGAATTATTAAAAAAAGAAAAAATCTTGCTGTTCAAAAACTTTTGACTTAGTATATATATTTTCTAATGAAGAGGAAAAATTGGTCGGGTTCCTTTTTTATTTTTAAATATTTATTATTGTATTAATTTATCAGTAGTAGTAGTAGTAGTATTTAATTAATATGTTATTAAATATAAATGTTTAATTATAATACATCTTTAATTATATACGTTTAACTTGGAATTTATATAAATGATTTTCACATTTTTCTACATATTTTTTTCCTCTACTTTAGGTATACTGCAGACAAAAAATAATAATAAATAACTCATCTTGCCCTTTTGGACTCGTCTTGCCCTTTTGAACTCCAGAACTTCTTAATATCTCAAAGGATAATCACATTTGCCGAAATACTTGTTAAATGAACACACAACAGCCTAGAAACATGAAGAGCCTTTTGAATGACGCGTTTAATTCTGTGAAAAATCTGTAAAACGTTTAAATAGATTCCATGTGCCTCCCACGATCAACCGCACATGAATTCTGCACGATCCTGCATATACACAATAACAGCACTGACTCAATCCTGTCTCTCCTATGAATAAGACAGAGATTGAAACTGTATTTGCACTGGCAGCCGGTGAGTGCCGCCCATCTAACGACTGCATCTCCTACTAAACGTGCTGTTTAATGAGAGTGCGGGTGCACTTTGCCTCTCGCAGATGCTGGTGTATGCAGTGCGACTTATGTGAGAAAGCTCAGAGTGTGAATGCCAATGTCATGTTTACTCAACAGATGAGCTAGCTGTGAGTAACGGCACAGATTGCACGCATCATTAGAGCCGCACAGCTGCACGTCCATAAGTTTCCATTGTGGTACCACTTTAATTTAAAGCAAAGTGCAAAGGCGTATGTGTGCTAAGACTGTTGCGCCTTATTGGTTGTGTTCTTTATTAGCTGGAGATGATCGTATCTATCCGCCTTCCTCAGGCCTCTGACGCACCGCTCTTCCAAATAACTCACCCACGAGCAGGCCGCCGTTGGAAGCTCCGTTGATGGCGATCCGGCTGGCCGTGGTGTATCCCTCCTGGATCAAGTACTCGGCAGCACACTGGAAGTCATCAAAACAGTTCTGCTTGTTCCCAAGAGTGCCAGCTGAAATCAAAAATCAAGACTTAAAGTTTGAAGCAGCACATGGTAGGGGGAGTGGGGTAAACTTAGTAACGGACAATTCTTACTATTAACTAGTTGCTTATTAGCATGCACATAACTACCATATTTGCTGTTTATTAGTACTTATAAAGCACATATTCTGCATGACATTATTCTACATGCCTAATCCTACCCAATACCCAAACGTAGTTAAAAGGTTATTTAGGCAAAAGTTGTATTTAAGGAATTTGTGGTTAAAAAGTATATAAATTTGTATTTTTCTTAAAAAATGACCAATTGTTTTGCTAGATAAGACCCTTATTTATCAGCTGGGATCATGTAGAGCCCTTTGAAGCTGCACTGAAACTGCAATTCGGACCTTCAACCTTTTGATATCCCCACTGAAGTCCACTATATGGAGAAAAATCCTGGAATGTTTTCCTCAAAAACCTTCATTTCTTTTCAACTGAAGAAAGACAGACGTGAACCTCTTGTATGACGTGGGGGTGAGGAAATTATGAGGAAATTTTTATTCTGGAAGTGAACTAAGTGAACTATTAATAGTGAGAACTGGACCTTATATAAAGCGTGACCGTAAACTCCAATACTGAAGTTGTCAAGTTAAAATATGACTTCCCAAAAAAAAAATGAGTTATGTGAGAATATGTGAACAAATCAGTTATTTATTAAAGTAAAACTTCAAAAGTACAGCAACGTACAGCACTTGCATTGCCTTAAAAATTAAACCTGAAAAGGTTTGCAGTATTTGAATGTGGTTTAACTACACCGGTTAAACTACATTAAAAATTGGACGCAAGAATAAATTTATAAATTAAATAGATAATTTATTGCGCTAAACAAGTCATTGTTATTTCCACATTTATTATTATCATGCTTTATTAGATTTTAAAATATATGATGGGTCAAAACAAATGTGTTAAATGTGTACATCATTTGAATCCTTTTGAAGTTGCAATTCACTGAAATAGTCATGCTGTGAGGTTTTTCAATAATAATAATAAAATTCATTCATGCGACACAATAATTTGAGACCATAATGACTGCAAGTACACTAATTATCCAAGAATTAAATAATTATTATTATTAAATGTTAACTGCAAGACACTGTATTCACTTCTTTGATCCTTGCCATGATTGTCAGTTTGTTATAATATTTAACTATGTTAGTTTAATGTTAAAAACCATATGAATACTAAAGAGGGGTCATGAACCTAAATTAGGTAACTGTCTTAACAGTTTGTACATTTTGGTTTCGAACAGTCAGTTTCTAGTTCAGCTCTGCTTTTCAAACACATAATTCAGTGGGCAGTGTTCAGCAGACTAATGACTCAAACTGATACCTTGCTGGTATTAAGTTCACTTTCAAGCAAAGTAGTCAGCGACCGTCTTCGAGTTTCAGATCAGTCCCTGTCTAGCAATTTTCAAGTTGGACTAGTGTTGAAAAAAGTCAGCTGACTAATTATAGCTGTTCTGAATTCATTCCTTTAATTATCTTTCAAAAGGTCACTTCTGAGCAGTGAGGATACCTTTATGCCAGGTTTGGCCATATTCTCCTCCTCCTCTGATGTTAGCCACAGCCAGGATCCCACCCAGATGTCTTATAAAGAGCAGGTATGCAGTACTGTACATACAGAGAGAGAAATAATTGGTTATATATATTGATATTTTCAAATCCTTCCCTATTCCATCGCATTCCATTTGAAGTATTTAGTCAAACACACACAGAGAGCTTTATACTAACTTGTAATATGGCTGAATTGAGTTTTCAAAGCCTCCATAACCATACAGAAAGACTGGATGAGAGCTGTCTCTTTCTATGCCACGTGCATGCACCAGGAACATTGGGATCTTTGTGCCATCTTTACTGGGGTAAAACACCTGTTATACACAAATACTGCCAGTCAAAGTTTGTAAAAATGACCATTTTTTTTAACACTTTCACATTTATGTGTTATGTGAGGACAGACTGCAGCCTGACCTGAGTTGTCTGGTAATCATTCGGGTTTACGCCTTTTACTTCCACCTGCCGGAAGATCGTGGGCTCTGGGTTGGGTCGGCTCAGGTCACAGTGGTAGATTATCCCTAAACGATTAGATATGAAGAATATAAACACTTTTCTTGCTCTGGAACTCTGTGATCTCCTTTTTACTGCACACACTGGGGTGTCCTCATATTTTAGGTTATGAAGTGCATTTTGTGAAGTGTTAAGTGTGTTTACCTGGTGTAGTGAAAGAGGTGAACTTGTAGAAGAAGTCCGGGTGCTTCTTCTTGCAGCTGAGGCCGACTACAGTGCCCACGTCTAGCGGCAGGTCTCTGATAAGTTTCCCTGACTGCAGCTCATACAGCTGTAAGATGTCCTTCACATCATGCACATAATTCACCAGCAGATAGCGCTGGTTCACACACTCCACAAAGCCTGCAGATGAGATAATAAACACCTTCATGCTGCAGTTCTCTTTGTTTTTATTGGAAATGAGTTAATGATAGTGTGGGTGAAGAGGAAGTGTGTGTGTGCTTGTGTGTGTGTGTGGAGGCTTGTGACAGTTTCACCCACAGATGTTGACTACTGCTGAATACTAAGAAAGTATGAGCTAACTATGTTTCCAAAATGTTTAAACTGAAACATTCTACAGGGAAAAATGTAGGGGTAACCGGGGCTAGTTGTCACAAGAGTTACAGTATATCTCTGTTGCACAAATGTGTGTCTTTCCTGGCAGTGATTTTCTGTGTTGGTTTCAGTTATATATTGAAGGTAGTTTTATGTGTTTTAATTGTATACAATGTATTAATTGTAATTACTGCTTAATGAATTGTGAACAGTATTTTTTCCAAAGTAATAGCAGTGAAAATGTTTTAAGCTTTTGTTGTTTTGTAATGAAGACTTTAAGGTATGTGACCAGATGTGACCAAAACCTCAACGTTTTGCCACACCTATCAACGGCTGGTGACTTTAGAAAATGTACCAACCATTAAATATGTGGATAAATAAATAAATAAATATATATATATATATATATAAAAGGTGGTGTAAACTGGGGAAACTATTTTCATTTTTTTACTAATTAATATATTAATAAATGTTAAATATAAATAAATATAATATTTAAGTATTATAATATAAGTATTTAACAATAATGATTGTGATTATATTATTTTTTATAACAACAGTAAAATCACAATGCTAATTTTTTGCTTTTTTTCAGACGTTAAACCATAGAGTTTTATTTTGGTGGAAAACCACAGAGAAACTTCTCTTTTGTTGACAAGAATATATAACGTTCTCTTACCAAGAACATCTTTCTCGTGTTGGGGGATGAGGGTTTTCCAGTGTGTCTGCTCTGGTTTCTGCAGGTCTATGGTGATCAGGCGGTAACGAGGAGCATCTCGGTTGGTGCGTAAAGTGAATACAGTGTCCTCGTTGGTGATGTATGTGTACTGTGCTTCAAATGTGTCAACCAGCTTCACCCATGGCAGCAAACCTTGAATAACATTATTAAATCAACACTTTTATTCAGCAAATATGGATTAAATTGATCAGAAGTGACAGTTGAGGTTTTTATGTTGTTCCGAAACATTTCTATTTCAAATCATTTAACTTTCTATCCATCAAAAAAAGTCATAAAAAAAATGTGTAATGGCCTACACAACAAAATTAGGCAGCACAACTGTTTTCATGATGAATAATAATAGGCAGTGTTGGGGAACGTTACTTTTAAAAGTAACGCATTACAATATTGTGTTAAAAAAACCTAAAAAAAAAAAAACCTACTTGCATTACTTAGTTCCTTATTATGGAAAGTATGTTATGTTACTTTTGCATTAATTTTTAAATCTAGGCAGGGCTTGCGTGTATATTTTTAATATAAAAAAGTAATCTGATTACATCAGGATCATGTGACAGATGACTGAATTAATGACTGCTGAAAATTCAGCTTGCCATCACTGGAATAAATTACATTTTAAAATATGTTAAAAAAGAAACCTGTTTTTAAACATTTTAAAAATTCAGAATTTCAGAATTTTACTGCCATTTTTGATATTACTGTGCAGCATTTGTTGAGCAGGAAATACACTTCTTTCAAAAACATCCTACATTACAGACCTTACATGCATTTATATATAATATAATTTAGTGTTTTTTTGCAGTTTCAGTCGTGTGTTGTAATTAAGATTTTTTTTTTTTTATTTAATTAATTTTACTTTTCTTTTTTTATCAGGCGTCTCACATCCCAAACATTTCCACGTGCAGACTGACCTGTGATGCCATTGGGCAGCTGCTGCAGGTCACAGTACCACAGACGGTTCACTGGCTCACAACCCTCTGTGATGGACAGCACTGCATACCTGCCATCATCAGAGACCTGGACAGATGAGAAGAAAAAGGAGGATTGTGTAAGAAAAACAGAACCACAAAAAAAGGAGAACAATTAATTTTAGGGTAGTTAATTTTGTCAAATTCTTTATAATTATTTCATCACATTGCGTGAATCATAAAGCAAGTTGCACCACTTTATCTTCCCAAAAAGTGGGTTTTGTATAAATGTGGTGTTTTCTTACAGTAAGGCTACTGTGCCATTTTGGGTTGTCAGGAAATTCTGCCACCAGAATGTCTTCTGATTGGCTTGTGCCAATAACATGGTAGAAAAGCTTCTGGTTTAGGTTTGTTGTGGTCTCAGTGCCTATAATGGATAAAACACAAGCAAATCTACATGAATTGCCATTCAAAACCTGGCGGGAACTAGATTGTGAGAGGTGGGTTAGTTATACCACACTGGAAGCAGACCAAATACTTTTTGTTTTTTTTTTTTTTAAACAGTACCTGTACAGCTAAATAGCTTAAGTGATGTTTGCAAAAGTAGGAAAGTAATGTAGTTTGTCTTCGTCTTATGTGAACATACCATCAGCTTTACCATCCTGTCGAGGGTAGCAGTTGTAGAAGATGCCTTTGGCATCATGGGTCCAGGCCAAGCAGCTAAACTTCACCCTCTCCAGAACGTCTGGCAGCTTGGTGAGGTCGTCAGCCTTCAGGAAGTGTACAGTCACCCAATCAGAGCCTGCACTGCTCAGGCCATATGCAAAATACTCACATTCCTCTGATAGGCGACCCACTTCACATCAACAAATAGAAAATGGGCATGAAAATGATCAGCAACAATGATGAACTCCAAATTTGGCCATTTAAGTGCAAAAATGATGCAACTGAAGCACTAAATGGCAAACGTTAACAACTCTGCAAAACTGAGAGCTGTATGGTAGAGGGTGTGTAAAAGAGTAAGAAAGATAAGGTAGAAAGAGGTCAAAGGAATGAAAAGCAAAAATGAGGAAAGATCAAGCTGTAAAATACAGCAATGCGAAGGATTCTCGGCAGATGTGCTGTTGGGTTTACAGTAATAAGAGCTGCAGGTATTCCTCATAGACAGCTATTTAAAGTTTATCAACATTAGATTTAAAGGTGATAAAGAAAAAAAATGTGTTTGTGAATGTGCAATTAAATTTAAATTGATTCCATAAATGCCAGTCATATATAAATCTGCCTTTAAGCAGTACAGATACGCATAACTCAAAAATTCCAACTCTAAGTGTTTTACTGAAGGACACACGGCCCCTCAGGGCTGAAGCTTATCTCCAAACCTGTTCAACAAAGACATCAATAAACTATTATAACAGCTACTCCAGGAAAACACTGACAAGGGAAAGTAGTCTGGTTTCCCATTTATGCAAATTATCTGGTTTAAAAAAAAAATACCTGCAGAGAAAAACGTACATAGCCAAAAAAAAAAAACTACTGTAAAATAGACACTTAAATTAGGAATGAGAAAAATGCAGTTTTTTTATTTATAGAATCCAAATGTTTTAAAAGTTTACATTCTTTTATTTTAATCAGTGTAATTGTGTTATTATGCACTAATTTATAATCACTTTAGAGACAGAATGTATTTGGGCCATGCCCACACCATTTTTATAAGCTGTCGTCCCAAAAAACGAGTGTTTAAGGACACAAAAGTTGAGCTCAATGCGTCATATTACGCCAAGAACTACGCCCACTGGAGGGAAACTTGATCACAACAGGAAACAATCATTATTTTTAACCTCCTCAAAGGTTTATGTCATCACCCTATGTAAACCTGAGAGGACTTAGAAGCTAAATTTTATTGGTCTATGTCAGTGCTGCTTTTTGCTGGAGAAATACTCCAGAAATACACTGACATTCACAACTATCTGTGTCCTTAAACGCTCGTTTTTTGGGTTGACAGCTGATAAAAACGTAGTTCTGGGTTTTTTTTAGCTTGTTTACTGTACACCTTGTCACATAGCAGCTTTTAGACATTGTTCTGTTTTTTGTTATAGGTCAGCAGATGACAAGGAGGCAGCTCCATGCAATACAAAATTAATGGAAAGCGTTGGATTGTTCCAATATATTAATATCTTGTCTCTTTTAAAAGGGAACCCCTTGTATTAAGACTTCTATGGCTTAATATAACACAAATGATGTCTAAAACCTATGAAAGATTATTTATTTTAAAAATCCACATTGTTTTATACATATTTTGAACTGTGGGGGGAGCCATTATTTCGATGATGTCAAATGTATGCACTGGAGTTACTGGTGCTACGTGTGGCTATTTTTACCGCAACCCAACTATTGATTTAAATATTAAAATATTGATATGATGACCACAGCTACTGAAAGAGCTTACAGGAGGCGATGGATATAAGCGTAGGCTTAAACCAAATGCCGTACCATCGATTTTTCCCCACAAGGAGTCTTGAACGCCCCCTGATGTCGAGTGAAATCACGCTGAGAAACTCCTTCAATGCCTACGGCATCAAGACAAGCGTCAGCATGTTTACAGCCTGCCAGGATGGCATCTAGCTTTTCTTGTCTCTGCTGTTTGTAGCTATAGTCTGGTAAAAGCCTTAAAGGCATCAGGGCTAAAGTAGAGAGAACAAAGACGTGGGTCTTTAAGAAATTTTATTCGTTCACAGGCATCTTCCCATTCTTTTCTCCTCTTCTTATCACTAGGAAATTAGTAAAGATTTACATCGCTTTCCTTGTTGTCCTTCGACTGAAAATGACAACCAAATGCCGCAGTATCAGTATTATAATTTATAATAGCGAGAGGTCGCACCAGTAGCTCACAGAGTGCAACCATTTCACGTCATTGAAATAATGGCACCCCCCATAGTCCAAAATATGTATAAAACTTATCAAAACGTATAGAAAAATATATCTGAAAAATGTTATTCTTTTGTGGGACTTCTACTACATATTTCATTAAGAGACATCAATTACGTTATATTAAGCCATACAAGTCTTAATACCCAGGGTTCCTTTTAAACAAGAATGCAACCTGTCAGGACATGAAGGGAAAGCATAAAAGAGAAGAAGCCGGGAAAGAGTGAAAAGGAAAAAGTAGAACGTTAGTGGTGCGTTACAGGTGTGTGTAAATATATGACGAATCAACTAACTAATCAAACTCACTTTTGAGAGCCACAGTTCCGTCCTCTGAGAGAGTGTTTGGGTCGAAAAACACAGATGCAGGACTGTTTAATGAGTCCTGCACATAGAGCACATCCTGGTTCTGCAGACCCTCGTTATGGAAATAGAAATATCTACAATAGAATGTTGATAAAAATGTATTTAATTAGAATTAATTAAGCATATGATGGTATATGCATTGCACAAAGTGACATTTTTATGTTGTGAGCTCTTTTTAAAATGTGAAATTGTTTGTCTAAGTTTGTGCTATGTTCGGTGGGCCTGGGTTGTGTTTGGTGTTGTCTGTTGGTCTGATCTCTACCTCTTTCCTCTCTTGTAAGGACAGCTGTATTTGGGGTAGTTGTAGAGCTCGGTAAGGCGCTGGTGAAACCGCTCTTTGACTGCACACTGTTCCAGGAATGGCATGGTCAACTTATTCTGCTCTTCAACAAACATCTGCAGAGCGGGTGAGGGACACTTTTAAAATGGTCGCTGTCATGCACACAGAGAACTTGTTTATATGTAAATTTTTCTACACATTTCTTTGTTCCGGTGATGTGGGCCATGGGTGGAGACCAGGAAACAAAACAGGGTGAGCCTAAAAATACAACGTAAATGGTGGTATGGATTGTTTATCTAGTCCGATAAGGAAGAGAAAGTCGTTATAGCTCACAAAAGCTTGTAACTGTCTTGTCAGTCAGCAGGTTAAAAGATGTCAGTGTGACATCAGTACTGGAATGAAAGGACTTTGCAGTAACTTTCATTGTCAGCTAAACCCTTTTATATACTTTAACTTTCCCTTGAGATATTTATGTTTTAAAGGAGAAGTCCAACTCCGGAACAAAAATTGACAGATAATGTACTCACCCCTTGTCATCCAAGATGTTCATGTCTTTCTTTCCTCAGCCGTAAGAATTTATGTTTTTTTTTAGGGAAATATTTTAGGATTTTTCTCCATATAATGGATTGGTATGGTGGTATGGTGCCCCCGATTTTGAACTTCCAAAATGCAGTTTAAATGTGGCTTCAAATTATCCCAAATGCAGTTGTAAACAATCCCAGCCGAGGAAGCAAAATGATTGGTTATTTTCATAAAACTAATACAATTTATATACTTTTTAATGTCAAATTCCCATCTCATGTTCTCCCTCAACTTTAAAATCATCCTATATCACTGTTCTACCTTTTTTGTTAGGGGTGTTTGATCTTCTTTGCATGTTTACTTTGTAAAGACTTCTGCAGCGATGTAGGATGATTTTAATCATACTTTTTCTCAATTCCTTTTTACTGGTTAAATAAAATTTTATTAATCAAAGAGCACGTCTAATTAATTAAAATCATAAAACTTATACAATTTCACATCAGTGTAATAAAGGTTTAATAAAAATTACATGTTTAGGGCCAATTACAATGTTTAGGGACATGTTTTATTGTTATCAAATTCTGTGTTTTAGCATGTCTAATTATTTGAATGCATACTTAATTTATTCAAATTTATTCTTAAAATAGCCTTATGAAAGGTTTTTTTACCCTCAGAAATTCTGTGTTCTGTATTTAAAATGTTCTGTTATCAAATGAAGGCATAAAACATTAATTTAATTTATCTTTAACTTTAACTTATCTTTTTAGGCAAACAAAGAGATTTTACTATTAAAATTAAAACATGGAAGAAATGTTGTGTGATTATACCTTAAAAACAATGTTTGTTTCATTTTAGTAGTAGTAGTAATAGTACTAATATACATCTGGCACAATGTCTTCAAGTTAAACCGGACTTTTATTTTGACGGGTTGCCATGTCTACCTTTACGTTTCTGTGTGTATATGATATAACACTGGTTTTCCTAAAATGGAACGGTCAAATGCTCATGAAGTGACTCTCAGCAGATATTGTTCATGTATTTATGTCCTCATTTAGTAAAACGACAGACGCTGAAATCACCTCGAGCGTCAAGCGTGCATCAGTGTGTGTGTGTTAGTAAACAAAACCGCTCATCTGCTCCATTCATTAAAACAGAGACACGCAGAACATGCAGGATTCATATTTAAATGTTTTTTTTTTTTCTGTAATATTTACAGATACTAGTTCATATTGCGGTTTGATTTAAGTGTAATGACCTACTTTTGATTAATTCATTCAAACTTTGACAAATTCCATGACATTCCATGTTATTCAGTAAATTCATTTTTTATGACTGGATTCGCAGAAATCATAGGGCCCTAGTAAGTCCCTTCTTCCTCGGCTGAGATCATTTGAAGCCACATTTAAACTGCATTTTGGAAGTTCAAAATCGAGGCACCATATCAGTACATTATATGGAGAAAAATCCTGAAATTTTTCCCTCAAAAAACATAATTTCTTTACGGCTGAAAAAAAACATGAACATCTTGGATGACAAGGGGGTGAGTACATTATCTGTAAATTTTTGTTCTGGAAGTGAACTTCTCCTTTAATAACTTCACACATTTGCATATTCATGGTTCCCTGATGTCAGTTAATGATCACGTGACCATTAAATGTATATCAGGGGTTTTTTTTATATCAGTTTTGATTTGTTTGATATTATGCAGATATAGTTATTTTACATTTTTATGATTTCATGAATTATTAGCTTTTCATCACTCATGAACTCGTAGGGGATTGCCAAGTTTGGAAAAACCCTGCTGTTATTTATTGTAATGCAAATATACTGGTGAACCAAGAACGATAAAGAATTTAGTTCTAGTGCTAAACGGTGGTTAAACTAATTTGTTCAGTTTTCACTGCATTTTTATTATAATTTTTTTTTTTCTTTTGAAACCAGGAAATCCTTTTAACATAAATGTAGGTCTGAGACTGTGTAGAATTTATATGTGATTTGCATTTGTAGCTTATCATTAGTATTTGGTTGTGAACAGAGAAAAATCTGACTGGGCATTTCATCTCATCTTATTTACAACGTTGAAGTATAAAACGTCACTGTGGGAATATGGGAAATATATTTTTGCTTACATTTAGCTGTGTCTACAGTAGTATCAGTTTTTTGTACTCTGTATTGACAACTGTTGGCCTGAATGCATGAAGCTAGTATAAAAGTTGGCTGTTTGTCTCTGTATTATAATGCACATATCTGCAGTGGACATTCTTGGATTCAATTTTAATGATTTTTTCGTGTGTTGATGGTGGTTCATGCTGGGAAGTGACTGACTATGATATTAGTAGTCAGTTGCTTGAGCTAGTCATGTTAACATGGCAGCATCTACGAGGGGGACATCTGCTTTATGTAGAATGTCTAGAAAAAAATGTGATTACACACCACATTAATTTTCATTTTATTTTAGTTTTAGTTTATTTATTTTAGTTTTAGTTTAGTTTGCAAAAAAATTTTGAGCACCTTAAATTATTGCACCTTAAAAGAAACAGAGTAGCTGATGGGACTGTCTTTAAATAAATTTGTGTGGAGCACATGCCAACACTGATCAAGCAGCTTCATAAAGGAACTAAGGCCCATTCGGACGGTAGTTGTTTCCCATGGGGTCATAAGGTAATTTTAACATTTACAGGGGCTAGTTGGTGATTTTATTGCCACCTGAATACAGAAAGTTTGTATTTTTCTTCCACCAACTTTTTTAAATAGGGCTTCCAGAATTATTTTTTTTTACTAGTTGAACAAGTAGCCTGGTGAAATGTTAACGTTAGAGTTTGTGTTAACTTACTTCTTATTTTCCACTTTTATAAAATGACAACTGTCATCTTAAGAGACATGCAAGACAGAAAACCATTTAAACAATAGCATGTCAATTTTCTTGTTTTTAAATACGATATTTAAATAATATTATTTTTCTGTTGTTTCTTTAAATATGAATTCTTTAATTTCCCAGGCAATAACATATTTTCTCTTCAGATGACAATCTTGTGACTATGTATATTTATTTTTACAGATGTCCCCAATGAGAAACAATAACCATCCAAATAGGGCTTGAGTCTTATTTTACCTATGTAATATCAGTCTTTATCCTGTTTCATATGAAAAAATGCCAAATGTCATCTGTTACAGTGGGGTTAGGGCAGTGAATCTGAATCGCAAGACCTTTCTGAGTGGGTTGCAGAGAACCAACATCAACAACAAAAAACATCACAAATGTCCAGATGTCCATGTCTGTCTTTCTTCAGTCGAAAAGAAATTAAGGTTTTTGTGGAAAACATTCCAGGATTTTTCTCCATATAGTGGTCGAAGGTCCAAATTGCAGTTTCATTGTGGTTAAAAAGTATGTACATTTTTATTTCTTTTAGAAAATGACTGATCGTTTCACTAGATAAGAACCTTATTCCTCGGCTGGGATTGTGTAGAGCCCTTTGAAGCTGCAGTGAAACTGCAGTTTGGACCTTTAACTCATCGGCCACCACTGAAGTCCACTATATGGAGAAAAATCCTGTTTTTTTTCCTTAGAAAGACATGAACACCTTGGAAGACATGGGGTGAGTAAATAATTAGGAAATGTTTATTTTGGAAGTGAGTTAATCCTTTAAGTAATATTAATGAGTGCCTGAGAAAAATGTGCTGTACCGTTTCAGCATCTGCGGTCAGATGAGATGTTGTCAGGCTTAATGTCAGCGTCATTATTCTATTGTTATTTTTGTGACTTGTTACGAAATAAAAAGGCTCTCACCTCAGAAAAACAAACTATCCTGTCCTGTATACTGTGCAGATTGCGCACACATTGTATATCACTTCACTAAAGTGCAAAAGAAACTTTGAGCATGCAATGTGTGAAATAAAAGTAAAGTGCCAATAAATCACATAACTGGGTTTTGTGTGTTAGCAGGGAAGGATTTGCATGAAATAATGATATTCATTCTATTCAGGAGCAGTTTCCATGTTTTATTAACAGGTCATGTTGTGAATTCGCCATAGTAACTTGTTTCCGCAACCCAAAAATACCATGTTATTTTCACTTCGTGTTATTTTTTATATGCTTAAATAACTGTGGTGGCTCATACAAACTTAACTGTATTGACAATAACTAGTTTGGGACTGCTATTTAATAGCCTTACCTTATAGGCTGTTTATCCATCATTATGAGTCATATTCTTACAATGTATGTATTAATGTTAAGTGAAGGGGGACGGTACTTGTGTATGTATGTGGCAACAATTTTGTTTTTTTAACACACACATTTTCCAACATTGTGTGGGTGACCCAAGTTTAAATCATCTCTGGTTATTTCCCAAAACCAGCCCTCCCTCTTCTTCCCATCATTTCCTGTCACTCCTCTGCTATCCTATCCCATTAATGATGAAAAGCCCATCTGTGATAAAAAAAAAAAAAAGAAAAAAAGGCCCATTGTAATATACAGTGGGGAAATCATTATTTGATGCCCTGCTGATTTTGTACGTTTGCCCACTGACAAAGAAAGGATCAGTCTATAATTTTCATTTTAGGTTTATTTTAACAGTGAGACACAGAATAACAACAAAAAAATCCAGAACATCTTCTGGATCCATCTTGTTAAAGATCTCGCAGGTGGGATAGTCATAGTCACCAAGAAAACAATTAGTAACACACTACGCCGTGAAAGGCTGAAATCCTGCAGCGCCCACAAGGGCACATGTACAAGCCCGTCTAAAGTTTGCCAGTGAACTTCTGAATGATTCAGAGGAGAACTTTGTGAAAATGTTGTGGTCAGATGAGACCAAAATCAAGCTCTTTGGCATCAACTCAACTCGCTCTGTTTGGAGGAGTAGGAATGCTGCCTTCCTCACCATCAAACATGGGGGTGGAAACATTATGCTTTGGGGGTGTTTTTCTGCTAAGGGGACAGGACAACTGCACCGCATCAAAGGGATGATGGACGGGGCCATGTACCATCAAATCTTGGGTGAGAACCTCCTTCTCTCATTGAAAATTGGTCGTGGATGGGTATTCCAGCATGACAATGACCCAAAACACACGGCCAAGGCAACAAAGGAGTGGCTCGAGAAGAAGCACATTAAGGTCCTGGAGTCTCCAGACCTTAATTCCATAGAAAATCTGTGGAGGGAGCTGAAGATTCAAGTTGCTAAACATCAGCCTCAAACCCTTAATGACTTGGAAAGGGTCTGCAAAGAGGAGAGGGACAAAATCTCTCCTGAGATGTGTGCAAACCTACAAGAAACGTCTGACTTCTGTGATTGCCACTAAGTACTAAGTCATGGGGTCAAATACTTATTTCCCTCATTAAAATGCATTCAATTTATAACATTTTTTAAAATGCATTTTTCTGGATTTTATTCTGTATCTCTCTGTTAAAATACACCTACCATTAAAATAATAGACTGATCATTTCTTTGTCAGTGGACAAACGTACAAAATCTGCAAGGGATCAAATAATTATTTTCCCCACTGTAAAAGGTGGTCACGTGTGTGGGTCACCTTAGTCTCCTCACAGTCAGGATCCTCCAGCCAGTGGTATGGATCTGGGACCTTTACTCCGTTATAATCATCCACCTTTGAAACAAAACACCAAAGTTAGGAGCAGCAGGCATGTCTACACTGGGAGAAAATAGAAACAAGACACATTCGGTTTCCAGGTAGTTGCGTATATATGAAACCAGGCCTTGAAGCAAACCTGCGCCACAAGGAAACTAATGCAATTAGCTACCATACGTAACTTCTGACACATAACCACTAAATACAGAACGCAGGTACCGCTAAACCACTCCACTCTTATGACACATGGCAAACTCTCACTCGTGTGTTCCAGTCAGTCCAGTATTTGTTTCTGCATTTCATGTGTCTTAAAGAAGGAGGAAGAGCAAGCGAATGAATGAAAGACTATGTGCAAAACCCCAAATGAAAGTACCACTGACCTTACTGTCATCTCTCCGTGCTTCAGGGTATTTGAAAGCCATGCTGGGTGTGTTTTAATAGGGCTTTTTTTTGGTAATTCTGTGTATATTTGTGTGTGTTTGTCCGTATGCTTCACGCCCGGGTGAGTCAGCTCTGAAAAGTGAAAGTGAAATCAAACACTGCTCTCTGTTTCTCTCTCTGTCTCAGTCTCTCTCACTCTCCTGATTACACCACCACGCAGCTCTTCAGGCAGGAAATGAGTTCACACTGGATTGGTCAACCCAAAATGGGTGGAGTTTAAATCTCACACAGTTCACCACAGTTTGTGTTGTGCTGTGTGTGTCCTAAAATGTGTATTTTAGTAGGAATTTCAACATTATTTCTCTGTATTCTTAATTAATAGTAAAAAAATAAAAATAAGACAAATAAAAGAATACCAAAAATAAATGAAATAATAAAAGTGTTTTATCTAACATGAAATGGGTTACTTCATGGAGGCAGCAGGTATTTGACTATTTTAGGATTTTCAGCATTGGCCAAAATTATGCCTGCATTGCCAGTCTGTGTCAGTATCTACAGACATCATTTGCAATGAGAAATGCACATTTTGTGTTTTCATATATTTTTGAGTGATTTTGAGCGAATGTTTCAGGAACGTAATGGTCAAATTTTATTTGTGTATTTATTTTGAAAAAACATTGTGCTAAAAAGTGATTCATTTTAATTTGAGCCCTTACATTTTCAAAAGTAAGTTAAATATTTTAAGTAAATGTTGTTGAAATTTTCTGTTAATTTTTTATTCAAGCATTTAGGTTTTCACATCATTTATATATTCCAATATATAAAGGAACACTCTGCTTTTTTGAAAATAGGCTCATTGTCCAACTCCCCTAGAGTTAAACAGTTGAGTTTTACCATTTTCGAATCCATTCAGCCGATCTCCGGGTCTGGCGGTAGCACTTTTAGCATAGCTTAGCATAGATTATTGAATCTAACTAGATCGTTAGCATCTCGCTCAAAAAGGACCAAAGAGTTTCGATATTTTTCCTATTTAAAACTTGACTTCTGTAGTTACACCGTGTACAAAAACTGACGAGAAATGAAAAGTTGTGATTTTCTAGGTATGGCAAGGAACATTTCAGCGTAATAATCAAGCAACTTTGCTGCTGTGCAGCAGGCGCAATGATATTATGCAGCCGTCAACTCTGCCGGCTGCAACTCTGCATTTTTTACATTTTTTGCATATTTTTTTACAGTCTATGCTCTGCATTAACTAGAGTTGGGGTACTCGGACTCGTACTCGGACTCGAGTCCGGTCTCGAGTACAATTTTTAGGCGACTCGGACTTGTCACGGACTCGGATGCATTTTTACTCGGACTTGACTCGGACTCAAGCCTTTCGGACTCGGAAAATATCCCGAGTCCGTCCGAGTCCAGAGACAGTTGACGGAATGTCACTGACTCGATGCATTATCACGAAAGTCTTGTCCAGTAGGCTACTTGAAAGCCGACCGGTTTATGTGCGCACTAGAGATGCGCGGATGAGCTCAAACGTCACCCGAATCCGCAGCTTCAAATAAATGATCCGCCCGCCACCCACCCGCACCTATATTTTTCTCTGATTTAGATAACCGCACCCGATCGTCGTTTACGATTTTTCTAATTCTTAGTTTTGCACGATGATATGATAAATGGATGGTTCATTTTTAACAGCAGATTGATTCAGCTGATCTGCACATCGCTGCACATTTATATAAGCTTAATCGTTCGTGCTTTTAAGCCAAAGCCACGCTAAAAAGAATAACGTTAACTGACATCTGGACTTGACTCTCCGCAATCTCTGATGAAATCAATTGGGTGTTTGAACGTCTACTGGATCCTTGGACAAAAGATTACAGGGGTTCACCAAGTTTAAGAAATTTCAGATCATAAAAATCTAATTCTTTTCATTTTTAAGGTATTGTTTTCGATATAATGTACTGATTCAAATTAGTAATCAATAATAATTGTTAATTTTACTACTCGGCAAATCTGGTGCTGGAGCGGACGGAGCGGGCGCGGGCGCATCACGCGCAATCATCAAACATATTTCAAAGGAAGCCGGCGCCACATTCCCTACCGTCTTTACTATGTGTTTTGAGCGAATATTTGCATTTATTCACATACGATTGAATTAGAAATGGTTGCCTGTCATGATTTTGGCTAATGCAGGACACTACTGAATGATGCGCATCAGAGGGAATTTAGAAGTGGGTATACGCAAAGCCGACGGATTTGAAAAATGGGTATCCGCAGGTACTGCACTACACCACTAAATATTACCCTACTCAATAGCATTAACACAGGCGTAACTCCCTTCAAACTTGATCTGGAATGTCTTTTTTTCAGATTTTGCAGTGTTTTATTTTAACATTTATTACTTCATGAAATGTCTGTAGCCTATTTCTGTAATAGCCTTTATATAGACCTACCTAAAAAAAAAACTTACAAAAAACCCCTACAATTCTATTTTAAAAAAGATTCTATTTTAAAAAATATTATTTCATTTGTATTTATGATTAATATATGTATTAATACTTTTGCTTGTAAGTAATACTTGGAGTGTTTACTTGCCTTGAGCTCAAGAATGTTTTACTTACATTAGTTTTTTCTGTTAAACATGGTGGCAGTTTCTAGCTTGAAAGAAAAATAATTTTTCTAACATCTTTGCAGCAGCAGTTTTTATGGGTCCAAAACCATCTTGGGTGTGCATGATTTTCTAATAATTAAATGGCCCATCATCAATTATTCCTTATATAATGTAATTTATTGTAATTAATGTAACTATAAATGCATTCCAAAATAAAAGACGTGTGAGTTTGCTGTGACTTATGGAAAGTATAGGTAGGGCTTTATACACAGTGTGTGCCATTGTAATGACTAGGTTTATCCCTCACAGCCTCATTTTCATCCAAGAAAAAAGTCATATACAACCCAAAACACACACAGCCACAATCCGAAATAAAAGAGGTGCTGCAAGAGGCTACATGTTTTCTGCTTTTAAGGTCCCATTCACCAAGATACCTTCTCCTTTACCCCCACCCTTAAATTTATACATTTACTACATCGATGAATAAAGTCAAGTCCCGCCCTATAATTTTTCACTCTAAAATATGTCACATTACATAGATCAGCCATAACTTCTGTTGCATGACTTTAAGTTTGCTAAGCAGAGTATGGACACTAATTATGAGATGTTGTGAAATCAAAAATCAAAATGGCAAGATCCACTATAGGTTTGCTTTTCTTACATTTCAACTGACATTGCATTTTTCTAGTTGTAAAGGTTAAAATCAGGGCTGCCCAAACTCAGTCCTGGTCCTTGCTTTAGCTCCAACTTGCCTCAACACACCTGCCAGGGGGTTTCTAGTATGCCTAGTATAAGCTTGATTAGCTGGTTCAGGTGTGTTTAATTGGGGCTGCAGCTAAAATCTGTAGGACACCTCCCTCCAGGACCTAGTTTGGGCACACCTGGATTAAAACAATGTTAAGATACTGACAAACAGTAGTGTTTCCTTGGACTCAGACGGACTCGACTCGGACTCGGCCCTTTGGGACTCGAACTTGAGTCCGACTCGGCCCATTTTGGACTCGGACTCCTCTCGGACTCGATTGGTAAAAGACTCGGACTCGACTTAGGTGGACTCGAACCCAACACTAGCATCAACACAAACTTAAGGAACGTGCACGCCATATCGGAATTCCCGTAATTACGAGATTCCAACTTGTAAAAAGCGTCCACGTCCTCGTAGAACTCGTAATTACAACTTGTGAACTGTGAGTCTTCTGAGAGCTACGACTTGTACCACATGACCGCTGTACCAACTGACCAACGTATGCTCTATTTAGGCGCTGATAGTGTTGCCATAGAAAAGCATAATTCCGAGTAGAACGTCACATGATGTCGAAATTACGGTAATTACGATATGGCGTGAACGCAGCATTAGTGCCGGTCACTTTCAAGCGCTGCATAATATCATTGCGCTTGCTGCACCCATTACATGGCTGCAGAGTTCCTTGATTATTACGCTGGAATGAGAGTATAGTTCCTAGCCATATCAGCCTAGAAAATCACAACTTTTCATTTCCTGTCAGTCTTAGTACACGATGTAACTACAGAGAAATCAAGTTTTAAATAGGAAAAATATCGTCATTATATATGGTCATTTTTGAGTGAGATGCTTTTTGAGTAAGATGCTATTGGTCTAATCAGATTCAATGATCTATGCTAAGCTATGCTAAAAGTGCTACCGCCAGACCCGGAGATCGGCTGAATGGATTCGAAAACGGTAAAACTCAACTGTTCAACTCTAGGGGAGTTGGACAATGAGCCTATTTTCAATTTAAATGTTGTCTCAAAATCTGCAGCCAACTGTGATATTGTAGTATTATTGATATACTCTTATAATATATATTACTATATATAGCATTCATTTTTAGATTTTTTGTTTTCATTTTAATTTTAGTTTGTTTATCATGTTCTATCTTTTTTTGTAGCTGTATTTTTAGCTTATTTGTTAATTGCCAAGGCAACGTTTTTTTCCCAAATATTTAATTTTATTATTATTATTATTATTATTCTATTTTTGATAGTTTTAGTTAAATTGTTTTTAACTGTTTAAACTGTGCCCCATTATCAACAGAGATCATTTGCAATGAGTAATGCACAGTAATGCACATTTTATTCTTTTTAATTTTTTGATTTTATTTTGAATGAACGTTGTGCTAAATAGTGATTCATTTCAATGTGAGTTTACAAAAGTAATTTTTTTATATATTTTGAGTAAATGTATACAATTTTCTGTATTTTTGTTTAATTATTATTTAAGCATTTAGGTTTTCACATTATTTATATATTATTATGTATTAAATATTGTCTCACAGTTGGCAGCCAATTATGATATTGTAGTATTATTTATATTTTCTTTTAATATTTATTACTATATTAAAATATCAGTTTTCATTTTAATTTACGTTTAATTTAGTAATTTTATCATGTGCTTTCTTTTTTAAATTATTTTTAACTAACATTTATTTTTATTTTAGTTGTAATTATAGTACTTCAACTCATTTCTTAATTTGTTAATATTCTAATATTTAATATTAATATTTTTATATTATATTATTATATTTTAATTGTTTTATTTAAACTGTCATTTTCAATATCTACAGAGATCATTTGCAATGAGTAATGCACTTTCTGAGTGTATTTTGAGCAAATGTTTCAGCAAATATCTTTCATTTTATTTTGTTTTATTTATTTTTTACATTTTGAATAAATGTGCTAACTAGCGACTCATTTTAATTTGAGCACTTAAGTTTTCAAAAGTAAGTTTTTAAATATTTTGAGTAAATGTTATTAAACTTTTCTGTTTTTTTTTTTTTTTTTTAATTCAAGCATGCAAGTTTTCAAAAGTAGTTTCTGAGTAAATGTTAGAATTTTCTGCATTTTTTTTTCCCATTCAAGCATTTAGGTTTTCACATTATTTATACATTTTACTGTACATAACCTTGTCTCAAAATCAGCAGCCAACTATGATATTGTAGTATTAATTTCAGTTTAAGTTTAATTTAGTAATTTTGTCATGTGCTTTGTTATTATTTTTTATTTTTTAAGCACTGGATCACAATACTAAATAAAAAGAACTTCGTTGTTAACACCACTGTTATTAGAGACTTTTGTTTGTGGAAAAAATTAATCATTGCTGATTGCCAATAGTGCATTTTCAGAATGGCGTGCGGCATAAACAAAGCATTAGCTTACTGATCGTAGCTTTAAAGTTCAGTGGAAACAGGAATGAATTGGTGATCTTTATCCATTGTTTAATGGTCTTACCTACTGAACAAAACAAAGGGATATTTCAAGTCGGAAAATAAGCATAGAAATTATGGTCTCCGGCTTTGCAACTTTAATGACACCAGTGATTGTGAAGATAATCTATTACTTTTACTTGTACAAAAGCAACCATTTGTACATCATTATCTTACCATTTTAAGGTGCACAAAAACCTCACACCCCGCCTATTCTGAGCATTTGTTCACCGATCTTTGTTGACACGCATTTGTAGCAGAGTTCCCGGCAGTAATACAGGTTTAGCTCAGTCAAAACATGCATATGCTGACAGACGGCCTGTCTCGTCACAAAATAGAGTGTGGAAAGCGTGAGGAAGAAAAAGGGATGAAAGAAAGAAAGAGAAAATGTTTTGTCCTGCATTTAATTACAAGGCAAGGATGTTTGTCAGCAGTGTGTGTAAAAGGTATCCTACACTTTGTACGTGTTTATGTGGACTTAAGTCGCACTTTACATGCCTGTGGCGTGATAGCTGTCACTGGTCTCCATTTATATCCTTCTATGACAAGACCTTTAATGACAAACACAAACCCTCAGATAATCACATACCCCCGAGGTGATTCCGGTGTGCGTTTTAAAAGCTTGTTTTGACATATTTCCCATCTTGAAAATGTCATTCTGCTTTAGCCATCGAATAAATATTCTCCTGGGATTGTTTTAGCGGTTGGATGTTATTGTGTATTTTTAAGATGTGACAACATGAAAGCTAAATAAATAAATAAATAAATAAATAAAAAAAGACAAGACAGTGCAGGTTACTTTAGGTAGGCCTATGATGTTTTGGCTTTAAAATTGTCTTTTTTTTTAAGAAATTCAAACAATACATACCGTTTTGTGGCTATAATGTCGTGACAGACCGCTGTAGCACCTCAGTTCAAACGGGACATGAACCGATCAACTCTCTGTACTATTTAGACATGAATGAATGTTTATGGACATATAGAAACATAAATTAATATAATAAGTTATCTTGTTTCAGCTGCGGAAATGAGTTAATTAATACACTATTTTTCAAGTTCAAGTTTCAAGTTTCAGTCTACTTTGTCGCGCAAAAATGTCAGATTCAGGCGTTATGATTGGTCAGATCGCCTGTCAATCAAACTCCCTGCGAAGGGTCAGTTAATAAAGGGACTTTGGTTAAACTCAGTTGACAATGTTTGTGGTATATGTTGATTGGCATAAACAGGCATTTAATCTGGTAACTCCTTTAAAAAAAAAAAAATCTGGACAAAAATCTCGGTTACAGTTATGCACAACAATAAACGTCTATAGGGTTCATATGTAAACATTACAATTAATGATAACAAAGAATGGTAACATTTTGTATTTTTTTTTTTTCTTGCAACCCCCTAAATGTTTAAAAAATATATATTCTTGTTTGTTTGTTGTTTATTGTTTGATGTGTTTGAAAGTATTTTTCATATGCATATTTGTGTTCCCTACTTGAGTTTTGTAAATTGATATTGTTCAATAAAAAATCCTTAGTAAAAAAAAGGTAAACATTACAAAAAAATATTTTCAATAGTAGATAAACAACAAGCATGTTTAATGTGACAAATTTGCTTACTAACTTTTTCTGTGTAAAGTTCCATGCAAGTTTGCTATAACACTGACTGCAGAAATGACTAAAACAACTTTAAATTAATAATATCCAAGTTTTAACAGAAAAGTAATGTAAGAAGTATTGTAAGCTTAATGTTTATGCTTTTAAATCCTTCAATAATTAGCCCCATACACTTTAATTGTAAGTGCCGCACCGTCACTCTGATTTTTCACCTTTTTGAAGAAAAAACAAAGACTTGTGGTAATCAATGTTATGCCGGAAATTCTGTCAGTTGAACTTGTATTGAACCCAATATTATTCCTTTAAAATGTTAACTGTCTTCTTGCCAACCTGTTGCAAAACACATGCTGGAGACAAACAATAAGACAAGCTGTAACCAATCTTGAGGCCAAAAATCATATGCAAGCTGCAGGTCAAAGTGTCAGAGACAAAGAAACGAATGCTGTGCTTACAAAGGAATGTGATTCAAGGGGGAATCCCATACTACCCATAGCTGCACTGATGGGAAGCACAATTTTGAGACGAGTGGGTGCAACAGGGACTGATTTTGTCACTTCAGTATGGGAAGCATCTGAAGGCATCAGACAGGGAGTGAGATTCATGATACACGAACGTGTATCATGAACTCCAAATATCTCTGGGGTTGAAACCAATCCTGGAGAGTCCCACGCTGAGTAACCTACGGTAGATCAATGCTTTGCGTGTCAACCTGTGCTTGCTCCTAAATAACTTGTCTGGAACTCATCAACAGCTAAAAACAGGAATTGCACAATATACTCATATTTCTCACACACAGACAAGCTAGTAATATTCTTCCTTGCGTGACCATGACCATTTATTAATTATATGGATCATAATTCTGAACTAGACTATTTAGTAAGTCTTTATGGGAAAAGGGCAGACACTTGGGAAACATGAGGTGATTATTAGCCTAACTGTAGAATGTAACTTGTTGCATTGATACAGAATTTGTTTAATCTGTATTTACAGGCCTGACTTTGAATGTGCCAGATTTTGAACCAGACCACTGGGGCCAAACAAAGGCCCAGGAGGACCCTCGACACATAAGGTACTCTTTCATCATATGTGAAGTTTTTTTACGTGACTCACAATTTAAAAGGAAAAGGAAAGGATGTGATGTACGGCCAATTATGGTTTCCCAATTCTTGGAATTTGTGCTCTGCATAACCCATCCAAGTGCACACACACAGAGGTGAGTAGTGAACAAACACCCGGAGCAGTGGGCAGACATTTTGCTGTGGCGCCAGAGGAGCAGTTGGGGGTTCGGTGCCTTGCGCAAGGGTCTCACCCTGGTATTAAGAGGGGAGAGAGTACTGGTAATGAACTCCCCCCACCTATAATCCCTGCCGGATCTGAGACTCGAACCCGCGACCTTTGGGTTGTGTACTCAAGGATTCCGCATCCTAATGCTGAGTACACACCGTAAGATAATCAGGCTGATTTTGGGCCGATTTCTCCCCTTCCGACACTCCTAGGAAATGTCTCGATTATCTTGGTGGTTCTAAATATTATCTTATCAGATTTTCCTGTGGTGTGAGGTGTGTTAAGAGTGAGTGAATCTGCTTGGAAGAACATTGGAGGCACCTGATCACAAATCGTAAATGGGAGATTATCACGTGAAACAAAACAATATCCAATCAGAAAGCGAGCTGACAGAAGGCGGAAGCATAACAAACACAGTAATGGTGCAGCACAAAAGGATTTGGACAGCAGTGATGGAGGATCAGCTTGTCTATTTGTTGCAACAACACGAGTGTTTATACAGCGTGTCCTGTAAAACATATTTATTTTCAAGTTTCCAGAGATTTTGCAGGATTTCCCTTATTCACAGTCGGGACTCTGGTTGAAAACCTGTTGGTATATGGTCTTTGTCGCATCGTGGCACACCACACACTATAGTAGCAAAGAGGTTATATTTAGGATATTTTGTCCTCATGTTTGTGGCCTCTGACATTTTGAAGATCTTATAAGATTTTAAAAATCTTTTAGTGTGTATCTAACATAAGTCCAATTCCGTTCCAGCTGAGCTACCGAGCAAGCTTGTTACATCCAGAAAGTGAAACATATGGAGCTGTGTACAACAATGAATACAAGTGCTCTCTGTTGTGTGTTGATTTCTGTTGGAAACTGCAGTGATATGTACGTATTCCTATGTATTTTGCGCCTTGCGAAAAAAGTTCCCACAGGTACGTTTTAGTCACAAGAAGACTTCATTCTTTGTACAAGAGCTGGGTTAATGCAGATGAAATGGTTGGACAAATCCAGCATACCTCACCAAAAAAAGGTTAGCCATTTGTAATAGAAAATAATAAGGTCAGAATTTAAATAATAAAAAAAATGCATGAATCGTTCACAATAAGATCAAAAACATGCATTTAGAAAACAGATTTGTGACCCAATTTTGCTAATTTGTGATGTGAATACAATATATTTTACAGTCAAACCAACAAATATTCAGACACCACATATATATGTGGTGTCTGAATATTTGTTGGTTTATATATATATATATATATATATAGCAAAATAAAGTAAACTGTGACATATTATACCCAAAATATCTTAATGCAGTGGACTACCAGTAAATTGATTAAAAATTTGGGACCAAAAATTTTATTTGGCACTTTGATCTGACCATGTTTTGTTACATACCTTTTTATCAAAGTTATCTGACATTATCAAGATGAATTTGTTCTGACACAATTTAACTCTGAGTTCTTATCATTTTTTATTACCTATAGCGAATAAACTGTGATAATGTGAGAAATGTTGAAGGTGTCTGAATAAATTTATTTGACTGTATATTTCTTTACATTACACCGCTGAAAATCGAAAAAGTTACAGATTGTTTGAGTGAAGACTTCCTGTATTTGCAGTGTTTAGTACTGACGGAAATATTTTGCATACATTTCCTCCTATGTGTCAGTCTGGACAGTTTCTCTCAGCTGGTGTTGCTGTGAGGTAAACAACTCTGTAGTTTCACATTTACGGCCTTCGTTCTTTCTGGACAGCCCAGGAAGTAATGTGTCACCCCAAACACCAGGCATACATCTGGTCGACGCTTTGAAGTTTACAAACACAAAGAAACATTTCTAAAAATCAGCTCACACAGAGGTCAAACCAAGCAGCTTTTTGTTGGTCAACACATCAAATTCATGTGACTCCCTTGAACAAGCTGTGAAATCTTTGTGGGAAAATCTTTTGCTCTCATGCAAAATTCCAGTTTCCAATGGATTCCTACTTAGATAATTGCGTTTCGCCCACAAAATTTGCCAAACAATCATAAATGTGACCACACCTTAAGACAGCATCCTGACCACTGTGAAACCTAATAAGTGACAGTTTGGAAACGCTCTAGGACTCCCGTGTCATGCAAATAGACTTTACTCACGAATAATTTATTTTCATGGTAGCATGTTGCTAAGCTAATGCACATTACCTCCAAACCTGTATGAGTTTCTTTCATCTGTTAAACAAAACAGATATTTTGAAGAATGTCAGTATGTGAACAGTTCCCTGTCCCGTTTGACTTGCTGGCCACTATCACACAGCAGCAGAATATGGTCGTCAATACCATATTTGAGTCCTTAATAAGTTCACACACAGTACGGTTATTTACGGGTGTGACAACCGTATTCTATAACCGAATTCACACTCGTAAATTTTAAGGACTCACAACCTCATTCTTGGAACACTCCCGCTGTGTGAACGGAACAGGACAGGACATCTAGTTGTCCATCACGTCAAACAGTGCAAGACAAACGCGTGTGCTACCGTGTGCTTCGTGCTTAAATTTGTGGTTTCAGTAACTTACAGTGACGGAGAAATGAGCTGTGTGTCATCTTAAAGTTTTATATCCAGCGTCCACCTGAGCAGCTCCCTCCCGTCAGTTTTGTGTTCCACGCAACTCAAATGCTCAGCTCTCCACACAAATTTAAAAGCTGCTGTCGGTTAATGATGATTTGATGAATGAACTCGCGGCTCGATTGGACTATTGTCGTGTCAGAACGTGACAAGACGTTCAGTTTTACGGACGTCGCCATCTTTGATATTGCTTTAGTCTCTGTTGCTATGGTTACTCATAAAGAATACTGGCTTGACTGCTGTTGCACGTTCATACAGACAGTATTGGAAAAGCGACTGAGCTGCTGTGTGAACGGGACATTTCGAGACTCACACCTGTAAGTGAAAGCGGTTGTCAATCCCAAAAACTGACAGTGTGAACGTGGCCAGTATGGAATTCAATGGGGACCATCAACTGTTTTGATACCCACATTCTTCAAAATATCTAATTTCGTGTTCAGCAGGAGGAAACTCTGAGGGTGAGTAAATAATGACAGAATTACCTTTTAAGTCGCTTTCCTTTTAGAAGCGTTTGCGTCAGGAGCATATCTGTTACCTTCTAATGTTGCCTACACAGGCAGTGGGAACACAATTAAGTCTACCTTTCACCTAACAGGAAGTGAAGTCATCTAGCACTTTAAGAAACAGTGGAAAGCACGTCATCCAGTCTGATAATGACTCAGACCAGTCACCTGTTCTACAATAGTTCACCACTCCCACATAGTAATAAATCGCTCTGTCAATCTGCACACCTACAGTCAAACAACTCAGCACTTTCAGTATGTTTAGGCAGTTAGTCAAGGAAAGTTATCATGAAAGATAACAAAAAATCTTTGAATTGCTGTCTCAAGCCTTCTTTGTCTTGCACTGTAAATTCAGTTCTCACACTTTGCGACAACCTTGCTGTCTTTGTAGATAAAATAGTGGGCGAGTGTGTTTAGTGTGAAATCTGTCGAAGGCTCGAGTAAACCACCAAAACATGCAGGGGATGAGCTGCGACGGCAAACGCGCGCGGCGCAATGTTTGTTGTTGTTGAACCCTGCAACCGCTAAGATGGGATAATTCATTGAGTCAGAGAAAAGAAGAAAAATAGGTTTTGAGTTTCAGACGTTTAATCCTCCTAATCTCAGTGACTGGGAAAGGTGGGAGTCGGCGTATTGGGAAGAGGGGAAGAGCATCTAAACTCGGCAGTTTCTCATCTGCTAATTGTGAGTTATTAGGGCAGATGAGGAAGAGAGAGTAAAAGATTGGCCTCATTATGAACCAAGACGAACAAAACAAGACTGAATATAAAATCATTATAAAACAAGACTGTCGCAGCCTTGAAGCTATTCAATTCAATTTCACATGCACGCCTTAACTTTCATGTCTATGAAGTGGTTTGAAGACCTCATTCGTTAAATTTAGTATGACACATGCATTTTGAGAAACGCGGTTCATTTATTTTAAAGCTCATAGGAAGTAAGGAAACCAAAAGTAAGGTCCTTATTTAATATTATTCATAAAGGGCGAGGAAAGCAAAAGTAAGGTCCTTACCTAATATTATTCATAGAGAGGTTTTAAATTGTATTGAGAATATTTTTTTATTTGTCTAAATACATATATTTTATTTATTTATTTTTTATTTTTTGTAAAATAAATGTAAAATAAATGTATCTATTTATTGAAATAAATAATTATTTTAATACATATGTTTATTTATTTATTTTTTTTTTGGTATTATTTTGTTCATGAATATAAGAATTAGAGAGGAATTTAGAGAGAGGAACTGAATGGGGATAGAACAGGACAGATTTATAAGTGATATATTTTGTTGTTATTTATCTAAATGTATTATTTATTTATAATTTTAGTTAAATATTTTTATTTATATTTATATTTTTTATTATTTGTATTTATTTTAAATAGATGCATTTCATCTTTTATGAGCAGTAGAATTAGAGAGGATTTTAGAGTGAGAGGAGCTGAATGGGGACAACAGATTTATAAATTATATATTTTATTGAGTTATTTATCTAAATACATTTATGTATCATTTTATTTAAATATTTTTAGTTATTTAAATTATTACACATATACACATATTAATCATTGTATTTAAATATATATATATATATATATTTTTTAATAAACTGTACTTTAAATAATGATTTAAATACATATGTTTATTTTAATATTAATACATTTGGTATATACTTTATTGTGTATTTCATCTTTTATGAATAGTAGAATTAGAGAAGAATTTAGAGTGAGAGGAACTGAATAGGGATAGAACAGGACAGGATCTTTTATTTTTTTCCTTTATTTATTTATTTATCTAGAAACATTTATTTATTTATGATTTTGTTTAAACATGTTTTTTTTTATTATTTTTAAATACATTTATTAAATAAATCATTTTATTACATATGTGTATATTTTAATTATAATATAAATTAATTAAAATCATTGTGTCTTTATTTAAATACTTTTTTGCAATTTTATTCTATAAATATTTCATGTATTTATAAATATTTATCGAAATATATTACTTTCAATAAATATTTGGATTTAAATGTATTTTATTTTTAATTTTGCTTATTTAAATATGCATCTATACAAATTTTTTAATGTAAATAAACAAAAAAATGAAGGTGAAATAAAAGTAGAAGAAATAAAGCAATAACCTTTTTGCTTGGCATTTTGCTGTTTTTGTCTAGACAGGTGAGAGGATGACTAGAAAGTGGACTAGGCTAGCAGATGGACCATTACGAAAGACTTCAGACAGACACATCTCCCATAATGCCATGCACATGGACTAATGAGCTAAAGAGACAGGTACCCTGACAATCTTAGGCCGTGTAAGCCAATCAGCTTATAGATAGAACGGGACTGTCCAACAGTGCGGGTTGGTGGCGAGGGGGTTAAAAAGACCATAAGGGGTGGAGAGAACAATGGGGAAAACAATGTATTTTAATGCATAAACATGTTTATTATCTTCACATAGAAAACTGATTTTCTTTCAAAGACGTGTTTCTTTTTTAAAGTCTTATCAAATCAAAGCTTGACTCTTTTCAGCAACTGTGATCTGTTTACATCCATATGTTATTTACATGAGCGCACGTTCAATTACGCACTGGTGATCACACAAGCAGATGGCACATGCAATAATGCCGCTCTATAATCCTTGGAAGTTGACGATCAATGTAGTTATTGCCACTTAATCATCTTACATTCATCCTCCCCATCTTCCCTTCAGTGCTTGAAAGTAATTGCAATGCCTGAAAATGCTGATATAGAATAACAAACACGGTTGTTGTTTGCAGAAGTTGAAAAAAACGGCGAATGAAATTAGATTAAAAGGCAACTGGGTGACCCAGATGGAATCAGAAAAAGGGAAGTATTTCTAAAATCAGTGTCGTATAGCTTTCTATTACTGGCCTTGAGAACGGGAACTTTGAACGGGTCGCAGCTTTTTATTGGGTCACGCTATGTTTTACTGCATATCATCATTGTGAAACGGTTTCGTACTCCTCTTCTTCCTGTTGAGTAAATATTTGCCTATAGTTTCATTTTTGATAATCCAGATGATGAAGATGAATTTTGCTGTCAGTAGGTGTGAGATTAACTTGTTAGGAAACTGTACGACAAATACTGCGACGGCGATGGCAGTATTGATTGCATCAGGCTGGGGTTTGTTTTGTATTGACTGTGCTCGAGACAGCGAGACGTAAAGACTGCGAGGATTGAGGCAATTAGTCAGGTTGATTGTTGTCTGAACTGGGAGGGAGGGAAGATTAAATAAAGGGAATTAGGTCAAAGTAATGAACGAGAGAAATGGGAGGGAGCGAAGGATGGAGAATCAAGGTTGGACGAACCTAACTGTAAGTTGAAGAAGAAAGAGAGAGTAGAAGAAGAAGGAAACGCGTTTTATGAGGGGAAATTATTTCGGTAATGACTTTTTAGCATACAGATTTCTCAATCTCATGTAGGCCTTTAGACAGTTTTTGTTTTTCCAATTATTCATGTCACACTCTCACCTCCGCATTCAAATGGTGAAATCAACTTCCCTTATGTAAATACACTAAATACAAGTGCACTTCATTATTTCATCTATGTAGTTACTTTTGAAAATTAATTACTATATATTTATCTATTTTATGAAATGTATAATATTGTTATTAAATATAATAAACATGGTATTGTTTTATAAATATGTTAATAATTCTAAATATACATATAAGTGTTATTTTAGTATCAGTGATGTACCTTATTTATTAGTAGTAGTTTAAATAAATATTGCCATAATTGTTATAATTGTTTTTTTAATATATATATTTTTTTTCTAAATTTTATATATTTTTCTTATTTGTATTATTCTACAGTTTTATTCTTTTTTTATTTACTTATATTTCAGTTTAACTAAGTAATGTAACTGAAATGTATTTGCTATGTATTACTTTTGGAAAAAAATAATATATTTATTTATTTTTATGAAATACATAATATTGTTATTAAATATAATAAATATGATGTACTTTTATAAATGTTTCAATATTAAATAATATGGCATAACTATAAGTGCTATCATTGATACAGTTTTTTTTATTAGTGTTTAAAATAAATGATTGCAATAAAATATAATTGAAATAGTTTTTATTTTTATATTTGTAAATTTTGTATTTCTTCTTATTTTTATTATTCTACGCTTTTATTTGTTTTAATTATATTTCAGTTCAAGTTCAACTTGAAAATAAGTCTTGACACAGCTAGCTGAAATGCATTTATATGAAATCATTTTTGAAATAAATTAATATATTTATCTGTTTTGAAGAATTACATAATAATGTTTTAATTAAATAAATATAACAAATATGTTATTATTTTATAAATATATAATTATTAATAAAAACAACTTATAAGTAAGTGTCATTTTAATATCAGTGATATACTTTTTTATTAGTATTTAAAATAATAAATTATTGGAAAAATATGTAATAGAATTTGATTTTATTTTTATATTTCTAAATTTTATATTTCTTATTTTTATTATTCTACAGTCATTATTCTACAGTTTGTATTCATTTATTTAATTTATATTTCAGTTCAAGTTCAGCTAAATAAACATAAGCTTGGGCAGCTGAAATATATATGCACATTATTTATTTTTTTTTTCCCCAACCAGTTTCCATCAGCTTGGGTGTGTTGATTGCTGGAGGGGCTACAAAGTTGGTGTGTTAACGGAAATGAATAATTGCCTGAAAGCGAGAAATGAAGGACACGCACGCTAAATTTACCCTGACCGACAGAAACAGCTGAACTTTCAGTGTGAGCATTCCAGGTAAAATCCCTGATCTTCTCTGTACCTGCCCTGCTCTACAGGTGTGGCTGCTTTTAGGCTTTATTTGGTCTAGACGTCTGTGAATCAGCACTGCAATACACTATTTGTGTGTCGTGTCCTCCCTTATTCACTCCCTCTCCCCCGCTTTATCTTAATTAGCAGACATGTTTATTGATTCAAATGGATTTGAGGAAAATCCCTCTTGTCTGTCAGACGGATCTGTGTTCAAATCTTTAGGGAGGAGGTCTAAGGAGGGGGGTCTTTGCCCCCTAGCAAACCCTTACCCACCTGTTGCACACTGTCCAACCACCAGCATCATCGAAGCTTCACCCCCTCACAATATGTTGCACAATTAGTCATTAGGGTGCAGGTCATTGCAGGACACTGCCGTTTTGCTCTGTCTAACAGCTTCCTTGTTTGCTAATAGATGCAATAAAAGCATGTGTAACCTGCTAAAGCATGTAGAAGGATTTAACCATTTAAGGCTATGAAAAAAATGTATGACTAATTGCTTTAAATAGCAGACTAGTGCTAGTGTTGTGACAGGAAGAAAAAGTCCCGTAGACTTACAGCAAGTGTTTTGCATAACGCTGTTATTTGTTGTTTCAATAGACCAGTAAAGTGATTAAAGCTAGTTTATGTTTCTCAATAATGTTCATGATGAATATATACTGACTGCTCTTGCAGTGACCTGAATATTTTTGTTTAATTTTCATTTAAATTCATTTAAGCATAAAACTCTTAAATATTTAGTAATATTAATATTCTATTATTTTCAGAGCAAGTGTATGAAATTTGTATCGTTGAGACAGAAATTGTCTCGCAATTCTGTCTTTTTTCAAGTATTTCTAAATGTCTTCTCTGAACCACGTGATACAAAGTCGCAATTCTGACTTTTTTTCTCAGTACTGCATGATATAAACACAACTGCGAATTGTAAAGTCAAAATTGGCAGACAACTCACAATACTTGACCTCAAAAGCAAGTTTGTACCTTGCAATTCTGACCTTTTTCACACAATTATGACTTTTTCTCAGAATTGCGTGATATAAACTTGCATTTATGACTTTCTTCTTAGAATTGGGTGATATAAACTCACAATTGCGAGTTAAAAAGTCAAAATTGTGAGATAAACATTTCTGTCTTTTTTTTCTCAGAATTGTGTAATATAAACTGACAGTTGCGAGAAATAAATTTTGCGCAATTCTGCCTTTTTTCAAGTATTTCTGAATGTTTTCTCAGAATTGCATGATACAAAATTTATATTTCTTATTTTTATTATTCTACAGTCGTTATTCTACAGTTTGTATTAATTTATTTAATTTATATTTCAGTCCAAGTTCTTTTTTTTTTCCCCCAACCAGTTTCCATCAGTTTGGGTGTGTCGATTGCTGGAGAGGCTACAAAGTTAGTGTGTTAACGGAAATGAATAATCGGCTGAAAGCAAGAAATGAAGGACACGCGTGTTTGCGCAATTCTGCCTTTTTTTCAAGTATTTCTGAATGTTTTCTCAGAATTGCATGATACAAAATTTATATTTCTTATTTTTATTATTCTACAGTCGTTATTATACAGTTTGTATTAATTTATTTAATTTATATTTCAGTCCAAGTTCTTTTTTTTTTTCCCCCAACCAGTTTCCATCAGTTTGGGTGTGTCGATTGCTGGAGAGGCTACAAAGTTAGTGTGTTAACGGAAATGAATAATCGGCTGAAAGCAAGAAATGAAGGACACGCGTGTTTGCGCAATTCTGCCTTTTTTTCAAGTATTTCTGAATGTTTTCTCAGAATTGCATGATACAAAGTCACAATTCTGACTTTTTTTCTCAGAATTGCGTGATATAAACTCACAGCTGTGAGTTGTAAAATCAAAATTGGCAGATAACTCACAATTCTGACTTTTTTTCTCACAATTATGACTTTTTCTCAGAATTGTGTGATATAAACTTGCATTTCTGACTTTCTTCTTAGAATTGAGTAATATAAAGTCGCAATTGCGAGTTTTAAAGTCAAAATTGCAAGATAACCCACAATTCTGACTTTTTTTCAGAATTGGGTGATATAAACTAGCAATTGCGAGTTTAAAAAGTCAAAATTGCGAGATAAACATTTCTGTCTTTTTTTTCTCAGAATTGTGTGATATAAACTGACAGTTGCGAGAAATAAATTTTGCGCAATTCTGCCTTTTTTCAAGTATTTCTGAATGTTTTCTCAGAATTGCATGATACAAATGTTATATTTCTTGTTTTTATTATTCTACAGTCATTATTCTACAGTTTGTATTCATTTATTTAATTTATATTTCAGTCTAAGTTCTTTTTTTTTCTTTTTCCCAACCAGTTTCCACCAGTTTGGGTGTGTCAATTGCTGGAGGGGCTACAAAGATAGCGTGTCAGTAATAATTGCCTGAAAGCGAGAAATGAAGGACACGCATGTTTACGCAATTCTGCCTTTTTTCAAGTATTTCTGAATGTTTTCTCAGAATTGCATGATACAAAGTCGCAATTCTGACTTTTTTTTCTCAGAATTGCGTGATATAAACTCAAATATCAAAATTGGCAGATAAACTCAAATATCAAAATTGGCAGATAACTCACAATTCTGACTTTTTTCTCGCGAAAGCAAGTTTGTATCTTGCAATTCTGACTTTTTTCACACAATTATGACTTTTTCTCAGAATTGTGTGATATAAACGAGCATTTTTGACTTTCTTCTCAGAATTGGGTGATATAAATTAGCAGTTGCAAGTTATAAAGTCAAAATTGCGAGATAATAAAGAGATAAAGAGATAAAAGAACAATTCTGTCATTTTTTTATCTCAGAATTGTGATATAAACTGACAGTTGCGAGAAATAAAGTGCAATTCTGCCTTTTTCAAGTATTTCTGAATGTTTTCTCAGAATTGCGTGATATAAACTCACAACTGTGAGTTGTAAAGTAAAAATTGGCAGATAACTCATAATTCAGACTTTTTTCTTGCAAATGCAAGTTTGTATCTTGCAATTTTTCACACAGTTACAGCTTTTTTCTTAGAATTGCATGATATAAACTCGCATTTCTGACTTTTTTCTCAGAATTGGGTGATATGAACTTGCAGTTGTGAGTTATCAAATCAAAATTGCGAGATATAAACAGTTCTGTAATTTTGAAACTCGCAATTTCATGTCTGTATCGCAGTTCTGAGAAAAAAGTCAGATTTGCAAGTTTATATCTCGCAGCTGCAAGTTTATATCACACAATTCAGACTTAACTTCTCAGAATTGTGAATTTATATCTCAGAATTGCAAGTTTATATCTTACGATTCTGACTTAATAGCTCGCAATTGCGCGTTTATATCGCAGTTCTGAGAAAAAAGTCCGATTTGCACATTTATATCTCGCAATTCTGACTTTATAACTCACAATTGTGCGTTAATAAAGTCAGAAAAAAGTCAGATTTGCACGTTTATTTCCTGACATATTTGTACATGACATAGCGTTATGTATAATAAGAAATAACCATATAAGGACCCTTCTACACCTATTGATTTTCTGCTGTGAATAAAGACTCCCCCTTGTAGTGTCATAATCAGTGGGTGATGGTTTAAGGTCATTAGCCTACTTTATTCAGTGTAAAGAGGAGTAGGAAGGACAAAAATAAATGGAAGAGTGATGCAAGGTAGTGTGTAGGTATAATGCACTATTAAACCACAAACCAGAACAGTCACAATCCAGAATTTTGTTCATATGAGCACAATGTGTCTGCTGGCGGCCTGCATTTAGGAGTCAGTCTGAGCTTGCAGGAGATATTTTGAGCGGTGTAAACTGACTGCAGATGATTGAGATAAGATCATATGAATAGACTTCCTCTTTCTCGCTTTTTAGATGAAGGTGTGAATTCTGCAGCTGATTGGTTCAGGACATATTGCTCGGTTGTCTCATGATTTGCTGCTTCTGCTGCCCTTTTTTTTTTAGGTGTTTGTGAGTGTTAAAGTGTGAAAGTGTGAGTTAGCACTGACGTATAGTTCATCTGGGTTGGCAGAGGCAGGAAATGTGCCCTTTTGCTTGGAAAAGTGAAAACTTAAAATAAGTCGTAAAATCGAAGTTGTTAAAGGGATAGTTTACCCAAAAATGAAAATTCTGTTATCATTTACTCACCCTCTACTTAGTCCAAACCTGCATGAATTTGCTTCTTCTGTTGAGCACAAAAGAAGATATTCTGATGAAAGTTGACCATAGTCTTTGGCTTCCATAGTATACAGGTTTGGAACAACTTGAGGGTGAGTACATTTTTGGGCAAGCTGTCCCTTTAAATATTTTAAGTGTGCACCTATGAAAACTTTCAATGTTTCTACATGGCTCTCAGCATGCTGTTTATTAAGCAGTATCACATTTGCATTGTGCAATTGATCTGGATATGAAGACAGTATCTTAGCTGTGGTAATTGCTTAACTATATTCTTGTAATTTCTCCATACTGAAGGTTTACCAAATATTGTTCTCTGTAATGTTCAGTAACATTTTAAAGGAAACAGTTTCATTAACTGATAATAAAACTGGTGTACAAACAGTCAGAAATTGTGAAATTTTATAAACAATTACCATGAAACAGTAATGAATAAAATGTTACAAAAAAAATCTTAATTAACAAAACCTGATTTAGTATTTTCTGGTAAAACCTACTCCAATAATCTTTGTGTAATCTACTGTTTCAAAATAATAATTAATGTGTACTAGCAAGCAGTATCTCAGCAATATCTTTTCTAACACTTTTTAGCATTTTCAGATTTCAGCATGTTCAGTGTCATTTTCATTCAGCCATGAATTCCTTTTAAATGAACTTTGCACCTAGCAAAATTAGATTTTCATGTAACATTTCTAACATTTTTTGTTTACTAACCAAATTCAATTGATACTAGGAAGCACTAAAACAATATACATACATAAATTGGTAGGAATGTAACCATGCACACAGAGCCAAAAATCAATACAAATATGTGGCGATTCAAGTCAGTTGAGATGTTAAATGAATCGTGATACAGCTGGGGGTGGAAATTTATCCACAAGTTTCCGGGGGGCGCTACTGTAAAAAAGAACGTGGGTACAACTTCCAGTGAGGCGGCGGACGTAGTATACCAATGGTATTTTGTGTGCTAATTAGCAAAGAGGCTAATTGTTTTTAGACCATCGTTTACTTTGTAAAGATGCACACCTTTATGAGAGATGCCATTACGTTCTTATGGACAACATATGCTTTTCGAATTTGTGTTATTAGCAAGTTTGGATCGCTAAATCTTGAATGACTGTCAACTAGTGAAATGACATTTGAACCGAGACTTCAGAGCTTGTGTTAAAGGGCATGCCAGATGACGCCTCGATTCGAGGCTTGTTAATGTAGAAATCCCTTTCGTAGAAGCCTCACTTTCTGTCCTGTCATGTGCGCAATTCACTTTGCGTGTCCTAATGTTCGACCCCCAGATCTTACTTTGCCAGTACATTTTCATTGGGACCTATTTAATAATTACATTTTTAAATACCCAGCCATACAAGTAATATGAAGAATACAAATTATTTCAGGAAAATTAAATATATGACATATGCAATCAATATATGTGTACATTATTCTTATATTACATCATATTGATATTCGTGCCATTTAATGGCACTATTCAATGGGTAAATTAATTTATCAGAGTCAGAAATTCAACAGATAAACACACACACGGTTAGGCTTTTATTTGTGCATATAACATGGACCGATCTATGGAAATTGTGGTGAATGCGTCTTCCGACGGAGCTTTAGTCTTTTGGCTGCTTTATTTTTTACTAACCACCAGATCGTGCTGTTTTCGACACTCTCGAAGCTTTGAATCTTTTCCCGAAACAGTCAGAGGAAAGTCTTCATGAGGCTTCATTTGCCCGTCACTCACTGTCAACTGTTGAATGAATGAGTGTCACGTCCCGCTTGTTTACTTTGAACCAGAAGACGCTCCCAGTTTTGACGCAAGGCCTCATGGGGCATAGGAAACTTGTGGATATGAAATGTATATCTGAGGAAGAGGTCGCGTTAACCGAAAATTGCCCATCATTGACAGAATTTTTTTATCAGTGAAGGAAAAATCTGAAGGCAGTCTGTCACTTGGACGGATTACACTGAGGGTGATCTATTGTAAAATTGTAGCTGTAATTCCCACCCCTGTCCAGTTGGCAAGTACGCTCCAGTGCAGCAGCAGAGCACGGGATCCAGAACAAAAACGGAACTGTCACGAATGTTTTCCTATGCGTTTGATTACACACGGACAAGTACACAGAAGTTACAACGATCCATCACGCCACACTAAAGAGCGCCAAAAACGGTACTGATTGCTTGAATGTCCTAATGAAATGGACAGAATTTGAAATCTAAGACTTTGTTTTATATCAAAAGTAACACAAAGCCTAGCCTATTGCTATTTTTTGGAAGGAAGATGCACTATGTACTGTTTATTCATCGGCTGAAAAAAACATAGACCAAAAGATCGATTGTGATTTAAGAATCAATTTTGGTTCACTAAAATGAGAATCTATTAAAATCGAGAAATCAGTTTTTTTTTACCCAGCCCTAGCGTATTTTGTTGTTTTTAAACACTGCGCTGTGGTCCTGTAGGTTCATGATTAAAAATGAAAATGTGAACAAAAATAAAAGCAATTAAACATTTTATTCTAATTAAAATATGAAAATTATAATGATGGACAATTATAAATTATGACAGAATTTTTACGACCCTGTCCGTCAAAATGACGGACAATGTTAAAGTTTAGCGCAACCTCTGATCTGAGGGGAACTGACTGTTTTAAGAAATATATAGATGGTATTTTCTTTTCATCTTGCCTCTGTATAGTGCATATTAAAAGTTATCTATGAGCTAGTATGCTCCAAAACAATGACAAAATTCACATTTAGAAGATAAAAGCATTTAAAATTTACAGTCTTTACCTTCCGCTAATATGGATCAATGATTTTGATGACATCATCCTGCACTGCAGCTTCTCATCAAACGTTGTCTAATCGAATTCTCTCTAGAATCCGAAAAGTCCTGCCCCTTACACTGAAGCTGAGGCTGAAATCGGTCACTTGTTCACAGAATTAGTATTTTTTTGGAGTGCACACTGGTCTAGAGACAGGATAGCATGGAGTGAATCATATGCATGATTCGGTGCAGACCATAAAACGTATTGGACTCATTTGAATTCCACACAGAATGCTATATTTATAGTGATATGGATAAGATTGTGGCTTTAATACACTGTCAGATAAGGCTTTGTCAAGCACAGTTGCTCTGGTCCAAGCTGTGAAATAAACTAAACGCTATTGGCTATTTAAAAAAGGGGCGGGCTAATTGATATTTCCCACCCTGCCTTTCTGTTTCAGTTGAAATTTTGTCAACACATATAATAACCCTGCGTGTTTCAAAGCACTTCAGTAGACCTTTAAGGCAAGTCATTTCACTCAGCAGCCATCTTTGAAACACCTCTCGGGCATGGACGTGCAACACCTATCTCTTTGAATGGGGAAGCATCAAACCCTTCACAACTGTTCAATTAAATTTCGTGTTTGAAATCATCAATGAAATCTGACAACAACTGTCTCATAAATATTTATTTTGCTCAAAAGCCTTAAAAAAGCTTATTTTTCAAGCTAGACCAGGCTTTTCCTATGGTTAGACTAGGCTTCTTATGGCAGCTGCAGTGACGCAATGATTTTACCAATTAGCGATCAGCTCTTTTAGTCATTGGGTGGGGCTGCCTTCGATAGAGCGGTCGATAGAGAGTTGCATTTTCCCCCATTTAAAACTATATAAGTAACACATCTTGGGTATTCTTTAATCTTTGATATTAGTGTGTTCATGAGCGCAGCACTTTGTTTACAGCAGTAACCTAGAAAACACTGTATTGCTTCTGTTCCATGAGCGCCACCTGCTGTCAGAAAGTGAATTTAAGCCTCATTCAGCACATTTGCTGTTTTTGTTTTGTTCAGATAAGTTTTATGTAGTATATTTTCACAAAACTAAAGTCAGCCCATTCTGTTTTTTCTACAAATTTTGAAATTCTGCACTTTAATCTGGATTAAAAACTGCTCATTCATGCAGCATTTGTGTTTGGATCGTGATTAAAATGCAGTGGTTGACTAATTTTAAAAGGAAAAAGCACAGGCAAAGCCTTAGTTTGTTTATATAAAGAGATTTATTTTAATTGTAGTATTTATTGATTTGATTTAGGGTTCATTTTAAAATTTCATTTTTGTTATTTGACTTTTTTTTAAAAAAAAAAAGTAATGTATCGTGAAATCAGTATCGTGAATCGTAACGCATAGAGAGTTGAGTGATTTGTTACATCCCGATAAATTGGATGATTTTCAGAAATGTGATAGTTGTGCTTAAGCGGCGCGTTTGCGGGTTGTATCCCTCAGTCGCATCTGCTTAGTGGCAGTTTAATCCACTTTGATGAATGAGGTGCATTATGTGTTCCACGTAGTTGATGTTTTTCCTCTTCTGTCCAGATGTTTCCTTCATTTTACGTCACTACATTCTCCTCCATTCAGAAGAGCCTGTGCCCTGCTTCCCTTCATGACACTCTGACTGAGCTGTCCTGGGTCTCACAGCCTTAAGAAAATGAAATTAGAACAAAGACAGAGGAAGAAATCAGGAACAGGAAAACTATTCCCAGCGCATGATGCCAATCATGAAACAGATGGAGGTTTTGGCTCAAAAGACAGATCAGTGGTGTTGCGGCTGTTTGTTTGCCAGCCCTTGAAAAAAAAAAACTACACAATTTCCAATGGCTGATGAAAAGATGAAAGGGATAGTTCACCCCAAACTGACAATTCTGTTCTCATTTATTGTTACATATTACTATGCTTTCCTATCTAAACCTGTATGACTGACTTTCTTCATTTAATTTACATTTATTTAGTTTGTGTGTGTTTTATTTAAATATGTGTATTTAGTCTATTTTTTTATTTCCTTTTTATTTTAAGGTTTATAGCTTCAATTTTAGATTTAGTTAACAGTAATAACTGTGGTTTAAACAACATGAACCCTGTTGGATTTCATTGCACAAATAAACAAACAGACAAAAAAAAATCTTCTTTTGTGTTCCGCGGAAGAAAGAAGGAAGTCATGCATGTTTGTGTGAAATGTCCCTTTAAGGCCGTGTTTGTTCGTTCCCCTCAGTTTCTGAGATGTGTGCGTGATATATCGCTAGAAACCCAAACAGCGTTTGACAATTTAATTGCTTTGCTCATTTTTTCAAATGAGAGATATAGGGCATGACTCTCCATTCATTCATATAAAAACCATAGAAGAGGAAGTTTTTTTGGTCTAGAATCATAATAATCATATGCATTGGTAAAACAATCCTCATGACAGCATGCATTTATCCCACAAAGCACTTTTACGCCACAGCACATGATAACCAGACAGTTCAGCATGAGTGTGACTCTGTTAAGCAGGCCTTGTATAATGATGCATACTAATATTAAAACTGCTTTTCATTTTGGTTTCCTTTACACAATTTAACCCCAACTACACGTCGGTGCTTGTTGATATGTCGCTTCAGTCATTGCTCTCCTCTTGATTATGTCAGAGTCATATTTACTGCAGCCTACTCATCTTCTCTTTCCTCACAAGGAGGGGAACTTCCTCAAAAAAATGTCAACATCACATGGGAAAAACAACAGCCAAAACAGACCAGAAAATGAAATGAAAAATCCCAAGCACTTTTGGCGATGAGAGTGGATAATGTAAATGTACATGTTTAGGGTCTGAGGAAGCAGATAATCTGTGTTTAGGAGGATGTGCGCTCGCCTTAAGCCAAGCAAAGACGGTAAACAAAGTGGTTAAACAGTACATTGACGCACCATCCGCTGGCTGTGAAACCACTGGCCGACAGAGTTTGCAGTGGGTGGGGTTGTTGCTGGGGAGGCATCAGGGTTTGTGATAGCTGTAAAGCAGAGAACAATACACAAACAGATATTAATCCATCTCCCTTGAGGAATACGGTTTGTTTACTACTGAAGAGCAGACTGGAAAAACATAGAAGAGGATTGTATGCTTTACTTTTGGTAGTGTTTCAGAATTATTTTTAGTTGTATTGGGCATCTACAGCTTTCTTTTAATTGAGGGGTCTTCCTGTGACTCTGGGGGCTTTTTGTGCCTCATGCATTTAATGTGATCCGGGACGTGTGACTATATCATAAGAACGTATCATGATGCACAAACAATAAAAAAAATTAAAAAGATTTCAGTGTTGTCCTTTACAATCAGAAAGAATTTCCTTTTCTTTTAATCAAATGTTCTGCAGTGTTTGTTCTGTTATGCCACTTCTGTCTTCGCATTATTTGTTTTATTCTGATAAGCTCTTCTCATGATTGCTTATGCTGTTGTCAAGCTGGAGGAAAGTTTCTAGGAAGTTGAGACATCTGTGACTCAAAGCTGTTTTTGGCTTTGAACTTGCCCTGAAGGACCCAATCTGGGATTTGAGGTTGTTACCATTCGGATGTTTGGCAGGAGATTTCATTAAGACTGGAATCGCTTTATTTTCTGCTCATTTTAGTATTTCGTTCATTCATCAGAACAAATGCGTAATGCGTTCTAGTGATGCAGACTAAGAAATGGGCATACTGTATAAGCTAATATAAACCTGAAATGAGAGGTCACTGACTGCATGTCCAGTCTTTTTTCCATTGCGTCTTTTGTGTGTTTGTGCTCTAGATCAGCATGCAATACAGCAAAGCTTAGCCATGGGAAAACAAAGCAAATCCCAGTTTTGTGTTTATTTATATTATATATTTATATGAATCATATATACAGTGGAGATCAAAGAGAGTCAACTATAATTTCTTGAACTGCTATCTTGAATCCTATTTAAACATATCTTTACAGGAGTAGAAAGGCAGTTTTTAAGCATATTTCACAATTTAATTGCTTTAAACGGTATAAAATCTTAAATGAGATGTTTAAAAAAAAGAACTCTGATCAAAATTAGAGAACACTTACAAATACCTAAGTTATTGGTGTTAATCTGGCACCTGGTGCTAATTTCTTTAATTATATGACAAACTCTATTTAACTGGCAGCATTCCTCTAATTTTCACTTAGATTGTAAGATGGTGGGCCGCTCCTAAAGGGTTACTCCACCCCAAAATTACATTTTGTCATTAATCACTTACCACTATGCCGTTCCAAACCCGTAAAAGCTTGTTCGTCTTCGCAATACAATTTAAGATATTTTGGATGAAAACCGGGAGGCTTGTGACTGTCAGATTGACTGCCATGGAAATTACCACTGTCAAGACCCAGAAAAGTATGAAAGACATCGTCAAAATAGTCCATCTGCCATCGGTGGTTCAATCTGAATTTTATGAAGTGACGAGAATACTTTTTGTACACAAAGGAAAAAAAAAAAGATTTTGAAGCACTATTTTGGAGAGTATCTGCTGGACGGAAACTTTGTACACCGTTCTGTGTCAGCCGCACCACACAGATACGTTTTCTGTGTATATTTATGCTTTGATCTGAACGAACACAGCGTATCTGGCGTACGCAGTTTGCGTCCAGCGGATACTCTCCAAAATGGCGCTACGCTGAAGCGGAGGAGACGAACTGTTGAATTAAATCGTTATTTTTTTTTCTTTGCGTACAAAAAGTATTCTATTTAAATCGGGCAAACTCCTGCCGACGTGAGCCTGACGAGAGCTGACGTGTGGAACACACCAAACAACCTAGCCCGACAGATGCGGCCCGACAGCCATTCGTTGGCTTGGTGTGTTCCAGCCTTAAAGTGACTGAAACCCTGTGACAGGAGGTTGTCCAGATGAAGGCCAAAGGAATGACACTTTCAGCCACTGCAAGAGAAGTTGGTCATTCCAAATATGTGAATTCTCAAATATTGCAAGTTTACAATGACACTGATTCATTCAAGTCGCCCAAAAAGGCTGGTTGCCCACATAAGACAAATGCACGTGAAGACAGGATAACACGGAGACTCTCAATGGGAAATAGGTTCAGCACTGCAGCTGGAATTGCTTGCCAGTTAAGTGCTGAACAACTGAAAATCTCTCTCAAATCCATGGCGACAAAGTCGTGGCTAAAAACTACCGTTACCAAACTAAGAAAGAGAGTGGGCCAAAATCACACCAGTGCAGTGTGAGAAACTAGTGATGCCCTGCGGCCACAGATGTGTTGAAGTCATTTAAAAGAAAGGGCCTCTACACTTCCTACTAATTTGACAGCTATAACCCTCTAAAATTTGAGTTGTAAACTTCTTTAATGCGACAGTGGTTACTGTTCTCTAATTTTAAACACTGTGTTTTCCACAAAATAAAGGTTTTTGTTGAAATGCTTTGGATATTTTTTTAAAACATGACAAATGCGGTTAATCGTCCCTCAAATTTTGAGTGATGAAGATTAACAGTATTTCAGAAAAAAAAAGATATTTATAGACTGTTGATTCTGATTTTGATGTGTGTGTGTATAAATATGTGGCTATAAATTGCTTCTAAACTGACTTTTAACTAAAACTAACAAACTGATTCAAGTTTTAGAGTTATCATTTTAACATGTTAAGGTGGTTAAATTAGGAAAAGTGTGGAATAACATTTAAAAGATCTAAAACATGTCACTTTATGTAAGAACTGCTCTAGTCTACCGCATCCAGCTCTCAGAAGTCTTGTGAACAAATAAAGAGTTCAGATGCAAAAGCCTCTAAATCCATCTGACGTTTTTCTTTAAAATTAGCATTTCTTCCTGGCTACTTTGTATAGGTTTCCATGTAAGTACTGGTGCTTCTGATTGGGCTGAGACTGGAATTTAGCAAGTTTGAAGTAAAAGTATTTGATGGACGTATACTATGTGTCAGGAGCATTCACTCAGTATCATTATCTCTTTTTTGACCAAGATGGCTTTTAGCTTGTTTTGCATCTGAACTCTTCAAATATTCTGTATGTTTTTTATGGCCTTATTTCAGTGACTTAAAAATGTTAGTTTTTCACTAACCATGCATAAACGTTTATGTACAAACATGTACATACAAGCTGCTCACATATTATTGTAGCCCAGTTTTTGCTGAATACAGTGTTTGGCCATTAATATGTTTTTAAGTTACTGAAAAAAACCACAAATGCCAGGGCATGCCAAAACCTCTCCAGAGCCCCAAAATACCCTCAGACCCCAGAGGGTAAAAATGTAAAAAATGAACTGTACAGTAACCCTCCCAGTGAGTCAGGGGAAAAAAAATGAGCCTTTCCTTGTCTGGAAATTATTATGAATTTTCACCCTGTTGGAGCAAAGAAAGTTCTCAGATATTTGAGAGGACCGTTGAATGCTGGATGACCTTGATTTGTTTAGAATTGAAAAAGCTGACTCACAGTTGTGGAACCAGACGTAGTTAATGGATGTCTGCCCCTTCACATTATTCAGTTTCACAAACACTACAAACGAATACTAACTAATTTAACCCTTGACACAGAGAATCCAAACAACGTTTTAGCTTCTTAACAAAGGTTCAGTTGATTTCACTTGTACTGAATAAAACCTTATATCATCATTCACAGAAGCAAATGGCAGTTAGAAAGCTGTTGCAAAACTTTTTTGTCACATTGTTAATACTACATACTTGAACTCCTTCGTTAACATAGTGGGTGTTGTGATGAACGTCGCACATGCTACTGTCAGTTACCATTATTGTGTATGAATCTGAAATATGCGAGACCTCACATATCTGTGACAAAAACTGGCTGTCATAGCAGTTTGCTGTGTTAGCTCGTCATACTGGTTTTCACCATCCTTATCACCCCTCTTAACCACCACCACCCGACCTCACGCAGCCCCGGTGGGATCAACCCTCCCCTGTAAAAGTGCAAATAGAGCAACGCCCTGGATGATCAGCTCTGCTCACGCCGCGCCGGGCTGAGCCTCAGCCCAGACTGTCTGCAAATTAGAGAAATTAGCTCAGTGAAAAGAGAGGCACACTTACGCCATGCGGCCCACATGCGTCTCGAAAATAGCCACGAGAGCCATATGGCAGCCAATTTACTGACCGTTTCACTTCATGGGTGAAGACGAGTAAAATGGACACTTTGAGATATGACATTTAAATGCAGTTGATGTTAAATAACATGGTAGAGATGGTCAATATTTATAATCATTTGACTAAAGTCAGGTTAATAATGAGTGGTGAACAGGTTTTGTTTGTTTTTTTTAAAGGTGAATATGACGTTTGACAAAAGTGATTTTACTTTTTTTATGGGCAGAGGTTCAGTAACAGTCCAACTTCTGTATTAGGTGGTGAAACATGAGGAAGAGAATTTCCACAAACGTTCCTAACATGAAGCGATCCTTTCACTTTGTTCTAAAGCGTGAATTCATAACGCGAATATTTACATTCCCACCCACCTCAAAAGTTCTGTTGAAAGCAACTCTATACCACATTTGGCACTGCTTTAATCAAACAAAATGAAAGTATTTGTGCTTCACCCTTCCCCTGGTTTTCTTTTTCTTTTTCCCTTTCCTTTGACAGCATTTGACAGGTGTATAATTATGTTTTTTTATAGCAATATAGCATATGGTTTATAATGTAGCGTTGTTTTTTTGTTTTTTTTTGTTTCAGAATTACAGTGGTGTCAGCCCAAATACTAAAATTATGTTTTTTTTTTTTTTTTTGTGGTATCATGTTCTCCAGCATGATTTAAGAACTTCAGTGTTATATATTTATTACATTAGTAACCTAGAAATCTGAAATATTTCTTATGTCTTTCTTATTCTTTCTTATTTTATATTGTACTCCCTAATTTACATTATAGAATTTGGTTCATCATGTGACTTTCTCATCACCACCTGCTTTTGGTGGGTATCAGTGTAAACAGATTTTGGTACTTCAGTTGTTTGGTACATTAACATTATATCAGTTTATGAAATTATGGTATTTAAACTAAAACTTGTAAAACTTAAAACATTGCTACCGTATTTTTTACAGTAAAATTTTGGCAACCACAGCTGCCGTTTTTTAGCGTAAATTTAACAGATTTTTTTTACAGTGCAGTGTTAATAACAGCGTATTGTTTATTGTTACCATTTATCTTATCCTATTGGCTGATATTTGTCTTATTTTAAGCAAAAACTACTCATTTTAATGCATTTGTCAGAAAACTTCTAAGCAAGACTTACCAGTTTTGGACACCACTTCATACTTAAATAATAAATTATTAGGTTTTTATTAAAAAATTATTAAATTATGAAATGATTTTCTTATTACTGTATAAGATTCCATTTTAGACTGTAACTCCTTTCATGCTGTTTCATTTCTCTTTTTCTTTCAGACCATAGACTGATGCTAATGAGTCTTCATATAAGGGTTGGTGAATTTCCACAGACCGAATGTTCCAGGTCAAAACTGGTGAGTTCAGACTGGGCCGAGGTCTCCGAGTCAAAACTGGTGCACGTGGCATCTTGACAAAGTGATGAAACCCTTCAGACAGGTGTCTGAGAAGCTCTTCAGTTTGACCTGCTTTGTTTCCTGTCTCTGTCTCTTCCACTACTGGCCACAACAGAGTATCACACACCAGGCCAGGTCTGGATCTAGGTCACAAGAGGTGCTTGTAGCGCGTGTGTGTGTTTGGAGGGTCTAATTGGGCTGGGACCAGATTGCTCATTAAGAGCCCATCCAAGCAAAAGTCCATTGGTGTGTTTTCAGTGATCCAACCATCTGTTTTGTACTCAATTGCTCAACTCCATTCAGATTGTCCAAGAACAGCCTTTGTCTGGTGGAGGTGTTGATGTGTATGTTTGGGTTTGCTGTGTCCAAAACACTTCCAGTGTCCCAATTGGCTCACCTTCGACTAATCCTGGTAGTCACATGATTAAAGCCAGACGCTGATTGGTTAGTCTTCGCAACTCAAAAGTCTGGCACAGCTCAGCGTGGACAGTTTGAGTAGCCAACGGGCAAGAGAGTTTGAGATATCAGAAGGGAATTGCTGTTGGAAGGTTCTTTGGACTTTATGGAAACTGGAGAAGAATCAAACAAGATGACAGAGTGACCGGGCAACGGGAAAGCAGCAATGACCTAACCAAAGATACTGAGGATGCAACAGCTGAATGAATGTGAAGTGAGTTTAAATTTTATTTTATTCTTAAAAACCATATTGTGATCTTCAGGTCTTAATCTGCGCCATTGTTGTTGACTGAGCTATAATTGGATAAAGCTTTTGTGAATGGCTTGAGTTCATTAACATCACTGGCAAGAATTGGTCCAAACACTCCTTCAGAAACTAGTACATTTGACTTAAAACAACAAAAAAGGGAGATCACCGATACATATGATATAATTACCTGCATAAAATGCTCCCAGTTCTGACCTACAGACACATTAACGCTGCTAAACGTTTTATGTCAGTGACAAGCTGTGACTACGCTCATAAAAGAATACAATTAATTTCTCATAAAATTCTGCTCTATCCCCTTTGGCGTCGTACTACCACATTTGTCATGTCTCATTCATTCTCAGTCATTAATTAGTCATTTAATTGTTTTCCTTGATTATACATAACCATTGTTAATATTCACTGCTTCTGAAAAAGTGTGCATTTCTAAATAGATGTATGTGTCATTTATAGACCACACGGTAGCCTATACAACTGTAGTGTATTACAACAAACACGCATATTGTATTATGTAAGGTGTGTATTGTGAAACTTTGGACACCTAAAGGGAATGTGTATGTCTAAATGTATTTTTGGGTTTTCTTTAGATCTTTAACTAACAGATAAAGCAAACCAAAAGAGAACCAAAGCAACGCAAACCAAAGGAGAAGGAATATACCAAACAGCTTAAATCTACAAGCAAAATACCAACTGAAAAGGGCGAGAAAATGAAGTTGGAGGCATCTCTAGAGGACATGAGTGAGTGGAGGGAGGTAGACTTTGCCCTTAACTGCACCTACATAGTCCACGACCAGGCATCCGAACCCAGCTTCAGCCTGCCGAAGGCCATGACCTCCATTCCACGGAACCTCACCTTCCAATACAGCGCAGACAACCAGGTACAGCAGCCTGCAGCTTTAAGCTGTGTACACTACATTCCTCAATTCCCTTATTTCAACAGACGTTTGATTAGTCACATTTAATGGACACTTGTTGCCTAAAGCAGCTTGTGTAACAATGCTTTCACTTCATAAGGTTTCCTGAAGCAGATACTAACAAAACAGATTCAGAAATTGCATAGGTGCTACTGAATTGGAATAGTCATTTCCAGTATTTCTGATACTACTGTGTTTTAAGCAATTGAGGGTGTCTCAGCAGCTCAAGTATCTGAGCCTAGATACCTGAACATTAAGCTGTCACCCTTTAGATGGAAAAAAATAAACTTCCATGAAATGGGATTGTTTAATTCAAAGTATCAGATAACAGAAACACGTCTTGACATCATTTTGCACAGTATGGGGGCACCGCGAGGTGCAGTTCAGTAGGTCAATGTGACGATGACACAGCCATTGGCAGGTCAGGGATCAGGCAGGTAGAGGACCTATGAGCTAACAGCGTAATCACATTAACTCTTTCTCTACCTGACATTCACACACTCACACAATGAGCTTTGAAATTAAAGGTTCTTTATAGTCTTTGTAGTCAAAAGAGGTTCTTTAAATTCTTAAAATGGTTCTTTTAGCAACTGTTTACTGAAAGGTTCTTTGTGGAACCAAAAATGGTTCTTCTATCATTGCGAAAACACCCTTTGGGAACCCTTGTTTTTAAGAGTGTACCTTTAACTTGCATATTTAGCCTCTATTTCTGGTTTTGATCATTGTCCTTGTCTCGATTCCTGTCTTGTTTAAACACATTTGACTATGTCATTCTTCACCCCTTTACTGTGGTTTCTTTTGCACTTTGTCGCTATTCTATTTGCCATCTGCATGATCCAATTTCCCTCCTTCGCAGGTGAAAGTCAGTTCCTCTTTCAATTGCCCCCCGCTCTTTTCAAGTTCACACTGAAGGTGTGAAATTGTGGTCATCAGCTCAGGGAGGATGTATACACACACGCACGTACACTAGTCTGTCTCAACAAAATGTGCTAAGAGAGAAAAATGTGTGAAAAATATTTAGCTTGTGTTAAGACCTCAGAATTTAAATTTTTGTTATTTATTCACCCACATGTCATTTTAGGCCTGATTTTCTTGCTTCAAACACTTAAAGAGTGATTTGTGTGTAATGTTAAAGCTGTTGTACTTCATACAGTGAATGTCATATATATTATTCTCATTGACCACATAATGGACTATTTGGTCTGCACAAAATTGGTTCTTTCTCTTCCCTTTTTCTTTTACGCACTCTTTTATATTCTTAGCCTCATCATTTCCCACACTGTCTCTCTTTTTTTGGAGATAAAAGCAAACATAAAACAACCTATTTCCTGTCATGTTAGACTGAGGCTCATATAGAATCACTGTCAGACACATACGGTACTAAAAAAGCTCACAAACAAGCACATCTCTGCACTCGCACTAGTTGCAATTTACAAATACTTAGAGAGCCATTGCACACTTCCCATTTCTGCTCAAGCTATTCCTCTTGTCTCTGCTGATTCTGTGAAAAGCATTGCTCTTACGTTGTCAATGGCGTTAGCTATGGACAGGAAAACCCACATTCAGTGTGTCAGTTCCCGGAGGGCCTCGGTAGCCGACAACACATTTTTATTGGAAGGAAGAGATGAAAGAGTTTTGGGATGTCAGAAGGCTAGTCTCATGGTGACTAGGCTGCTAGTCATACGCTATATGGTTTCTGTGTTGCATACGCACGCATTCTTTGTAAAAGTCTGCGTATCGCTGCTTTACGTGTTGTTAGTGCTTTACGACTTTGTGGGGGAGAAACAGAACAGAACAGAAAGAGACTGCTATCTCTTGAGTGCTATCTGATTTTAGCACTGCTAGCAGACATTAATACAATAAGCAGTGAACATTGCTGCTTTTCCTCAAATTTACTTTTTATTTCAAACTGCAAACTAAATTGGAACTAACAACCCTGCTGAAAAAAAAAGCCAGTAGAAACCATCACAGAATTTGTTATGGTTTGCTAATAATGGGAATTGTATTGGTTTTGAACTAGGCCTACTGGCAATTGGTCGCCTTCTTTTGGTGGCTTGTTAAAACCAATAAATTCTAATGGAATGTGTTTCAGGAAAGTATCTTTTAATTGTTTGTAATGTTTGTAGTGGTATTTGAAGTGGAAACCATTAGAAATTTTGTGATGGTTTCTTCTAGATAGTACAACGGCAGTAATTTACACAATCGTGCGTCAAAGTGTGTGTATAAACACCACTCCCTGACCCTTAGCTTGCGAAGTGGGCCTAACTAAGTGGGGGGGGGCACGTGGCAGATGGGGTGATCTGTGACAGGGTTGGGAAGGACACGAATGCACAAACGCACACACTTACAGATTCTCAGCCAAAGGAAGTAGGTTAAGCTTGACTGATTAACTTTCGTTTGGACCGAAGATCCTCGGACAGCTTGGCGGCCGGGGGATGTCATGTTTGGATGGAGGTTTGAGTGCTTCAGCGTGTGCGTTGGGGTGGCGTGGTGCCGTTGGTCTTGTCAATGGGTGACACTCACCCCCCTACCCCCCTCTGTTTACTCCCTAAACCCTTTCTGAGCAGTTAATCACTAAAGACTTACCAATTAGTCACGCAACGCTAACGACGCACAATTCTACTGTCACTGCAGCTCTCATCTCTCTGGCCAATAACTGTGCCTCCCAACCAGGGTTCCGAGGTTTTCACAACAAAACCTGCCCAATTGCTACCTAAAACTAGCCCAATAGTGTTTCGAGGGGGCTCCCCTGGTAAAAATGGCATTCCGAGGGGTAAAATACACATTTTTTGGCTGGATTCCCAGGGTAAAATTAGCCATCCAGGAGCTAAATATGACTTTATTGGAGTTGCTTCAATCCGCAGACATGAAAAACAACCTGCGGCAGCAGTGTTAAAGTAGCCCAGTTCTGTGGGAAAACTTGGCAACACTGCTCCCAACCCATCCTTCTTGTTGGTATTTCTTGGAATCTGCCTTACCTCAAATCTAGTTTCAAACATCACACTGTTGGTTTCTTTCGAGATAAAATTGTTGCAACTTATCATAAGAAGTACAGGAGTGGCTTGATGATATAAAGGGGGGGAAATGACCCCCCACACCACAGTGTGACCTATTTACAGGGCTAGTTTCTGGAGCATTGAGAGTGCACCACCACCTGCTTCATTTTGTCTTCTCTGCTTTCCTTTTTTCGTCTTTGTAGGACCTCAACAATGATTGTTTGTCAATATCACACAACTTTTCCCAGCAGTGTCAAAAGGGGTCAGGCTTTATTGAGGACAGCTGTACGTTTCTAGGTCAGGGTCCAAGTAGAACAGGGAAAGTCTATTTATTTATTTAACTCGTTAACCTGCGAGGTTAGCGTGCTACCTTAGGTTACCTACAACGCACGCCAACCAAGCACGCCTCACTGAACTCATGCAATGCAGTTTCCTGGTCAAAGTGGACGGATCAATAATAATTTATTTTAATTCCTGCCCTGACTTAGTTGGTTTAAAAATACCACTCTTTATTGTTGCAGGTAACTGGCGTTTTCAGCAAAGAGTACATACCTCAAGGTACAAGATTCGGACCTCTTCAAGGAGTTATTTACACCAAAGAAAACGTGCCCCTTCAGACCAACAGGAAATATTTTTGGAGGGTAAGTGACTTCACTGTTGCTCTAATCTTTCAGGGACACCAATTCTACAGAGTAAAAAGCTGCCAAACCGGTCATGACTGACTTTCCAGAGAATTTTAGCAGAAAGGAGCCGGAAGCGTATTCATTCATGCTTAAAGACATCCAAATATGCACTGGTATATTCAACACGATTGTCTTTCTTTCAAATACTCACTCACACACATGCACTCTGTAGTTATTCCTATTAGGTGTAGTTTGCAGAACACTCAGGAGCTTACTTGGAAAACACAGAGGAAGCTCTGAGCGATCTTATCCTGTTTGTTGTAGATTCCTGCTTTGTTCTCATACAATGGTTTACTCAGAAGAAGTTACCAAGTATAACTATTTCGAAACCATTTGTCAAAAACGCAAAGGATAGTGCAGTCTTTGGTTTGTGGCCAGGTTTTAGAGAAGTCGGGATTCCTGCACAGACAGAGAAGCACGCACACACACACACACACACTTTCTTTTCAGTCCTTACATTTGTGTTTTCATATCAGCATGCAAGTGAACTTCAGTCTCTTTATCTCCTTGCTAAGGAGACTAGATATATCTACCTATGTGTTTGTGTTTATATGTGGTAGTGCTCGTGTAAGGGCATACATGCACGCACGCACGCACAAATGTGTACGAGCACACACATTCATGTGTGTCACTGTGGGTTTTCCTAGTCTGAGCTGTCCTTTCCTTTCTCCGTTTCCTGTAAATCCACACTGGCTTCCTGTTGCCATAAAGCGATAAAATGACGCAGCGTGTCACATGACCAAAGGCAGGTGGACGGATGTGAAGCGCGGGCTGTTTGTGTGGGTGAAAGTGAGTTTGTGTTTATGAGTCTTCAAGGGTGTAACTGGTAAAAGGAGTGTCAGCGATAGGGGAGTTGACATGCCCTGGCACGTCTCAGAAGTGAATTCCCCCAAATACAAATGAGAATGAAAGTGGGTGGAGACAGGGGCGGAGAAAGCGCGTGTGACTGGCAACATGTGTAGAGCATTTTGACGCCCAGCGCTTTATAAAGAGCTTGACATCATTGACACACAAAGTTAGTCACACATCTTCTGCGGGACAAGCCACACACACACAAACACTTTCACAGGTTAGAAGACACAGAGGAGTTGATATAAACAGCTGTTTGAAGAGCGTTCTGTTCATGGCAGAGGTGAAGAATCATTTGTAGCCATTTTTTTTCAAACTTATTTACTTAAATGGATGTAATTTATTATTTTTATTATCTTTTTTTAATTTAATTAATGAATTTATTATTTTTTTTAAAGGTCAAATTTTAAACTGTAATGTTTCTCATGATATTGTTGACATCTGCAGACTAACAGGAAGCATTAACACAATTTCCTTTCTCTCCAAACAGATCTACAGTGGTGGCCACCTACACCACTTCATTGACGGCTACGATGTCCATCGCAGCAACTGGATGCGGTACGTCAACCCAGCGCGATCGCTGGCCGAACAGAACCTGGTGGCCTGTCAAAACGGCCAGGAGATCTTCTTCTACACCATCCGGCCCGTGGAGCCCAAACAGGAGCTGTTGGTGTGGTACAGTCCGGAGTTTTCCCAGAGACTTTGCGGCCAGCAAGAGCAACCAGACAGCCTAAAGCCAAGTGAGTCATGGGCTCTGGAATTATCCCATATTATTTGGCACTGGGGAGGGAAAAACTGGATAAAACATTGGTTTTTATGTAGATAGTGTGATTTTTTTCTTTCCCTTTGACTTATTTTCCTTTTCATTTTATGTCTTTATTGGCTTTCTTGAAACTATAGAATAATTAGTCACCTCAGCTACCTTTGTATTTTGCCCCGTCTGCACACTCTCACTCAAGGCAGTGTTTATGCTATATCTTTTCCTCTATTTGTAAATCAGGTGACTTTTTTAATGCATTTATTCTAAGAGATCAGTAGCTAACAGGCACACTCATTTTTTCTGTGTACGTTAGTTATGTTGATATACAGCATATGTGAGGGAGGATGTTTATTTTGTCTTTTTTTGGCTGTGTCTTATGTACACCAGTAGCAGCATTCATCACACAGTTACCAGGCTATAACCAGGCTTTTATTTGTTGATTAGTCTGTTCTAAAAAATATATTTTATGTGATACAAGTTTAATCTAATATATAGTATAACACTACACACACACACACACGTACATATATGATACGATAATGAACTTTGAACTATGATAATGAACATTCTTTAAATGTCATTTGACACTCTAGCTGGTAAGCAATGAAAGTGACTATAAATGAAACTCTCTATGAATCCACACTGTGAGCGTGTGTAAGCATGTGTATGTTTATGACAAAACGATGGACTGGATTCTCTGTCTAAAGAGATGTCATGCGATACTCCCTATGTCACCTTGATTTAGTCTCACACTGGCACTGTGCTATTTCCTGTCTTATTCACTTTCTCGGAATGTATGTATGTCTATGTGTTCATTTTGTGTGTGCTGTTGTTAAGGACCATTACCTGAGTCATGCTGACACGTAGCTCCTCTCACTGGTGATGCTTTCACTGAACAATTACACCTGATTATTAAATATCCCTCTTTAGAAAGTCAGCCTCTGTGAGGCACATTAACCTTTTTTAGAGCCACTTTTTCAATTTGTATCATTCAGCCTGCCTGACAAGTTCTACTTCCTGTGTGAGATTTAAAGAAGTCTGTATATTCAGTTTTAGAAAGTGTCATATTACATCATTTTAATTTTTTTAAGGACTTTGGCCTACATATGGATTGAAGTCTCTCCCGTACCCGCTTAAGAAGCAGAACACATAAGCTGAGGTTTTTATTCTAAATGTCTGTTGCTTCTGTTCATCTGTTTTAGATTTTTAAATTTGGAAAAATGTTAATTAATGTTTTTAAGTTGTATTTTTTATCTTTCTGCTGTTCTCATTAGAGTTTCAAATATCCATTTTCACTTTCCTCACGGTAGTTAGGAAATGCCTAGAGGATGCCTGTAAATGTTGCACCAGATTGGTTTACATCAGGTTTGAGGAACCAAGCTTTGACCACAAGGGTTATAATGTGTTTGTGTAATCTTCCCACTGCTTTGTGACACAGTTGAGCCTTGTACCACTCTCCATGATTTAGCAGGTTTTGTCTGAGTCACCGCAAAGGTTACTGAAAGAAGCTAGCTGCTGTGGCTTTCTTTTTACAATCTCTAGAGTGAAAGGACAGTAATAATTTGACCTTATCTCGATTCCCTGTATAACAGTAAGTAACAGTTAGTGCTGAAGCGGTGTCGTAGGATTTTTCCCATGGTTGAGGACATCTGCTGTTATGGTGAGTCAGAGTAGTTTCTGAGTAAGAAGTATCGCCGTCACACGAGGCTCCTCTCTTCCGATACATACATATGCCCCTCCACCTCATGAACATACATACACCCACACTGCGAACACCCACACGGTTGTAATCTAGGTGCTGCGTGAAAGCAGTACTATCTCTTTGTCAAACAGAAACCAGTCAATCTTCTGCCTGTCAGCTTTAAACTGAAAGAGCTGCCATTTACCATAAGTGAGCGTTTGTGGAGGAAGGTTATGAGTAGGTGTATGACATACAAGCATACCGGCATGTTTGATGGGTGACCGATGTTGGCGAAGTCTTGGTCAATTTCAGCGATTCATCGAATGTGAAACGTGTCGAGTTCGCAAGTTTCATAACTGGGTTCTCACCTTCACACTTTACACTGCATGACTTTTTCTTTTTCTCTCTCGTTCTCCAGAGTACATTCCTGATATTGAGTATCAAAAGCAGCCCCTACCTCAGTACACCTATTACCCTAAACAACCCCCGAGCCCATGCAAACTTCAAAGCGAGGGACAGGAAGATGAGGTGGATGAAAAGATCGACGTAGAGGTTATTGAGAGGGACACGCCACCTGACACACCGGATGAACAGGTCATGGATTTCAGCAAGAAGATCCACAAAGCTGCTTCCCCAGAGCCTGTCCATTCTCCACTGCCCAACCAGAAAGAGATGAACCTAAACATTCACCCATATCCCACCCTGTCCCCACCACAAGACCTTCCTCTCCACTTACACGGCATCTATGGTCATCGAGAAGGTCTGATCTCGTACCCTTCATTACCCTCACCTAGACCCCTGCAAGCTCCATATCCCTTGTTACCACCATACAACCCTCATTATTCACGTCTGCTGTTGCCTCCGTACTCTCCTCCCTTCCCTTCTATGTTGCCCTCTAAAGGGGGTCTCCGGTACAACGGATTTCTGGGCAGTGATGGCTTGCCCTACCCTTCCATACCCCAACCAGGTCTGTTACCAGTTACACTCCCCTATCCTACCCCACTTCACGGAGGTCTGAAAGAAAGAATCCCAAATACTCCACCTCGAGGAGCCCCTGCAACACCTGAACTCTCGCCTCAGCCAAAGCAATCCCCTCAGCAAATGTTCCAGAAGCCTTTCTCTGAATGCGAAGAGGCCATCAACCTCAGCCTGGCTACACCCAAGAGCATGTCACCTTCATCCTCGTCCTCTCCTCCGGTGCCTGGGTACAAGTCTCTCCCATACCCGCTTAAGAAGCAGAATGGCAAAATCAAGTATGAATGCAACGTCTGTCTCAAGACCTTCGGTCAACTGTCCAACCTCAAAGTGAGTAGACTCTACTTGATCTTTTGAAAGATATGGAGTGATTTGAGCAAAACTAAAGTATGTACGTTTATCTTAAAGGTGCACTTGAGGGTCCACAGTGGAGAGAGGCCGTTCCAGTGCAACTTGTGCAAAAAGAGTTTCACCCAACTAGCCCACCTACAGAAACACCACTTGGTCCACACCGGAGAGAAACCGCATGAGTGCCAGGTGAGTGAGAAACTTAAGATAAAGGGCATCAGATGACAGTTATACTCATGCGATGACGCACACACACAACATTGCTTATCTCTGACAGAACCTTTACCTTGTCACTCCTGTTTCCTTTAAGAGAAACGCTTTGTTGTACAGTAACTAGAGAGGGTGTGACAGTGGCGTCAGCCTGTGCTACTCATTCATCTCGACCACTGAAAATAAATACAGTCCTTTAGTCAACAAACACGTCTGGCTCGCTGTCTACATACCAGAGCAACAACAGGGCAATTATGTAAGGCAGCAGAGAGGCTGTCTTCTGTTCTTGTTGTCTGCTGCCTCTTGTTTGCTTTTGAATTGAGGGATCTTCTAATGCTCTTTTTGAATGTCTACAGGTGTGCCACAAACGCTTCAGCAGCACCAGCAACCTGAAGACCCACCTACGCCTGCACTCCGGGGAGAAGCCGTATCAGTGTAAGCTGTGCGGGGTAAAGTTCACCCAGTACATTCACCTCAAACTCCACCGTCGGTTGCATAGCTCTCGTGACCGAACCCACTGCTGCCAAGCCTGCACAAGGGGCTTCATCCATCGCTTCTCACTGAACCTCCATCAGCGTTTTGGCTTCTGCCCCGCCGCCCGTCCCGAAATCCCAGAGCTGAGGCGTGCAGCAGAGATGATAGAGCGTTTTGATGCCAGTCAGGAGGCCGAGACTCTGCCTGAGAGTGCTGGAGAGGTTCAAGTGGACGCTGCCTTGGAAAAATGGTTGGCGAGAAGTTTGGAGAGCGGCGAAGGGAAGGAGGACATTGGATTCCTCAAGGCTTTTGCTGCAGTACCTCATGGGGTCACCGCCAGGGGTCACCACCAAGAGAGAGCCAGCGTGGTGCACTTTAACCACCGGCCCTCTGTAAAGACTGAGGAGGAGTAGATGAGGGAGAATGTTGATGTATAGCGTGTTCAGGTCTAACAGAAACCCAAAAATTGCTATCTATGCACAGAGCATTCCCTAGTTGACACCAAAAAATCCTCTCTTCCCTGATAGTTTGAAAGATGAATCAGAGAGAAGATACGTAAACCAAGCCAATGAAAGCCGCACCAAACAAATAGTGTTTCCAAAGACTTGAAGAATGTGTCAAGTGTGATTGCACGTCTACCCTCTGAGCTGTTATAGAATGAAGATTATGTCCTCATACTTCATTTTGTTTTCAAACTGATGTGAAAGTCTTTTTGTGTGAGTTTGTCTTAACTTATTATTGAGTTTCTTCTTATTTGAGCACTGTATCAAATGCTTGTTTATATGTGTACTTCTGTTTTGTTTTTCTTTTGTTTGTTTTTTTATGTGTGACTTAATGTTTTTCTTTTTTAACTTCTAAATACTGGGATTCTCAGGAATTATATGTTAATCCCACTATGGACACTATGTAATATTCCCAAAAAGACTGGATTTTCCCGTCCATCCCAATTCATTGTGGCTGCGAATGTGTACAGTATGAGTATGTGTGTATGATTTTACCTGATGTTGAAAAATTCTAGATGTGATCCTTTATGGAAAGATATAAAAATGTACCCTGTGTCTTTTCAAGGTAATCACTGTAGCTTCTGAGGATAATATAACAGAAGACAATTGTTGGTTTTCTTTTCAACAAGCAGATCCTGAACCCATTTGATTTTGGAAAGAGAACACGCCTCACTTTTAATTTAATATTTAAGATGAGAGAAATATTCTTTGTTTCCTTAGTTTTATTGTTACTTGGTTGTGTCTAATGTTTACTGTTGTCTCTTTAATCCAAACAAGTATTGTTAGCACTATGAAAATGATCAAATCAATGTAGCTGGAACTGAATTTGCCAATCATGAAGATTGCAATACTTTTTTTATAGACTACAGAACTACAGACACAACAGTACCTCATACTAAATTGTTAGGTTCATATTTTATGCTGTTTTTAATTTATTTAATGTCAGCACTGGAAAAAGCAGGAACTAGATCCAAGTGCAGGGTATTTGATTGTTAGCTACAGCAGACTGTTCCATTACTTAGTGACTTTTGTACAGTTCTTTTGTTATCTAGTTTATTTTTGATTCAGTCCAAAAAATGTTGATACTTTATATGTGAGAACCTATTTTTGACAAACTTTTATAATGTAGCACATTAAACCTTACTTGTTTAAGACCATGCTCTTTCTGTCTTTTGTGTTAATGACCTTACGATGCCAATAGAATCAGGTTTTCACACACTCACACTCACACAACACCCATCAGGCTTGTCGTTTGAAAGCCCCACACGAAAGTTGATCTTTGTGGTCGTATTTCTAGAAAGTAGAGGAACTGAAATTGTTGCTCATCAGCCTGGACTGATCAAAAATGCCCATCGTCACATGCAACGCTGTTTTTCATTTTGACATGAAAAAATAAAATAAAACCACCATCAACCTTTACCTACTCTTACTTTATAGTGGAATTTACAGTAAAAGCATAGTTTTGGTTTCAAATGAACTCCTCTACGCTATTATTTAATAAAAGATGATAACAATAAGTCAAGTTTATTTGCTGAAAAAACCTAAATGATGGTTAAACTAACCTTAAAAATACAGTTGTGTTCAGAGAAGCTTGCAATTATATAACTACGTAAAAGTACACCGTTCTACTATTTGCGAAACTGGAGGTTAATATGAAGCGAAGCACTGATTTGAGTAACTTATCTGGCAGTTTATGTCACACTCAGTCACCATTCCCGCGCAATGCTGACCTGTACTTGTACTAAACCGCTCTTCTAGTCTCTACGAGCAGGTACGATCAACACAAATGTCAGGAACGGAAGACAAAGCAGTTACAGTAAGTAATGCCTCATGTCTTCTCTGTCCTCACTGAGTACAACACTTATCTGTTTCCTTTTGTCACAGCCTCCCCTCTTTCCCCCTCAATAGCGCACACATGAAGGGAGAGCCCCACGCCACACACACCTCAGACCAGAACAAACACACCTCAGCAGGGTACGTGTGAGAATGACAGACAACAAGTGAGAGAAGACTACATCTGTCATTGACAGCATGTCAAACCACCACTTTGAATACATTTTGGGAGAAGTTGCAAGAGGCCCTTTTATGGCAGAAAGGAGAAAGAAACAGAGAAGCATGCGAAAACACCACAGAGAAAGAAAGAAAGAGTGGAACTTGACTTGCTGTAAATGACATGAGGTGTATATGTGTGTGTGTGTGTGTGTGTGTGTGTGTGTGTGTCTCTGTGGGTGTGTGTGTGACATGTTCAGAGTACTTGCATTGCCTTCCTGCACACACTTAAAACTTCATGCATTCAGTAATTGCTAGTAAGTCATTCTCTGAAACCCAGAAGCTTAGTTCCTGTCAACAGTGGCCAGCGCAGCACTGGGGCAAAAGCATTTTAGTAATAAAACCTAGTGGTGTTGTCTCAAAAATGTACATAACTATGCAATGCAATATTTTAATTAATTGTGTTAATTTTGTTCAAGAATTAGTTGATAAGTGTAGTGAGTACACTGTAAAAAAGTGATTTTTCAAAGTAAATAGACAATACTGGACAACATTTTACACTACTTCAGTCTTTCTGCTTAAAAATTTCATTTTTAATTCAATGTATTACTTGTAATTTCTTTGTAATTAATAGTGAAATGGTGGTTATTAGGTAATTGTGGTTATTAGGTAATGGAATGCGATGTTACGACATACAACATTGGTATACACTTTTTTAATTTAAATAGCATTTGCAGAGAATGTTTTACAGTCATACAACCATCTGTAAAGTGTGTTAGAGTGTTAGAATCTACAAACATGGCGTATATGCGCGATCGATGGACAGGTATGAAATTAATTGTTCTACCTGATAGATTGTGCAATACTGGGCAATACTGGGATGTAAACAACAGTATGGATTGCACTGTAAATGTACTATTGAATAAGTTGTTTTGCTCCTTTATGCAGGACTTAGTAAGCAGGAAAGGGCGCAGACTAATGTTGAAGGGGTCATCGGATGCTAAGTTCACTTTTACATGCTGTTTGAACATTAATGTGTGTTGGCAGTGTATGTACAAATCTACCCTATAAACATCCATGCAGTGGTTTTTAATTAATCTGTAAAAATAATATCCCCTTTTTCAAATCGAGCCGTTCTCAGATGCCTGTCATTGTGGCATCACACCCACAGAGGCTGCTCCTACAACAGTTGATTTACATGAGCATCTTACCTCAGATCAGCTGTAACAGTCCGACCTCCATTGTTTCGATGCCAGAGCAGGGATGTAAGTTAGACAAGAATATCTCAGATTGAGCGATTGAGGTGTTGTGTTGCTGGATGTAATAATGAACATAGTGGTCGTCATTTACTCCCGACATCTGAGCCGCTGAAGATGCAGTGGATTACGTTTGTTTGTGAAGGGAATGCGCCTCCGGATCTACATATATCCATCTATGTTCACGCGAATCATTCGTGATCCAGCTTCACTTACAGCAGAAGTGAGTATAAGGTTTTTTTTTTAGGAATCTTTGCGGTCATCTTTCCTAATAATGTGCTAGTTAGCAAGTTTAGTGGCTACATGCGGCTAAATGCGGCTGAAGTAAACAGGCTCGTCACATCACAGAGAGAAGAGTAAAAGGGTAAAAAGGGTGTTGTTTTATTATAGACTTTTCATTAAGACCCTAAAGAATCATATCAACTTGTGGAATGGGCATCCGATGACCCCTTTAATAGGTGGTAAAAATACATACAAGCAGTATTAATTAGGATATTAGCCTTAAAAGAATAAATAGTTCACCTAAAACTTAATATTGTTTTACACCTTCACTTGGTTTTTCAAAGTCATTCTTCTATTAGGCAATTAATACCCACTTACAGAAAGACGTGTAATTTGAATACTATTGAAATGACAGCATTCCTGGGCTATTGGCCAGACTGGCTGCTTTCCATTCGTCTTATTTCTTATCTTATCCATAAATCACTTTGAAGTGCTGTCATTATGTATCTTTGACTACTAGAGAATTGAAAGTACAACTGACAGCGTTTTTTTCCAGTGAACCTGAGAGGTCTGGAAAAGCAACATTCAATGATTATTTATCACGCAGGACGAAGGCGACAGATAACTTGTCTCCATCAGATTTTATATGTTCAGGTGCCTTTTGCAATAGGCTACAGTCTAAAAAATGGAATACAGTGAAAATGTAATTACATTAGGGTGGAGTCAGGTAAAGTGGGCTGTTTAAGCTTAATTGTACTGTGATCAAAGAGCATAACAATGGTTCTTCATTAAATCAACACTATTTCTCTAAATAACAAAATAGTTTTGGTTGATGCAGTAAAATGTGGACTGTATCATTGTGAAAGGTAGAAAACCCTTTGCCATAAGATTTTTATTTCTAACTTATATGGTTATATACTAAATGTAAACAAACATTATTGTGACAATTCCTGTTTTATTCAGTACTACCATCAACAGGGAATAAAATGCAAGGAAAACATTTTTCAAAATTTTGTATTAGTTTTGTTGTAAGGGTGTTTAAATATTGCTGGCCCAAATTCATTAAATAAATTGACATTTACTGGTTATTTTATAGTTGACATGTATAATTTCCTTTTTTTGGAAAACAGTCAGGAATTCAAGTCAGAGATGGAAGAAAGGAAAGAGAGAATAGCAAGGAAATCGAGGCTTGAAGTTCAATCTGTGGAGTGAAGAAAGGTGGAGAAAAATATAGAAAAATATAGATGTAGAATATACAGCTTTAAAATATGGACGTGTTTAGAGAGCATAGAAAAACATTTTTACATATTTTTACCATTTTAAATATTACTTTTGTTATTTTTGTAGCCTATTTGTTGTTGCTTGTGTTATAGTCACATCTTTAATATATTGTAGCGTTCATTTTTTTATCAATATTTTGATTTCTGAATATTCTGATATTCAGATTTAATGTCATTTAACATCAACACAACATGCTCCTTCAGTTGTTTGGAATTTCACATGATTTATTTTCCTCATAACCTCTAGGTTATATACTTTTGGGGTTTGTTAAATATGTTGCTAAATATGTTTGTCTGACCATGCATGATCATAAATCATGTGTTTTTAATTAAGACTACTTTATTATATATATATATATATATATATATATATATATATATTTATTTTATTATTATTATTATTTTTGATAAATAAGGGATGGCCCGACTTTAACAGACCAGCTGGCCCACTTTACCTGAAAAGAAATTTGTCTGGAGTACATGACCTCAAAATGTTTATTGGTATATATCTTGCAAATAACACTTTATATAAAGTATATTCAAATATTATAGCTGGACCTTAAAGTTAACAAAAGTAATGAAGAAAAGAAAAGAAGTGGCCTACTTAAACTGAGTTCAGGCTACTTAGTAACATTTTACAATAACGTTCATGTAAAGATTAATAATAATGTGTTCATGTAAAGATTAATAAATGCATTGGCTATGATGAACTAACAATAAACCATACTGTTACATTATTTATAGTTTGATTTTACTTTTTTATTTTTAACATTTCAGTTTGCATAACATGTTCTTTTTTAAAAAAAAAATGCTTCAGACTTTCTTTTAGACAGTATTTGATTTGGTTTATGTAATATTTTTAAAGTTTAATACATGGACACATCTTGCTCCCCGTCTTTGTTTATTTAATCACAGTTACACATGTTAGGACATAGTCTAAATATCTGCTATCATCCAATTTTACACATTTAAATGTCATCAACCTAGAATTTAATGCTAATTAAAACTCCATGAGGCCTTTCCCCCTGAAAAGGGTAAGACAAAACAAGCAAAAAACGGCAGGTCAAATTACTAATACATGTGTGGGTGAGTGTCCAAAGGGCAGGAGAAGCTGTTGCCATGAATAAACATGTAAATATTGCATGTAATCTATTATAGTCAACAGCCGGTTGAACGCTTCAATGCATTTTCGCTTTTTCTTCTTCAGCTCTGACTCAAAAGCCCAAGAATGATTAAAAGTCACAAGTAAATTCCAAATATGCACACGGCTGTACAGTAAAAAGCTGATGACACGTTAGATAATGTGCCTCACTTCTAACTAAATCGACTGAATAGCTGAGATAAAACCAGAATTTCACTGTAAATATTTCTATGTGCACACATAGATTTCAACAAGAATCTTCTCCAAAAGTTTTTTACACCTAATTTACACCAAAAAGACTACTAGTTTATTTCCAGATAACTGTGCACGAATTGAATAACCTGTTTTGTTTACGGCAACATTAAAAGGGTGGAATGACTGACAGGTAATCAGCGTAACTGAATTTTCTACTTTCTTTTTACTTTAGCTAGTACAAGGATACGTTTCCTTCTGTGTAATCTGATCAGGTTTATACAACTGGACACACTTAAATGCACAAACAACATCAAGAATTTTTGTGTTGTGCGTCCTGGTTATTTCAGTTCGATGCCTACGACTACAAACGTGTTTTTTTTTTTTTTTTTCTGTTTCTATTCTTCCTCAACATGCAAAACACCACAAGTACTTCAACAAGCGTGAATGGGTACTTTCACAATCACATTTTCCCTGCCACAATGTAAAAAAAGAAAATAAACAACTTGCACTTTATGGAACAATAAAACACTTTTGCTAAATTTAAATTGACTTTAAATTTAAATTTAAACATTTTCTATGCTATTTAATTTTTGTTATTAAATTGTCTATTTAAGTGCAATTCAATAAAATATTTTTATTATTATTATTTATTTTTTTTTTTTTTCATTTTAAGTACTGCAGGTGGCACTTGATCAGCAGCACCTGCCGATTGTTGCATCTCATCACAGCTAGCATAAATCTCATTCACATTAAGACTTGTCGTGCAGACTTCAAAATATTGTAAAAGAAGGCTGGCTACAGCTCTCAGACCAGGTATAAACAAACGACAACAAAGATTCACCTACACCCCTCCTACATTTCCAGAGAAAGAGTTTTACCTTGTAACAAGACTTCCACATAACAAATATTTCTGCGTATCTGTGTACCCTTTTAACACAGCTGCCCTCATTAGAAGTGATGTTGGTAATGTCAGTGATCTGTGGTGTGACCAGGAAGTTTTAATAACTGGACCATAAAACAGTAATCATACCTGCACGACTTTTGTTGTTTGATCTTTATATTTTTAAAGGTTTGGACATGCCCTGGTATGTCAAATGAGCAACACCGTTCTGTTTTTCTCACATCAGATTAGTCATCGTTCAAATGTTCATACGCTTCTTTTGGCAGTCAAATGCTCGTCACTAACTGGTGCAACGGTCATGTCATGTTTCTCAATCTGCCATGTCATTTACTATTTAGAACTGATTTTTAATAGACCTTGGAGAAAACATGGGCTTTTTCTGTCTGAAGTCTGTGTCTTAAGTCAAAATAGGAAGTAGACCTGTGACCGTGTGAAAAGAAAAACAACTGATTACCAGTATGACAGTACCAAAAAAGGCACTTCCAACCTCCGTATTATTTATTTGTAATTGAGTTTAACCAGTGATCACAGTCCATTTAGTTGTTTTTGCATGGAAAAGAGCAAGGCATTTTCCATCATATTTCAAAGTCATGAGAGTTTCAAGTGACAGAAGCATGAGCAAATTATCATAAACGACAGCATGTGATCTACGGAAAATACGACTCATATTTAAACACATTAAATGTTTATTTCTACTTTCAGCGTTTTAGAGACTTTTCCCCTACAATACGTATCAAGTAAGTGCTTTAGGGGAAAAATGTAATACATTCAGACTCAAAACAGCGCCTCGTGTGCTAAATCGAAGTTAAATTAGAGGAACTCCTTCACTTGATATTACAATACTTATCAAGTAAGTATAATATCAAGTAAGGAAGCTGCAGTCAGTCAATTCTGATTTGGCACGAGAAGCGCTGCTTTTATTTCTCCTCAGTTTGGATGTGATATCTCTAGTCAGAGCAGTAAATTAGCTTAGGTGGACTTGCATTCAGTCCATCAGTTTTTGTCATTTAATCGTTTAATTATCTTTTTGTCAGCATTCATTGCTGTTTAAACGTTCTTCTTTCATGGTTCAGATGGATGGGTGTTATCCTGCAAACAAGTCATGTCAGTACTATTGAGTTTGTTTCAGTTACACCTGAAACCAGAGACTGAATTTAATCTACAGCTTGAATACGTATGAGCAACATAGGTGTGTGTAAGATCATTGTTTTTGACTGCTGGTTGAATATATATATAATCGCTTTCATATTATATGCATTGTATGTTGTACAATTACGTACATGCCTATATAATTAGGCTATACACTAGTTGATATATGAATATAATGTAAATGACGTTTTTTTGGTCCAGGATCGATTTCTTAAAATATCCATGTGACAGTGCAGGTTGTTGATATACCACAAATTCAGTTCGGTGAGCTTCATTTCGGAGATTCAACTAATAGGCTTTCGCATTTTTGGTGAAATAGCGCTAACTACAGGTCAAAGGATGGTCTCGCTATGTAGGACGGTTTTGGTTGTGTTTAGATAAGAACACTTAGGCCCACATTCCACAATGCACAGGATCGCTTCAATAGTTCTTTGTAATATGTGAACGGTATGCAGCGATAAATGTTTTAAACGGCTTTGAACTTTACGTGACCCCATTACGTTGCATGTTTGATTCAAAACAGTCTTACATTTTAATTTTGTTTTGTATTGTGTCTTCCAATCTAATGAATATTATCTGCTGAGAAAAAACAGAAAACAATAGACACAATCACAAAATTTGTATTGGTTTTACTGGTTATAATGGGACTTGTATTGGTTTTAATGGAAACTGGCTCTGTGGGTTTCTATTGGTAATTGGTCGCTTTTATTGGTGGCTTGTTAAAACCAATAAAGTCTAATGGAATATGTCTCAAAACACACTACAGAAAACCGTATTTATGGTTGTAATGGTTAAAAGTTGATCATTTGTAATGGTGTGTGTAGTGGAAACCATTAGAATTTCTGTGATGTTTCTGTTGTTTGTTTGTTTGTTTTTTCAGGAAGGTAGTCAACGCTTAAGTTTGATTACATGTTTTGTACAAAAAAAAATATGATAATAATAATAATAATCAATTAATTAAATAAATTGTTAATAAGTGTTACTTCTTCAAGTGCATATGTGCACACTAAAAAGAATTGTTCAGTAGTGTTGCGCCATCTTCTGACCAATAAATGTCATTACTTCTTGTGGAAAGGGAAGTACCGATAAGCAGTAATAGGTGAGGTATTATTAATGTGTATAATTAGGCCTAATTCTGTGAAATATAGTCAGAACGCACTTGTTGTTCAAACTGGTGCTTAAAAAGGCGCTGCTGCTGCCCACGTTTGAATCATATAGCCAACACTGAACTATAGCAGACACTAAAACAAAAGTTTTGATAGTTGTCCAAGAGAATAAAACAAAAGAAACATTTTAGTGGTGTAAAAATTACTGTAGTAAATAGTACTGAGGGACAGCAGTTGAATAGTCAGTCAAGATCACATTTATTTATAAAGCACATATGGCTACTGTATCCCAAAGTTTTGTACAAGGAAAGTAACAACAACTAAATAGCCTAGGGTGAATTTAGGTAAAGTGAGCTAGATACCTAGATGTTTTTTTCTTCTTTTCTTTATTACTTCCGTCAGCTTTAAGGTCCAGCTGTAATATTTAAATTTGAATAGAGTTTATATAATGTTATTTGCAAGGTATATACCAGTAAACTTTTTGAGATCATGTACTCTAGACAAATGTATTTATTTTTATATTTAAAATTATCTTAATTGAAAACCCATGATTTATTAATAGATATTATTTAAAAATAACAACAACAACATACTTAAAAGAAAAATAAATACTGAAAGTAAATTCATTATATCTCTCAATTCATGTGTAAAATTAGATCAAATCTGAATATACAAATATTTTGATGAAAATGAACTCTATCGCATATTAAAAATGTGACCATAGCATAAGCAACAAGAAATAGGCTAACAAAAATATAATAAGAGAAACATTTCAAATGGTAACTTTTTTTCTGTCCTTTAAACACTTTAAAAGTTCTTAAATTATCTCCATATATTAAAGATGCATAATCTGCATCTACATTTTGCTTCTCTTATCCTTTCTTCACTCCACAGATTGAACTTCATGCGCCACCGTCCTTTTGTTTCTTTCTTTTTTCTGTTTTTCCATCTCTGACTTTTCCTGACTGCACAATAATTTATTTTCTAAAAAAGTAGATTATGCTGTACACGTCAGGTAGAAAAATAACCAGTAAATGTCAATTTATTTTAAAAATTCAAGCATAATTACTGAAGGTTAAAGGTCGCCCACTCAACTTAACTTGAATCCCACTGGCCCACTTTATTTAAAACATTCAGCCAAAAAGAGGCAGAAATATTTAAACACCTTACAAGAAAACTACTTATTTAGAGAAATAGTGTCCCCTTAATTAAAGACCACTGTTATGCTCTGAAAGTGTAAACCCCCTGAGCACAGTACAATTGGCTTAATGGCCCACTTTACCTGAATTCACCTCATATTAAATATAACAAAGCCAGAATAAACGAAGTGTTTAGTATCTCCTCCTGAATCAGACGTTAGGATGATAAAATAACTAAATATTTATACAGTGAACCGACATTGTAGGCTAAAAAAGATTGGTTATCTGGCATCACTAAATTGAACCAAACCTTCTACTTACGTTATCGACCATTCTGCCTCTGTTTACCTGTCAATCATGTAAATCATGCTGCTGGTGTTAATAGGCTATTTTATTTAATTATCGTTATTTTTCATTATTTTTCACTTATTGTATCCGTTGGCGTTCTCATTCTTCTTCTTCTTCTTCTTCTTCTTCTTCCGTTTCTGTTTCTTCTTTCACTGTTGAGTCTATGGCAGCCTATAGAACCATTTGCTGGAAAGTTGCGTGATTTGGCACACAGATAGAGGACAGTCATAACATTAAACATAGCAAGTTTGGAGTCTTTAACTCAAACTCTCTAGCACCACAGAAGGAAAATCATCTTTATTCCTCTGAATCCTTGGCTGACGCCGAGTTGAATGAACACCTAAATTTAAAAATTGCAAGGTTTTGTTTTTTTGCTATTTTTTTTAATGGTTCGAAAAATCTACTTTTTCAAACTCGTCCTAGATGAATTGTCTGATTTTCACCAAAATTGGCTCAGATCATCTTCAGACCATGCTGGCAAAAAGTTATTGAATTCAGGTTGATTAGTCAAACCATTCTCGAATAAGGTGCGAACGTGAGGCTTTATCTCTGCAACGGTTTGGCGTATTGAGACCAAACTTGGTGTGTTATAATAAGCATGACATGAGGCTACCTGCCTTGTTTCAGCGAAACTGGTCTTTTTAGATACGGTGGACCATGCCGAGTCGAACCATACCCAATTTTTTCCCACGTCAGCCATTTTGCGTGTCGGACATTTTTAATTTTTAATACGCATTGGTATATCGTTTGTATATGTCTTTGGCACCATACCCTGACAGCACTGAAAAAGGTTAGGGGTTACTTAAAATGTTATAAAGAATTTTCAAAAAATTATAATAACATTTTATTAAATTGGCCTATTGTAATGAAAGTGATCTCAATGTACTCCTTGGGTCGTGCCGAGAACAACGAAACCAATTATACCATAATTGGTCCAACTTCCTGTCCCTCATTTTGATTAATGTTGAAAACTTTTTCAAACACCTCCTATACCGTTGGTCCGATTTTCACCAAATTTGACTCGGATCATCTTCAGACCATGCTGTCAAAAAGTAATGAGTTTCGTGTTGATATGCGAAACCGTTTTTGTTTAACGTTTAACTGCATCTGAGGTTGTAACCCTGCAAATCTGACATATTGACACCAAACTTTATATGTGCCATTGTCACCTCACACTGACCACACCACATCAATTTGGTAACAGCACCATCTATTGGTCAGAAGTAATACACCATTCATTAAACATTAATAATGAAATTTCTAAAAACTTTTGTTTGCATTAGCCTGTTGTAATGAAACTGGTCTCATAGTTGGCCGAACTTCCTGTCCGCCATTTTGATTTATGTTGAAAACATACCTTCTTGAACTCCTCCACAACCATTCATCTGATTTTCACCAAAATCGAGTCAGATCATCTTCAGACTGCGCTGACACAAAGTTACGGATTTTGTGTATGTCATTCTCACCTCTCACTGTGAGAATGGTCAAAAACGATAATCCATTAAATGTATTTATTTCTTTGTTTTTATGATTTTTCACCCGTTTTGACTGAAATGGTCTTGAAATGGCTTCAATTACACATTGCTTCAGTTGCTCTGATGCTTGCTTGCCTAGTGCTTGGCCCCGTAATTGCTGCTTGCAGCTATATTTATTATTATTATTGTCTTTCAAAAAAGAGAGAAAAACAACAGACAACAAACTTGCTATTTCACATAGGCATTGGTAACACCAGCCTGGTGTAGGCCTACTTGATTCTAGGTATGATCCAGTATGCATTTTATTCATAGCCTAATATGCTTTATTCAAATTTGTGTTGGATAAACATGTGTTCTGTACTCAATAAGTTGTTGTAAAAGTATAGTTTTGTTTCCATAGGAAAAATAAGCCTCTTAGTTAATTTATAAGCTACACACTAATTTTAATAAATGACTGTAAGACTTAATTGTGCCTGTCGTGAACGACTTCATTTACTCGCTCATACTATAATCTACACAAACTGTCACTAAACGAATTAATGAACTAATCTGATTCAAAAGATTCGATTCACTCGGATGATTCAGTAACCTTAGCACATAAAAGGAGCAGAGTCTATGGCTGCGTTTCATAACCTAGAGAACTGCCTATCTTGATATCCTTTATGGAAATCATGGGCGCGTGCAGCCTCTGAGTTGGAGCGCACCTAAATACTCGGTAGGTGTCTCACTAGCTTTGACTGAGCTAGAGCATCTGTTCATGAGAGAGCGTAAGGTTTGGCTGTGCATTAGTGAGCTCTACGTACTTATACGTGCGTCGACTCAGCGCATCGTAGTAAACTTTTACTGAATTCATTCGCTTAGTTCTGTAGTGATCCTTTTTAAGTTTCACCATGGCGAAAAAGAGTTTTTCAACCAAAAGGTCTTTGAGGAATTTGTTTTCTAAAAGTGAAGCAAATCTCAAAGAGACTGTGGAGACAGATGACAGCGGCAAAGGAACGCTCAAATTATTTAAACGAAAGTCAAAGAAATCGGACAGTTTGGAGAAGAGCCTAAAGACTTCAAGGTAAACCATTACATAATGTTTTTCGTTAATACTGAATGACCCATAGTTATTTTTTGTCCATTTATCTGTCAGACAGCCTAAAACCAATATCTGTTATCTGTACCGGTTTAAACAATATAGAATGTACAAACCACAAAATGAATAAAAGTGTTATATCTCCTAGATAGCCTATTCATGAGAGCAATGTAACGTACATGTTTGTTACTGTGATTTTACTTTTTTTTTTATTTCGAGCCTGTTTTTGAGATGAATTGGGACAACGTGTTGTCTGAGAGACAGTCACTGTTTGACAGTAACACTCATAAGAGCATTGGTATTTTTTAAAAAAAATTAATATTAGTACATCAAATGCAACCTGTTATGATTTATTCTGTAGGTATTTTAAAACGATCTCACCTATTTTCTGTACAGTCAAAGGACAGTTAGTTTTCTTTAATTTGAATGTAGCTTTTAGAGAATTATAAAGCTAAATCAATTAAACTATTCTTTTTTATTCTGTTCGGCTGTAATTTTTATACTTAGTATTTATTTTTATTAAATATTAGTAGGAAGTAGTAGCCTATTTTGTAATATGCCTAAATTATTATTCTGTTAACATTTTGGCACCTTTATTTATTATTGTGCTGGGATGTTTTACTGCAAGTATTACTGAGAAAGGGATTTGCAGTGCAAAGCAAGTAGTAGAGGTTATATGAAAGGTTGGATCTTAGATGTTTTCTCGTGCAACTGCAGAGAGGAGCATTTTTTTTTTTTTTATTCGAAATAGCTTTTAAATAGGGGTGGGTGTTATGACCAAAATCTTATATTACGATACGAGTAATTTTATTTCATTGTTACAGTATATTACAATATATTATTTTTGCTTTAAATAAGGTCTTTATGATATGAACATTTTTGGTACCATAGAAATTTCATAATTCTTGTCACCAGTGTCAGTATCATAAAAAAACTAATACTAATACAAGCCTCAAGCTCACTGAAGACAAGTTAACAGTCAGTGATTAAATAAGAAAAAAATTAACTAATTACAAGCAATAGGACAAAAAACAAAACAACAACAGCAGAACAAATAAGAAATGCTACATACATTGAATAATCAAATGTATAAAAACACTGTATATTCTAAATATAATGGTCTTCTTATTAAAGTTACAAAAGTGATTCGGTCAAGAGCAGTGAGAGATTTTCTCTTTTGTTGTTTGAGTAACATGAATGACAGACAGCAGGAATATTAGACTGCTGTTACTTTAAGAGCTACCCGGATCCAATATACTGCTACACATGTGTTCTCTTTCTCAGCTGTTTGCTTTCACTTAAGACCTAAATTACTGTGTTTACAAGGATACTTGCAAAGACAGGCATTCTGACAAATACAAGTGTGTGTATTTAGCTGTTCACGGCCATGTATAAATGCCATGTATAAAGCGGCAAAAATAATCACGCTCTATGAGCACCATTGGAACTTGTTGCTTGATGATAAAATTGTTGAGAAACTGTTTTTGATGGTGGAAAAGAAATAAACTAAATGGCTAGTTTTTGCTTGAAATGTAAGTTTATGAATATTAACTACTTGTTTGCACCATACACACAGCTGCGATTTGTGCCTATGGCCGATTCATAACTTTGCTGATTTAAAATCTAATAAGACTCTTGCTCTTGTGAAATTGCTTAATTAAAAAGATTATGTGAATATCTGTAAGTAGATCACACTGCATGAGCGCTGTTGATAGATGTAGCAGAACACCGCAAAGTTAATCCAAACTGCTCATGACAGTTTTACTGTAAATAAAATAAGCTTCTTGACCCACAAAAAAATTAATGTTGTATCTGTAATTCTTACATAAATCGTAAAAATAACTATTTGTCAAGTGGGCTCATAAGAAATACCATAGTTGACCCATACTGTTCCTAATAGGCCAAGATAAAAACATTAAAGGAGAAGTTCACTTCCAGAACAAAAGTTTACAGATAATTTACTCACGCCTGTCATCCAAGATGTTCATGTGTTTCTTTCTTTATTCGTAAAGAAATTGTTTTTTGAGGAAAACATTTCAGGATTTCTCTCCATACAGTGGACTCCAAAGGGCTCCAAATGATCCCAGCCAAGGAAGATGGGTCTTATCTAGTGAAACAATTCGTTATTTTCTAAAAAAAATTAACAATTTATATACTTTTTAACCTCAAATGCTTGTCTCGTTGAACTCTATGCAATGCATTTCAAGACAGTTAGGGTAGATCAAAAAACTCCTATATCATTTTCTCCTCCAACTTCAAAATCGTTCTACATCGCTGCAGAAGTACCGACCCATTGTTTCCAAAGTGAATGTGCAAAGAAGATCAAACGCCCTTTACAAAAAAAGTTAAAACGGAAATGTAGGATGATTTTGAAGTTGGATAAGAAAATTAGATAATAAGACTCTTGCTCTTGTGAAATTGCTTAATTGAAAAGATTGATTATTACAGTGGACTCCAAAGGGCTCCAGATGATCCCAGCTGAGGAAGATGGGTCTTATCTAGTGAAACAATTGGTTATTTTCTAAAAAAAAAAAAAAAATTAACAATTTATATATTTTTTTACCTCAAATGCTTGTCTTGTCTAGCTCTGTGTGAACTCTGTGTAATGCAGTTCAAGACAGTTAGGGTAGGTTAAAAAAAAAACTCCCATCTCATGTTCTCCTCCAACTTCAACTTATGCATTTTGGAAATTCAAACACCCGGACACCATAGAAGTCCACTATATGGAGAGAAACCCTGAAATGTTTTCCTCAAAAAACATAATTATTTTATGACTGAAGAAAGAAAAACATGAACATCTTGGATGATAAGGAGGTGAGTAAATAAAAAAAAAAAAAATGTAAAAAAAAGTGAACTTCTCCTTTAAGTGAGCTTATTGTGAGAAGAGCACATTCATGATCTTTACCAACATTATTTTTATCGTACGGATGATTTGGGGAAAACATTAAAGGACTCTAAGTGACAGGGGATTATAAGGCCTAAAGGCCTTTTCTCACAAGCTGCTACAAGCATCAGCATTTAAAAAACATCGGGGGCTTATTTGGAGCTTAAATGGTACACATGTACACTTCAAACTTGTTATGCGGTGGACTTTGACGTTAGTCTTGGCTTGGTCTGCCCTTTTATATTTGAATATGCTTATCAACTTTACCTACTAGTCAGCTGGTGAATGTGCTCTGAAAGAGGTCAGTAGTAGTAGTGCTACTTTATGGTTCCTTTCAGTCATATAAGTATAACTCAGTAATATTCATGTAATGATTATAATTGTTCTGTCATTTCAAGGGTGGTAGAATGTTGGTAATTCACAGGCTGCAGAGGTGACGAATATACAAATTATGCAGCCAATTATGGTGACACCAGATTTTTCTTTAATGGGTGGCATTAATTGCTACACAAAAGGACCCAATACTGTGTGAAGAGCATGTTTGTTTGGTTTTGCACATTCACACAGCTTAACCCTCAATTAAAACCCTCAACAACCAGCTTTTGCGCTTAAACATTGTAGGTTATTTGTACGGCCACAAAAGCTCCTCCCTCAGGTGAGCAACCTGCTGTAATCTTATAAAAATACCCTGACATGTGACTGTTCCTCAGAACCTGTCTGTTGTAACAGACAGGATCTGTCCCCTGTGTTTGCTTGGCACAATACGTTGTGATGCCTTATTCAAACACGGTTTGCCGTGTTTCTCCATTCACAAATAAACTGTGACACAAAGGCAAACAAACTGTGTACTCACAGTGAGGTCATGTAACAGGAGTAGTCCCAACATAGTTTATAATAGTCTTGGATAGTACATTTCTTGCCTCAATATTTTACGAAAACAAATATAACTTTACATGAGAGCAGTGCATTTTTTGCTTTTGAGGTAGTTTTCACTGCTACCAGCAAATGATATGGTTATACCTAAAAGAACTGGCCACACTGCATGCTTACTGTCTTCCATCACACAGAGAAACTCATACATTTGGCTGTACCCTCCGGGGAGAATCTTGCTCAAAAAACCTCAATGCATGAGTCAAAGTTTCAGCTTGTTTTCACCTGATGCTGTTGGCATGTCAGTGATACCTGTAAAGGTGAGACCTTTAAAGAGCAGAACATTTTTTACAGTTGCAGGTTAAACAAATATCACTTCAGTGATTATGCCCGGGTTTGATTTTAAATGTGCATGTTTATGCATCTTCAAACCAATGCATTTTCAGAGTCATGTGCCTGGGGGTATTTAAGGGTAGGTTTGGAATGCAAAGCAGGATATTTAGCAAAAGACCCTGCGATCTTTAAGCCTCAGACAACTCCCTTTTGCTCTCACGCGCTGTTGAGGTTGCTGGATCATCACTGCATGTACATGCATGCTAATGAAAAACTTTGAAGTTGTAGAATCAGTCTCAGCTGTCTGCATGACTTTTTTTTGAAGAAGAAGAATTCTAACTTAAAGCATAAGTTACTTTAATTCATCAGTCATTCAAGTCACTCAGGTAACAGTTGCTCTTTGTTTAAAATAGGTTTATGTGACAGCTATGTGATTCACTTTAAAATATGTGACTGCTTCCTTCATGACAGAGACTTCTGGATGCACCTGTTCCACCTTGATATTTCCTGTTGCTTAAAGCTGGCCAAATCAGAGCTAAGCTATGAATTGCATCTCTTTCTTTAAGACTCTGTAATGCCACACAATTAAGCAATTGTGTTCATTAACGTGATGCAATGATTCCTGCCTGCGTGACTGTATTCATCTTTGTTTAGCACCCACTTTACTTAAGTTATTTTAGGTGGTGCTGTACAATAGACCACACTGGGTGTGTTTGTATTAGTAAGTGTATTTGTTTTACCCTGCGTTTTCCACATTTTGTTCTCTGAAAGTATGTGGCAGGTTTCTGCTGACAGTGTATTTTGGAAGAAAATTAATAACCTGTTTACACATTGTATTTGGATGAGATGCCTGTCTTAGGAAAGACATTTAATGTTCCACATTCTTGTCATTTTCGCTGAGTGACTCGAGCGTTGGCGCCACACAGTAAACTCGAGGCCACTTTTTTTGTTTGCTCTTTGTGCATTTATCTGAACTTTAAACCGAATCCTCAATCTCCAGATCTTTAACTGAATGTCATCTTCCACAGAACTGAATCCGGGACGTTGGGAGCTGGCGACAGTGAAGCTCCGGATGAGGAGAAGTCGACTAAACGCAAATCTCTATTTGGCAGTGTCCTCAGGTCAAAGGTCAGAGAGCACTAAACTTGTACTTGAGTTGGTTTTAAACCAACATGTGCATGACTATACAATAAATATTACAAAATTACAATAAACATCTATCTCTTCATTTTAATTTGTCCGACACTTTAAGTATATGTGCTGCCATGCAAAAAAGGTACATATTACTAATATTTTAATACAGAGCTTGAAAATTAAGGTAATTAGCACAGCCAATAAGGTGTAGGATGTATGCAAAACATTAACAATAATATTTGCAATAATATAACAGTAAATCCTCCTTTTATGACCAAGGAGTCAAGGATTGGCTGGTTAGCGTGGCCCCATTACCCCCTGCTGGTAGATGCTGTAACTACACCATCTTGTTCAGTTTATGCTTAAACTTAACACGGTTTTGCACAGAACAATGAATAAAATGAGAAAAAAATAAACACACACATGTATATGTATATGTATATGTAAATGTATATGTATACACTGCCATTCAGAAATTTGGGGTTAGTAAGATTATTATTATAAGAAGTTTCTTATGCTCATTAATTTGATGCTGTATCTATTTGATCAAAAATACAGAAAAAAAGTAATTTTGTGAAATATTATTTCAATTTAAAATAACAGTTGTCTATTTTTATATATTTTAAAATATAATTTATTCTTGTGAAGCAAAGCTGAATTTTCTGCATCATTAACCGTTGTGCTGGTTAATATTTTTTGGGACCTGTGATACTTTATTCAGGATTCTTTAAAAAGTGTTTTGAAAATTTAAAACTGTATTTATTAAAATTTTGTGTTACAATATATACTTCTATTTAAAAGTTTGGGGTCAGTAAAAAGATTTTTTTCTTTAAAGAAATTAATATTCTTATTCAGCAAGGATGTGTTAAATGGATAAAAAGTGATGGTACAGACACATATTGTTAGAAAAGATTTCTATTTTGAATACATATATATTTTTTTATTATTATTATTCATTAAAGAATCAAAGTAAAAGTATCACAGGTTCCAAAAAATATTAAGCAGCACAACAGTTTCAACAATCAGCAATAATATTACGTATATACACACACACAAACACACACACACTGCTGTTCAAAAGTTTGGGATCATGATTCTTCTGCAAATATTGCATGACTAATTAATAAATTAATTTAACAATTTAGTATACAATACTTGCAGATGAATCATATCTTGTAGCTGCATGCTTTTAAGTGCACACTTATCCCAAATATCAATATGCTCATCTGATTTTTTTTTTTATTGAATTTTTATTGTTACAATCCTTCTCATATATTTACATCCATATTTTAAATTAATAAATTAATAAATAAACAAACATTTATTGATGATGATGTAATGGAAGAATGATTTAGTCTGTCCTGTCATGCTCATGTTCAGTAGTCCAGAAATTAATATGCATACCTTTTTTGCACGGAAGACAGGCACAGACGTGACGTGGAACATGGATGATTAGGGTGAATTGTGCTAAATGTCATTTTCAGAGCACTGGGTTGTGTGGAAAATGGGAGGCCTCATCTTTCTGAATGGTGCTGTTTTTACTTATTGTATTTAGGGCTCCTATGCAGTTTGGAAAATATGGAATTTAATTTGAATCATTTCCGGGTCTGGAAGAGTATGGACAATTTTCTAGACTTTTGTACCCCTTTTTAGTTTTTTTTTAAATAGAAAAATAAAAATATAATGAAAATAAATTTATCATACAAGCAGTGTGTTTTCATGCCAGCTGTCTAGTGATTCTTTAGTGATTGTCAAATACAACAGAATGGATTCAAGGTGCACTTTTTCATTATGCAAAATGCATATTCTAAGCATTTTGGGTTTTTTCTCACAATATTCTTAGCGCTGTATTACATAGCCTCAAAGACCTTTGCAAAAATAAAAAATATACGGAGTTTTATGTGCACACGAGAAATCATTAAACTTAGCATATAGGTCAATGTACACTGAGCCACCTATTGTGCCATCAGCCCATTTCACAGTGCTGGTTTCTTGGCTGCCACAGAGTATGCATTAAAGAGACCTAAGGCCTTGAAATATGACATACTGCCCTAAAGAAAGCCACATTTTGAACACTTTTTTTTTTTTTTTAATATAGTACCAGTCTTTTTATAGACCCTTGAACTTGGCAAACAGGACAATGCACACAGTCGAATCATGCCATCAGCCCATTTCGTGTCATGATTTCTTCCCAAGCACAGAGGAAAATCCATGCTCTCATTTTATTCACAATTAGATGCCAGTAATGCACAAATGAAACAGGTTAGGCTATATAAAACTAGAAATTGTAATTTGTTGTCATGCATTTATGCTAAATATGAATTTATATAATTAAGATATTTATGTAATTTAACCCTTTAACTGTCACTCACACAGACATAAAAATGCAATATCCAGACTTACATTTTTAGAATTCATTTATGAAAACATTTTGTAATATGATTTTAATGTACATTTTCCGTGGTAATGCAATGTCTGGTTTTAAAATGCCTTTCAAAGGATGAATTTTGAGATTTTAAGTTTTGAATTGATATATAATTTCTTATTATTTCTAAAACGTGATAGGGATAAAGGCAACGAAGAAACTCTTTTGTGACAAAGGTCAGAACTCATGTTATGATGTAGATTTTTTTTATGTTGCACTCTTGACATATATTAATCTATTACTTTTCCTACATAATTTGTAACACAAAAATATGGTAAAATATCTATTTAGGAGTCTTAGACATTTCCAACGATGTATACTTTGTCATGATTAGATTAGGATTTATTTGTAATATGCTGAAGTAAACTTAAATATATGTACATAATTTATATATTAATATAAATTTGAGTCTGGAAAAGTATGGAATTTGAAATGAAAAATGTGCAGGAACCGTGTGCTTTTGCTTCTGTCCTGTCCTCTATTTTTAAAGACTCATAAATCTGTAAGGATTTAAGGTTATATATAATCTAGTATACTCCTAAACACTCATCAGACCAAGCAATTTTATAAAATATTCTTATTTTACATTAAGAATAATATTCTTATATTATTCTTAAAGTAATCAGTTCAGTATTGGATTACTTAATTTTATTTATTTATTTATTTATTATTCTGCATTCTAAGGTTTTATTGAAATCTTTTTAACTATTGCTTATTGATTTATCAACAAGATGGAGCTGTTAGTGTATGTTAATTGGTCAGTATTTAAAGTGGGTCATCTGTAACCTGGTTTATTATTTAAAAAAGTTACTTTTTTAAAACAGTATGACGTTTATGTATGTATTTCATGTTTTAAGGTAAGAGTTTGTTCACTTCTCACTACTATGTGTGTGCTCTTGGATGGGTTAAATGCAGAGCACAAATTCCAAGTATGGGTCACCATACTTTGCCACAGGTCACGTCCCTTCCTTTTCCTCAATTCTTTTTTGGATTTTTGGATTTTTTTGGAACTTGACCAGCAGGTGGAGCTATTTGCATGTGTATGTACTTGCATGTGTGAGTGTTTATTGTGGTTGAACAATCCATAGTGGGTTATGCTTCTGGCAGTTCTTTAGTAATTTATATGAGAAAATGCTTCTTCCATGTTTAGCTCTTTGGAGTCATATCATCATAAACATAACGTCATTACTTTTAAGTTGGTGTTTCACACAGTCCCTTTGATTTACACCATTGTTTATAACACAGATAAGCGTAACTCTTCCATAAAAAGCCGACAGCATTTAGTCATGTTGAAAGCATATTAGTGTAATTCCAGTAGGTTAAAAGATTAAAAAATGGTAACAGATGTGCTTCATGGATAATGTTTTCATGTAATTAAGGCTTTCAGGTTCACTGTTACAAAAATATGTTGTGTTTGTCATCAAAGATGCTATACCCAATATATATGTCATTTCAAAAAAAAAAAACTGGGACAGAGGTGTGTATTTCATAATACTAGTGATCAATATTAATTGGTTGAGTTGTGTTAGGTTGACTGATGACTAAATTATGTGGTCATTTTGAACTCTAACACAGTTCAAGGAATACAAGGGCCTCCACCCAGACTGACAGACAGTGACACATTTATCTTTATCTCACTTCATGACATTTCAACCTTTAATGTTATCAGATGGAACACTGAATGCACTTTTGCAGCAGACGTATCATATTTCACCAGACAGCAGAGCAAGACTTCATTTCCCAGGGAGATAAAAATTAAATAATATAATAACATAATGCATGGCTTGATTACTATGCAACTAACAACTATAGATACTATTAATTTGTCAATTATTTATTTGATAAATATGATTTTCATATTTACTGTTATTCTTCATTGTGCTTGTTACTTTATATAAAAATGCCATTATGACATTTCGCAATTTCAGGTTTCGATTTAAACAAATACTCTTTTCTCTTTGCTCCCATTCTGTTGTGTTCTGTGCTCTCGTTGTCATTAGTAAAAGTGGTTGAATCATATTCAGTATATAAAACTAACATAGCAGGGTGTTTCATGAATACTTTGGTAACAAAAAGCCTATAACTCTTTCCAGTGAATCATTGTCATACTTCTTGTGCCTAAAAAAGCCATTAAAAATGCAGAAGAGCCAGGTTACTATGAGACATAAAATGTTTCTTGAGTTAACTTTACAAGTAAGATTGTATGGGATCAGAAATAAATATCTTTGTTTTATATACATTTAGGGTTGGGCCGATAGATGATGCCGATGTTAAGCATCGTGATCAGGGTTGCCAGGTTTTCCAAGAAAAACCCTTCCAATTGCTACACAAAAGCCCAGTTGTGTTTCAGGGGGCTCCCCCAGTTAAAAATCACGTTTTTGGTGGGCTTCCACTGGTAAAATTTGCATTCCAGGGGTTTAATATCATGTTATTGGGGTAGCCTCAACCCACAGACATGAAAACAAAACACGGCAACAGTGTTAAAGTAGCCTAATTCCGCTGGAAAACCGCAGACTTGGCAACGCTGATCGTGATTCCTATGTTTCACTGTAGACATCGTCTGATGCCAGTTTGGTAGACATCGCCCAACCCTATCTGTGACATATTTATATAAATGTCAACAATGTACTGATGCATATGAACGGATTTTTAAAAATGTAAATGTTCATTAAAGGAGAACTCCACTTCCAAAACAACAATTTACAAATAATTTACTCACCCCCTTGTTATCCATGATGTTCATATCTTTCTTTCATCAGTTGTAAAGAAATTATGTTTTTTGGGGAAAACATTTCAGCATTTTTCTCCATATAATGGACTGATATGGGGCCCTGATTTTGAACTTCCTAAAGGCAGTTTAAATGCGGCTTTAAACGATCCCAAATGCGGTTGTAAACGATCCCAGCCGAGAAAGAAGGGTCTTATCTAGCGGTTATTTACATTTAAAAAAAATACATTTAAATACTTTTTATTCTCAAACGCTCGTCTTGCCTTGCAGTCCTTTAACTCTGTGTACTCTGGCTCAAGACAGTTAGGGTATGTCAAAAAAAAACTTTTTTTGTCCCTCAACCTCAAAAAATAACTGATAGTTATGCTAGATAAGACACTTTTTCCTCAGCTGGGATTGTTTACAACCACATTTGGGATCATTTGAAGCTGCATTTAAACTGTATTTTGGAAGTTCAAAATCGGGGCACCATAGCAGTCAATTATATCGAGAAAAATGCTGAAATGTTTTCCTCAAAAAACATAATTTCTTTACGACTGAAGAAAGAAAGACATGAACATCGTGGATGACAAGGGGGTGAGTAAATTATTTGTAAATTGTTGTTCTGGAAGTGAAATTCTCTTTTAATCTTTGTTCTCGTTCTTCATCTTTTTTGCGTTCATTCTCCCCTTCACCTCCTTTCTTTTTTTAAATGACATTCTTTACTGACTTTCTATTCCTTTAATTTTTTTTAGAAATTGCAAGTCAGCTACTCAGAGAGTGACCTTCGTAAAACCAAGGGCTTTGCTGTATCCCTATCCTGGAAGAAGAAGAAGAAAAGAGATCCATCTGAAGGTCTCTCAAGTGAAGTCCCAGAGGTCAAGGATCACATTGGTGAACAGGAAGAATTTGACAACCAGGTAGAAACAAAACAAAAGCAGGTTGGTTTTCAGGCAGCAGAGCCTACACCAGAACCCTCCTGTACTTCTGACCAATCCCAGCCCCAGAATATTATGAGTGATATGTCTGAAGAAGATGCAGGTTTTATGCCTTCAAATCTGGACGGCACATCGATACCATATATTGACTGTCCACTGTCTGATAGCGATGCTTATGAGACACCCCCAGATAGCCCATCTGCAGATAAATTTGTTCAGTACTCCATCTCTAGGTCTGAAATGACTGACTCATTCAATTCTGTTCCTAATTTGGAAACTGCAGCAAGTACTGACGTATGCACAGTCCATAACTCAAACATAGATCTGAACCCGAGTGGTGTTTCTTTTAGGGATGATCAACCCTTCTCTGATTTTGAAACATCCAAAGATGTTGAGCTCAACACCATCAACTTAGATGTTACTCTTAACGAAGACAAAATGGTTTTTCAGTCACACCTGGAATGTCAAGATTCAAAAGATTCTGCCGTCCTCTCAATCCACCAGAGTTCCACTGATTCCATTCATGAAACTTCTGCATCTTGCATTCCACAGACATCCCAAAGTTCCATTTCTTCCATCTCCCAAAACTTTGGCTCTTACATCCCCCACAGTTCCACCTCTGTCCTCCTTGATGGTGTCACCTCAAACAATACTGGGACCCAGAGTTCCAGCTCAAACTCATATTCTGCTGATACCCTTCCAGAACATTCCCCCAGTCTTCCACCTTACATTATATCTACTGAGGTAGAAGATTCTCAACCCAAAAACATGTCTGCCAGCAACAGCGATATAGTCAACACTGACCCCTCCAGTGCCGATTCTGTTTCATCCATGCCAGATGTGATTGTATCTAGCACTGTGTCTTCCTCCAGAATCACAGACAGCAGTTTGGATGCTGATACTGATAGAAAGCCAATTTTATCTCTGTCTAATACTGATGTTTCTGAAGGTGATTTAAGCTCTACACCTCAGAGTTTATCCACAATCACTGTACATTCCACTTCTGATTCAAGTTTACTGAAAGAAACTCACCCTGAGATTCATTGTGAGACCATTTCAATGGAATCTTATGAAACCGACAATTATACTTCCTCGACATATGCCACTGACTCAGAGAAACCTAGCCCTGCTCAACCTGTCCTTCTTGAGAATGAGTCAAATATCTCTTTACCACAGTCAGCTTTGTGGAAAACCTCCACCAACAAGTCAACTGTCACCTTTGACCTTTCAGGTCCCACAGACCCCATCAGTCTTGACCATTCCCAAAGAGGCAACAATACGTCTTATTCAGATGTGGAAACTCGAACTGAAATACCAGAGCACAACCAGATAAATCAGGAGAATGATCAAGCTATATCTACCAACCGTTCAGAAACTTCCTCAGAATGTGGTGTCTCTTGCACTTTGACCTCTGAAGATATACCTGCTCTTATAATACATCCTCCCCCTCACTTAAATGTTTCAGACCAGCTGTTCAGCTCTCAAACCTCAAAGAGAGAGATAGACACACAACAGAAAACATTTGAAGAACATAAAGATTGCGAGGAAGATGTTCTGGAAGCATCTACTCAAGAAAGCCATGAGTCGATTGACCAGGATGAAAGCACACAAGCTCTGACTGCTAGAAATGACTTTCAGGACAAATGCGGACCAGAAATGGAGCAAGGAAGTAGATTAGATGATATTTATAATAAAAATCATGATGAGGTCATTGAAGAGAGAAGGGAACTGCAAATAGTCCAAAGCACTAGCGAAGCATCTGCAATGCAAGGTGCAATGGAAGCAGAGGTATATGGAGGCACCGAAGTGTTGACAGGTCAGTCAGAGCAGCAGATTCACCATCTTGCTTCACTGAAACCAGCTGTACCAGTCAATCAAGAATGTGGCCCTGAAGAATGCACTTCGGCCCCTCCCTTCTCTGAGCCAGTGAAGGTATCACTTGCGGATTCAAGAATGGAAACACTCAGTCACCTGGAGATTTGTCTCCACCCCTTGCCCCCGCAGCAGTCAAGCGGAGAGATAACAATACTGGAGGACACGGCAAGGTGCAAATACCAAACAAGCTTTGATAACCACCACGCTGAGAGGGAGGAACACACCAGTGGTGAAGTGACTGTGGATATTGCCACATTTCTCACAAGAACACAAGACAGTGAAAGTCAAGAACACAGCAGTGGCAAGATCTCCACTGCACACACCGCAGAGGAGACCTTCAGATACGCAAGCCACAAACAGGGAGAGGTGACTGTGACAAAGGTAAAGACAGATAATATCACTCACAGGAACTGGGTAGAAATCAGCGAAAGTACACCAGAGAACAGAAGGGAAAACAAAGATACCACAGATGTTAATGCTGTTCCAGATGAGATACTTTCAAGAAGTTTAATACCAGGTGAAAGGTAAGCTACAAAAATATCTTGTTTTTTTTTTGTTTTTTTTAGGCAATTTGTGTGCGTGTTCGATGCAAATACCTGAGATTTGTATTTTTTTAAACCATGCAAATGTAAATTATATATATATATACACGTATTTATTTACAGTATGCATAATTCATGAAAAAATACAAAATGCATGAATCAAATAATTTATCTTATATAACATATAATATACTGTATATGTAACTTTAAAATGATTTTACTTGTGCATTTATTTATGCACGGTTTAAGAGAAGATACAAAATCAATTCAGCTTATCATGCTTGAATTACACACTTTTCACATCTGGAACAGACAGATGTAAACACTCAATTCTAACTGCAATGTACCCCTAAAGTGATTCACATTATATTTACTGTATTTCAATTAAATTAGCTGACGCCACTATCCAAATTGACTTCGAATGAGGAACAGCGCAAGCAGTTTCACATCATAGCCATCAATATTTGCAGTACACCATGCCAAGTTTTAAGTATGAGCGTGTACTCAAGTTAGAACAGAAGTGAAATGCAGAAATTATTATATGGAGTGCCTTTGTTTATGGTTGTTAATTTTTATGGTTAAAGTGATATATGAGATAAAGTCAAATTATGGGAGGTATACAAGCGTAAAATTGTTACAATACAGCACCATTCTTATTCCACGTGTCTTACTTTCTGGACATTCTAGCTTGTGTTTCTGTCTCTGCCAGTTTCATTGTTTTTCAGTGAGTATATACAGAATGATTGTTCTTTCTTATTTGGATTAGATAAGATGAATTTCAAATAGTTTTGTAAGTGAGGTTGAAGTTCTTGTCTAAAGAAGGGACAGGTTTATCAAAGCCTCACCCACTCGCAACCTCACGTCTCATACGTTCATTGGAATGGGTTCATGGGATGGGCTGCTGAAGGAATGTAAGGTAGTTAAAAGTATGCTACTGACTCAAACTTGATGATACACATTCTTGAAATAGCCCTCATGCATAAAGGCCAATGTCAAAACAGCTGAAATCCTCTTGAATTCATCCAAGCAAGTGTAATCATCAGGAATGTGGCTGATTCATTTGCATATTGTACTTCGGCATTTAGATTTCGGTAATGCTTACATTAGGCCTGTGAGTCAGTTAAATGCAGCAACTAACATGAACTAACAATACATAATAATTAAATGCAATTTGTTTATTGTTAGTTCCTTATTGTAAAGGTGTTTTTCCATGCATCAAAGTTGTTTGCTTGTGGGAATTTATGCATTTCATTTGGTTATGTTCAGTTTAGTTTAGTTCAATTCACTTAACTTCTAGCCAGTTTTATTTATCAGCCTCTGTTACCCCACTGTCATTAAAAAATAATTTCAAAACACAATTATCAACAGATATCAAGGAAGGAATTTTATTTCACTATTTACAGGTTATCTGCGGGATTTAAAAAATTAATTTAAGGCATGGACCTGCACACATAAAACTAATATCATATGAACACGGTTAGGCAATTAATATGGTAGCATATTAAACCATAAAATTACATGATTTGCAGTTCAGACACAAGTTTTCAGAAAAACAAAAAATCTTATGAAATAATAAACATCGCATTTTAGCTTTTAAACCATTTTTAGGATTAGAGATTAGTCAGACATATAAATTATTATATTCATTCAAAATATATAAATATATATCATACTTGTAATTGTTTAGCTTTTTGGAAAGCACATTAGCTTTCACACTGACAGCTCTGTAAAATCAACGGGTCAATAATTGCATTACAGTATATTCTTAATTAATATAATACATTAAAATAATATAGTAAGACACACCAATTTGTAATATCAAACAGCAAAACAAGCTTTTTTTGCCAAGCTGAAAGCTAGACCCAATAAAATAGCCCGTCGGGTAGGGCGGTGATAGATTTTGGTAGCCCGACTGGAAGACACAATAGCCCCTTGGTCTTTGGGATAGCGATTTTACGAATCCTGCAGTGGAAAGTTTCATACATGTCAATCCAGTCTTTCAGATACCCTGTCAGACACTCAGATAAAACCTGTCACATTTATGAATGTCAATCATTTTAACAGCGTGGGTGTATTTTGTGTTACAGGTTACACAAATTACAGGTAGAAACAGCAGTAAGAAAGAGTTTCAATATGCACATTCTTGTTGTAGCTCTTAGCGATGCCTAGTATGTGGATGTCTAGAATGATTGCAGTGATGCAAGTGACAGACTGACGTTGCAAAAGACGTCCTCTACCCCCCCTTACCATGTTCTTATTTGCATATTCTAAGCTCCAGCCTTTGTTATCAGTGCTGTCAGTTTCAAAGTAGCATCAGACATGTTATGTTCAGAATGTGAAATGTTTTTGCCTGGAAGTGTAAATGTGCTATTTAACTTTGGTTTTGACATTTAGCCAAAAAAGACAATAACACCATACTTAGATGGAAGACAGCTGACCATGACTCACTTTGACCTTATTTGAAATTACTTACCTGGTGTATATAGGTGATTTTAATGAAATTCAAATGTTGAGCCTTTTTTTTTTGACATGGAAAACCTGAAATAATCTCTATAATTACTATAGCAAAGTGTCAAAAATAAGCCTGATGAAGCATATACTACAATTGACTCACTAAGCTCCACCCCCTTTTGATTACTGACAATTTAGACAAGCTTTACGGAACATTCCATCAGAATGAACCAGAGATTTACGAAAACAGTATGCTTGTTATTAAAATATGCTTATTAAGTTGTAAAAATGGATTGGTCATTAGTCTTATGTGGGTGTAAACATGTTTCAATCTGTAAACATTTGTTAATCTTTCAAGAAATGTAAATGACAAAGTTTATATTATTTGCCTTAGAGCAAATGAGTTATGCATGTTCGTTTGGGAATGAGCGCTGATACATTGTTTAATCCTTATTGCACTCATAATGAGCTGACTTTTATTTCTTGCAGTTGAGTTTATATCACGTAATTCTGACTTTATAACTCACAATTGTGAATTTATATCTCCAAATTCTGAGAAAAAAGTCAGAATTGCAAATTCTGTTTTTATTTCAAGTTTTTATTTATTCAGTGGTGGAAACAGGCTTCCATAGGTATTGCATTATATCTGGAAAAAAGACCTTTGACCTAATCATGGTAACATAACATAACAACATGCCCTCTTACAGGAATTTGTTAGGTAGAAACAGTCTTTCAGTACACTAGGTGGTTCTCCCACAGTCTAAAATGGGCATGTAAATGTGTGTATAAATTCTCAGAAATGCTTATTAGGGACCAGTCGGCAATTATAGATGCCATTTCTGTTATAGAAAGCTACACCTTAACTGACAAGGGACAATTATAGATATCTCTGGTGTGTCACATAGCACATGAATTGGCCGAACACACAAACATTCTTATTGCGTCTGATCTCTAAACCAAAGACTGTAGCAGAATCAGTGTAACTTGAATATACAGCCAGAAGAAACACTTGTTTTAAGTTATTTTATATCTCTAGTGAGGCTTGTGTGGTGAACACAAGGTGAATTTGGCCACCACCCAAGATATGAGCCGAAACAATTCTCAGAATGTAGACAAAATGCTCTGGAAATTCACCTGAACTAATATTTGAATACACAGGTGCCTACGGTGATGCAGTGTAGCTTGAGAGTCTGTATTTTTAACACTTTAAAAATTTCATTTAAAATCTGTTGACTATTTTTAAATAGCAGGGGACTAATGATAAAATGTAAAGCTGCAGCTTTACCACCAGGGGGTGTGATTTACTGTAGATGATCCAGAGTGACTGGTTCTGCCAACTGAAATAACTTGATACCTCTCCCTTTAAATGTCACAGGGCCAAAAGCAATGAAAAATAAACTACATGACATGTAGCACCTTTTTTTCTGTTTTCAATATTAGATGACATGAAGTGACAGTCAAGTATAAACTCATATTATACATATTGTACATATTATTGAAAAAGACAATGTCATGTGTGCCACTTGCTCTATACCCAGAAGGCAATGCCCTGATTACAGAAGCAAATAACCTTTTACACATTTATTGATTGTATTTACTGTTATTGTTACATGCTTACTGTTAAAGTCATTACATAACTATAGTCTGTTCCATTTGTAAATTTTCATGTGGAACAGATTCTGAAGTCCCACTCACATTTTTACTATTGTATGGTGTGGGCTTAAAGCTTTTAAGGCTGTGATTCATTCTGAAGTGCCCTTTTAGCACGTTGTTTTTCCAGAAACTCACCTACGCACATTGCGATACACCGCCATGCTAGAAAGGAACAATTATACCTTGCATTATCTATATTATACTTTGCATGTGCATTTGTATTTAGTGCTTTATGCTTCTACTTCAAGTATAAACGTATTTATTCAGGGATTCATAAACCAAACAAGCTTCAAATTCCTCATCACATGAACAGAATTTGTTCTGAAAACTACAGATGTCAAGGTTCCCAGTATTTTTTAGTCATAGATCTAAAGTGTATTACTTGTGTACATACTGTGACACAGCAGCATTGTGTTCCCCTATAATTATATTTTAATGCTTTCCCTTACAACACAGTAATTTTGAAATGTATGCAAAGGCTCAGTATAAAAGTTTCTACTTTTATGCTTTTGTTCTAGGTTCCTTAATGCATCCACTGTTCTCAGTACAGTGATTGAGGAGTCAAAAACAGAGAACCAAGTGGAAACTGAGACTGGATCTGATACAGACATGAACTCTGGTGTTGCGGTGCTAAATACGACGCTCAGTCGGCCATCATCTCGAGAGGGCAGAGAGGACACCATGGTGGTCCGCAAAGTGTCCCTGGTCAAGATTGACAAAGACGGTAACTTTGGCAACCATGAAAGTTCACTGGAAAGCATTAGGCGAGATCAGTCAGAACCAAGCAGAGCCAGTCCTGAGCTTACGAGGAGGTGGAAAAGTCTCCATTCCGACTCTGAAGAAAACCAATCCAGCCCCACAGAGCTTTCAGACTACTCGTTTACAGATAGCATATACCTGCGTTCCTCTCAGCTGTCCCCCAGCTATGAAAAAGGAATCTACACGTCTCATTTTCCCTCTTCCGAGACCCAGCCTACTGCTTTCTCCTCAGAGACTGACGGTAGCCACAGTAACTGGAAACATTTTGAGAGCGAAGTTCATCAGAGTAGTGAGAGTTACACCAGTGGGAGGAGCAGGGTGGAGCTTAGTTTACCTGTGACAAGAGAGGGAGAGGGAGAGCAGGAGATAAGAAAAACAGTCTTCGACTCACAGGCACATTTCGATTCCAGCTTGATGATTGTGGAGGCAGATGACTACTCATCGGATGTTTTCCAAGCTACACGAGTAGAGCTAGTTCCCTCACCCACTAGTCCTGAGCCTGAAGCTCAGTCTTCCTCATCCTTCTCAGAAATGGATAGCCTGGTAGACACTCTCAAGAGCATGGAGCGACCGGTCCGGCAAAGAGTTCAACGCACCCCATCCAACACTCCCTTCTCGTCACTGCCACCTATCGAAGAGGATGCACCAGTCTCACCCTTTACTCCACTCTCTCCTTATACTCCACTCTCACCAGTTACTGAGCCAAAGTTGACAAATGGAGTTTCTAGTTTGCCTCCAGACATTGGCTTTACCTGGAGTTCCCCCAAGGACATGCGCTCTCCATTGACCATGATGAAGGAACAGCAATTTGGAGAGTCCCAGAATCGGGGGCTCACCCTGCCTATGCGAGCTTCGGCCCTCAACAGCATTGTCATGCGCAGGGGCTCCCTCAATGACCTGAGTCCTGAAGAGAACTCTACAAAAGGACTCGTAAATGGAAGCTCATCTCGCCTGGAGAACAGCTTCTTCTTCCAGCCAACTGAGAATGGCAAGGCCTCGAACCGCTCCATCTTCCGCGCAGCCTCGCTCCCTGAGATTGGCTCCAGTCACGAGCGGATAAGCTCAGCCACCAAGGGATCTGACACCTCGTTTGGTTCACGTTTCGAACGCTTCTCTTACCTTACGTCTCCATCGAATTCCAGTGGGATCAATGAAACTTCTCGAATAAGCATGGCTCCATCTGTCCAACACAGCTCGCAAGACACCTCCAGTTTTGACCACAAGTCCACTATGGAACTTTACCGCTCTCTGCCCTCAGAAACTCTTCTTCAGAACTCTCAACCTTTGGGACTTCAACGCAGCAGCAGTCTTGATGGAGGTCTTCTAATGAATGACACCAAGAGCTTCCAAGTGAATAAAAAGCCTGAACCAGAGCAGAACTTACTCCTCAAATACAGAGCCTTCCCTGATGCATATGTGAGTATTACAAGAGTAAAAGAGTGCCATGGTGAAGTTTACCATTCTGAGAATGAGGGCATGGAATCAATGAGAGTGTTGTTTTCGTATTATGTCACTGCTCTGTTTCTCCCGGTCCTAGTCAGCCTTAGTGTAACCTGATATGAAACCACTAACACCAAGCATTGTCTAACATAGTATGTGGATTGTTTTAGACCTCAAACGTCTGATGTGCTTTGTTTTTAGACCTGTTCAGGTGTAGGATGCCCTATTCAGCCCTGTTCCTGGATATCTTGCAGAACTTTGTTCCTAACCTCTTACGTTGTTTGTGGCTAGAATTTTGGCTGTGGAACTACTGTAAAACTCTGCAAAGCACCTCAGCCTTAAACCTCGGTGAATGAAAGGCTAGAAGGGGTGTTATGTCACCTCGCCAAGAAGGGTTTACAATAGAGATTGATGGGAGTATACGTTACCTCAGTCCTCATGCAATATTCACGTTTCCTCTTGTCCTCCAAAACAGACGCTGAGCAGCTCTGTAGTCTTTTTTTATTACTGCTTCTCTCTACTGTACATAGCCTGCGTTTGCAAGTCAAATTTGGATTTTAACCAAAAGCAGCTTTGCCAAAACTGTAGTTTGGTTAGGCTTTATAGATACTATGGGAAGGTGTAACCTTCAACTGGTGAAGCAATCATGTTCACTTTCATCCCTCGGGCACTTCACAAATCTGAAAAAAAAGGCTTTTTGAAAGACACCAGGCTTCAGTGACTTTGCATATAAGGCTTGAAATACTCGAATTATGATACTCAAGCAATGAAAGTTCATTACTCTGGGACATGACTAGTCATGTTACAAAGGTATAGATATAGAAAAGGTTTGTCACAAGGGAGTAACTTCAAATTATCACACGTCCACTGTAAAACACAGCTTGATCTCTGTCATTCACATCATACTGTTCTTGCTCTGTGTTGACATAGAGTGATAACGTTGAGTTATCTGACAATTCAACACACATCCAACTTTATATTAAAATTCAGTATGCAAAAATCTTTATATGTGACCCTGGACCACAAAACCAGTCTTAAGTAGCATGGGTATATTTGTAGCAATAGCCAAAAATACATTGTATGAGTCAAAATTCTTGATTTTTCTTTTATGCTGAAAATTATTAGGATATTAAGTAAAGATCATGTTCCATGGAGATATTTTGTAAATTTCCTACCGTAAATATATCAAAACCTAGTTTTGATTAGAAATATGCATTGCTAAGAACTTCGTTTGGACAAAGACGATTTTCTCAGATTTTAGTTGTGTCTTGGCCAAATAATGTCCTGTCCTAACAAACCATACATCAATTGAAAGCTTATTTATTTAAAGCTTATTTACGTATAAATCTCAATTTAAAAAAATTGACACGTATGACTGGTTTTGTGGTCCAGGCTCACATATTTGTCACTTAATGCACATAAGCCCATTTGCAGGAGCATACTACTTCCTGCATGTAATGAAATCATAATATGCAAACTTCAAAAAATAATAATAGTTCAGGTTTTAATGAGAGAGCAAACTTTTTTATTTGCTGTAATTATGCTTAGAGCAGTGTCCTTCTTGAAATTATATTGTTTCATAACACCAAAATGAGAATTGATTTAAACACTATATAATTACGTTGGTTTCCTATTGAATACATTTCTCAGAGCACGCTTATGTAAGACAAACACAGACAGTTTTTGGCAGAACCATTGGGAATAATAAAGCTAAATTGGCACTTTCTTAAGTGTCAGAAAATAGTATCAGTAGAACAGGTCGTTCCTGGAGCTCTTGTCAGTAGGCAGGGAACGAAGGAGAGGCTGATGGAATGTGACGCTGTTTATTATCCTACTGTGTTCACTTTGTCTCCTCTAATTAGCTTTGATAATTTTCCTAGCCAGGTTATGTCAAGTCCCGCTCAGACACACCCTTCTTTGGGTTGGCAGTGGCTTACTGTATATTTGCAAGTTGGAAAAGACATATAGAAAACAATTGTCACCTTCAGTTTGTGTAGATCCTACGGGCTACATAGACTTATTTTCAGTTTCCTAGTGGGTGCTAGAAGCACACAGCACTATATTTTAATGATGTAGTTGAACTACAACCAAACGTTTTAAAGTTTAGTTATATTCAAAAGTTAAAATTAAGACCTACACCAAACAAAAGCAGGTATATTTTAAGCAGTTATGTGTAATTTGGCTAGATAACAATAGAATGTCACATTCGCTGTTCCATTGAGTTGACAGATCGACTGTAGAGATACCGACTACATCTCACACCCAATTTTTTCTAAGCATATTTGAAATATTCTGACAGTGTGGAAAACGCATTTTCACAATGTCTGACAGTGAGACTGACATACGGTGGTTTACAGAGGTAGCTTTATAGCATTATGTAACTCACGTATTTGACTTTTCATTAAGAGCATCCCCATATGCAAACAGAGAAATTTGACTTGGCTTCTTGTGTAATGTTGTCTCTCTTCTAACCTTGCCGTGCCTCATTGCAAGTGCAAAGGCATGTCTCTCGGCAAAGTCTGGGAAGGGCTTTTCAACACCTCCTACATGCATAAATATGCAGCATTTCTAAACAAACAATGAGCTCTTGACATGCACCGTTAAAACTTAACATTCATCTTAAGCCATTAATCCGCTGAGAACCTCTTGACCATTTCACCTGATACATTGACCTCTTCCATGTCAAAAGCCAGCGGTTTGTTTTGGTATAGATGCTAACAGCAGATTTACAGTGTTGGTGTCATTCTCAGTTCGTTTCCCCTAATGTATATAGTTTCCCTGAGGACCTCTAAGTACAAAAAACATTTCTAACAGCTTGTCACACACAGGCATTACACCATTCACTACATTTTTGCTGCATTCCAGTGCTGTTTTGGAAGTCTAGTGACAATGAGCCTCTCACAGCTTCCTACGTGTGACCTGAGAGGTAGAAAGATCAAGTGTTGTGAAAAGTACTTGTTCTTCTATTGTCAAAGGTTAGGTATAGGAGTGTATTGTTTTCTTGAAATACCAAAGTTGATCTGAGGATATTTGAAGATGAGAAAATAAATGTGACCCTGGACCACAAAACCAGTCATAAGGGTCAATTTTGAAAGCTAAATAAATAATCCTCCCATTGATGTATGGTCTTCTAGGACAATATTTGGCCAAGACACAACAATTTGAAAATCTGGAATCTGAGGTTACAAAAAAAAAAAAAAAAAAAATTGAAATACTGAGAAAATCGCCTTTAAAGTTGTTCAAATGAAGTTCTTAGCAATGCATATTACTAAGCAAAAATTGACTTTTCATATATTCACAGTAGGAATTTTACAAAATATCTTAAAGGAACGTGATCTTTACTTAATATCCTAATGATTTTTGGCATAAAAGAAAAATATATCATTCATATGACATCAAGGTTTGAACTAAGCACTATGTAAAGGATAACATTGTCTCTGTGGTTTCTGTCTGATCTTATCATAATAGCATAATATTTTACTTAACCACTAGTGCAGACGTGCTCTGAATGATTGAATTGTAATGCTTTCTCAAAATAGAAGTTACTCACTGTTGTGTTTATATCAGTGTTTCAATCAACATTTCTTTTGTTTTATTCAGCTCACAAAAGAAAAGGAGCATGGCAAGCTTAATCCTCGACCTGGGAAGGTGAGATATTTCACTCGAATGTCCTTTCTTTTCTTATTAATATTAATTTAATGGCCTGATCAGACTAAACCAAGGCCTGGATATATTAGCTCTACTGCATGTGCTTATTATATTCAAAAGTGACAGAATGTACTTGGTTTGCACTTGAGGAAAGCCTGAGGCTGGTATTTAAGAACTGGTGAGAGATTATTGGGTGTGTAGATGATCTGCAGATGGTGCTAAGAGCACATTTAGATCCACTTCACCTGCCAAATACACGTTAGGACAGTCTGGGATTATAAAATGAGAACTACAAATGTCATGACTGACAGCGAATGACATAATCTTTATCAAATGGTTTTTAAAAAAGAGATGGTTTATGAATTGTTACTACTGACACTCCAACAAAATTTGTGTTTTGTACTTGGAAATTGGAAAATAAAGTGCTTTACATTTATTTATATAATAATGTATAGTAAAATTAGGCATATTATCTTAAAGACAATGGCCCGGTTTCATAGACGGAGTTTAGCCTAAGCCAGGATTAGGCCATAGTTCAATTAGGACATTGAAGTAATTAAAAAAAAAAACATTACTGGTGTGTATCTTGAGACAAAACAAAGGAACTGATATATTTGTAATGGGTCATCGGATGCCCATTTTCCACAAGCTGATATGATTCTTTAGGGTCTTAATGAAAAGTCTATAATATACTTTGGTTAAAAATTCTCAATGGTTGTGTAAAACAACATCCTTTTTACCTTGTCAAAATGTGCTCTGCAAAAATCATGCCATTCTGAGGGATTGTTCCTTTAAATGCAAATGAGCTCTGCTCGCCCCGCCCCTCTCTTCTCTCTGTGGAGTGAGGAGCCGTGCTCAGAGATTGTTTACTTTAGCCGCATTTAGCGCGTTTAGCCGCAAAACTTGCTAACCAGCACGTTATTAGGAAAGGTGACTGCAGAGATTTATAAAAAAATCTTTATACTCACTTCTGCTGTAAGTGAAGCTGGATCACGAATGATTTGCGCGAACATAGACGGATATATGTAGATCAGGAGGTGCATTCCCTTCACAAACAAATGTAATCCACTGCATCTTCAGTGGCTCAGATGTCGGGAGTAAATGACGACCACTATGTTCATTATTACATCCAGCAACACAGCACCTCAATTGGAGATATTCTTGTCTAACTTACATCCCTGCTCCGGCATCGAAACAATGGAGGTCTGACTGTTACAGCTGATCCGAGGTAAGACGCTCATGTCAATCAACTGCTGTGGGAGCGTCCTCATCACACCGACAGGCATCTGAGAATGGCTCGATTTAAAAAAAGGGGTATTATTTTTAATAAAAGTTTGCATCCGATGACCTCTTTAAGATACGTTAGAGCAAGTTTCTTTCAGTTGAAACAGCTTAGTCTAGGACTAAGCTTAAGCCTTGTCTGTGAAACCAGAGGATAGTTTATTATTTCTGTTAGTATTTTTAACATTCATTCATTCAGGATTGCTGTCTCGTGGGAACCACAATAACGGTTTTCCAGGATGTATGATTCAACTTGTCACTGTGACATTTACTAAACATCTATGTTATATATTTGATAACTACCCATACATCTCTATGGAATTAGTTTTGGTTGTAAAGTTAAACAAAAGTTCTAGAAAAGGTCACCGAAACAAGCATTTCAAGCTTATAATTGCATATTCTTCTTCTTTCCTTCTCCAAAATTGTTTTAGTCATCAGTGTAATATTGCAGCCTTAAGCTTTTGAGACCATAAAAGTGCCTTTGAAAAGTAGGACGGTGCGAATGGATGTTTCACTGTCAGTGCAGGACAAAAGAAGATTGTCCCTTGTCCAATATTATCACATCTGCTGCTCCTAGTGGTTGAGGTGGTTAAATATTAAACAATGAAGTCTTTGTACAAAAGATTGGTGGGATTTTTTTTAAGATGCTTCTTTTTTTCCTGTCAGATGTTAATCTATGACAAGCCTGGATTGACCGGTGGGAGAATTGAAGTGCGTGGCGATGTTGTGGACGCCACACCATGGGAGTTTACAGACACTATTTCAATCAGAGTGATCAGAGGAGGGTGAGTGGCAAACATCATTTTTGTTTTATACTGGGTGTCATTATCTTGCAACTACAAAGCAATTGGCCAAAATTAACATTAATTACTTGATTTGAGTAATTAAAACGAAAAAGGCTCATGCTTGTTTCATAAACATAGGCATAATACAGTACTAATGCTGTTTGGGATGATACAAAACATTAACTGACACAGGACAGTAAATATACAGAAGAAAATCTTAAAGGGTTAGTTCACCCAAAAATGAATATTCTGTCATTAATTACTCACCCTTGTATTGTTCCAAACCCGTAAGACCTTCGTTCATCTTCGGAACACAAATTAAGATATTTTGGATGAATGCTTTCGGGCCCAGAAAGGTAGTAAAATATGCGTTGAAGACTGAAAGCTCTTGGATTTCATCTGAAATATCGTAATTTCTATTTTGAAGATGAATGTCTTTTGGGTTTTTGGAAGGTCTTTTGGGTTTGGAATGACAAGAGGCTGAGTAATAAATGAGTTTTTATTTTTGGGTGAACTATACCTTTAATGCACAATAAATAATATAGTCACGTAGCTAGTGAAGAGAATCAGACACATTCCACATCAGTCTTAACATGCAGACTCTCCCTGCCTCCCAGCAATAAAACATCTCCAAATCACCGCAAAATATCATTAACTGCAGAAACCCACAACTCTAGCTTTTGCTAATTGCTGTTTTGAATTTTTGAACATTTTCAAAAGGAACTGCTTTGTCACTTTCTCAGCACAAAGAGAGCTGGCTGTTTTATGTTTATGCATAAGCAACATCATGTTTGCCCTCGACATTTATCTGAGTGATCAGGCGAAGTCAGCTGTATTGTCATAACATGACATTGTGGTTTTTTTTTTTAATTTCTTTACTCTGTCAAGTTTTAAAACACTTGCATCAATGTACTTCACATAGACGTGAAGTGGGGTAAAAGCTGCTGAGCTATGTATTTCAAAAAAAGTCATGAATTGTGGTATGTATGGGTTGGTAAAGTTTAAAAAAAATTTAAAAAGAAGTTTCTTATGGTCATTAAGGCTGCATTTATTTGGTAAAAACTAAAAACAATAATGTTGTGAGATATTATTATAGTTTAAAATATAAAATATTATAAATATCTTTAAAAAAATCGCACTGACCCCCAAAATTGTCAGCATTAGTGTATAAGTTTTACACAAGGTTAATACAGTTAACCTGGCCAAGGCAATATTTGTCATTTTCATTTAGTTTAACTCAAAATTAGAAGATGATTAGACATGTTATGTAGAAGCGTTGCTTAAAAGAAAAAATGATGAAAACAATTTCAAAATGACAATCCGTGTTGGGCAAGTTACTCTGGAAATGTAATTAAATTACTGATTACTGATTACTCCTTTTAAAAGTAATCAAATGACTGTTCTGATTACTTTATTTCAAAAGTAATTAGTTACATTACATTACTTTTTTTCTGTACATCCACGAAATTTTTACTAAGAGCAATAGGCTGCTGCGTGTGTTTGCAGAATGCACGGCATTTCGAGCGGTGAGTGGATTCTCTGATTGTCCATTGCATTCCAGAATGTGAAGCATGTGAAGACAATAGAAGTTGATGCGTTGCTCTCCGCACCCGGTAATTTCTCAAGAAGTTTAATGTGCCGTGCTGCCATTTCAGGTGTTTTAAATTGGATATGGAGTTTTTCACAGTTGAAAAGGTTTTCTTCCCCTCTAATTGACAACGCACGATAATGTTCTTGACTTTGACAAAAATGAACTCAAATTAATGATTGTATTTCCAGCTACAGAACGCGTACTTTCCTCTCTCCATGCTGACTTTGTTTTCATTGGGAGTATCCGCCTCACAGGCGCTTACCAGTCAAACTAGGTCTCACATAAAACACATTCTGTCGGCAACGATGTAACGCAGCGGTAACGCATGCTTGTAACTATACTCGAATTACTCATTTGGAAATTATAATGTGTTAAATTACTCCATTACTAAAAAAAAAAATCTAATTACAGTAATGCATTACAAAGTAATGTGTTACTGCCCAACACTGATGACAGTACAATAATAGTTGTGTGTTCTGTTCCTCATATTTTGTCCTCTGCGTTGTCTTCCAAAGCTGGGTGTTATATGAGAAGCCAAACTTCAAAGGGGAAAAGATCGCTCTGGATGAGGGAGACATGGAGCTGACAGATCCATTTGGACCGCCAGATGAAGAAGTGGTTGTTCAGCAGAATGGAACAACACAGGATCATGGGAAAGAGGACCATGAGTCCAAGCCTCGGCCGAAGAGGAAGTTCAGCTTCGGATCCATACGCCGAGCAGTGAGAGTATGTCAGACTTGTGTTTGCTGCACTTTTTTGTTATGTCTTTGTTAACTGAAATTCAAGTTTATAAGCATTCTGCCTTAGGATGTGCATCTCCATAACTGATGCGATATGCATCTTGATAGGATACATTACAGATACATTGTCTGTGAAACCAGAGGATAGTTTATTATTTCTGTTATTTTTAACATTAATTCATTCAGGATTGCCATCTCGTGGGAACTTTAAACCACAACAACATTTTTCCAGGATGCATGATTCAACTTGTCACATTAACTAAACATCTATGTTATATATTTGACAACTACCCATGCATCTCTACTGAATTAGTTTTGTTTGAAATTCTTGTGTACTTCATCAGAAAGTAAAACAAAAGGTGTAGAAAAGGTCACCGAAACTGGCATTTCAAGCTTATACTTGCATATTCATGTTCTTTTCTTCTCCGAAATTGACTATTTTAGTCATCATTGTATATCAGACTTGTGTTTGCTGCACTTTTTTGTTAGCTCTTTGTTAACTGAAATTCAAGTTTATAAGCATTCTGCCTTGGGATGTGCATCTCCATAACCAATGCTATAGCCAACTATAGGATACATTAAAGATACATAAGAGGCAGCTACCGATGTGATGCAGTATGATTCACCCCATTACAATGCAGTGCGATTCGATTCAACACAATGCGATTCAATGCAGATACGCTACCAGTCAAAAGTTTTTTAACAGTAAGATTTGAATAGATTTTAAAATGTAATTTATTCCTGTGATCAAAGCTAAATTTTCAGCATCATTTACTCCAGTCTTCAGTGTCACATGATCCTTCAGAAATCTTTTTAGCAACAAATTAGAATATTATAATGATTTCTGGAGGATCATGTGCCTGTAGTAATGATGCTAAAAATTCAGCTTTGAAACAGTTATTTTAAATAGTAAAAATATTTGCTGTACTTTGTATCACATAAAGGCAGGCTGGGTGAGCAGGAGAGACTTAGTTAAAAACATTAATAATCTACTGTTCAAAAACTTCCGACTGGTAGTGTAGTTCGCTTTTATTTCTTTAGTTCATTGTAATTATTTGGAGGAAAACGCATACCTCTGCCATGTTGATCTACATTCTTGATGCCTCAGTCTCCACTGTGTTGTGATATGTCGTATTCACATGGCAGCAGTTGTGATGAGAGAACAAGCTTGAGACACAATTTAGAGAAGAGAAATCAATCTACATGTAAACTATTGGTCACAAATTATTGATCACTTTCTAAATAATAGAAGTACAGCACATCTACTAGTAATTATATGTAAATAAATTGTTTTTTACCAATGCAAATATGTTGGACACAATGCCAACTTGTATCTGATGCACACTTTTTTAAAACAATGCATTTAAATGCCAAAGCACCAATGTGAATCAGTAAATCTTACTACTCTTAATTTTGCCATAGACGGACCATAAGAGGTGACAATGTTTTAGCTTGTAAATGTGTCTGGGATGGACGTGATCATGTTTTAAGTTCACACAAGTGTTATGTCACACAAGTGCGCCACCTTGTGTTTTGAAGCAGAATTGTGCCAGTATTTTGACCGGACTTCTGCAGACTTTTTAACAACTCACACTTGCACAAGTAAAGTCTTTATAAGGGTTTTTGTTGTTGTTTTTCAATGCTCTATATGTTTAACACATTTTTCTTTTACCTTTCCAGGATTATAGCGTTCCTGAAATCAGCCTTTTCCCAGAAGAAAATGCAGAAGGCAAGAAGGTCACATTCAGAGACACGTCAGAAGACTCCAGAATTTTTGGCTTCCCAGTCAAAGCGAACTCCATCATCATCAACGCTGGACTGTGAGTAATCAATGCAGTTTATTCCAAAACTCTCCTGTACTGATTTTGGGTGAAAATGCATGTATTCCATTTGGGCTCAGTTTTAGTGTTTATTTGGTAACATCATGTGTTTGATCTCCTCCAGATGGTTGGTGTTTGCAGAGCCCTTCTTTCAAGGTGTACCGCGAGTGCTTGAAGTCGGGGGATTCTCCACCCCAGCCGCCTGGGGCGTCACACATCCATATGTGGGCTCCGTACACCCGCTTAAAATAGTGAGCATCTCCTTCTCAGTCTGCTGTTCTTTCTGATCATTGATTCCACAGCATGTCAGAAATTAAATGATGTATATTAAAGAAAGTGTTTTTTTTTTTGTTTTTTTTTAGGGGGAACCTAAAGTGGAGAACATCTATGAGCCAAAAGTAAGTATTAAATTCATCGACTGCCATCTAATTAAGCAGTAATGTATCTAATGTTCTTTATGGGATCAAGGATAATTCATGTTTGATATTATTTGTTTTAAACAGATTGTGCTCTATGAAAAGCCATATTTCACTGGCAAAACCAGAGAAATCTACACCAGCATGAGAGATTTCCTGTCAAGAGTGGACAAGCAACAATCATTGTTTATGTTCAGCGCAGGATCCCTTAAAGTTGTTGGAGGCTGGTGAGTATTGAAAGTATGTGTGTGCTGATAAAGAAAGAAGTGAGGAAGAGAGCAAGAACTGATATATTTACTATGCATAGTATGCGGGACAGTATCTGACTTATTTTTTTTGTTGTATTGCTCTCTATTCTCTTCTGTTTGACTTACTCCATCTGTCTTGTAGCTGGGTGGGCTATGAGAAGGAGGGTTTCCGGGGTCACCAGTATCTTCTGGAGGAAGGAGAGTACCATGACTGGCGGGTTTGGGGAGGAGTGAACTCAGAGCTGCGCTCGGTCCGAGTCATCCAAGCTGTAAGACAAGAAACTAGATTTTGCTATTTTATATTATTTTGTATATGTGACCCTTTTGATTACTAATATGCATTGCTAAGAACTTAATCTGGACAACTTTAAAGGTGATTTTTCTCAATATTCTGATTATTTTGCACCCTCGGATTCCAGATTTTCAAATAAATCTCAAATCTCAAACAAATATTGTCCTATCATAACTAACCATACATCAATGGAAAGCTTATTTATTTAGCTTTCAGATTATGTATAAATCTCAATTTTAAAAAATTGAACCTTATGACTGGTTTTGTGGTCCAGGGTCACATATGATAAAATCTCACCAAGATTCATACCGTTTAGTTTCATTAAAATGTTTGTTCTTTATAAAACCGAAAATATTCTGATGTTGTTAATAATAATAATAATAATAATAATAATATATTTTATTATATTAATGTCTTACTACTACCACAAATAATAATATTAATAATAACAACAATGTAATATATTTTTAAATATATTAAATGTAATTTCTGTGACAAGCTATAAAGACATGTAAATGTCTGAACAAAAAATAAAGAAAATATTAAGATATTTTATTGACATACTACTACTACTAATAATAATAATAATAACAGTAATAAAATAAAATTTAAAATACAATTAAAATAAATTTTAAATAGAATTTCTGTGACTAATTATAAAGGTATGTTAATATCTATACTAAAACAAAGAAAAAAATAATGTTACAATAATTCATTGGTTAACATTAGTTAACTACATTAGTTAACATGAACTAAGAATGAACAATACTTCTACAACATTTATTAATCTTAGTTAATTTCAGCATTTACTAATGCATTATTAAAATCATTAACATTAACGAACAAACTATGATCGACTATTTTTATTAACTAACATTAACAAAGATTAATAAACACTGTAATAAATCTATTGTTGATTATTTGTTCATGTTAGTTAATACATTAACTAATGTTAACTAAAGACACCTTGTAAAATGTTACTAAAATATTTATGTATTTGATTGTATTAATATACTATTACTACTACTACTAATAATAATAATAACAATAATATAACAAATGTTTTAAAATAATTTAAACATATTTTTTGTGACTAGCTATAAATACATGTAAATTGGTTTGAAAAATGAAAATATTAATATATTTTATTAAATAAATAAATAATACACTTATTTATTAATTAATTTATTCAAGCTTTCACAATATTTTGGTGTTTAGTTCACTTCATAATTAAAACGTATTGTAAACTAAATCAATAGATGAGTTTATTTTAAGTGTTAATTTTTGGAGTGTAACATCTGCTTCCTGTAGGACCTGTCTGAGCCTCTGCTGATGTTATATGGGATGCCTGAAGAGGAGAAAGCGGATAGCGAAGAGCCCACGTTTGAGGTGACAGAAGCTGTGGCAGATGTGGAGCTGTTTGGGTTCGGCATCAACACCCGCTCCATCCACGTGCTGAGTGGAGTGTAAGTTCTAGTAGTTCATTCTCTTGATGTAGCAATGTTTGAGTGACCATAAAGCTCTACCACATACATTATCTGATAGTTACTGTCACATTGCAGTCTGGTAAATAATATGTATGTAAATTGATTTTTTTTTTCCTTTCCTCAGATGGGTGGGCTACTCTCATGTGGATTTCTCAGGTAACCAGTACATCTTGGAGAAAGGCTTCTACAACAACTGTGGAGACTGGGGCTCTGAAGACAACCGCATCTGCTCCTTACAGCCCATCCTCACAGTAAGTCATTTTATTATTCATTAATCTAATCCAAACAGTTTGTGCAAGGACATTCGCTCAAATCGTGTGTGGTTGAAAATGTTTTGCATAAAGAGTAAATGTTAGAGACGATTGAGAGGCGCAACCACTAATACTTTGCTTAACTTTTGCATCTGGTAATCTATTGTAAATTCTTGTGTATGGATTCATAGCTATGTATAATCCACCTTAATCAGATGTTAAATGTGCTGAAATTTTATTGACAGGAATTATTTCATAGCTGTGATGAATCTTCATTGAACATTCTGTCCTTGATTTCATTAATGAGGTTGTTCTTGTGTATTTCAGGCACCTAGGGATGGACCCAGCTTCAGAAATGAGGTGAGCTGAGACTCTTATGCTCACTGAGGCTGCATTTATTTAATCAAAAACACAGTAAAAATAATATTTTGAAATATTACTCAATTTAAAATAGCTGTTTTCTATTTAATACATTTCAAAATGTAATTTATACCTGTGATGGTAAAGCTGAATTTTCCATTACTTCAGTCTTCAATGTCATATGATCATTCTTAAATCATTCTAATGTGCTGATTAAGTGCTCAAGAACATTATTATTAATACTACAGGTGCTGCTCTACTCAGAGACTGATTTCCAGGGCAAATGTAGGGTGTGCCATCAGAACCAAGGCTCTTTGCCTGAAAGTCTCACTGTCAAATCCTGCAGGGTGGTGGGAGGAAGGTTAGTTAGAAAATTTAGAGTAGGATAAATGTTTAGATGGATGCATGGCTGAGCTATGAAAAGTACACAGTGACCACCATGCATTAAAATTCACTATATTCGTGATAATGTACTACTTTCAGATTGTGACACAAGTTTGTATACCTGTCTTCATTTCAGTTGGGTGCTATATGGAGGAGAGAAGTTCACAGGAGACATGTATGTTTTGTCTGAAGGAGATTATCCCAACCTGACCAGCATGGGCATCCCAACTGACTCCAGCATTCGCTCAGTCAGAGTAGTTCCAATGGTGAGTAGAAATACTTTCTTAAAGGAATAGTTCACCCAAAATAAACATTCTGTCATTAATTAGTCACCCTCATGTCGTTCCAAACCCGTAAGACCTTTGTTCATCTTCAGAATACAAATTAAGATATTTTTGATGAAATCCAATAGCTTTCTGACCCTGGAAAGACAGCAACGCAACTACCACGTTCAAGGCCCAAAATGGTAGTAAGTACTTGATAGTAGTCCATGTGACATCTATGGTTCAACCATAATGTTACGAAGCTACAAGAATAAACAAAAATAACTTTATTCAACAATTTCTTCTCTTCCCTGTCAGATTCCGTGTCAAACTGTTGAATAAAGTCTATCTAATTATTTTTTGTTTTCTTTGAGCATAAAAAGTATTTTCGTAGCTTCATAACATTACAGTTGAACCACTGATGTCACATGGACTATTTTAATAATGTCCTTACTACCTTTCTGGATCTTGAACATGTCAGTTGCGTTGCTGTCTATGCAGGGTCAAAAAGCTCTCGGATTTCATCAAAAATATCATAATTTGTGTTCTGAAGATGAACGAAGGTCTTACAGGTTTGGAACGACATAAGGGTGAATAATTAATGACTTTTCATTTTGGGGTGTACTATCCCTTTAATGTGTTTCTGGAAACATTGGGAAATCTGTAGACAAAGCATTTAACTACTGTATCTCTCTTTTTGTCAATTTATTCTCTCCTTTAGACCTTTTCAGTGCCCTCAATCTCACTCTTTGGACTAGAGTGCTTTGAAGGTCGCGAGGTCACTATTGACACACAGATGACCAATATGTGGGAGGAAGGATTTAATACACAATTCCTCTCTGTCAGGGTCAACAGTGGTTGGTGAGTTTGCAGTGTTGCTTATTATTATTCTATATTAGTACATTAGTAGTCTGTTTGCATGAGATTTTCACCTAAATAGGTCAAAACCGTGTTAATCTCTTTGCAGCTGGGTGTTATGTGAATATAGTAACTTCAGAGGGCGCCAGTTCCTTTTGGAGCCCATTGAAATCACAAACTGGAATAAATTCAGCTCTATTTCCTGTGTCGGCTCCTTGTATCCAGTCAGACAAGTTAGTATCACCTTCACATGACCAATTATTTACACAAGATAACTAGAAAACTGTATGATTTTATACATTGATGTTTTAATTGTGCATCTACATCCCTATAGAAACAAAGACTGTTCCGCATTAAAAATAAAGAGACGGGCAACTACATATCAGTGCAGGGTGGTGTTGAGGACATGAAGACGGGCCGCGTGGTCGTCACAGAGCAGGTGGAGGGAATGAGTGATATTTGGCTTTACCAGGACGGCCTCATCAAAAACAAGGTGATTTGCACACCATGATGTGGATGAGTAGTGATGCATGTATAGTTAATTATTCTCTCAGAATTTTAACAATGTGCTCTTTTTGTGTCAGCTGGCTCGAACCATGAGTCTGCAGGTGATGGGTAATGTCGAGTCAGGTGCTAAGGTGGTGCTGTGGACTGAAACACGTGTTCCAGTGCAAACGTGGAGCGCTCAGGTCAGCGGTACAATCTCCAGCATCACCTTTCCTGGAATGGTGCTGGATATCAAGGGTGAGTTGTAGTAGCTTTACTACCGTCTATTGTAACTATTAATTATTTAAAGGGATAGCTCACCCAAAAATGAACATTCAGTCATTAATTACTCACCCTCATGTCATTCCAAACCCATCTTTGGAACACAAATTAAGATATTTTTGATAAAATCCGAGAGCTTTCAATGCCCGAAATGGCATTTTAAAATATATTAAAATAGAAAACAACTGTATTAAATTTTTACATTTAAATTGTAATAATATTTCACAATATTACTGTTTTTTGCTCAAATAATGCAGCATTTAAAAAAAAATTAAAAATCTTATAGACCCCAAACTTTTGAATAATATACTATCTCTTTTAAATATAAAATATCTAAATTCATTTAGAAATATATGTATTCAGACCTAAAATCATGATTTTGCCAACAAAAACTTCATGTGCATGTTATTTGACAACAACAAAATAACCTAAAAACATTCACCAGCAATCTCTCTTTTTTACAGGGGGTAAAACATACGACAAACAGCATTTAGTGATTCGAGAAGAGAATGAGGAACACGCCACCCAACAGTGGGAGCTGGAATTTGTGTAATCTTGCTCTCTTTTTTTCCTCATCTGACTTCCTCCTTCTTCTGACGCCACCCACTTATCATGCCCCAACAATACAAACACTATCTGTGATCCGATATAGGACACTATGAGGGCACAGTGAGTCATTCTTACATACAATCAGAAGATGCTGGGCAGGAAAACTTTCTCCTGTCAGTTGAGACTGTATAATAGGTAAAATGGATCATAGGTAATGTATTGCCATTTATAAATGAAAAATAACCCACATGCTAGTGTTCTTGAAATATAAAGCTCTGGGCTGTGATGTGTCTTGTTTTCACATAGTTTGAATAGAACATATTGCCTACAGGTCATTTACACACCGATGATGGTGCTGGTGGTTAAGTCACATAAAAGTTTTTTTTTTTTTTTAATTTCCCTATGCATCACATGAGAATGTCGTCATTGTATATCAATCCAGCAACTTTAATTTCTGCTCATTTTATTTGTTTACAAGCTAATGTTATTTTTTCTTAACATTTACTTGACATTGGGTATATTCTGGTATGTATGCTTTCATATCAATGCCTATGATTAGTTTATAGTCACTGCAAATGCTACTGGAGTGAATCCCGGCAGATTTCGGTCTGTCCTGTTGTTTTTATTACCAAAAAGTGTGCTTAAGTCAAAGTCAATATAAAGTCGCCATGTTTTTGGAAGCTTTATTATGTATAAATGTTATTTTTAAAGTACATTGTGAAATATATAACAGGGAGTGGCTTTAATTTTGTAATAAAACTATGTAAAAAAAAAAAAAAATCATGTGGGAACGTATCATTTTTTGACTTAAATGTGGGCTATTGATGTTTTAGTAGCACTGTCAAGTGATTAATCACGATTAATCGCATCCAAAATAAAAGTTTGTTTGTTTACATAATGTATGTGTGTGTGCTGTGTATATTTATTTAGTATATATAAATACAGACACATGTATATGTATTAAAAATATTTATATGTATATATTTTATTTCATATTATATATAAATAGAAATATTTTATATATTAATAAATTATTTTTCTAAATATACACGTGTATGTATTTATATATCACACATATATTATGTAAACACAAACTTTTATTTTGGATGCGATTAATCGCGATTATTTGATTGATGGCACTATTTCTTACAACAGTTCATAAAAACAACTTGTGTCGGCATACATGTGCATTCATTTTAACCAGTTTCATTTGGCTTAGGAAACTGACTGTACTTGCCAAATGGCTGTTTGACTTACTGTTGTGTTTACAATCAGTGAAACTCCAGCTGCAGGTGCCGTGACCGGACTGGAGCGGCAGGGTCGAGAGTGGCATGTTTGCTACGTGAAAGATGTACGATAACGGCTGCTGATGAATGACAGTGCAGATGCGTGTACTAATGCCGTTTGTTCAGGTCTACAAATCAAACGCTGCACCTGATGATGTTGCTCTTTCGGGTGGAGGTAAATTCTCGTGATAATTTCAACTTGGGTTTATGTACACAAGTTCAGCTCCACAAACGTCTTTGTTGACATTAACAACACGTTCACACATTTCTCAAATTACAACCTGTTTTGTGCAGCGTCTAGTAAATAACTGACATCGAACGTTGTTTAAATGTACATCTGAACGTGTTCGAGAATTCACCTTCGAAGAATCGTTGAAATTCAGAAATGGTTGTTTTGGGGAGGAATCTGGTCAATTGAGTCTTCCAGTTTTGCAGGTTTTTAAAGTTTTTGTGTGCAGTGTCAAGGTTACACCCATGGGATATCTGATCTGATCTGATCTGAGGCATTGGGAGCTTCCTATGTTTTGAAACATTTTGTGCTTTTTGCAGCAAACGAGGCTGAAAACTACGGCGTATGGATGCTTTTAATTTCTCAAAAGCGATTTAAAACCTTGAGTTTTCATCTTGCGCTATTAAGTTTGAAAGAAGGCAGATCAGGGGTCACAAAAAGGCTGAAACTCGATCTCACCTGAAACGGAATCTCAGTACGAACACACTTATTCTGAGTCTATAGCAGGTAAACCACCTTATCTAATCATCATGGCTATCTGAGTAGTCTTTTAAAGTTAGTTAAACATTTTTTAAACCAAATTTGCTTTCTTTGCTTTCCTCTTTTTGTCAGAAGGATCATAGCTGATTTCAATTTCATTTAGTCATATTTTAAAGTGAGAATGAAGTTAATTTCTTTGTTTATGAATTTCTCAGTTTTTAAAAATAATAATAATAATAATAAGGAAATGTATTTGTTTACAGTATTTTTGCTCTTTCGTAAGTCTTTTTCATCATTTTTGTTATTGTTTTTTCTATATACACTGTGAAAATGATTTTTCAAGTTGTAAATTAAAAAAGATTATTGGAGTATGTTTTTTCAGTCTGTCTTCTTAAAATGTCATGTATAATTCAGTGTGTTATGCTGCCTTCAAGCCATATTGTAATTACCATAATTTGAGATTGACAACATGTGACGTTCTACTCAGGCCTGTTCTCGTCCTCAGACTCGGAATTATGCTTTTTTATGGCAACACAATCAAGGCCTAAACAGAGCCTACGTTGGTCAGGTGGTGCAGTGGTCATGTGGTACAAGTCATATCTCTCAGAAGACTCGCAGTTCACAAGTTGTAATTACGAGTTTTACGAGGACGTGAACGCTTTTTACAAGTTGGAATCTCGTAATTACGGGAATTCCGATATGGCATGAACGCACCTTTACCTCCTTGTTTTAGACAAGCCAGCTCAGTCATTTCCGATCAACTGTACTGTGTCGTAATAGGAGTGTCCTTTGCTCGTTTTCTCTGCATAATCCATTCACAATTCGAAGAAAAGTTTTGTTTGTCTAAGAGTCCACGTATATCCTTTCAAGAATGACAAACGGAAGTGTAAAAAATTACGTTAGTAAATCCGCTAAATATACGCAAGTCATTGCTATGATTGACAGTAATAACCGAACGAAACATCTGACAAGCCGATGACAAAAATAGAGATGTGCATTAAATGATTCAGACTAAATTCAGAGTAACAAAACTACAGCAGTAACAATTTTGTGTTGGTTGAATAGGCTATTTAATAGCCTTCACAGTTCAAGATAAAACTTAAAAGATGTAGTTATTAAATTAAATCTAAAATATTTCAAATTCATATTGATTCATATTTAATGCATTATCTTATACCATTAATATTTAACTTATTTAATTTGTAGTGAACTACATATAAGTATTTAAAGGGGTCATTGGATGCTAAGTTCACTTTTTCATGTTGTTTGAACATTAATGTGTGTTGGCAGTGTATGTACAAATCTACCCTATAATGATAAAAATCCATGCAGTGGTTTTTAATTAATCTGTAAAAATAATATCCCCTTTTTCAAATCGAGCCGTTCTCAGATGCCTGTCGTTGTGCCGTCACACCCACAGAGGCAGCTCCCATGATAGTTGATTGACATGAGCTCTTACCTCAGATCAGCTGTCACAGTCCAGTAACTTTCCTTGTTTTGATGCCGAAGCAGGGATGTAAGTTAGACAAGAATATCTCCGACTGAGCGATTGAGGTGTCGTGTTGCTGGATGTAATAATGAACATAGTGGTCGTCATTTACTCCCGACATCTGAGCAGCTGAAGATGCAGTAGATTATGTTTGTTTGTGAATGGAATGCACCTCCCGATCTACATATATCCGTCTATGTTCGCGCGAATCATTCATGATCCAGGTTCACTTACAGCAGAAGTGAGTATAAGCGTTTTTTTAGGAATCTTTGCAATCGCCTTTCCTTATAATGTGGTAGTTAGGAAGTTTAGCGGCTAAATGCGGCTAAAGTAAACAAGATCGTCATTCCACAGAGAGAAGAGAGGGGCGGGGTGAGCAGAGCTCATTTGCATTTAAAGGAACAACCCCTTAGAATGAGATGATTTTTGCAGAGCTCATTTTGACAAGGTAAAAAGGGTGTTGTTTTACAAAACCATTGAGAATTTTTAATCAAAGTAAATTAGAGACTTTTCATTAAGACCCTAAAGAATCATATCAACTTGTGGAAAATGGGCATTGGATGACCCCTTTAAATAATTCACCCTTATAGGCTGTTTGTGTGTGAGCTTATTTATTTATTTATTAATTTTAATGACTTTCTGCACTTGCTATACTATATACTTCGGTACGGTAAAACTACTAAAATTTGTTATACTAGTAATTTTATAATAAATTGAAAAGCAAGACTTGAAAAAACTAGGGAGTTGAAATGGCAGCTGCAGCCATTGAGTGATCCTCTGCTGCCATCTTCATGTCATTTTCATCTTAAAAAGTCATTGTTTTCTGTGAAAAGACATTTTTCATGTCATCTTTCTGAATAAAAGGCAATTTTACTGCACAGCTGTAGAGCTGAAAAAAAATAAAGGCTTTAAAATATTACAAGAATTTAAAAATGTGTTCATGACTATGAAGGCAAGTTATTGATTATCAAGAATACTATTAAGATGTCGTTGAAGAGAAGCATCGCTAACTAGCTAGCTAGCGTTTGCCTAAACAGTTGTGATAGTGTTTAGCTGTCAGCATTTTAATGTACAACTATGTGTCTAGGTACTCTCCTGGGATTACCAGGCTCGACATTTGAATTATATTTGACCCTGGACCACAAAACCAGTCTTAAGTCACTGGGGTATATTTGTAGCAATAGCCAAAAATACATTGTATGGGTCAGATTTATTGATTTTTCTTTTATGGCAAAAATCATTAGGAAATTAAGTAAAGAGCATGTTCCATGAAGATATTTTGTAAAATTCCTACTGTAAATATATGAAAACTCAATTTTTGATTAGTAATATACATTGTTAAGAACTTTATTTGGACAACTTTAAAGGCAATTTTCTCAATATTTTGATTTGTGTGCACCTTCAGATTCCACGTTTTCAAATAGTTGTATCTCAACCAAATATTGTCCTATCCTAACAAGCCATACATCAACGGAAAGCTTATTTTCAGATGACGTATAAATCTCAATTTTGAAAAATTGACCCTTATGACTGGTTTTGTGATCCAGGGTCACATATGTTGTTAAATAATATATAACTGAATGTTCATGCTGCTATCATTATTTACAATGTTGCAATTATTATTTTTCTCAGTTTCTGATAAGAACGAGGCAGGAGAGGCGTCTTAAAAGTCTCCATCTATATATAGCACATATAAAATGAGCTTCACCGGAAGTTTACGAGCTGGCTTATCATTATGTGGAAGCTCTAAGAACGCTCCGTGCATATGGTCAATTGTGAAGTTTACTAGTGAAAATTGTTTCTACACCTTTTTGCTTTATCAGTGCAGCTTGTGCATAACTTCCTGTTACACTGACAAGTGGTGCGATGGAGGCAGAAGCTAACTCACAGGAAACATCTCCACTTATGGTGAATATTTGCATCTGTACATCACCTTTTGTGTAGTTCTTCAGTCCTGAAGTTTGCTGCTAAATCTGCAGTTTCTCCTTTAAAACATCTTCTCAGTAGCGTAGCTCTTCTATATCAGGGCTATTTTCTTCTACATTTTCCATGCTCCCTTTTACATTGCTTTTTTTATCATCCCACAGTCTGAAGGCATGTGGTGGGGCACCCTTGGGTCTGTTCGGCCCTTCCCAAATTTCCGTCCCGAGAGAGATGTTACAGTCCTTCATACTGCACTGGAGAAGAAAGGTACAGTTGTATAAATGCTCACGAGGCATGAGTAGTAAAAGTCAATATGCTAGTATTTTATTATATTTAATTGTTGTTATTTCAAACTACCATTTCTTAGATGTGAGCACCCTTGTGAGAATACTAACCAATCGCAGTAATGCTCAGAGACGAACTCTTGCCCGGGCCTACAAGAATTTCTCACAAAAGGTAAGTCAGAAACAAATTCATCTCCAAATCATCACAAGCTGCTCAGGTTGAGTTTTTTTAGAGGCCAAATACATAGAAGTGACAAAGTCATATAATACATTATTATAGACACCAAATGTCCCCACAAGGAAAGTAAAAAATTAAATTCACGTGTAGTTCACTTTAGGAAAATGGCCTAATAAATATACTAAACACCTTAAATAATGTCTTAATAAACACTTAAAACTAAAGAAAGGCTTGTGAGGATTTGGTTTAGGGGATATAAAATATCATTAACTAAATATCAATAGAAGTCAATGGATAATCCACATCATGATACAAAAATGTGTGTGACATAAAAGTGACTTGTGTGTGTGTTACAGGAATTGGACGCAGGTCTAAAGAAGGTTCTTTCTGGTGATCTGCAGTCTTTGATACTTGGACTGATGATGATACCAGAGCAGTTTGAGGCCCATCGCTTACGCAAAGCCATGGAGGTTTGCAATTAATCGCTAGTATAGTGTTATGAGAATGCAATTACATGTGTGTGTATCTGGAACGAGGCAACCGAGACAAAATTTGTAGTACAAAAATAAACCAATGGCAATATTACAAAATATAACAGTAAAAAGTGTAAAAAATCACTAGTTTTTCTAAAGAAACATTGTCTAACAGCGACACAAGTAGATAAACATACAGCAGGAGTCCGTGTCTCTCTCGCCTCCCATGAGCCCATTAGTCTGAATGAGCAATATAACGGTGTTCACGAGTTCACGCTTCCATATAATTAGCCAGAGTATAATGCATATTTGGCGTGCTGTCCGGGGAAGGGCTCCAAGCTCGGAAATGGCCCAAACCCAGAGTACACCCCTATAGGTGTAGTGAGAACTCGGAGTGAGGAGATGGGGTGGTGGAGGGATGCTGATAAACCATCAAATGGATAGAGGTTAGTCAGCTGTATTTAAACCTATAGCACTGATTGACTTGAGCGAGCTCCTCTTGTGATTATTAGGCTAGGTATCTGACACGCTCCTCCTGGACCTTGTTAATAAAACATAATTTAGTGGAAAGACTAATAAAAAAGTAAGTAAACAACTCACACACTTAAATATAACCACTTGGTTACATCAAAATAACACTTGAAATGGCCTAAAAACATGATCTATGTGACTTTTTAGTGAGTAATCGGCTTGGTGTAATTTAATCAGTGACCAATATTTACCGAGCTTTGATGACCTTTGATCTGAAAAAATGTAAAAATGTTAACTATTAAAAAGAATAGCTGACCATAAGTTCACAAATAAAATATATTGTTTAAATTGTTACTACTTTGAGTTCATATTTTGGAATAAATGTAAAATGCTTGGCTTTAATAAATAGAATATTGATTACATTGTTAAAGTAAAAATAGCCTTTTTTTTCCCATTTAATAGTGTAAGTACTGTTCATTTAACCAAGAAAATGTGGTTGGGACATGAATTTAGATTTGATTTAAATTTTAAAAACATTTAAAATTTTTTCCTCATTTTAGAACACCACTGCACACCACCGGTGTTTGTGTGTGTGTGTGTGTGTGATTATCAGCATACATTTAACTATAGATCGACACCTATTTAGACTGCATTCATTTTTTTTGTGTGTTCAGGGTGCTGGCACAGATGAGGAAACTCTTTTGGAGATTCTGTGCACAAGGACTCCACAGCAGCTCTCTGACATCAAGACTACATACAATCAAGGTGCTTTAATAATTATTTTACAAATTGTAAAAATGTTGAACCTTCCATTTTAATTAATGCAATTAAAAGCCTTTAGTTTTTTTGAATGTTTCATTTTTAACCCTGCTCATACTGAACTAAAGCATATTTTACTGACATAGGGTTAAAAAATGCTATACCACTTACTAATTATTGGTGATTTTTTACTGTAAGGCAACGCAGCAATGCTATAGATGGCATTGCCATTTTTTAAAACAAGTAATATCAGTGCATTCATATAATTAGAGTGAGATCAGATTTAAGGTTTATTTTATATTAAAGGAGAAGTCCACTTCCAGAACAACAATTCACAAATAATTTGCTCACCCCCTTGTTATCCAAGATGTTCATGTCTTTCTGTCTTCAGTCGAAAAGAAATTATGGTTTTTGAGGAAAGCATTTTAGGATTTCTCTTCATATAATGGACTTCAATTGTGCCCCCAATTTTGAACTTCAAAAGAGTAGTTTAAATGCAGCTTCAAATGGGCTCTAAACGATCCCAGCTGAGAAAGAAGGGTCTTATCTAGCGAAACGATCTGTCATTTTTTTCGGAAAGTAAAAATGTGTGTACTTTTTAAGCAGAAAAGCTCGTGTAGCACAGGGTCTGGCATGCGTGTTCACAACATTACGTACTATTGAATCATGTCGAAAGTTCACGCTGAATGTAGGCGGAACTACAGGCCCAGTGTTTACAAAGCGAACGTGCAAAGTCTAAGAAAGTGCAAGTAAGTCAAACGCTGTTTACAAACAAAAAGGTACAACGTGTCGGACGATTCTGAAGTTGTAGGAGAAAATAAGATGGAGTTTTTCGCCATGCTGTACCTTTTTTAGCCGGAGTACACAGACGATGAACTTAGACATGATTCGTAGTATTGATAGGAAGTTCGGATCATTTTACCGACTCGGACCTTTGAGTCTCGTTCAGCAAAATAAACAAACCTTTTTTTCGAGTCATTTCGTTAATTTTAGCAAAATCAGAATCACGTGACAGCCCCATAAGATAAACGAACGACTCGAAAAACCTCAATGCTCAAAACAGGTGAACTAATTCCAGTACAGAACCTAATAGGATGTTGCGCATGCGCGACTGAACGAATCACTCCCTGAGACGACTCGTTCTTCACGAGTCACATTAAAGATTCGTTCAAAATGAACGAATCGTTCAAGAACGACTCGTGAACGTGCATCCGAGAGCCTGTGCTACGTGAGCTTTTGTGCTTAAAAAGTATACAAATTTTTATTTTTCGAAAAAAAATGACAGATCGTTTCGCTAGATAAGACCCTTCTTCCTCGGCTGGGATCATTTAGAGCCCTCTGAAGCTGCATTTCAACTACTTCTTTTGACGTTCAAAATCGGGGGCACAATTGAAGTCCATTATATGAAGAAAAATCCTAAAATGCTTTCCTCAAAAACCATAATTTCTTTACGACTGAAGACAGAAAGACATGAACATCTTGGATGACAAGGGGGTGAGTAAATTATTTGTGAATTGTTGTTCTGGAAGTGGACTTCTCCTTTAATGTATAACAATTGCATATATTATCACTGTAATTTTTGATTAGGTAAGAATTAAATATTAATGATAATTTCTATTGGTCTGTGATTGAACGTTTCAACATTGTCACTTTAACAGAGTATAAGCGGGATTTGGAGAAAGACTTGATAAGTGAAACCAGTGGAGATTTTTCAAAGCTCATTGTGGCGTTGTTGAAGGTAAGATGTGTGATACCTGTCCTAAATCTCACTGTTAAATATTTACCACCAAATCAAATGTTATTGTGTTAATACATTATCAGTTTGCCAATATCTCATGCTGTGTGAGTCATGATGCTCATTGTTTTGTTTTGTTTTTTTGTTCTATTTCCTTTATCAGAAAGAGAATGAGTCAGGAAGTATTGACCAGGATATAGCAGTGAGTCCATATACATTCATGGTAGATTTGTCATTTTAGGATGGATTGTTCCTTTAAAAGATTTCAGGCACCCTCAAAGTCACCCTGCACTCCAATGAATGCTTTCATGACATATTAAGTGATGTAGCTGATAAAGGTTTAACTATAAAACATATGATGTTGACTTTGCTTTGTTTGATCTGTTGCACTGCAACAGCCTGTACCGAGACCTCTAGATGACCTCAGAAGTAGGATTTGGGTTGTAAGAATTCCAGCTAAGATCACAGGATAACAGATGTCTAAAGTTTTCTAAAAGTTCAACTCAGATAAGATGTGTACTTCATTCACCTGATTGAATTGTCTGATCGAATATAGTATATTATGATTTTGTTTTACAGTCTTTATCTGAGGAGCTGAAAAACAAGAAACCTGCAGCTGATATTTGGATCAAAATACTCACCACAAGAAACCCAGACCATCTTAGAACTGGTGAGTTGCAAGTGTTCATACGTGTGTGTCTGATCTAAAGCTATAATTAAGCTAAATTAAGGCCCTATGATTTCTGCAATGCGGAAAATGCGGATGGAATCCAGTCATAAAAATGGAATTTACTGTGTAACATGGAATGTCATGGAATTTCTCAAATTTTGGATGAATATATCAAAAGTAGGTCATTATGTTTAAATAAAAACGCAATATGAACTAGCGTCTGAGGATATTAAGGCGCAAAATACTATTTAAATTTGTATCCTGCGTGTCTCTGTGTGAATGAATACTGAAGCGTGCCTGACGCTCGCGTTATCAGTCTCTGACTGTATGAGTACATGAACACATAAACATAATCCTAGAACTGCTCTGAAAGTCACTTCATGAGTATTTTATAATTTCTTTTGAGATCAAGCTATCAAACTAAGATTACACAACTTTACTAATAATTAAATTATTATTAAAACATTATTTTTAAGAAATATTTATCAGGAAAAAAATATTTGCCAGAACTGATTTACCAGAAAAAGTATATATACAATACAGTATTTCTGGGGAAATAAATAAATAAAACAATTAATTAATTAAACAATTAATTGGTGATGCTTTTGATTATTAAAATGTTAAGAAACCATTAAATTGAAATACAGAAAATTAATGGAAACAAAAAATGCTGTTAAATTTCATGATTTCAGTTAATTAGATGTGCATTTTGATTCATATTTTTTTATTTAACCATCAAAATAAAGTCTAGGGAAAAAACTGAATCCAGAAAAAAAATACAATAGAAAAAACGGAATTTAGAAAAAAATATATAATGGAATTTGGGAAAAAATAAAACAGATTTTACAGGCCCCTACTAAATGTGGAAAACCATTCCTTAAACATAATCACTAGAACTGCACTGAAAGTCACTTCGTGAGTATTTTATCATTTCTTGTAAGAACAACTGTCGTCATATCATATACAAACAGAAACTTAAAGGTCTTCACAGCAATGCTTCAAAATAAAAGTTTGGTTTAACTTGAAGAAACTGTGACAGAAATAGATTACACAATTTTAATGATAGTATTACTACTAATAAAATTAATATTCGAAAGTTATATTTAATGAATATTTACCAGAAAAAAATACTTGCCAGAATTTAAGTACCAGAAAAATGTAAATACACAACACAGTATTTTTGGGGGGTAAAAAGAAATAAATAATATATATATATATATATATATATATATATATATTTTTTTTTATAAAATCAATTAATTTGTGATACGTTTGATTATTAATATTTAAGAAACCATTAAATTGAAATACAGAAAATTGATGGAAACAAAGAATTTGGTAAAAAAAAAAAATGCTGTTAAATGTCGTTTTGATTCATATTTTTTAATTCAACCATTAAAATAGAGTCTAGGGGGAAAAAAACTGAATCCAGGAAGAAAAAAAAATGAAAGAAAAAAAAAATAAAACAGAATTCGGAAAAAAATAAAACGAAATTTGGGAAAAAAGTTCCTTGCAAACATTTAATCAACAGGAATTCATTATTCATAAAGATACTAAATAATGCTTTTAGTCAGCATACCAAAATTTAAATTTGACAGCTCATACTTCTGTTGAAATTCTTGTGCATCAGATGCATCACAAAGTTTTATTTATATCTGCCATTGCTGGCAGTCCTAGTGTTTGGAAAGGTTGTTGTCTCCTGTATCCTTGGTGCAAGTAATTATTTGTGTAAATTTAATGACACATTTCTAACATGCAAATCCTTGGAACATATCCACCTGTATTATTTAAGCCTTCTTGTAAGGTATTTTTAAGGTTGACAAGAACAAATATTTCAAAAGTGTGTGAACTCTAATGTTATTTCTACTTCAGTGCTGGAACAAGTGGAGTTTGAGAAAGGCCAGACAGTGGAGGACGCTTTAGAGGGACATTTTAAAGGACTCCTCTCTGGAGATCTGAAAAAGGGCTTAAAAACACTAGGTAAAACTGGTTTATGTGTGTTTGAGGATGTATTAATGTGTGTGTGCTCAATGTGTAATGATCAGTGAATGTAAATCCACAAAGCCTTTGCGATTCATCTCTTTCTTTTTCTCATCAGTACGATGTATACAAAACCAGTATTTATTCTTGGCACAGCGGATCCAAACTATGAAAGTAAGTGTTTTTTTTAGAGATATCTGTCTTTATAAGTGTCATTTCAAAAAGCCAAATATTGATGCTGTTCCTAAATTATTTACTTTAAACTTTTGTCTGCATGATAAGGTTTTCCTTATCTCCCAAATGTCCCAACAAAGAGTAAAGTAAAACCTAAAATCAGTTATATGTTGGGGTAAAAATACAGAAAGGTTTATTTGAGGGTTTGGTTTGAGGTAAGTGAATAGAAAATACCATTAGCTCAATATAAAAACAACAGAAGTCTCAGTCATAATAGAAAAATTTGTTTGTAAATATAGTTGTGTAAATATAGTTACAGTACTTTTGTTATCTTGTATCAAACTTGCATTGTTTTGCATGGCAGGTATGTATCAATGAAAAATTATTTTTATAAAGTTATTTCCTAAAATACAACATGCTAAATCCGTGCAAAGCACATGCAAATGCAAAACAGGAAGTTCTTGTAAACAAATATACAACTTTACAAAGATTATAAGGTCACTGTTTGTTGATGCATTGTATAATGCTTAGTTTCCCAGACTTCGTTTTGATTTTTTCTTTGAACCAGCTATAGATGGTTTCAACGTCAATAACATAAGCAAACATTAATGCGCATGCGCGATTTTGTGGCCCAAACTTAACTTTTGGTAGACTTCTACAAAGAAATCAATAACAACAGAGTCCCTCTAGAGTACATTATTTCTCATAACAAGCACAATAAATAAGTAAATTACATTAAAAGTTGAAACTGTGTCTTGCCTCCATGCTCGCTGTCTCTCCTTGTCTTTCACCCAGACTTACACTCTATGTGTGGCAGCACTTCCCCTGGGGGAAACACTGTGTGTGTGTGTGTGTACTTGTTTTTGCTACATAGTGGGGACCAAATGTCCCCACAAGGATAGTAAAACCTGAAATTTTTGACATTGTGGGGACCGGCCTGCAGTCCCCACAATGTTAAAAAATTATGAAAAATAGTAAATGATGTTTATCTGAAAGTGTAACGATGCAAACATGTTTTCTGTGAGGGCTAGGTTTAGGGTTAGGGGTGGGTTAGGGGATAGACAATATCGTTTGGTCAGTATAAAATCTATAGAAGTCTATGGAAAGTCCCCACAATTCACAAAAACAAACGTGTGTGTGTGTGTGTGTGTGTGTGTGTGTGTGTGTGTATACACTACTAGTCAAAAGTTTTTGAACAGTAAGATTTTTAATGCTTTTAAAGAAGTCTCTTCTGTTACTAAGCCTGCATTTATTTGGTCCAAAGTACAGCAAAAGCAGTAAAACTGTGAAACATTTTTACTATTTAAAACAACTGCTTTCTGTTTGAAAATATTTTAAAAATGTAATTTATTCCTGTGATCAAAGCTAAATTTTTAGCATCATTACTCCAGTCTTCAGTGTCACATGATCCTTCAGAAATCATTCTAATATGCTGATTTGCTGTTAAAGGAACATTTATTATTATTATTATCAATATTTAAAACAAATGAAACAATTAAGTACATTTTTCTATTTCTATTTCAGATAAATGCTGTTCTTCTGAACATTCTATTCATCAAAGAAACCTGAAAAAAAATTTACTCACCTGCTTTTAACATAATAATAATAAATGTTTTTTGAGCAGCAAATCAGAATATTAGACTGGACAGATATGTGACTGGAGTAATGATGCTAAAAATTTAGCTTTGAAATCACAGGAATACATTTTAAAATATTCAAATAGAAAACAGTTTTTGTAAATAGTAAAAACATTTCTAAATTTAACTGTTTTTGCTGTACTTCGAATCAAATAAATGCAGGCTTGGTGAGCAGAACAGACTTCTTCAAAAATAAATCAATGTATGGGAAACACTGGGTTGCATCCCACAGCACAACAGCCTGAGCCCAACTTCAGTCTACTCACCACCTTAACTTTAACTGTGTTTGTAGTCGGCGCCATATCATTAGTCACTAGCCAGATCGCTTAACAAACACAGACCGGAAGTTAAACTTCAGGCCAGGTGTGTGCTTATGGTGAAACCGTCTATAGGTGTGTGTTGACATACTCTGTCCTGTACTCTGTAGACACCGGTGGTCCAGGGTGTGATGGTGTCTCACAGTGAGGAGGATCTGCTGAGAGTTCGAGTGGCATACCTTCAGGCAACAGGAACTTCCCTATACACGGCCTTACAGAAGCAGTTCAAAGGTGAACTCCAGCAGGGTTTGTTGGCTATATGCCGTGCAGAAGATTAGAGGAAGTGCTGCGTATGACCCAAATGATCAACATTCACGTGCACACAGTAAAAGCACATTCCGTTCATGAATTGCTGTTAAACAACAGCTTTGTGTCTGGAAAACAAATAAAGAAATAAATAAAATGTTACTGAGAATTGCAGCACTGTTGTTTATGGATTCCTGTAAAAGACAATGTCGGTTATGACTTTTTCCTCAGAATTTTCATGACTTTTTTATGTCAGAATTTTGACTTATATGTCATAATTATCATGACTTTTTTCATGTGGCAGAAATGGGCTTTTAATGTTTTTTAAAGAATTCTCTTCTGCTCACCAAGCCTGTATTTATCTGATCCAAAGTACAGCAAAAGCAGTAATATTGTGAAATATTTTCCGCTTCATTACTCTCGTCTTCAGTGTCATATGATCCTTTAGAAGTCATTCTAATATGATGCTTTGCTGTTCAAGAAACAATTATTATTAATATTATTATTATTATCAATATCTAAAACGGTTCAGTACATTTTTTTTTTCAGGATTCTTTGATGAATAGAAAGATCCAAAGACCACCACTTATCTGAAACAATAGGCTTTTGTAACATACACTATACCATTCAAAACTTGGAGTCAGTATAATGTTTTTTTTGTTGTTGTTTTTTTGGGGAAATAAATTAATACTTGAATTTAGCAAGGCTTCTTTTAACTGATCAAAAGTGATTATACAGACATTTATAATGTTTAAAAAGATTTCTATTTCAGATAAATGCTGTTCTTCTTAACTTTCTTTTCATCAAAGAAACCTGAAAAAATTCTACTCAGCTGTTTTCAACATATTAATAATAATAAATGTTTTTTTGAGCAGCAAATCAGAATATTACAATGATTTCTGAAGGATCATGTGATTGGAGTAATGATGCTTTTTTATTCGTATGGGCAATTTTTATGTTATTATTATAATCACTATACTATGTTGTTTTTAGTGTCAAACACTTAAATTTATCCGGTGACTTTAATCAGTATTATTAAATTGTTGTCAATTACAACAGACTGTTTAAAATTGTAACCTATTTAAATTATACATGTAAAAACAGGAGCTCATATGGGTGCAATTTAAATCGATGATCCAAATTTAGATAATAGTTATTTTACCTATTAAAACAAAGCATTTCATCCCCCCTTTAAAAATAAATAAATAAATATATAAAATAATAATAATCACAGGCCAGTGCCACTACACAGGATTACCAAGCCTACAGGTATGAGGTCTTTGCTATATTGGTAAGTTAGCTTAAAGGATAAAGCCAAATCTTATAGTCATTTTATTTCACAACAACAATTTAGTCATTTTTTGTCATTTTATCTTTGTTATTACAGTTTTTCTCGATTGCTAAAACACTATAACCAGTCTTTTGAACTACAATTTCAACACCATAATGCCATTTTTAAAAAAGCACACCCATTTCCCTGAACACAATTACCCAAGTGGAAACACTAGGAGTCAAAATTTAATTCACACCAATCAGAACCTTCGATGGGAATAAAAGGGCCAAAGTCAGCTTACAGGTTGGTGCATTTCTCAGAACAAAAATGAAATTCTCAAAACTACTTGTTCAACCTCCACATCATCGAGTCACTTGTGCACATCATAAAATGTTTCTAATTGTTTTGAACAAGTTGCGTTTGCTTTGGTACGTTCATGCAACTGATTGTGCAACTGATTTGTCTGCGGTTTCCTACATTATCAGTTTCTACTGTCATGTTGCTGTAGTCTTGCCCCTCAAAACATCATTAGCTCATCGTATATGTCTTTACAGCAAATGCTAAATTTTTGATCTAGTTGTCATGAACTGTCAAGCATATTCTACACATTTCTATTAGACTTTTTGTAAATTTGCCATGAATTGTTCAAGTGAATATTGACTTTCACTAATGTAGAGACTACAGATCGACCAATGACAAAGCAGTTCTCTGAAATAGCTCAAAGGTACATCTCAACATGAACCTTCACTTGGAAAGCATATATAGACAGAGGACAACACAAGAGTTACAAATTCTGACAGTGAACTTTCTAATTTATATTTCGCAAAAAAGACGCATAATTTCAAGAAATGTGTTTAAGCAATTGAGAAAAACTGTAATAATAAGAACCTACACTGTAAAAATTTGTTGAGTCAACTTAAAATAATTTGTAACCTGGCTGCCTTTAAAATGTAAATTTCAGTCAACACAAAAAAAATTATTCAACTTGAAATGTTAAATTATACTAAGTGACAACTTATATATAGTATATTATTTGATATTTGAGTTGAATCAACTTAAAATTTTAAGGCAGCTGGGTTACTTACCCATCTGTTAAGTTTAGCAAACACAAATATCTACGTTGTTACTTAGTACAACTTAACATTTCAAGTTGACTAATTTTAGTTGACTGAACTTAACATTTTAAGGCAGCAGGGTAACAAATTATTTTAAGATGACTCAACAAATTGTTTTTTATTTTTTACAGTGTAGGATAATCTTGTACTATATTAACATAAAAATACAAAGAGTAAGAAAATATGTTCAGTTCATTGTTATTAACAACTTGAAGTGCATTAAACATTATATTACGTCAAGGTTTCCCAAACTGGTGTTTGTGAAGGAACTGCAGGGGGTTTATGACTTTAATGAAAAGCTAATTCAATCATGAAAAAATAAATAATTTTAAAATCAATCAAAATAAAAAGCTTCATATACTTAATGGTTTTTGTTTACCTGCATGTCATGTGATGATAACCAACATCAGTGAACCAACGAACATGCAAATGTGATACTTTGTTATTAAAATATTAATTTTGAAATTTCAGGGGTAATTCAAGTAAATATATTAGGTGAAAAAGGATCAGATGACACAAAACGTTGTGAATTTGTGCATTTTAATGTGTTTGAAAAACAAAAGCCTTCCAAAAAATAATACATGGTTAAATAACCTACAGAGTGATAATTAAAATAAACATTCATGTGTTCATCAGTAGTTGATGCAACACTTCATAAACCTGAATTTGAAGTGGATTAAAACATTTTATCAAAGTTGTCCTAAAACCAAAACAGTACCCGTTCTTGTCTTAGATGAAGTCAACTGTATTATTTGACATTCTGATCTTGTAGATTGTAGCATGAATCATACATTTTATGATTAGCCAAAGGCTTAAATAGTTTTTGCAGGATGTCATGAGGTCATAAACTGAGCGAAAGTAAATAATTGATTTTGCTTAACATGTTTCAGTCAAGAAAAAGTTGCTAGTAAATACATTGCTGTCACATTACAATGAAAATCTTCACTAGTTATAACTATGAAAGACATACATACAATCAACATTCTTTTTTTCTTTATTTCAGGCAGTAAACTATAAATATAAATTTTTTGTTTAAAATGTATGGAAAGTCCTCATTTGTGGTGCAACAAGCACTTTTTAAATCTAATAAAGGCACTTTATATGTACATTATAATTATTTCTTTCTTTATGGACACTTTTCTGGGTGCATTTCCATTTCCAAGTTCCAAGTTATTCATTGAAATAATGTAATAAAAAACATAAATTCATACATAGAGACACAGAGTTTATTTTTATCAACAAAGCAAATTTCTAATTTCAAGCATTTAAGCATAAGCCATTAGGTTTATCATACCAAGCATTCAGTCAAGAAAACTATTATCTGTTTTTCAGATCTGGCTTATGCTACTATGAATATAATAGGCATTTATATACTCCTTGGTAATTTATATACCAAATATACATGTAGTCTATATTTCACCTTTATATATTACTCATATACTATTATACTACAGTTCTTTGCCAAACAGTCAGACTTCACTTTAGTCCAGGGTTGCTCAATTCAACATCATGAAGAGCAGGACGGTTAGAGTAAAGCTGATGACGCTAACTGTCATTGAGTTGCTGGACGACGTGGTCATTGGACTTGTCGTCAGTCCTACTGTTGTGGTGTTGTCATTATCTGGCATCGAGGTGTTTGTCATCGTGGTCATGTTGCTTGGAAATGTGGTTTGAATCATGGTGGTCACTGAAGATGGAGACATTGTGGTGGGCTGATTTGGTGGAGCTGTCACAGTGGTTGTAGTAGAACTGATTTTACTGGTTGGAGCTACAGCTGTAGTTGTATTTGTAGTTGTAGTTGTAGTTGTAGTTGTAGTTGTACTTGCAGTTGTTGTTGTTGCAGGACCACTTGTTGACGGAGAAGTTGGAGCTGTAGTTGACGACTTTTAGGGAACAATTTAAAAGCTTATTATTACCCATGCCAATTTTAACTGTTAAAATGAAAACAATACAGTGTTTGTTCCTCAAAGTTTATTGGTGTAGAACTTCCCCTTCCTTATTACTGTCCTCAATATTGTAGTAAAACTGTTGTAAATATAAAATGAGCAATCATTCCCGTAATATTTTTTTTCTTGTCATCCAGTGTAAACATCTGAATAAATATATAAAACGTGATACAAGCAGAACATAAATGTATTTTTCTTTCTTCATCAAATTCATTGTTTAAAACAACAACTAAAAAAGAATAATAATAATTTTAGATTTACTGATAACAATTCTTATTGAAACAATTTAGCATTTCTTTTTCTTTTTGTAAGATGTGTAGACATTTTTTTTGTTTTGGAAACAGCAGAAAAAGATGCAGATTATTTTTCTGTATATATTATATTATATTATATTATAAAATAATTCCAGATAGTTTCTTTAAAAAACAGGTCTTAATAAATCCTTTTAAATATTTTTTTCTTTCTTTTTGTAAGAAGTTTAGACCTTTTTTTTTTTTCACTTGAAACCACAATTGAAACACAAAATTGTCTGTTATGTTATATTATATTATTATAAAATAATTCCAGATATATTCTCTAATAACAGGTTTTATTATTATTTTTAGTCTTTGCATGACATATATTATATTATTTTATATTATATTATATTATAATTAAAGATAGATTCTCTAATAACAGGTCTTATTAAATCCTTTTAAATTGATTTTTTCTTTCTCATTGTAAGAAGTTTAGACTTCTTTTTACTTCAAACTATGCAAAATAGAACATTTTCTGTATATTATTATATTATATGCACATTTTAGTGTTTATTTTAGTCTTTGCATGACATCATATTATATTATATTATATTATTATAAAATAATTCCAGATATATTCTCTAATAACAGGTCTTATTAAATCCTTTTTTTTCTTGAACCCACACAAAATACAAAATTTTCTGTATTATATGTCATTTTTAGTGTTATATTATTTACCAAAAAGTTTTCTCGTAAAGCTTTGAAAAAAGCTTATTAGAATCTGACCTCATCTTATCTTATTCAAGACTTGACCGGACACATATTTCAGTAACACATGATAATATTGTAAGATGGCAGCATTATGGAGTGTAAAAATGATGGATGTGCATCTATTTACCTGAACCTGTAAGACAGAGAGCAGAGACAACATGCAGAATCCTGTAATCAGCCACTTCATGATGGAAAGAAAACGGTAAAAGATGCCACAGAGAATGAGATTTGCTTCAAATCCAATGTCAAACTGCGATCAGTCCAACAGGTGCTCACAATGTGGCCGGCGTCCCTCCTCTGCTCTTATATATGCTCGTTTATGAGCTGTAATTATGTCATGTTCTCAGGGTCAGACACAGGTGTGGATTAGTGAAAACTCTCAGGCTGAACAGCCACTCCCCAACCCAAGATGAAGGTGGCATTTGTTCTGGGGTGTGTGTCTAGCTTCTATTGACTTTATGATGTTACTATTTTATGGATTTTTTTACTGGGTAACCTTTTCCTGTAAACCGAAACCAAACGTTTGTCTTCTTTGCCTCTCAGATTGCATAGTAATATATGTCATCTTTTTAGTTAGATTCACTGTGTTAGAAGTTGCGCAGCTCCCCAATTTCCTTATTATTTTGTCTGTATTTGATATTGAGTTTTTCCTTCCCTGTTTTTTAGTTATACTGTAACTGCTGAATTTTAAGACTCTAGTTATATTTCTCGGAAATATTCTTTTGCTTCCTTGTTCTTCTGGATCTAGTGACCATGAGGAAAGACATAGAAAATATGAATATAATTCCTGTAATGCTCTCAATAAGCATACAGTCATAGTATCAAGGCATCATTTAAATTCAGAACTCAAGTGAAAACAGTTAACTGACTTTTATTAAATTATATTAGCGTTACGTGCTGTTTGTCAGTTTTAGAGCAGCTTTTGTTTTCTTCTTCCTGTTATTTTTTCTCGTCAAAGCTGTTTGTTTGCTCTATTGACAATGTAGGTCACAGTGATTTAAAAAAGTGACTTATTTATGAATATATGAAGGCTTCTGTACTCCTGACACTTGTGGGTTTGAAGGGCTGTTGATTTCTGTGTGCAGAAAGGTTTACAAAACAGAATAAAACACCATAGTAGGTTTTTGTCATTAATTGTTAACATGCTATTTAGACTTAATGCTTACATGTGAAATTAATAAATAATTATGAATTTCACATAGGCACAAAGTCTGAATACCATGTTAACACACACACACACACACACACACATACACACACGTACCGATTTAGTTTTTTTATGGGTACATTCCATAGACGTAATGGTTTTTATACTGTACAAACTGTATTGTCTATCCCTTTCAAAGGTCAAAACTCCCCTTTACGTATGCCTACTTCAAAGCCTACCTTTAAACCTATCCCTCACCAAAAAATTCTGCTATTTTAGATTTTCATCAAACAGTTCATTCAATATGATTTATAAGCTTGTTTTCTCATGTGTCCCCACAAGGTCAAAATTTACTAGTATTGCTTGTGGGCAGAGCTGGGTAGTAACTGATTCCATGTAATCTGGATTACGTAAACAGATTCCAAAAATACTTGTAATTAAATTCATGGTATACTCACTAAATTAAGTAGTTTAATCCATTTGTATTCTAGTTTTTTATAATTCCCTAACAATAAAAGCAGGTCATACCAGTGACTTCAACTAAAAGCTTCATATGAAATCATGAGATAAATGAGAAAAATTCTGATAACTGAAAAGGAACAGTGGACGTATCATGTGCCTTTCTTCATGGATCTTCAGGTAACAGGAAGAAGGTACCCTGTAATAAATAAAAAAAAAAAAAAAAAAACAATTTGTTGAGTCATCCTAAAATAATTTGTAACCTGGCTGCCTTGAAATTTTAAATTCAGTCAACTAAAATAGGTTTAGTCAACTTGAAATGTTAAGTTGTACTAAGTAACAACTTAGATATTTGTGTTTGCCAAACTTAACAGATGGGTAACCCAGCTGCCTTAAAATGTTAAGTTGATTCAACTCAAATATCTAAGTTGTCATTTAGTATAATTTAACATTTCAAGTTGACTAAACTTTTGAGTAGACTGAACTTAAAATTTGAAGGCAGCCAGGTTACAAATTATTTTAAGCTGCCTCAACAAATTGTGATTTTTACAGTGTGGGGGAAAAGGAGTGTGTAATTTTTTTTCTATGAAATAAGTTAAATGTTATCATAGTTTTAGTGACAATGACATAAGTTATAAACCACGCATGAAAAATGTTAAAAAAAATAAAAATAAAAAAATAAGTTTGTACCAAGGGGTGTGGTTTGCCCCATGGGTGGGGTAAAGTGGCATAAAAAAACAAAACAAAATGCTGAACAAATATTATAAAATATATAATGAAAGTAGCGGTCCCCTGAAGTTGTGTCACTGGTTTTACCGTTTAACAAAAAAAAAAAAAAAAAACTGATGACATCACTTGACTACACTGTAAAAAACAATTTGTTGAGTCAACTTAAAATACTTTGTAACCTGGCTGCCTTAAAATTTTAGGTTCAGTCAACTCAAACAAAAAGTTTATTCAACTTGAAATGTTAAATTATACTAAGTGACAACTTAGATATTTGAGTTGAATCAACTTAAAATTTTAAGGCAGCTGTCACGCGTCGTGGTGTGTGGGGAATGAGGAGTGAAGACAAGGAGGTCCAGAAATGCACATTTAATAGACGATCCACACAACAAGCAGGAATGGACAGGAACAGCAGGGAATCCAATGAAAAAAACAACACGAACAGACTTAGAATAAACCAGTGACAAAAAAGTCCACAGGGGTGTGACATTACCCCCCCCCTCCTTCCATAAGGCGCGACTTGCAGCGTAACAAATACACCAGGGAGGGAGGGTGGGCGCCCTGGAGGCCCGTGGAGGGCAGACACAGGAGGGAGAGGAGGTACGCCTCCAGGGCGGATCAGGGAGCCATGGCGGAGCATACAGTCCGGTATGCCATGGCGGGTCAGGGAGCTCGGGGAGCCACAGCAGAGTATATAGTCCATGTGGCCATGGCGGGTCAGGGAGTTCGGGGAGCCACGGCCGAGCACACAGTCTATGTGGCCATGGCGGGTCAGGGAGCTCGGGAAGCCACGGCCGAGCACACAGTCCATGTGGCCAAGGAGGATCAGGGGGTTCGGGAAGCCACAGCCGAGCACACAGTTCAGGCGGCCATGGTGGGTCGGGGGGTAGCCCAGGGGGAGACAGGTGAGAACGATCAAACAGTGACATAATAATTGAAAACGGAACAGGAAAGACCAAATAAGGGCATACATGGGGAAAAACACAAAAAACAGTCCACATGGGTGTGACAGCAGCTGGGTTACCCATCTGTTAAGTTTAGCAAACACAAATATCTAAGTTGTTACTTAGTACAGCTTAACATTTCAAGTTGACTAAACTTATTTTAGTTGACTGAACTTAAAATTTTAAGGCAGCAGGGTAATAAATTATTTTAAGCTGACTCAACAAGTTGTGTTTTTTATTTTTTACAGAACTGTACAGTCATATTATTACTGTAATGTGTTACCAGCTATAGTAACCAACACTGGTTGACATGTAGTTGCAAAGTTACTTACAGTTAGTAGAATGTCTAAAGTGGACAACTGAAATAAAGTGTAACCCCATTTTTTACTAACACATTATTAATATTTTTACTATAGAGTGTTTTCACAGCCCATCATCAATTGACCATATTGGTGGCACTGAGCATAAACAGTGCCACTGAACCGAACAGAACTCGCATATTTTGCTGATTTTTGCTGCTGAAAATGGTCAATTATTGTCATGTTTTGGGCTGTACTAATCGCTCGGACTGGGAAAAACATTTGGAGTAGGCTATAGACTGCCCAAAGTTATAACAAATTAAGGTGAAGAGTGCAGAAAACTGTCTGAGGAACAAAAGGCATTTGTGTTTGGTCAAAACTTTTAGTGTTTATTTTTATTCTGCAAGAAGTTTCCCAAAAAGTTAAATATTTGCATTCTCAACCTCTTGCAAACGGACTTTCTGATTTAAAAGCAGTGGACACAAATACAAGACACTCATTTTATTAATAAGCTGGTTTTTTATATATATAAAACTTTACAGTTCTATCCCACGGTATAGTTACAGCACAACACACACACACACATACAAATAATTGCATGTTTTTTCCTTTTGAAGCATGTCGTGAAATTCTATCTTTGCTATCTGTACTGTACTGTGACAATACTGACCTTCACCACAAGGAAGTTGAACTATGTAGACAATACATCTTTCATTAAAATGTCAGGTGCGGAAGCTTGGTTTTGGTCAATTTGTGAGGCAAATAGATTCACTAGCGTGTTTTTAACTCCATTCAGTGAAACTTTGAGAATGAATCCAGCATCATTTAGAGGAAAATCAGAACAAGTATATGTATAAGTGAAGAGTTTAAGTATTTATTAAATTAGTTATTTTATGTATGTATTTTTAAAATGAAAAATATTTCTTAATGTCCAGAACTATTTATTCATTCTGTTTACGTGAAACTTAAATAAAAAGAAAAGAAAGAAAATACAATGTTCTCATCATATATACAACAGTTAAAATTAACAAGCTAAATGATTTTCCTGAATGTCGGGCCTTTTGATATTAGATCGTTACTCGTCATTTTTCCAGACCACCAGAGACCACCAACTGCTTATTGCCACCACAGGTACATGGACATTGGCAGGAACAGTAGACCGAATGAAGCGCTGAGGTTGGGTATTCGATTTGTGGGTTTGTTTTGTATAATTGCTGTCGTACTCGTTGTGGTGTTTGCTGCTGCTGCTGCTGCTGCTGCTGCTGCTGTTGCGTTCGTTGCTGCTGTTGCGTTTATTGCTGCTGCTGTTGCGTTTGTTGCTGCCGTTGCTTTTGTTGCTGCTGCTGTTGTGTTTGTTGCTGCTGTTGTGGTTGCATTGGTCGAGTCGTTTGTTCCGGTGGTGTTCTGAAATGTGAAATAATGGGATGCTTACCATGATAAATATTTTGCTTACAGAACCACATTACAAGATGCTACAGTGTAATTAAGCACAGACACACGTGTGTGACATCATTCATCCCCTCCCCTTTATGTTATCTGGAATATCACTTTGAATACACTTTGAATATAACACATATGACAGCTTTTTTGTTTCACTTCAGTGCTTCAAAGTACTTAATATATAATAATACAAACTAAACTATTATTAAATGAAGCATCTGAAAAGCCACATCAAGAAAAAAATGCTATCACCTTTGTGAAAATCAGCCACGGTTTTATTATAGCAAAAGTGTAGTAACCATGTTTTTTAGCATATTGATTACCACAGTTTTACTACAAATACCATGGTTAATTTGTATTTGCCACGGTTTAACTATAGTAACCATGTTTTGTTTTTGTTTTTGTTTTTTTGTAGTAAAACCATAGTTAATTTTCATAAGGGCATTTAAAATAACCTCCTACCCATTTAATTTAAAAAGCACTGTTTGACATACATTTGGATCTTACATCGATTTCCTTAATATAAATGCACTTTTGAATTATTTAAAATAGAAAAAGGATGAAATTACCTGTACAGATGTAAATAACAGCAGAGATGCCATGGGCAATGCAAAAACCCAAATCTTGGACATGATGTGATCAAAGGCAAGAGAGGTCCTGGTGCAGGTGCTAATGTGTGGGTGCTTAGAAGTATTTGTGATAGCAAACACTGCTTATGAACAAGCTTTTATAGGCTACTCCTCTCTCCCAAAACATGATGGCGAACAGCCAATCAGCTGGCCTATCACTCATTGCACTCAAAATGACATTTGTATAGTATTTCGTAACATTTTTTTTTTAAGTCTTATTTTCCAGTGCAAATATAACATCCTTTATCTTAATACAAGCAAAATCAATAAAGATACATTCTTGTCAGTGAATATAGTTTATTTTCTTTTCCCCATTGTAAAATTCTTATTTAAATGCATAAATCTAACAAACTTTAAAGAAAAAAGTCTTATTTTAATCAACAAATTTTACACAGTTTTGTTTCTCAAGTAGATGTATCTTGTTTAAATGATGTTGAGATATCTATACTACAACAAAGCAAAAACACAGATAAGAACATTATTTGCATTTGTGATATATAGTTGCACAACGTTATATGTGGCCTACATAGTTTGGTTATAATCATGTTTTTTTTGTAACGTTTAAACAGTATTATTGATCATTCTAGATCAAGATTCTTCTTTCTTAAGCCCAAATGAGTGAAAATGGTGCTTTACTGTAGTAAGACACATTCAGTAGCAATAGTTTGACTGGAATGCCCAAACATTATTATCACTTTGTGTTAGACTTAAACATTAAACTGGGGTGTGTTAAAATATTTCTCGTAAGATGAAGAATCAGTTTGTTTGTCTTTTGAAAGAAAATGAAAGTGAGCTGCAAAATTAGACATTGCTGAGTTTTAATTTACAGTATATTTTATACTATGCGTTTTTACTGGTGTTCGTGATACAGACATTGACACGTAACCAATAAATTCAAAATGAAAAGGCCCATTATGCATGCAGGAAATGTCCCAAGAGCTCAGGTTCCTGCACACCTGCCTTATCAATGGAAAAGTTAATTTGCAAAGTTGAAGTATTTGCATTTGGTTTGTTAAGTAAGAAAAGGTATACCGAACGAGATATGAAATCGTACAACTGTACTGCACATATTCAGGTTTTTGGTTGCACTATTTGAGATTGCTTTGAAGCAAAATGACACATGATTTTCATTTTAAACATTTGTGATTTAGTGTCATCGTCTCACTTCAGACCAACAAATGGGACTTCGTTACAAAAACAACCCAGCTAAAACAATTTCCAAAGTCCTGTATTACCCTAGTTCATCAAATACATATGTTCATAAATAATAGAGTCACTGTGTTCCTCTTCCTTTGAGAAGGAAAACATAAGTTACCAGATTAGACTTAATTCATCATATGTTACATAAAAGCACTGAAAACAGAAAAATATTCCCTGACTACTAACTACAAAAAATGCCTGAAGAATGATTAGTATCTATTGATGTTAATGAGAGTTAATGCAGTTAAAGCATTATTTGGCGACCCATGTGAATGCATTAAAGTTCCACTACGATGAGAAACATCAGAGAGATCAGCAAAAGACTAAAGTGGACATACTGGGCTGAAGCACTGCCCTGAGGACAGCTGGAGGGTCCAGGGCTTGGGGTAGGGGTCAGCGGTGGTTTCGTTGTGTTGCTGGTGGTGATCGGAGGTTTGTTGAACTGAGGACGGGTTGTGCTGGGTTGTGGTGGGGTGCTCTGGGAGCTCTGGGATTGAAGGCTTGGAATAGTGCTGGTATTAGTCGATGAAGTGTTATTGATGTTTGAGCTGGTCGTAATTTGGGAGGAATAGGGTGAGGTTACATTTCCAGGACTGACTGTTATGTTGGATGTCTGATCAGATCTGACCTGTTAGAAGGAGCAGATAAAGACAAGAGAAAGACATTTGAAATACTTAACAGAATGAAAGAAATTTCTAAAATGTTTTCTCTTGTTTTAAGCAATGGTATGACTGAATCACCTTGAATCACTTTGTATTAGAGAACATTAGACTTAGAAGAACACTTTCTTTCACTTTCTTTCAAAAGAAAATGAAAGTGGACTGCAAAATTAGATGTTGCTGAGTCAAAAGTTTACATACACCTTGCAGAATCTGCAAAATGTTAATTATTTTACCATACATAAGGGGGATCATACAAAATGCATGTTATTGTTTTATTAAGTACTGACCCGAATAAGATATTTCACATGAAAGACATTTGCATATAGTCCACAAGAGAAAAAAATAGTTGTTTTTATAAAAATGCCCCCGTTCAAAAGTTTACATGCACTTCTTAGTACTGTATTGTTACCTGAATGATCCACAGCTGTTTTTGTTTTGTTTTGTTTTCCCCACAAATCCTTTGGTTTTTCAGCATTTTTGTGTATTTGAATCCTTTCCAAAAATGACTATATGATTTTGGGATCCATCTTTTGACATGAAGGACAACTGTGGGACTTATATGCAACTATTACAGAAGGTTCAAACACTCACTGATGCGTCCGAGGAAAAAACAATGCATTGAGACTTTTGATCAAAATGAAAATGAGTAATTTTTGCTTATTTTGCCTAAATATCATATTTCTTTCATTAGTACTGCCCTTTCAGTAGCTACCGAAGATACTTATAATGTTTCCCAGAAGACAAAAGAAGTAAAATTTACCCTGATCTTCAAATTCAAAAAGTTTTCACCCCCCGGCTCTTAATGCGTCGTGTTTCCTTCTGGAGCATCGGTAATTGTTTGAACCTTCTGTAATAGTCCCTCAGTTGTCCTCAGTGTGAAAAGATGGATCTTAAAATAATACACTGTTTATAATATATTTTATACTGTGACGTATATGCAGTGGTGTTCGTGACACAGGCATTGACACATGACCAATAAATTCAAAATGAAAATGTCCCCTTCTACTTGCAGGAAATGTAATGAGAGGACTCATGCCAAAAAAAAAAAAAAAGGTAAAAAAGGTTACACTTTACATTTAAGGCTCATTTGTTAACATTAATTATTAGCTAACATAAACTAACACTGATCTTTATCAATGTTATAAAAATACAGTTGTTCTTTGTTCAAGTTAGTTCACAGTGCATAAGCTATATAACCATAGTTACTTTCCTATTTCCTAACACTTAATCTTAATCAGATGGTAGTTATCAGACGGTAGTTAGACTGTAGGTGTACAGGTTGGTCCTCAGAACAGGACAAGCAGATGGTACCAGAACATGATTAGAACACCCACACTCGCTGCAGGGAGAATGAAAGGTCACATCAGTTTCACCACTCCCATCTTGGTATACATTTGATGCCCAGACTGGTATTTTGCATATCCTGGACCTTTAGGCTTTTTGTGTCACGGTTCTCTTTCATATCCTCTTTGATGTCCTTACTATCTCACTTAGTATCTCTTAATAAATGAGGCCTAGCAACAACAAGAGCAAATATACAACTAGAAGCTCTTTTTAAACACTACCCTTTTACTGTGCACAGAAATGGATCAGTAATTTACTTTATGAATTGTGTTGACTCCAGTAACAAATTCAGCTTGGATAAGAAAAAGTCAGTTTGGATAAAAGCTGACCAGAGCTGATCAGATGTAAATGTAAATGAATGCCTTTTAATCCAAAGTTAATATAATATTTGTTTAACTGGGTTGTTTTTGTTTAATAGAAACCATAATGAAAAGAATGCATAAGCTTCATTAAAATCAGAATAACTAAGACAAAAAAAAAATCTGTAGTGTAATTTTACAATTTAAAATAACAGTTTGCTATTTTTATATATTACAGAATGTCATTTATTCCTGTGATGGCAAAGCTGAATTTTCAGCAGCCATTCATCAGAAACATTTTTGATTATTGTTGAAAACTTTTGATGCTTAATATTTTTGTGGAATCTGTGATGCATTTTTTCTAAACTATTTGATATAAATAAAATAATTTATTTTAAAAAAGCAATTATTTGATGCATTATAAAAGTCTTTTGGTCACTTTTTGCTAATTTATTGCATCCTTGCTTAATAAAACTTAACCTTACTGACCCCAATTTTTTAAACAATAGTGTGTGTATGTAGATATAAAAATTCTTTATAAAATAAAGAAAAATATAATAAATATCTATTGATGTTTCAGAGGTTCTATCTGATGATCACTCACCCGAACAATGATGAGTACCAGGCACATATAAAGAACAGCAAAGTGTCTCATTGTCCCAGTTGTTTGGATCTAGGATCTAGGTTTAGGTGCTTTGTCTGTGGCAGTGCCCACCTCCGTCCATCTCTTTAAATACTGCTGATATGGGCCACTGAAATATGCAAAATCACTCTTATGTATGTGACACAACTCTGATTTCAATTATAATGGAGCATTTCACACTGAAACGCTTATTCATCATCATCATCATCATCATCATCAAACAGCCTCTGACAAACCGTCTGACATTTAGTCAGCATGACCAAAAACTTCTTCAAACTTCATAAGGTTGGTCTTCAGAAGCTATTGTTGGTCACTTATCTTGCTTCATCAGTTCTTGTTCAGTGCACAGCTTCCGTTTTCTTCAGTTTTATTGTTTTGCTGCAAACCCTTCTTTTTTCCAGCATTCACTTTTATGTTGCATACTGAGTGACTTATAAGGTTAGTCATTGTGTTTATAGATATTTGCCTATTTTTACTGTCAAAGTAATTTGGTTTTACAAGCCATGCCCTGATTTAAATGTTTTTTAGTACTGACCTGTTGCATTGGCAACGAAATTGATTACTAGTCATCCTCACAAATTAAACTGTCACTTCTGGAATGTAGTTTTGTTTTGTGATTAGTTTGAGGGAAATAATCCCCAATTTGATGAAATGTTTTGATGCTAGGAAAAAAATAAGTTTAGGTTTGCATATAAACAAACACAATTTCAAATTTTCTTAATGTACTAAAAGGTAAACATGGCATCACACTGGCATGGGGTGTGTTGCTAAAGGACATTCTGTTTGGATCTAAACAAATAAGCCTAACAATGACCCTTTTTATTTACCCGGAGGTTGTATGTGAAAAATATATTCATATTGCCATCTGTTGACGAGTTAAAATTGCAGAAGCTGTTTTTGCAGCTTTAATTGAGACTAGAGTGGAAGTGTTTAGGTTACAATAGTACAACCAGTAAGGAGTAATTATAATAGTTTCAGTAAACTGTTATATACTCTATCACATTGTCAGAGTCAAAAAAGTGGGGAAGCATTTCTCATACTGGATACATTATTCTTTGATTAGAAGGAAACTTTCATTTCATCAAAATAAATTATTTATATGTTTTTGAAATATTCTGGCCAGTACAGGAATAAACAAAGAATCTTTCCCCGAATCGCACTACATTATGAATTTTAATAATTTCATTCATACAGCCTTATCTAACCCATATGCATCATGAGACCAGTTTATTCTTTCCATAGCTGTAAGTGTATTTACTGGCAGGTCACGTGTTTGTAAATAATAAAATAGGGAACTAATGATCACAAGACTCTTCTTTTATTCTCAGTAACAGGAGAAATGCTAATTAGACTTTATTTAGAACTCTTATATAGAACAAGAACATTTCCATACACATAAAAAGTATTTTACAGTGTACTCATTATTATAATCAAAGTATCATCAGAGGAAATAAACAGAAAAAAGAAGAAAATCCAGGAATCAAAGAAAAGGTTTCAAGTATGCTATAATCATTTTATTTTATTTCAGAGTCTCTGTGTATTTCATTAGTTTTAAACAGTGTAATTTCAGTCTATTGTTTGCCCATTTTTGTTTGTGTAGCCTATATGGTATTTTCCATACATAATTAAGAAAAGTTAAGAAAAGAAACTACCAGTTTCCTTTCTAAACTCTTATTTCATATACAAAAATATATATATATTTTTACCAGTTAAGCGAATTTTGAATTTTGTGTGGTATGAATTTAGATATTAAGTTTTAAGAAATAGACTTGTTTAATGCTCAAAACAGTACACAAACAGTAACACACAGTAACAAAAATAAAACGATAGACAATGACATCAAAATAAAAAAGGAAAAAGGGGGCGTTAAATACATTACCAAAAAAAAATAGACTTACATGTAATTAAAGATAGGAAAACAGTTGATTTTAAAAGTAGACTGCGGTTAAGGCTAGAAGGGAGACAGTTGCGGCTTCGGGCATGCGCACATCAATCTACAACACTAATACTGTTTTTGCATTATAGTAAGGGCTAGGTTTAGGGTTCGGGTAGATGTAGACATTATTAAAACACCATCTAATAGGTAGAAAAATTAATTTCGTTGTTAGTTTCCGGCCTGCACATGAAATTTGCAGGATGACGTCTGAACTACTCACGGAAGTGACGTAACTCCACGTTTGTTCCTCCAATCAGAACTCGCAGCGCATGATTTCGAACATCAACGTCCCTGACGTAAACTACGCCGGAGAAGCATCTCGCACAAAATACACAGCCATATTCGCCCTGAAGTAGCTGTTTATTCGTTTTATGATAGTGGAAAATAAGTAGGTAAGATGTACGCTGTGTTTTGGTGAAGCTCGGCGTAGTATGGAGATAAACGGAAACCCTTGAACAGCTGATAGTCTTTACATTGGACGTTGTGGACGAGTGACTGATCCTGCGCAGCTCAGCCATGGTTCGGGAACGGGTGGTGCAGAAGAAGTCCTTCCAGCAGAGTCTGGACGACATCAAGGATAAAATGAAGGAAAAGAGAAACAAACGTCTCGCTAGCGCCTTAGCTGCCAGCCGCGGCCTCTCAAAACTGAAGAACAAAAACACAGGTGCGATTTGCATGAGGGTTTGGCTTTGTGTTGCATACCAATGGCCGATTTATTGATATATTTATGGGTTTAGATGTACCTTTTGATGTGTTTTTGTGTTTAGAACTTATAGTTTGTCTGTAATGAACATTACTATGTCTATTGAAACAGACCTCTCGGTTATTAGATGGATAGTGCACCTAAAATCGTAAGCTGTGTCATTTACGCCCCCTCACGTTGTGTCATACCCATATTTGCTTTTTTTTTGGAAAACTAACAGCCTCAGTCCCCATTCACTTTCATTGCACTGTTTTCCATTAATCCTAGCATCTCCTTTTATGTTGCACATAAGGTCATACAGGTTTGGAAGAAAATTAAGGGATTGTAAATCACAACACAGTTTCATTTTCTATCCCACAGCTACAGTAAAGCCATTTGTGCTGAAGAGCGTCCAGGTGAATAACAAAGCTCTAGCAGTAGCCCTGCAGACCGAGAGGGAGAAGGTACGGCAGGCGCAGGGGGTCATCCTGCAGCTCAAGAAAGAAAGGCAAGCGCTCATCTTCCACCTTCTGATGTTGAAAAGGACGCTTAAAGATCGAGGACCTGCTGAAAGTGCCCAGGTGAGAGGTGTACGCAAAAAGTCGTACAGATGCTGAGTATTTATTTACAGCTTCAATTAAAATTATTCCGCCCCCTTGACCTTTTTTGCTGCAGAGAACAAAAATTGATGAAAACAATTCAACAAAGGCATCAGTATATTATTAGAGAAGGTTTATTAATACACATTTGAGTAATTCTGAGAACGCAAGTGGATGAATAATGAAAAGAAAGAAATCAAATTGGCTGTTCAAAATTATTCAACCCCCAAAATTCAATTTGATGCAGAGTCTTTTATTCTTTAAAACCACCAATAAATGCTGCTTGGAAGTGCTTAGAAGCTTCTGTCACCTCTATACTGCAATTTTGGCCCATTCCTGAAAAGCTGAAAAGCTTTTAGATCACTGATAATCTTTTGTTTTCACATTGCCACTGCTTTCTTCAAATTCAACCAAATATTATAATGTGAATTAAATCTGGAGACAGAACAGGCCCCTCAAGAACATTCAATGACTGTTCCCTGAACCAAGCATAAGTGGATTTGGATGTATACTTTAGGATGATTGTCCTGCGGGAAAGTACACTGATTATCAGCTTAAGTCTTTGCACCAAAGGCATCACAATTCTTGCCAAAATCTTGCTGATCCATTATAGGTCCAAAAAGTTCTTGTTTGGTCACGTCACTCCATAAAATATTCTTCCAGAATTCCACAGGTCTTTAATTTAATTTAATGACTTTCAGTTGTTCTGGTCAAACATTTTATGATATTGTGTTTTTTCTTTAACACCCTCGAAAGTTTCCTGGTACAACATACTTTAAGCCAAGAAATGAGGCTGCCAGCTGTGTCTCTAGGAACTTGTAATGTCTTGGAAAGCTTCATATAGCCTTAGACTTTATAAAATAATAAATTTATTTCTTCTCTATAGCTTTTGTGAGCACTCTGTTGACTGTCGTATTACCTACTCAACTTCAGCACATTCATCGGTTAACTGTTTGTATGTGTAACAGCTCAGTTCTGTTTTCTAATAGTTTAATTGTGGTGTTAAAACAATTTTGTTCTCCACCATACAAATAAGTGACGAAAAACAGCAATGTTGAAAAGGGACTGAATAATTATGACACAGCTGTGTTATTAAAAAATCCTAGAACTCAAAAATATTACATGATGTATTGACATTATCACTTTTAATATGCCAGTAATCTGTTATAGATGCAATTTTTATAAGTCCTGGATCTTCAGAAAAGCTTGTTTCTTGGGGGTTGAATAATTTTGATTGCTACTGTAGTGTGGTGCTCAATTATAAAGTTTTAATGCATGTAAACATTGGTTGAAATGCAGTGCAGGGCATCCATGTACAGACTTTTCTTTGTATGGGAATGGGCTGTGCTGGATTCATTTTCCTGTGTGTTTTTGTAGGTTTCTCCTCCTGTTGAGACAAGTCCACCAAGTCTACCTCGGCCCATCAGTCCTAGGTAAGCAAGAACAAATCTGTAGCTCCATTTCGACCAAAACACAGATTTTTTTTCATGCTTTATTAATGATAATTTTTACTGTCATTGTGGCACAGACCAGTACATGTGGTTGAGGCTGATATCCAGGATCATCACCCAGCAGAAACACCATTTATTGCAGGTACTGGACTGTATCCAATCACTTTAATTGCTAAGATGAATATTATAAACGGTCTGTATGTTTGAGGTTTTATACTTTGCTGTTTTTTGTTTGCAGAGGCTGTTTCGGGTTGTCGCAGTGACAGACAGGTTTCATTGCCCCCCACAGTAGGAACAAGGCGAAAGAGACGCTCTGAGATTGTGAGGAGGCGAAGCTCACGTTTGGACTCTGGTCCTGTCGAGAAATGTGACACATTAGATGTGAAAAGAGAAGAGAATATTGATAACAGACAAGCGGTGGGGCAAAACACACCTTTGGATGAGGTGTGTAATGAACAGGAGGAGATTAATGAGGAACAAGCTGGACTAAAAACAGGGTTCGACCTAGAGATTTCTGAACTCCCAGCCGTTCAGCACTCAACGCCTGAGCCCCCCCAGCGGCCCACCAGACAGCCTAAGAAGAAAGCCACCCAAGCCGCTCCCCGACCCAAACCAGAGAGGGGACGCAAACCAGACCGAGCCCCGTTGAAGAAACCATGGGAGAACTCCAAACCTCGTGCTCGCTCCAAGAGCCGAGACCGATCTCAGAGTCGTGCAAGAGTGGCGCTTCCATCTGGCGATCGCCTCAACTCCTCATTGGGTGGCAATGACACCTTTGACTTTGACTGTGAAGAGGCCATCCATCTAACGCCTTTCAGAGCAGGAAACAAAGCTGCGGAGAAACCATCACCTGATGCTCTGAAAAAAGAGGATGAGGGCCTGCCCAGTCCTATTGTTATGGAAACCAACAACAGTGTTTCAGAAGATGAACAGGATGCAGATGATTCCCCTTACGTACCGAAGAGGAGATCCAGAAGAGCTCGTAGTCCACCACCCAGACGGGCTCGCTCTAAAAGACGGTCCGTTCAAGAAGCTAGGGAAAACAGAGGAAAAGAAAATGCTTCCCAAAAGCAGGACAATGTTGAAATACAGCACTCGGGTATGTATACAAATATTTTATTTTATATGCAACAATTGCAATTTCAGTTTGATTTGCTTTAATGCATTTAATGTTCTACAGAAGAAAGTAGGCCTGAAACTGAAGAAATTGGCTTGCATCTCAGCGATGATCTGGACCCGGGCCTTCTGCTCCCGCATTCACCAGTTTGTGTTCTTGCTGAGAATCCCATCCAATCAGAACCAAGCCCAGAGATCTGCCAAGGTAACTTTGTGTGTGGGAACACTAAACCTTTTGTTGAAAACATTTTTAATTGTGAATGGTGTCTAATGGTACTTATAAATCTAAAGATAAATGAAAAGAATTTAAGAAGAGAAAGCAATAAGGTTTCACAAAGGACTTTTTCTTCTTGATTCTCCCTTCCACAAATGAAGGCATTAAAAGCTCTTGAATCAGACCAGGAACCTACATTTAGTCATGCATTTAGCATTAAATGTTGCATGTACTGCAATATCTTCCTCAGTGTTTTTTTTGTTTTCCGATGCAAATGTCTATGCAAATTGAAGAGATGAAGTCTTGTTTTCTGAGAAACTGAAACAACTGAAATAAGTTTATGTGCTTAAAGGATTAGTTTACTTCCAGAATAAACATTTTACTGATAATTTACTCACCCCCATGTCATTCAAGATGTTCATGTCTTTCTTCAGTCGAAAAGAAATTAAGGTTTTTGATGAAAACATTCCAGGATTTTTCTCCATATAGTGGACTTCAGTGGAATCCAACGGGTTGAAGGTCCAAACTGCAGTTTAATTGCAGCTTTATCTAATGAAACTGTTATTTTGTACTTTTTAACCACAAATGCTCATCATACACTGGCTTGACTTCACGTTTTTTTGTGGTCACGTTGACGTAGGTTGAAGTACCGACCCAGCGTTTTCAAAGCGAACATGCAAAGAAAGTCAAACGCCCTTTACATAAAAAGGTAGTGATGGAGTTTTTTGCCCTACCCTACCTTTTTGAACTGAAGTACACAGACAAAGGCCTTGTCCACACTAATACGTTTTCATTTGAAAGGCATATTTTCCTGTCCATTTTGGCCTTCCATCCACACTGAGGCGGTGTTTTTGTCAAGGAAAATGGAAACGCTATCCAAATAATGTGCATAATTTTGAAAACGCTGTTTTCGCGTTGTAGTGTGGACTGTGAAAACTTATATATATATATATATATATATATATGAAGGGTATAAGGGAGTTTATTTTATGCATCTTTGCAAATTGCCTTCCCTAATAATGTGCTAGTTAGCAAGTTTCATGGCTAAATGCAACTAGAGTAAACAGTACTGCTTGTCACCCCACAGAAGAGAGGGGTGGGGTGAGAAGAACTCATTAGCATTTAAAGGCAAATGCAAAAAAAAAAGGCGTGATTTTGACAAAGGTAAAAAGAGTTTTTTACAGTACCACTGAGAAATTTTAACCAAAGTATGTTATAAACTTCTCACTAAGACCCTAATGAATCATATCAGCTTGTGGAAAATGGGCATCCGATGACCCCTTTAAATAAAATGATACTGCCAGAAGAATTGTGAACTTACGTCTGTTTCTTCTGTATCGTCTCAGTGAAGTGTTATGAGGTTTTACACATGCACAATAAGGCGAATTTAACGTTTTCAGACATTTCAGTGTGGATGAGAAACTTCTGGAAGATGCTTGGAAATGCTAATGTGGATGGAGAGTGTGTGAAATGAAATCTCTGTTTTCAAAAGTATCCAGAGAAAATAGAGAAAAATCATGGAAAGTTTTCCTCAAAAACCTTAATTTCTTTTCAACCGAAGAAAGACATGAACATCTTGGATGACATGGGGGTGCGTAAATTATCAGGAAATTTTTATTCTGGAAGTGAACTCATTCTTTAAACGAGAACAAATATCAGTCAACAGGGTATGAAAACGTTTTCCTTTGAATTCACTTTGTCTCGTTTTAATTATAAACTCACTCTTTTTTTTTTTTTATAGAAAACATGACTTGTTTTGTCATGTCATTTTGCCATGTTGTTTTAAGAATCTGTAGAAAATTTCTGTAGAAAATACTTCTGAAGAACGTTTTTTGAAGTGTGATCAGCAGTAAAAGTTTTTTTGATAAATGAATTAAAATTGCATTTTCAAACTTTTAAGCATTGCTAATAGAAGACTTTTACTTCTAGAGACTGTACTGATGTATTGTGGACCATTCAATGTGTTCCCTAAATTGTCTTTATTTGGTCTTACATTTGTCTTCATATAAACCCTATTTTAACAATGGAAATATTTCTTTACGTGGTCTTAAATTTATCTTTATAAAATCTACAAAATCCAGTTTTAACAGTGTAATTATTTTCCCACAGCACCACCTTCTGCTGATTCAGTGGAGTCTCCGATCCCGATTACTCCTGGTGGTGAGGCGGAGCTTATGATGATTGACTGCCCAATATTTGAATTTCCGAAGCGCCTTAGCAACTCATCCAACCAGGAAAATGAAATGCCCTTGGTGAATAGAGGCAGGAGAAAAGGTAAAATCCTTTACACTTTTTTTTTTATTTGACTTCAGATTCTGTTACACCTGTTCTTCTGGGAACATTTCCACCGAAATGTGCTGTGAGGAGCTCTTGTATCTTGTTTCTCATCACATGTATGTGTATCTATCTATCTATAAATATTCACTCACCAAAGTCACATTTCTTGGGGTCACCTTTCAGAAGGAAAATGAATTTGTCACACGCATGCACTTGTGTTTCTGCAGGTGGGCTGGTTGTTCGCTCCTTTCTAGGCTTGGGTTTGAGTGATGTGACAAATCTCTCCCCCGCAGCCTTTCAGAAGCCCATGTCTGCGCAAAACACCCCTCAAAGCTCCGCTCGTAAGCGCCGCTGTACGAGTACTGTGAACTACAAGGAGCCGTCAATCAACTCGTAAGTTCTTTGAAACTTTCAATTGTTTGAAGTGCCTGGTATTCTATTTTTGATATTGTAATTTTATTAAAGCTTATCCACCTAATTTTTCAAAGTGTAAGTAAGTTACTGCGGGAGATACTCAGTTCATTAGTCGCTATAGAGAAATAACAAAATTAACAATGTGCAGTGAATGGTTAAACTTTTTTTTGCTCTGCAAACCAGTGTGTTCATAATTAAGATAATACATTATAGTAAGACATAATATAGCAATATCAAGCAGCAAAATGAGCTGTTTTGCACAGCTAAAAATAGCTAGACGTGGATGAGACCGGAAGCCAGACCCATAAAATTTACAAATGCCACACCCGCTCTTACAGGAAAAATAAGGTGGATAGCATGATCTTTGATTTCGTAATTTCCTGAACCGTTCTGTTTTTCAGGAAACTTCGACGTGGTGACAAATTTACAGACACCAGGTTCCTGCGTTCCCCTATCTTCAAACAGAAACCCACTTCCCGTCGGAGCTCACTTAAAAAGATGGAATTATATAATGAGTCTTTTGTGGGTTGTCGTTGAATAGATGATGTCACTAAACAGGCCTTTGTAACATAATTTCTGCTTAACCTCATAGAATTACAGTGCTGTCTGTCTAAACTTTGCATTATTTTTTGCTTTTGATTTTTAACTGTCTGTTACGTTGAATGCATAATTGTTTTTAAATCTCATGATTTTAATTGTGACTATTAATAAAGTTTGTCCTTTTAATTATCAGAAGGATTGTTTTTATATTACAATTAGGAACCCATTGCACAAAATGTATTGAAGATCATTTATTTATAGCCAGAAGCATTTTAACATAAATTGGTTTTCTTTTCAGAGGATAAGTTTAAAAGTTTTACACTAAATTGTGGGAAATGGCATTGTGTAAGTTTATAACAGTTTCAAGATACTAAAGCCATAAAGTTACAAATATAAAATATAATTTTAAAGCCTTTATAAAAGGTTATGCGGGTCAAATAAAATTCGTCAACTAAAATGATTGCATGTGTAAGTGGTGTGGTACCAAATAAAACTGCTGAAGTTGTCATGTCCAAACGCCTTACATAAAACTTAAGCTTAAGTTACAATTGTGCTGAAGTGGTTGCTTCATATATATAAAAAAAGACCAAATGAATAAAACTTACACAATACGAGTATGATACTATAAAAATGCTGGTCTGATCAAAGAAACAATTGTTTTGGAAACACTTTACAATAAAGTAGAATTGGTTAACTTTAAGAAACCTTTATGTATTATAATCTATCAATGAACAGTTGTACTGCACTTATGAATAATTAACATGAACCTAGTTTAGTATGCTTAAAAAATAAATAAATTGTAAGTTCATGAGGAAACCATAAGATGATGACATTATGGTTTCATTTGTTAACTACATTATTTGAACTATTCAGTGAATTCTACTTCTAAACCCTATTTTCCATATCAAGCTTTCACAAACACTTTAAATGCATTAACATTACTCAATGTACTGTGAACTAACATGAGCATCTATTTTATTAGCATCAAGATTAATTGTATAATATATATTGTTCATTGTTAGCTAATCCATTAACTAACATTAAAAATGACCTTATTGTAATGATCTTAAAATATATGACATGTATTTTTCCATACTGCTGCACACAAGTTCAAGAACAGCACAAACTCATCAAAATGTGCTAATGCACAAATTTCAGAACAAACCTCTTTTTCCGTCAGTGCAAAATCAGCTTCAAAATCATCCATAAAACAATGGATACAAAACAATGCACACAAAAGTCAGAGGCAAGTTTACAAGTCAATCACGTTTATTTAAGATCATTTATGCTTTCTTTTGCGCTTGTGCTTCAGCTTTCTGGAGCTTCTTCACCTCTTGTTTAATGATCCTGTTCCTCTGCAAAAAAAAGACAAAAAATAAAAACAGGTTAAATTGTAATCATATCTTCAGACACCGCAACATATACACCACAGTCCAACAAAACATACCATTTTCTTGGCCAACATCACCTTGAAGCGATCAAAGTCAGACATTGCGGCCCTCTGTTAAAAGAAAATTAATATAAGAAAAGATTTACAAAGCAGATCACCGTCTTGCATGTTGCAACTGTCCCAAGACGCAACCTTGAAAATGCTAGATCTGGCTAAAAGACGCCATTCGTTCACAATACAAACAACAATCTTCATCCAATAAGTGCAACAGATCTCAAGTGGCTCTGTATGTTGTTACATACCTTCTTTTTGGCCTCAATTTTCTTGGCCCAGTTGCTTTCTTCCCACTTCTTGTTGATTTCTGCCTTTTCCCAGGCACGCCTAACGTACTTCTGACGGGCGCTGAAACAAACCCAAAACAGAAGAGGTGATGAGCGATTGAAACAGACAAATTAACTAGTGCTCAGAGCAAAAAAACCAGAAATGCCATCAAAAGTGACAAATGTCTCATTTAAAAAAATGTTATCTAACATTTAATGGTTCAATGCATTCCAATCATCTAGTTCCACGTTAAGTTGAATGGGGAGACATAAAAAAAAAAGTAAAAAAAAAAAAGGCACCTCAAAGTGACACTGGTGTAAAATGTTACAATTTAGAAAAAGCAAGAAATCTTTAAGCAAAACTGAGATGCTCAAGAACTACTGATCATCCAATAATACTACAGTGAGACCTGCAAAATACATGGAATGTACTCAGAAAATATGACAAATGCTACAAACGCAAACTCACCCGTGAGGTACTTTGATGACGAAGTCAGTGAGCTGCAAGCACTTGAATGGCATAGCCTGTCTCCTCACTTCAGTACATGGGCCATCTACCAGTGCCTGAAGAGAATTTAAAACAACCTGACTTACAACTCGGACATTACATATTTCATTAAGCTTTTTAATGTGAAATGAAGGTAGTACGCTTCACATTATACAGTGTAGCAGTATTCAAAACTCACCCTGTTTTGGTCAATGACATCTATAATGACCACCAGTTTGCCCTCGTGAGGACCGAAAGCAACAAAGGCAACGCGGCCGATCTCAACAAAGCGCTTGAACACCTGAAAATGAATATAGAGGAAACAAGAGATAGGTATTGAAGCATTTCTAATTCAAAGTAATTTCCAGCAGATTTACAGTACCCAGTCAAAAGTTTTTGAACAGTATTTTTTTTCCAAGTCTCACCAAGCCTGCATTTACTTAATCCAAAATACAGCAAAACCAGTAATATTGTGAAATATTTTAACTATTTAAAATAACTGCTTTCTATTTAAATATATTTTATAAAATGTAATTTATTCCTGTGATCAAAGCTACATTTAGTTGTTACTTTATTAATCTCAAATGGAAATTCACATCACGTCACAGCTCATCACAGAATAAATAATAAAAAAAACAATAATAATAATTAAAAAAAAAAAAAAAACACTTTTACAGCATCATTACTCACGACTCTTCTGAAATCATTCTAATATGCTGATTTGCGGTTCAATAAACTTGTATTTATCATCATCAATATTTAACAGCTGAGTACATTTGAGGATTCTTTGACGAATAGAAAAATCCATCCAATCCAAAAGATCTGAAATAACACTTTTATAACAATACACTATATCATTTAAAAGCTTAAAGTGTGTGTATATGTATATGTAACAAAAGAATTCTATTTCAGATAAATTCTGTTCTTCTGAACTCTCAATTCATCAAAGTACCTTGAAAAAAATTCACTCAGCTGTTTTCAACAATGTTTTTTGAGCTGCAAATCAGAATATTAGAATGATTCCTGAAGGATCATGTGACTGGAGTAATGATGCTAAAAAATCAGCTTTGAAATCACAGGAATAAATTGGACTATCAAATATATTCAAAATGAGAACAGTTACTTTAAATAGTAAAAATAATTCAACATTTTGCTGTATTTTGGATCAAATAAATGCAGGCTTGGTAAGCAGAAGACACGACAAAACATCAAAACTCTTTCGGTCCAAAAACTTTTGACTGGTAGCGTAACGACAGCCATTGCTTTGTGCGTATTCAACTGTTTCTTTCCCCGGCATTTATCTGACTTTAAGTATATTATACCCGGTGTCTCCCTTTTCAAAAGTCTCTAGCTGTCCCGCTGTCCACAGCACATCTGTCCCGCTGAGTAATAACACATGCCTCCATTGGAAAGAAACTGGACGAAGCACGGCATTCCCGTTATAAAACGCATTCGTTTTCGGGTCTTCGTTGCTTTATCATCATTTGGTGGTAATTAGATATGAAACACGAGTTTAAAGTCTGACGGCTGACATGTTTGTAGACTCCGGTAACTCCGGCCTAACTCACTCCACCACGTTGTTTCGAGACATGTCTGCAGCTCATTTTCTCCCCGATAGCGCCAAAAGGTTCGCCTACACTACAGTCATACTATATATGTGGTCGTTGTGTTATTAAAATACATTTTCGATGCTTTCCTGGTCTGTAATCTTTCAAAAAACACCATTTTTACTTGATTTTAGACACCGCGTAAGTGAGTTCACTCACCATGATGGCAGACCGTGGTAGAAAAAGAACGAGGGAGTTTCCGCTCTGGAATGAAGAGCCTTCCGTTTGAGTTCTGCGCATGCGCGGCGACTACAAACCGTAAAGACATATGGAACGAGATAAAATGTGTATGTATAATGCCGTACAAGTGCAGCTGTTTATTTTCATATTTGAACAGTTTATTTTATACAAGTCCACGAATGTGCTGTGACAATGTCTTTTTTAAAATATTTTTTTATTAGTAGAAAGAATAAATACAGGCAAGTTTAAGTATTAGTAAAGGCTGCACATTATTTATACATCTACGGATATTGTTCGTATATCAATGATCATGTGATGTCGTAAATATGAATGGCCCAAATCGTTTAAGCAGTTTGATACGAACTTTTCAAAAGAATCGAAATATCCGAATTGCATTATTAATAATATCGTTAACACATTATAACGTAGTAAACATATGTATTATCTTGGGAAATCTCGTTTACTTATATAATGTAGTATATTAAGCAAACACAATTTGTTTTTTGCTTTGTGCTGGTCATAGCAAGAAGTGGTAGAAAAGCAAGCTTTCATTGAATGCAGTTTAGCGTGTGACCGCTGGGTGGCAGTAACAAGCACTCGTCAGAGGCTCACAGTTACACGCAAATACAACTTTTACATTAAACGTGGCAGGTTTGTGCTGAAAGAAAATTGCCCCAGATCTTCAAACAGGAGGCTCGTTGGTCTAGGGGTATGATTCTCGCTTAGGGTGCGAGAGGTCCCGGGTTCAAATCCCGGACGAGCCCTTTCTTTTTTTACGTGCTTCAAATGCTCATCACTGTCACAATAATGGCAATTAAACAATACGTAATTAAAATCACGTTATTCATTTATTAAATAGATACATAAAACTATTTTGATAAATAGTTCTTAATAATGTATAGCAGTATAGTTCATGAATTATTTATTTCACGTTAGTTGGTTTTCAGTTTAAAACATTCCATATTAAAAATACAGTAAAAACTGTAATATTATGAAATATTTTTAAATAACGTTTTTCTATTTTAATTTACTTTAAAATATAATTTATTCCTGTGGTGGCAAAGCTGAATTTTTATTAGTGATTAGACTTACTACAGACTAAACTTTTTTTTGGAATTTGTGATACTTTTTGGGATTCTTTTACTTTTTAATTAATAAAAAGTTTAAAAGAACAGTGTTTATTCAAAATAGAAATCTTTTCTAACAATGTCTTTACTATCACATTTTTAAAAAAATCACTATCATATATTTATTTATCAGTTTAACATATCCTTGCTGAATAAAAGTATTAATTTCTTATTTTTTTTTTCTTACTTTTTATTCATCAAAGAATCCTGAAAAAAATCAGTTTCCAAAAAACTGTTTTCAACAATGATAATAAATCAGCATATTGGTATGATTTCTAATAGCTCATGTGACACTGAAGATTATTTTTAAAAGAGTATTAAAATAGAAACAATCACTTTAAATTGCAATAATATTTCAGAATATTACTGCTTTTACTGTATTTTGATCAAATAAATGCAGCCTCGATGAGCATAAAATCCCAAACTTCTGAACAGTAGTGCATGTAATTTGTAGAGCTCCAAAGGTACTGTATAACACTAGAGAGATATGTGACCTCTATCAGCCAAAAATGAAAATGAATATGCGCTCTAACCAAGAGTGGGTGAAAGGAGCACGCTTGGCCCTTGGGGATCTTCTTTGACCACTTCCCTATTTATACTGCCTGTGTTGCAGTCCTCTTTCTCACAAAAACAATATGTTGGTGATGCCAATACATGAGGAACTATGAGAACAGATCAAGAGGAATTTGTACTTACACAAAGGAGGTAAGCTCTATACATGTGTGTGTTTATGAAATAAAGAGATAGAAGACAGAAATGTTACTTCATGTCAGTAGGACATTTTTCTTTTTAGCATTAAAATATTATTTCTCATATTTTCTTTTACATATATTTTCTTTAATCATTTGATTATTTGATTATCAGCTTAACTTGCTCTTGGTAAAATGTTAAAAATATTTTCTGGAGAGGGTATTAGTTTTTATTTAATATTTATACATACATTGTTTCTTTTATCATTTTAAGAATGTTGATTTTAGAAGTAGAACTCCTCAAAGAGAATAGAAAATATTAGATGAATAAATATAAGAAAAATGTAAGTAGGGATCATGTAGCAAATCATATTGTGAAATACCCAAGGGCATGTCCTATTAGACAGAAAATGTTCTGACGCAAGAGCCAGAAGAATGATGAGAAAAAAATAGTGAAATAAATTATTAAATCTTGTCTATGTGGATTTTGCATCTGTTCACTATTTATCACAGGTCATGGTGGATCTCCAGTTGGCTGCCATCCTGGTGTCCCACCTCACTCTCCCATCTAATAAAAGCGGAAGATAAAATCCTGAAACGTAAGTGTACTGTATGTGTAATGGTAGGTTTCTGATCCCCATACAAACCATTCAATATCTCTATTTTATTTTCAGCCATCAGAGTGAAGTTTACTCAAGGATATGTTCCCATATCTAATGGCAACTACATATGGACTCTGGGCTTTAATGAAAGAGAACGCTCACCTGAGCTCTCAGCCTCTGGGGTTCAACACAATCAGGTCCCACTGGTGCTACTACATGGTTTTGGGGGTGGAGTGGGTCTGTGGGTAAAAAACCTACCTGCCCTTGCACAGGAAGGACGGCCCGTGTTCGCACTGGACATGTTGGGTTTTGGACGCAGCAGTCGACCGATTTTCGGCGGGGATGCCAAGGAAGCAGAGGAACAGTTTGTACAAACCCTGGAGGACTGGAGAAAAGCAGAAGGGTTGGAACACATGATTCTTCTGGGCCATGATCTTGGAGGATATGTGTCTACTGCATATGCCCTGAAATATCCTCACAGGTCTGTGAGTGTGTTTGGAATTACATTTTAGCAATGCTGAATCATGCAAGGATGTCTGCTATAATGATTTTTTTGGAAATGATTTTGTCACAGATTGAAGCACTTGGTGCTGGTGGAGCCATGGGGTTTTGCAGCAAGACCACATGTTCAGGAGAACTGGGTTCCCATCTGGATTAAAGTATTTGGGGCAGCAATGAATCCATTTAACCCTCTTGGTCTGCTTAGGCTGGTGGGCCCGCTGGGTATGAAACAGCATTATTATCATTAATTAAAATGATTAAATATAATTTTCAGTAGATTAAATAAATCTGAAATTAAATAAAATATAAATATTAAATGAAAAATATAAACTTAAATAAAAATTGAAATTTTGTTGTGGCAACTAAAAAAAGAGTAAGCTGGCATACTAAAATGACAAAAAATGAAATATAAAGAAACCTAAATGGCGGTATTAAACAAACAAACAAAAAAAAGAAACATGTCGCAACTGTGATATAGAAAGTAATATCACGAGATGTAAGGTCATCATGAGAAACAAACAAAAGCCTAACACTGTAAAAAATTTGTTGCTTAAAATAATTTGTTACCCTGCTGCCTTAAAATTTTAAGTTCAATCAACTAAAATAAGTTTGTTCAACTTGAAATGTTAAGTTGTACTAAGTAACAACTTAGATATTTGTGTTTGCTAAACTTAACAGATGGGTAAGTAACCCAGCTGCCTTAAAATTTTAAGTTGATTCAACTCAAATATCTAAGTTGTCACTTATAATTTAACATTTCAAGTTGCATAAACTTTTTTGAGTTGACTGAATTTTAAATTTTAAGGCAGCCAGGTTACAAATTATTTTAAGTTGACTCAACAAATTGTTTTTTACAGAAATTCTCTGTAGTATGGCGACTGATTTTTCTTTACAAATGTGACCCTGGACCACAAAACCAGTCTTAAGTCGCTGGGGTATATTTGTAGCAATAGCCGAAAATACATTGTATGGGTCAAAATTATTGATTTTTCTTTTATGCCAAAAATCATTAGGAAATTAAGTAAAGATCATAATGATTTTTGGCATTTTTGTTTCATGTTTCATGTTTCATGAAGATATTTTGGAAAATTACTACTCTAAATATATCAAAACTTAATTTTTGATTAGTAACATGCAGTAGTAAGAGCTTTGTTTGGACAACTTTAAAGGTGATTTTCTCAATATTTGATTTTTTTGCCCCCTCAGATTCCAGATTTTCAAATAGTTGCATCTCGGCCAAATATTGTCCTACCCTTAACAAACCATACATCAATGGAAAGCTTATTTATTTAGCTTTCATATGATGTATAAAGCTCAGTTTCAAAAAATGGACCCTTATTTTTTTTGTGGTCCACGGTCACAAATGTATTTCTCTTTCAGGTCCTTTGTTGCTACAGCTTTTACGCTCAGATTTTAAGCAGAAATACGCTTCTGTATTTGCCGATGACACGGTGGCTGATTACATATACCATGTGAACGCACAAACGGCCAGGTAAACCGCGAACCCAAGCGGAATAGCTGCTTTCTGACCTAAAAGACAGAAATTAAAAATGTTTACGAATGTATCTTGTGATTGGGCAGCGGTGAGACCGCATTTAAAAACATGACAATCCCATACGGCTGGCCTCAGCACCCCATGATGGACCGTGTGGAGATGATCAGTCCCTCTCTTCCCATGACCTTCATCTACGGATCACGTTCTCGCATCGATGGCCAATCAGGAAAAGCCATTCAAGAAATGAGACCCAACTCACACACAGAAATCGTAGTAAGTTTTACTTGAGGGAACATATTGTTTTTCCTTTTTAAACCCCACAGTTAACGCTGTTCTTAATTTCTTTAAGGTCGTTCAGGGTGCCGGTCACTATGTGTTCGCGGACCAATCGGAGGATTTCAACCAGGCTGTGCTTAAGATATGCAATAATGTCAGGCACATAAATGGGAAGGATGAATGAGAGAGAGAGAAAAATGAGGGTGGAAAAGTGCGTGGCGGATAGATAACAAGAGATTCCGTAAAAAGGAGGATTAAATGTGGCTTTGTTTGGACAGAGGAACTATTTCTCTTGGCGAAATTGGGCAGAACAGACAAAACTGACAATATTGTGTCAAAATATTAACTTACTGTTTATTAAAATGTTTTATAAAATCAATATCACATTACATTTTCTCTACTCTTGCTAAACTATATCATATAGATGATATACAGTTGAGGTCAAAAGTGTACATACACCTTGCAGAATTATTTTACCACAATAAGTGGGGTCATACAAGTTTTATAATGTTTTTACCCTGTTCAAAAGTTTACATGTACTGTGTTGTTACCTGAATGATCCACAGTTTTTTTGTTTAGTGATAGTTGTTCATGAGTCCATTGTTGGTCCTGAACAGTTATACTGTCTGCTGTTCTTCAGAAAAATCCTTCAGGTCCCACAAATTCTTTGGTTTTTCACCTTTTTTGTGTATTTGAATCCTTTCCAACAATGACTGTATGATTTTAAAACTATTCTTTAGACACTGAGGACAACTGAATAAAAGGTTCAAATGCTCACTGATGCTCCAGAAGGAAAAACAATGCATATTATTTTCTCTTGTGGACTATATGTAAATGTCTTTTATGTGAAAAATCTTATTCAGGTCAGCACTAAAAAAAAGAACATGCATTTTGTATGATCCCTCTTATTTCGGTAAAATAATTAACATTTTGCAGATTCTGCAAGGTGTTTGTAAAATTTTGACCTCAACTGTAAATATAAGACAAAAACAGTAGCACACTATTTTTCTCATAATTGATTGCCTCAGATTCACACGTTAAATCGACAGCCTTAATTTATTGTCATGTGTCTTATATCAACAAAGCAAACATGAAATACGTACAAAGTAAAGTAAAGTAGCATATTGCTAACTTGTGTTGTGATCTACTTGAGTGCATTAGATGGAACAGCCTCTAAGAAATGCTACAACATTTAGCAATATTTGTGCATTTCACTGGTGCCTGGTGAAACAATACCACTTGTACAGATAAGAAAAATAAACGTGGCAGTTGTTCAGACGACACATGTACAGTTGCGAAATTAAAGTGTAATTTTGACCTCATTTGATGAAATAGAAGTGTCTGTTGTTTGCCAACAGAAGTGAGAAATCACTTTGAAATCATTTTATCTGATTTTGCAAAACAACCTTCACATGTACAGACCTTTACTTACAGAAGAAACCACATATACATAGATCATTGCACTCATCCATGTTGATCTGGTTCAAGCACATTTAAACGGAGGACAGACAGGTAAGGATCATCATATAATGTATGTTTAACACTTCTGGTCTGGATATCAAACAACTAGTTGCTGAACATGCAGGTCAAGCTGTTGTGGTATATTTATTCATCTTTAACACACAATCAGTAGCAAAAAAGTCATTGCACTGGCATAGAAAACAACTCCTAATGGTGCGTTCATGTGTTGTATTGTTATGTCTTAGATCATGATGGGTGTACTTGTGATTTTGTTTCTCACTCTTTCTCCTGTGCTGTGCGTTGCTCATTTGACAGGTAAGAACAGATTAATACAAGTGAAAGTCCCTTGATTCAAGAAGTTGTGTATTGATTATGATTACCTTGTTTAATGCATGGTATTCATTTACTCAAATTATAGACAAAGAATAACAGTGGTTAGTGAAAACTTCTGATCCTAATTTTGTATTTATTTTCTTTGAAGTTGTCTAGGGTGGGTGGGTTGTCACTTTCTTCTGTTCAATGTAACTTTTATATTGCATTGAACAGGTAATCTTGCTTTCGAAGCCAAAGCTGTTCAGTCCTCCATAGGCTTCAAACTGGGAGATGCTGAACGTGCAGTAGATGGAAACAAAGAGAATGATTACATGAAGGGCTCATGCACTCACACTAAATCTGAGCTTGACCCATGGTGGAGAGTCGACCTCAAAGATGTCTACAGTGTCAGCAAAGTTATCATCACTAATCGTGGAGACTGTTGCAGTGACCGAATTAAAGGAGCTGAGATACGTATTGGTAACAGCCTGGAGAACAATGGAAACAGCAATAACATGTAAGAAATGTTGTTCAGCTGTTTTATTCAGAAGAAAAACATTTGTTAAATTTGAATGAAATGATTGCTTGTTATTTGTTTAATAGCTGAGAGGCCTCTGGTTTTCACTTTCACATTCATTTGTGTATTTTCAGGGCTGAAAAGCTTCTGACTGTTCCTGAAGGCACAGAAACATTTGAGTTTCAGCCTATTAAAGGTCGATATGTCAACATCTTTTTGCCTGGGGAAGCTAAAACTCTCACTTTGTGTGAAGTTGAGGTATTTGCAGGTAAGAATCAGCTAGAGAAGACAGGACAACTCTGATATATGTTGTGTATACATATTCATTTTGGGTGTTTTATTAACAGAAAAGGAGGAAGTCCAATCTGTTTGTGTTCCAAGTGAGTGTTTTTTGTTACTCCGAATGTGTTTTCAGCTGCATATTAATATTCAAAGTAATTTTGTAAGAGTCACAAAATGAAATAAAACATAAAATAAAGTAAATGTTTTTTTTTTCTCATTTTTGAGGTTTAACAGGAAATCTTGCTCATCAAGGTAAAGCAGTCCAGTCTTCCACATATGATAAACAAGGAGATGCTCAAAATGCTATCGATGGCAATACAGCGGCACGTTACAGTGATGGGTCCTGCTCTCACACTAAAGAGGAGAAAGACCCCTGGTGGAGAGTTGACTTGCAGAAATCCTACAGTGTAACCTGGGTTAGTATCACTAATCGTGAAGACTGTTGTGCAGAGCGGATAATAGGCGCTCAGATCCGTATCGGTGACAGCCTGGAAAATAATGGCAACAAAAATGACCTGTAAGTGTTGTCTCACTCTCGATCTTCTTACAACTTTACTATGCTTTTTTTTTAAAGCAAATGGATCAAGTGTATAAGCTATTTATTAAAGCAACTGTAGCTTATGTATTTTTGTGACTTTGTAGCCCCCTACAATTAAATGAGAAGTCCACTTCCAGAACAACAATTCGCAAATAATTTACTCATCCTCTTGTCATCCAAGATGTTCATGTCTTTCTGTCTTCAGTCGTAAAGAAATTATGTTTTTTGAGGAAAGCATTTCATGATTTTTCTTCATATAATGGACTTGATTGGTGCCCCAATTTAAAACTTCCAAAATGTAGTATAAATGCAGCTTCAAAGGCTCTAAACGATCCCAGCTGAGGAAGAAGGGTCTTATCTAGCGAAATGATCTGTCATTTTTTTCGGAAAATAAAAATTTGTATACTTTTTAAGCACAAAAGCTCGTGTAGCACAGGTTCTGGGATGCGCGTTCGCGTACTATTGAATCATGTCGAAAGGTCACGCCGAACGTAGTTGGAACTACAGACCAACAGACAGTGTTTACAAAGTTAACGCGCAAATACTAAGAAAGTGCAAGTAAGTCAAACGCTGTTTACAAACAAAAAGGTACAACGATGTCGGACAATTCTGAAGTTGTAGGCGAAAATAAGATGTTTTTAGCCAGCGTACACCGACGATGAACTTAGACGTGATTCGTAGTAGTGATGGGAAGTTTGGATCATTTTACCGACTCGGACCTTTGAGTCTCGTTAAGCAAAATGAACGAATCTTTTTTCGAGTCATTTCGTTTATTTCGTTCATTTTATCAAAATATAATTAAAATATTCCGTGTTACATCCCTAACACATCTACTGCTTACACAAACGTTGATCACACAAGTTTTTATCTGACAAGTTTTCGGGTTTGAGTCATTCGTACATCACGTGACAGCCCCATAAGATGAACGAACGACTCGAAAACAGGTGAACTAATTCCAGTACAGAACCTAATAGGACTCCCCGAGACGACTCGTTCTTCCCGAGTCACATTAAAGATCCGTTCAAAATGGAAGAACCGTTCAAGAACGACCCATCACTAATTCGTAGCATCGTGAACGCGCATCCTAGAGCCTGTGCTACACGAGCTTTTGTGCTTAAAAAGTATACACATTTTTATTTTTCGAAAAAAAAACGGCCGATCGTTTCGCTAGATAAGACTCTTCTTCCTCGGCTGGGATCATTTAGAGCCTTTGAAGCTGCATTTAAACTACATTTTGGAAGTTCAAAATCGGGGCACCAATCAAGTCCATTATATGAAGAAAAATCCTGAAATGCTTTCCTCAAAAACTATAATTTCTTTACGACTGAAGACAGAAAGACATGAACATCTTGGATGACAAGGGGGTGAGTAAATTATTTGTAAATTGTTGTTCTAGAAGTGGAGTTCTCTTTTAAGTGAAACTGACTGTTGTATATCACCATAAGCTATATACTGTTAATAAATTGAAAATGCTATAAATAAAAGCATGCCCTTGTGAGAAACATATAATATGCATCTCTATGTGTATTCACAGGGCTGCAACAGCTGGGCCCATTCCAGCTGGAGGCACAGAATATTTTATGTTTAAGCCTATTAAGGGGCGATATGTCAACATTTTCCTACAAGGGAAAAAAAAAATGCTTACGCTGTGTGAGGTTCGCGTGTTTGTAGGTAAGGTATAAAAATAAAGAGAAACAATGTGGTGTGTGTACATTTGAATCTTATGCATAAACGTTTTATAAAAAAATATTGTTATTTATTTTTATTTTTTTATTGGCAGCTTAAGTTGGATGAGAAGAAGTTACTGATCCTTAAAGAGAGAAAAGACTTCAAACAAAGCATCTCAGTATTTTCAGTAATCCTGTATTTGAAATACACCTGTAGTTTTTTAATCCAGCTCATCATTGTTAATCTGTATTTTCTGCATGAATAAAAAAAGAATGATTAATCCCTGCCTTCCTGTTTAAACTTAAAATTTTATAGACTATAGCTGTAATATTAACATTTAGTTTTAATCATCAATACCCGCTTGTGACCCTGCTTGATTATTACTAATAACAGAAACACAGACATGCACATTGAATACTACAGCTGCAAGACTTAAAAAGGTAGGCTAGGATGCATTATCTCTGTTGAATTGTCTTTCCAGTTTGGAGAATTGTACCAATTTTAATACAGTTCAAAAATCCAGTTAAAGGAGAAGTCCACTTCCAAAACAAAGATTCACATATAATGTGCTCACCCCCTTGTCATCCAAGATGTTCATGTCTTTCTTTCTTCAGTCATAAAGAAATTGTGTTTTTTAAGGAAAACATTTCTGCATTTTTCTCCATATAATGGACTGATATGGTGCCCCAATTTTGAACTTCCAAAAGGCAGTTTAAATGCGGTTTCAAATGATCCCAAATGCGGTTGTAAACAAATCCAGCCAAGGAAAAAGGGTCTTATTTAGCGAAAAGATCAGTTATTTTCATTAAAAAATACAATTTAAATACTTTTAACCTCAAACGCTCGTCTTGTCTTACTCTGCTTGGACTGTTTTTGTTCTGTTTGTGACAGTTAGGGTATGTTGAAAAACTCCCATCTCATGTTCTCCCTCAACTTTGAAATCGCCCTATATCGCTGTTTTACCATTTTTGTTAAGGGTGTTTGATCTTCTTTGCATGTTCACATTGCAAAGACTGGGTCGGTACTTCTGCAGCGATGTAGGATGATTTTGAAATGATTTTTGAAGTTGAGGGAGAAAATACGATTGGAGTTTTTCGACATACCCTAACTGTCTTGAACCAGAATACACAGAGTTCATGGAAAGAAAGGCAAGACGAGCATTTGAGATTAAAAAGTATTTAAATAGTATTTTTTTAATGATAGTGACCAGTCGTTTCACTAGATAAGATCCTTCTTCCTCGGCTGGGATCGTTTGAAGCTGCATTTAAACTGCTTTTTGAAAGTTCAAAATTGGGGCACTGTATCAGTCCATTAAATGGAGAAAAATGCTGAAATGTTTTTCTCAAAAAACATAATTTCTTTACGACTGAAGAAAGAAAGACATGAACATCTTGGATGACAAGGGGGTGAGTACATTATATGTAAATCTTTGTTTTGGAAGTGGACTTCTCCTTTAATGGAATGAGATTATTTACTTGTCTTCCTGTCATGCTGCCAAAGGGTCAAAGTGATCTTACTTCTTGGGTGTCACTAGTATTCTTTTATGTAATAATTCATCAGACCGTAGGGTGTCTCTTTTGTCATTTATGTTTTGGAAAGGTGCTTACAAATGCCCTTGATGAGCACTAAAAGGCAAAACTTCACCTGACTGTCAAAGTGCCACTGCATCATAAAAGTGTGAAGGAAGACAGAACAGATGCAAAGGGGGCACTCAGAAGCACCCGTTTGAAATGACAGTCTTGTGTCTTGTGGTATTGTAAGTCCCCACGTGCACATGAATTGCACCATTTGGGACAGGGCCATTGACGGTGACATGTATGCGCACTCTAATTTTATAATTTAAATTTTGAATGTTCTCTGAACATTCTGACACAAGTAGTAACATTTAAAAAATGTCAGACAAATGTTCAAATAAGGAGTCCTGTTGACAATACCATGTCAATAGGAAAACAAAGGCAAAACCCAGCCATTTTAGGAAATTTAGAAACACAGTACAGGTAATATGTAATAAATAGGCGCGGCTTAACGCACGGGCTTGCCTAGGCAGGGGCCCAGGATTGGCCAGACTTTTTTATTGTTATTTTAAATTTACTTAAATTTACAAAAAAGACCCTCAGTAAGTACCCTACAGTTAAATACTCACAATCATATAAACAATGTCTTTAAGATTCAAACAGGTTTGACATTACAAGAATGCCCCACTGTATTCTCTTCTAAAACTTTAATTTCATAGAATCAGTTTCTTTGAAGTAGATAAAAAATGTTTAAAGACAAACCAACTAATAAAACAAAGCATCACAATATAATAAACTCCACTGCTAATACTGTAAAGTAATACTGATACAGGAAAATACTCCCATTGATATTTTGGCAATATTTTCGTCTAAGACTACATTTGAGACATAACTTATTCTGTGCAGTGATGAGCGTTTAAAGCATGTGAAAAAGAAAGGGCTCGTCCGGGATTTGAACCCGGGACCTCTCGCACCCTAAGCGAGAATCATACCCCTAGACCAACGAGCCTCCTGTTTGGAGTTTTGGAACAATTTTCTTTCAGCACAAACCTGCCACGTTTAATGTAAAAGTGTATGTACATGTGACTGACAATCTGCAGTGTGCTTGTTACTGCCACCCAGCGGTCACACACTAAACTGCATGAAGCTTTTACTGAGAAGGTGAGAAGGGTATTCCTGCACAACCGGAGGCTGCAGTTTCTAGGACCGCATTTCGAGGACCATATAGTTTTTTTTGTATTATTTTATTTATTTATTGTATTTATGTATGTATTAGCTTGTACTATTTAATAGCGCTTGCTATTCGGTTCTGTATGTTATTATATTTTAAAGGAATATGTAGTTGTTTAATTCTATACACTTAATTATTGTCCTAACCAACTCCTAACCCTTAACATACCCTTAACATTGGAAACCCGACTGAAATATTTAACCTAATTTATTTCAATATACTCTATGTATATTCTGGTTTTAAATTCAGATTTCTTGTAAAGAAAGACTTGTATCTTGTATGCGAGACTTCTGTTCATTAACCGCAGCACAGCGATTCACGTCTGATGTGTCACGTCATACAAATTATTGTGTTTATTGGTACATTAATAAATGTAAGATCATTTGAATACAAATGTTAGTTTACAACATTCAGCAGAACAATGAACTGTTTTGCACAGCTAAATAGGCTAAATGGAGATGGCTGACACCGCCTTGAACACAAGTTCACACCAGGTCTTACATTAAAAATAAGATGGAAAGATAAAACATGAATAGTTTATGTTTTATGCTTGAATCAGGTCTCCTCCAGATGGCGCTGTCACAAAAAAATAGGGTCCTAGAACTGCGGTCCTGAAACTGCAGCCTCTGGTTGTGCAGGAACATACTATTGGAGAATATTCCTAAATAAAATACATTAACGTTTTTCGTTGATTACATATAGCAGATGCATAAAACATTTTATATTTATTTTATTACCTATATGCAGGCTACGTAGTTTTTTGTACGAGTTTTGCGTAGCTAATAGTTCATTTTTATTACAACACAACTATTATTAACAAAACAAAGAACACAATTTTTCAGGTGATTATTAATATAATTTTTAAGGGAAAGGTTAGATTTCATTGTTTTTTTGAAGACCTGTAAAACTAAAATGTTTTTATTTAGTGCAAGAAAAGACACTTACAGCTCATTGTTGCCATTATTTTCCAGAGTGTTGCCAATACGAATCTGAGCACCTTCTATCCGCTCTGCACAACAGTCTCCACGATTAGTGATGCTAACCGTGGTTAAATTGTAGGTTTTCATCAAGTCAGCTCTCCACCAGGAATCATTGTCCCCTGCAGTGTGAGTGCACAACCCGCATTTTGAGCAGCTCCTAAATGATTGTATGTGGAAGACTGGCAAAAGCAACACTCCCTGTTCAACGTAAAAAATAATAGTAGTTTTTACTTTATTGCATTAAAATATAATGCAAATTTAATACAAAAAAAAAAACAAAAAAAAAACAAATAATAAAAACATGATTAGTTATTTGTTTTCAAATGTTTAGAGTAACAATGAATACTCACTTTTAACAAAAGGGCACTCTGACGTCCCCTTTTCTGTAAAAACAAATAAATAAATAATACACGTATGAAATAACTTATATCACAGATTAATCTGTTTCTTACCTGCATATACCTCAACTTCAAGTGAGAGTTTCTTCATTCCCAGGCAGTGATGGGAATAACGGCGAGAAATAACGGAGTTATTTTTTTCAGTAACGAGTAATCGAACGAATTACTGTTTCCCCCGTTATAACGCCGTTACCGTTACTGACGATGAAATGCCGCGTTACAATTATTTATTATAACTTATTATTTATTTTTCAGTTCATATGAATGGATGCGTATCGTACCTGTATTTGATGAGCCGTAGACTCTAGTGTGAAGGCACACGACTAGCCGTCGCTTTCTCTTAGAATCAGAATCACGAGGATTTTGTTGTGGTTTGTTGTGAAAGAAAGATACAGAGCGAGAGAGTCTTTTATATCATGCAGAACTGACGCGCTATATGTAAACGATATTCTTTGTTGTATTTTCCTGTCAAAATAACGGAGTTCCTTCGGAATTCTTCAGCTTTTAAGAACTGCCGGTTTCTCCGGTAGTAGGCGGAACTAATGCGCAAACGGCAATCTCATTGGCTGGCTCTCACCTATGATCGTCCCTGTTTTGATTTCAGTAAATCAGTTCGAGTGAACGCAGACGACGTAATTAATATTCATGAACCCAGCAGATCATTAATCTTTAGTGCGTTTTATATTGTTGTTAGTAGTAGAATTCGTAGTAGTTTTATCTTATCAGTATTATCCCTAATACACTAAATGACAAACAATATCTTAAGCACCACCACCAAGTCCTAAGATCAGTCAACATGACAAATGCATTCGCACATGGTTATTCTAGTAGTTCTAATTACTAAAGTTTAATGCTAAATTATTATAATATATTATACTGCTTGACAGCAAAAGTGTACTTTCAGATATTTAAAAAAACAAAAAAAGAAACAACAACAAAATATGTACTAGCCAATGGCGATTCTATTGCCAATGTGTCCATAGAAGGTTGATAATATTTACAATATATTTTTTTTAATTTGATAGGTGTCTCTCACATCAACATTAAAACACATTATAGTAGATTAGTGTACAATAACTTTTGTACATAAAAAACGACGTGTGATAGGTACGTCTGAACTATGTACGTCGCAATTCATGACGCCTGATACGTACGTCATCGCATTTCATGACGTCTGATACATATGTCGTCTTCTATGTATGTTGCATTTCATGATGCCTCATACAGACGTCGTTTCTGCCGCCTTAAAACGCATTTAAAACTAGGCTATTTGCTATAGGCTATTGATTTTACAGTAACTAGATAACTAACAATTGGCAACAGTGCATAAGAATTCTAAATTTATTCCATGTATTATGAGTGTGCGTGTGTCTTTGTGTGTATTGGCTGTGTTACGTCCTCCTTAGAAGTCTAGAGGAATTGAGGAGGCATAACAAAGAGAAATAAAATTTAAATTATAAAAGCGATGAATAAAAGGAGAACACACTTCAATGATGATTCCAGTAAATGGATCACTACGAATTTATCCAGAGGCTAACACATGCACTTTAGTTCTGAGGCTTCCACTGCATGCCTCGTATAAAAGCTTTAAGGAGTATGATTTTAGACATTGTTCAGTCCCCAAATTTGGACTACCCCAGTATTATTCATGTTGATTACTTTCTTTTTCTTCTTTCATTCTTGATTTTGTATTTTTGTTGAAATATCAATTTTTTGTTATAAATATTAAATAATGTTTAACAACATTAAGTGTCTATTTTGCATTTTTTAATGTCTAAATAGTAAATGTCTGTAACCCACAATAAAATACATAATAAATAATAAATAATAAATATAACACAATAAAAATAATACTTCAGTTTACAGATAAATAGATTTAATTTATTAGGTGCCTATGGAAAATGTGAATAAAAATATGCATAAATAATATCAAATAAATTAAAAATATGCTCCCAAGGATAACTAGCACACTTCAAACCAGAGAACAACGACATAATGTAATGAACAAGTGGAAAGATTAAATAGATTACTGAGTAATTAGTTAATTTTAAGACCCTGCAAGATACAGATTATATCTACCTGTTTGTGGTCCTAAACAAAAAATTATATGAATGAGAAGCGTATTTGGTGAGTTTCGACTCATTGTGCCACATTACTGTTGTGTTTGGTATTTATTTTGTCTGTTCAGTGTCATCATATAATTTATTTTTCTCTTTGCTTGAGTGTGATGAATTTGTTCTGTGAAAAAATATTAGCTCTGAAATTATCAAATTCAAAATAAGTATAATCAATTAATTTACTATTAGTACTATTAAAAAAAAAGACTATCAAACTACTTGATCCACTACACCACAAATTTCTTTCTAAACTAATTTGTAATTTTCACTAAAAAAAAAAAAAGAAAAAAAAAGTATGAAGGAAGACTTTTAATACTTAGCATTTGTCATCTGCTAGAATCTCCTTCACCTGAATAACTGTATCTTAGATCTGGTATCCAGTATACTGTAATTTTATATTTCTTTTTATATATTTATAATTTTATATTTCCCACTCCGTGAGAACCTAAAACTCCAAAAGTTTATGTGTTGCATTTAAGTTGACAAAAGTGGTCTTCAATAAGTCTTTTAATTTTTTATTTTCCAGAGAAGAAAGAAAAAGAAATATGTGCTTGGGATAACATAAACATCTGTATCCCTTTAACCCTCTGGTACTGTGCTGTTCAACAGAGTTGAGTTTGTGGCAGAACCATTTACAGTCCTTGTATGTCTTTATGGGAATGCAGGGCTTTATTGTCCTAATAAGGTGTCAACCAGGGCATCTATTTAATAATTTTAATTAAAATTTACACTCAGTAAGTTGCATACTGTTTTAGAATGTACTTAAATACTGAGGTGCAAATAATTGCAATAAGTGGTATAAATAGCAAAAAATCCTATTTTAACATAGCGTAAATAGCCTCTATTGCTATTTGCACTTAGTGCATATAGCCACTGCCTTATTTTATTCTATGCTTGGTAATTTATTTTCCACAATAACTTGCATTTGGGAATGTGGACAAAACTTGTGCTGTTGAAATTATTTGTAGCAACTTAAAAACATACGCCAGCAACACATGAACGCATCAATATATTTATAAATGCATTTTTGGGTTTCAAAATACAACTTTAAACTGTTGGGTGTAGTATTTCTATCATAAACATGTGGCCAAACATACAGATTAAATGGAATTAAACTATAGAGAAACAATGGTTTGCTCGTAATGCAAAGTTTAACAACAATCGTCAGGCCGCTGGCGCTGTCTGCTGGCATTTCTTAGGCTATAACACGCAATTTTATTGTTTATACATGTCTTAATGTATTTTAATAGTGTTTATCAGTAAAACAATATGACTACTTACTTTTGATACTTAATTTCAACCAATTATTATTGCCTCATCATTACATGTAGCCTATTTAATTTGTACTAAAAGCTATTGTTCACTTATCTTAATTACAAAACATACATAAATAAATAAAATCTTTAGCATATGATTAACAAAATAATCATTACTGACAGCACTAGTTAAAACATTTGAAAATGATCCTGCATTGTTTTGAAATGTGTGATTAGAATAGTATTTTCCTATATTTTGTTATTGTTGATTTATTGAAAATAATAGGCTGTTAAAATGGGTCACGAAAAGTGAAAGTTAAACGAAAGTTAAATTTTTTCATTTTATTTTCAATTTTGGCACATATTTTGCGTATAGTTTTCTATAATGAAATTGTTAATCTAGTTTTCATTTTCATTTTTATCATTTAATTTATTTATTTAAATTTGGCAGAAAATACCTTCCATAAATTAGCGCTATTTCAGTAAAAAAAAAGGATTACAGAGAATGGTTGAATACACTAAATTTAAAATTCTACTTTTAAATATTACATTTTTTGCTGTCTTAAATGCTTGTTAAACAAGTTTAAATGTATATAATATTGTACACTTAATGCTGTATTCACCTAAATAAATTAAATTTGTTTTGTATTTTGTTCATGTGTTCTTGCTTAATAATAAATGTTCATCTATTGATTATTGTGTTTTTTATAATTTCCAGTCCATTTTAAGCCAGCAATATAATCATTTTTAAACAATAGTTGACTTCAATAAAATAACCCAGCATGTTCAATAAAAACATTTAACTCAACCAGCTGGGTCAATATAACCCAACATGTGTTCTGTCCAATATTTACCAAATAACCCAAGTTGGGTTGTTTTAACCCAGCATTTTTTAGAGTTTAAGTGTGACCAGTGATGGCCCTGACTGGTATATTTAATACGGGAACTGTGTGTGCATCAAGTTAACTCAGATGCTTTCTATGGAGGGTCAGAAAACTCTTGGATTTCATCAGAAATATCTTAATTTGTGTTCCGAAGATAAGTAAACCAAAATGTTATTGCGAATATTACTGTTACTTGTTCATGGTGTCAGTGTTTTATATGTAAGAACAACATCGTGGGGAAACATGCTCGGTTTAGCAGTTTGTCCATTTAGGGCTACTGAAGAAACATGGTGGCGCAAAAGTAGTAATTTCCATGTAAGGGGACCCACAATGTATGTAGATGGAAACATAATGGTTCATTAAGTAATGTCTTTATACAACTCTGAAAACATAGCTGTGTATTATATTTCATTTCTGTCTATACCGTAGATCCCCCTAAAAATTACACACTGCACCTTCAAATTTGTGTATGTGCATGACAAGATCTTTCTTCCTTTGAATCAATATTTGAGGCCATCTATAAATGTAACATACTTAGAGCTTTCATTTCTACATGCTCAAATTGAGTACAAATGTTTAACATTTTCACATTCATGCTTGAGTTAACTTATTCAGTGTAGAAAGTACTACAGTTTTTCTGATTATATTCCCAATTGGGCAGCTGCAAACAGGCAAGGAAAAAAAATTAAATATTGTCTTTAAAATCAGGCTTATGCAAAAAGGTTGCACTATATGAGTAAAATATTATTTCATTCTCAGTTTTGTATTCTGTCAAACTCACACATCAGATACATGAGTACATTTCATATTCTTAATCGTAACCTTCCAAATAGAATTTTTGACTCATAAACATGCAACACAACATATAATGCTCTGATGATTCTTTATTATTCGCATAAAAAGCAAAGATAAGCAAATATGAGCTGAATTTAAGGTATTATTCTGCAAGTATGATGGATAGCAGTTATTCTAACAACATGTAAAACATGTTTAGTGGCACAGCAAAGGAAATACTAAATATACTGTATGAAGTTTTCACTTCAACAGTGCACTTAAGCTGTTTGTTTGTTTTTGCTTCTGAAATCAGTGGACTGAGATGTAACTTCATCTTGTTGCACTTAATCTGCCAATGAAATCAGAACATCATTAAGGCATCATTAATAGCGACACATACAGTACAGTACACATGCACAAACCACTGTCTCTTTCCTTTTATCTCTCACCTGCAAACACCTCGACTTCACACAGGGTGAGGTATTTTTCGGGCCCAGGCAGAAAAATGTTGACATATTGCCCTGCAATAGGCCTAAACATATATGTTTCTGTGGCTCCAGCTGGAATTGAATTAATGATGGCAGCTCTGTTTAAACACACAGAGACAGATAACTACAGAGAGACATAACAAAGGCAAATGGCATACTACATACTGGACACTTTTGTCAAATTATTTATTTAAATAAAAAAAATCTTTAGATTTTGGTCATTCTTATTCACTCTCTAAAGTAAGTAAAGACAGAAGATACTTACAACTCATTACTGTTGCCATCATTATCCAGGCTGTTGCCGATATGGATCTCAGCACCTTTTATCCGCTCTGGACAACAGTCTCCACGATTAGTGATGCTAACCCTGGTTACCTGATGCACTTCCTTTAAGTCAACTCTCCACCAGGGATTACCTTCTAGAGTGTGAGTGCAGGACCCGCGCATGTAATCTGATTCTCTATTTCCATCGACAGCATTTTGAGCAAATCCTAATTGATTAAATGTGGAAGACTGGACAGCTTTAGCTCCAAGAGCGAGATTCCCTATTCAACATAAAATAAAGTACATTTTACTGTATAATCCCATAATGGGACATTATGCAAATTCATGTAAAAAAAATGACTATAGGTTTTCAAATGTTTAAATTCTATTAGCAGTTTCAAACAATATTTAATGCAGCAAAGAACAGTCACTTGAAACACAAGAGCACTCTGATGTCCCTATTACTGTTATTAAAAACATACAAACAAACAAACAAACAAACAAACAGTTATGCACAAATTAATAGGTACTTAAATACATTTAAATACATTTACACTTAAATATCACAGATGATTCTTCTCTCTCTTTCCCTTACCTGTAAATACCTCAACTTCACACAGACTGAGGTACAGTGTTGGGAAGGTTACTTTGGAAATGTAATAGGTTACAGATTACAAGTTACTTGATTTAAAATGTAATAAGTAGTGTCACTTTTCAGTTACTTTATTAAAGTAATGTAACTTATTACTTTTAATTACTTTTTGATTACTTTTCTAAATTGATAATATTTTCAACTGTTAATCATTTTGAAACATTTAAACCAGGCAGAGTTAACCTTACAGTAGCACTCAACACTGTCAGACTTTCAAAATCCTTTATCACTTGAATTAAGATTATAATAAGTAAGGGATAATATACATCATTATTTTGCGATAACAACTGGCTGAATGTACATTGTCTGACTTATTACACAGCTGCTTGATAGATTATTTAGATGTTTCATGGCAAAATTATTAGACACGAAACACTGATCTGAGTTGAAATATTTGAACGCAAAACTTCCATGAAGAAATCAGTTGATAGCAAACAGCAAGTTCAAACTAGACATTTTAGGGATACAGTGCAGTCATACCAGTTTTCTTACACAACATTTCACCACATAAATACTTAAGTAGTAGTACTAGTTTGTTAGTTATCTTATAATCCATGTACAAAAAAAAATGGCAAAAATGGCAAAAATCGCTGCGTTTGTATGAAACAATAGAGCAAGTCCACAATACCAGGATGACAGAATTAAGAAATTGTCCACATAATATTGAATTAGGCTTTAATATTTTATTAGCTAACCAAACGCAAAGCTAAAGTTTATGCATAAACCCAAATAGGAAATAAAACAGTTATCAAATAAGCATGTCTCCTATTCTGTGTCCTAAACTCCTGAATCATTGGTGTCTCATTTTAGAGCAGTCAATGCAATTTAAAAGAAGTATATTTAAATCTGTAAGTGGGGGTGGGTGTGTGAAAAAATTCAGATGTAATCCCCTTTGTAATCACTGGCATTTTTCAAAAGTAACTGTAATTTAATTACATATTTTTTCTCAGTAACTGTAACTAATTACAATTACATTTATTTTGTAATTAAATTACGTAATTCCGTTACATGTAACTAGTTACTCCCCAACACTGCTGAGGTATTTGTCGTACCCAGGCAGGAAAATGTTGACATATCGCCCTCTAATAGGCTTAAACTCAAATGTTTTTGTGGCTCCGGCTGGAATGTGTTTAATGGTGGCAGCTCTGTTTAAACACACAGAGACAGAAAAATACAGAGAGATTTATCAATCAAAAATGCAAAAAGCATACTATATACTGGACACTTTGTCAAAGTCAAGTTTGTATTCAAATTATTTATTCAAAGCAAAACATCTTTAGATTTAAGTCATTCTTATTTTTTTACTCTCTAAAGTAAGCAAAGACAGAGGATACTTACAGCTCATTATCATTGCCATTATTTATCAGGCTGTTGCCGATACGGATCTGAGCACCTTCAATCCGCTCTGGACAACAGTCTCCACGATTAGTGATGCTAACCTTGGTTACCTTGAAGGATTTTTTCAAGTCAACTCTCCACCAGGGATTGCTCCCTACAGTGTGAGTGCAGGACCCGAGCATGTAATTTGACTCTCTATTGCCATCGACAGCATGTTGAGCAACTCCTAAAGGACCATGACTGGAAGACTGGACAGCTTTAGCTCCATAAGCAACATTCTCTGTTCAATATGAAAGCAAGAAAAGGGACAGAAATTTTTAAAGCAATACAAATAAATGATAAATGTCATGGTTACACAATCTCTTTTATTTTGAAATCCAGGCCTTTCTGTATTATTCTAAATTTACCTGTCCAACCTGCAAGGCACAGCCCAGAAGAAAGTGTGAGCAACAAAACGACAAGTACACTCATTCTGACCTAAAAATACACACATACACACTATTAACACATAATCCCAGCACATGCAAAAATTATTTTCAACATCTCATCCATTTTTGCACATATTTATTGCTATTATATAATATAATTATTATATAATGATAAAATAGGATAGAAGCAGAGCTGGGTAACTGATCACATGTAACATTTTTATTTGAATTATCGCTTAGTATTACTATTTCTTCGGAAAGGCTTTTGTCTTTCAAACACATTAAAATGCACAAATTCACATTGCTTCTTATTTACATAATGCAGTGATTGCCAAACATTTCTGTCTGCTGAACCTATCCCATAAATTATATTTACTTGAAGAAACCCCTGAGATTTTAAAATAAGTATTTTAATAATTAAGTATCACATTTGCACATTGTTCACGGTTCTTTGGTGTGCAGGTAAAGGAGTTAGGTCAAAAGTAGTGGTCTCAATTGATTAAAAAATAATTAATCACACAATTTTTTTCTGAAATTAATTCCATCTAACATTAAAGTTTTAATTATACTTTTATATAGCAATAATTTCAATCTTCAAATTAATGTAGAAACAACATAAAGAATGTATATATCTTTTTTATGACTGAAGGCAAGCGTCACATATGATACCAACTAGTGTCTCTATGAATTTTTCCCCTATTTTTTAACCACTGACTATAGCCATTCAACACTACAGTAGAAATGTAAAAACAATTTTTACATAAACCTCATGATAATAAATGTCATAGCTACCTGGGCCTTTCAGCAAGAAAATATAGCCTAATTTAATAAAGTTAGCAAACACTAAATTCTAAATTTAACAAAGATAAAGCTTAAAATGACAGAAGTTACTGATTTCCTCTTTTTAATTTTGTTCTTTGATTAACAGACCTCACAGCAGGTGGTTTTTAGGATATTTTGGCTGCTGTTTATTTAATAGCTGCAGTAGCGGATCTGACAGGCTACAGCTTTAAATGTAACTCAGAAAATATAAATACTTACATGCACAGTTTTAAAGAGTCATAAAAGCCCCCCTGTTTCAGCACTGGTTAGTTCTCACCATAGTTTTGAAATGCTGCAAAAGTGGGCGTGGTGCGCTGCGGAGCATTTCATTTCGCTCCCATTGAGTTAACAACAACACAAATATATGCACAGGCATTTGCACTCTGCATCGAAAACATATATATGAACGTGCTGTTGCACCTCTATTAACTTTTAAGGCTTATTTTGCGGCATTTATAATCCTTTTGATAGGGTGCGTTAAGGAGTTGTTAAAACCGCTATTACCCTCACCTTATGAAAGAATCGCGTTTCTGCCGAACTCTACTTACAAAGCAAACAAAAACAGTCTCCTTGGATCCATTAACGTTACTCTCAGTTATTGTAGGCAATCTCTCAGTCTGAAGCGTCTGTAATAGCAAATCAACATGCGCTGTCGTGAATAATTAGGCGAAGCCTCTTCTCATAGGATGAGAGCGCGCAGCCTCTTGAATAATTATGAGACACCGACACGTCATCGATGTACTCAAGCCCGGATTAACCATACGGGCAACTGGGCAATTGCCCAGGGGCCCACGACATCTAAAGGGCCCAGGACAGCAAGGGCACGAGCAAAATACTGTATCTGTAATCTCCCGCTTTATATTTAACAAACTGTCCACCCGGGCTTTTGCGCTGCACAGAGATATGCTGTGCTGCCTATGACTTTGAACGTGAGTTGAGAGCGGTTGAGAGTCAGTCTCATGCGGACTGACCAATGAAGAGAGGGCCTCAAGTTAAGACCCTCTCCTCATTGGTCAGTCCGCATGAGGTGGGTCAAAGCTTACGCCGAGCCCGAGCGCGTTACGTGACGTCAGGCGTTGCTACAACAGAAAAAAAAATCAGACACAATGGAGAAGCTAAGTGGGAGCGCGAAGCGAAAATTAAAAAAAGGAAAAGGACATCAGAAACGCTGAAAATTTAAAGTATGTACCTATATACTCAAATTCAAACATGCACTTCCTCATTATTTAGGACTAAAGTTGTGTGTTTTGCCAGATTATATAGCATTTATTTTATCTTGTCTTCTTCAGAGAAATTGTTTTGTGTATTTAGTATTGTGTAGTGTATTTATGTAGCACTAAAATGTTTAACTGGTTAATTGTGCTATAACATGTTGTTGTTCTATTTTAAAATAAGTTAAATGAGCTTAGGATCAAAATGTTTATGATCAAATAGTGATACTGCATTTTATTTTTTATTTTTTCCTTGAGGTGCCAGCTTTATGAAAATGCTGTAAATTGTTGTGGAGGGATAACTGGCAGATTTCAAATTGTTTGTGTTGGACTAATAACTTGATTGCCTTGTCTTCTGTGATAGCTCTATCAATTCCATACATTTCTATTGGGAATAAGTGTTGTTAAATAAACGATGGTTTGAAAGTGGTTGCTTATCTTTTCATTTTTTGTGAAAATGGAGGATACTTCCCTCCCTCTCAATGTAGTGGGTCAATTTTACCAGATTATACACAGATGCTGATGTGTTTTGTTTTCATAGCATCATATGTGAGTGAATGTCTTTGATAGGGGACATAGTAGTGCATTTGTAGTTCTATGAGCATTTAAATATTTGTAAATCAAAATATGATGACAGTTACGATTTGAAGTATTGAGTATATTTACTGTATATTACAGTAATATATTCTATATATGACCATATTATGGTGATCCTGGGGTCGTGATGATGGGGCCCTTGAATATTGTTGCCCAGGGTACAACAAAGTGTTAATCTGGCCCTGGATGTACTATAGTCCATTTCCACGTCACAAACTGTGACGTCATCACAATGTAGATTTTAAACCCGGAAAATGAAAATAGAGCAAAAAAGCTCAAAATGAACCAGTTTTCTCCAATAATTACAATTAATGGATGCTAACATTGTCATATATGATATGCAACACAAACATCTCTGCTTAAATATCAGAAAAAGTAGTCTGGGGTTTCATGAACCTTTAAGGCAGTTTTAATCGCCATTTTTGTAACTTTTTTGTAGCTCCTCATCACTTCGTTTGACTCGCGCCTGGTCCTGAGATGAAGTTAGAGCACGCGTCTGAAACGCCCCAGCTTCATGTGCTCGTAAAGACATTCTGCGTCTAATTAAACGCCATTCTTCAGCAGTTGTGAGTGGGATGACTAAACCCCTGCACCTAGCACCTATACCTAGCCCCGCCCCTGTGTTGATTGCGTTAAATATTTTTAACGCGTTAAACTGAAAAAAAATGAATCGCCTGCGTTAACACGCTAATTTTGACACCACTAGTCAAAAAGTAATCTAAAAGTAATCAAAAAACAGTCTGATTACATAACCTAAAATGTGTAACATAATGGATTACGTTACTAGTTACAATTTTTGTCAGGTAATTTGGAATCGGTAACAGACTACAATTTGTAAGTAATCTTCTTAGCTCTGTATAGAAGTATAGCCTATGACTTAAAGTCAGTGTTTGACTTTGACAGTGACTTTAGAGTTGACAACAACACCTATAGTGGACCAAATGGTTGAGTTAATATCCCAATCGGAAGTGTAATAAATGCATTAGCAATGATGGTGCTGAAAATAGAGCTAGACCATTATTCTTACCTGTCTGTCCTCAGTTTAAGTGTTCGAAGCGCAGATCAATGTGTGATGACTGACATTGTGTGTAGGGCTATATATACGTGTGTGTGTGTGTGGTTTTCTTCATGAATTGGCTGCTTGTATGTAAGAATGTGTTGCAAAAATCTGATAAACTGGACCACTGTCTGGACCAGTGCTGTTACAACACATGAGGTGAAATGATAACCAAATAAAATATTGTATTTTAAATACTGAAAAGGAAGTTCATTTTTGTGTATTGTTAGAAATAAATAATGCTAAATTCACACAAGGAATTAAAATTGTACTTTTACAATTAGTATTTAGTTCTATTTTGAACAGGGGTGGGGAGATTCAGGCTCTGTTTTGTGCCCCAGTAGACAGTAGAAATTATAATATTACCGCCCCTTAATCTGCAAGTTTCCCACAGCATTTTCAGAAGTGACAACAGTGTACCGTTTCTAACGCCATGGCAAAAGTTTGAGCAAAGCATGCTAACTGTTCTGTCTTTGGCCGCACTGATGAACACAGAACATACACTCTAAAAAATGCTGGGTTAAAAACAACCCAATTTGGGTTATTTTAGCAACCCAGCGCTGGGTAAAAAAAGGGACAAACCCAGCGCTGGGTTGTTTTGACCCAGCAATTTGGGTTGAATGATTGACCCAGCATGCTGGGTTGCTTTTTTTATGGTTTAAAATTACTACACTGCTAGGCTAAAATATACCCAAAATTGAGCTAGGCATTAAATCTACAAATCTTGATCATTATAAAATCACTTTACCACACACAGAATGACTATCAAAAGATAAATGTTTATTAAAAAAAACAACAAGAGAAAACATTCAAAAATAACATGCATGTGAAAAGAAATGCAGAAAAAATATGGCATTAGCAGGTACAGAGTTTATAAATGAAGCACTGAACATCTGCTGACTATTTTGTCTGGTAAATTCTGTATATTGTATAAAACTACTGTACAAAAAAAACACTACTTTCCAATAATTGTACAATTAGTTAATAGTTTCTTTCTTCTTTTTTCTTTTAAACACAAACTAAAAATAAAACCACAACATTAACACTGACATTATAACATTTAACACAAGCAAATGTGTGAAGTATTGTGAGTATGTGTATGAATGAATGTGAACTCCATTTCTACTGAACAACACAGAACGAGCATTTGACATTTTGTTTTTACAGACTATACACTTACGGTTTGTTTCATAGTCCATGACTGCATACAGAAAATCCATCACTGCCAATTTCCTTAATTTCTTTAAGCTAATTGATGTAGTCATGAAGTCCCATCAGCTCAGCCAAGGTGTGCAACATCTTTGACATTATCCAGGGCGGCCTCCTCCTTTAAAACCACCGTTGCATCAGTTTGGGGGAAGATCATTTCTCCTCTTTGTCCAGCATTCATCCCAGTCACCACCTGCTCTTCATCAGTGGCCTAAAATAGAAAAACATTTAAAAAAGAAAACATTTAGTTCAAATGTAACCATTTTCAAACAGAGGTGCATTCAATTCTGTAAGGATGGGTAACTAGACGGTTTTATTATTTCAACCATATTGTGTGGTTGTTTATTGTCTTTGTCTACCACAGTGCTTTAGAATACTACAGTAGCAGACATTGGTAACATTTATTTTCTAAAACATAATTCCCATCAATCTTAAAAGAATGAAGCTCTCTTATGTCTCTGGCCTTTTAACCTCTACATAAAACACTTTTTTACAAACAAAAAAAAAAAAAATTATGACCATTACTTGCCTTAAACCGCCTTTCCCTCTCTTATGAAGAAGCTGGGAAGATCACCTCCTCACACAAGTAGGCTTCTGTGTTGTTAACTCCAAAGTTGGTTTGAGTTCTGCAATGAAAAACACAGACACCAATGGTTTAAATAAAATGTGAACAAGTCATCATACTGTTCAAAATGTGAAGCAAACAGGCAGAAGACAACAGAAACATGTATTTTCAAAAATAACTCACATCAATCCTGAAAGAATGAAGCTCTCCTATGTCTCCGGCTTTCAACATCTACAAAAAAGTAAACATTCTTTTACTACTAGTCAAAAAAATATATAATATGGAATTATGACATTATGACCTTTACTTGCCTTATACGGTCTTTCCCTCTCTTCTGAAGAAGCTGAGGAGATCGCCTCCTCTCTCACGCGGCCTTCCGTGCCGTTAACTCCAGAGCTGGTTTGAGTTCTGCAATGAAAAATATGCACATCAATTATTTAATTAAAATGTGAACAAGTAATCATACTATTTTTGCATCAAAATATTAAGTAAACAGGCAGAAGACAATGGAAATGTTTATTTTCTACAAATAGCTCATATCAATCAAAAAGAATGAATCTATCCTGATTCTGGCTTTGAACATCTACATAAAACATATTTTTACTCTTAGACAAATAAATAAATTAATTAATTAAATAAAATATAACATTAAATTATTACCTTTACTTGCCTTAAATCACCTTTCCCTCTTTTCTAAAGCTCAGAAAAATTGCCTCCTCACACAAGTAGGCTTCTGTGGTGTTAGCCTCAAAGTTGAGTTCTGCAAAAAACGGACATTATTGGTTTAATAAAATGTGAACAAGTCATCATACTGTTGTTGTATCACAATGTGAAGTAAACCGGCAGAAGACAACAGAAGCATGTATTTTCTAAAAATCACTCGCATTAATCCTGAAAAAAATGAAGCTCTCCTATGTCTCTGGCTTTCAATCTCTAAAAAAATGCAACCGTTCTTTTACTAATAGTCAAAAAAAAGGTGATATTATACGGAATTATGACCATTACTTGCCTTATACCGTCTTTCCGTCTCTTCTGAAGAAGCCGAGCCGATCGCCTCCTCTCACACGCGGTCTTCCGTGTCGTTAACTCCCAGCGCGGGCACAATGAAGACTCGAAGCTCAACAAGTCTGAAATATTACATGCAAAACATTACTTTTAACAATTAAAACTTAATGAGCCTTACAATAATTAAGATAGTCTTCATTACACGACGCCGTTTTCTTTAGGAAACTACTTTCAGTTTAATCGCGGGAAAAAAAGGTTTACGAATTAACATGTAAATCGGTTAATAACCCTCTATTAACACCTAAATCTTGTGTAAATATGACATACGAAACTCACAGACGTTGTATTAAAGCTATCTCTTCCGTTCAGTAGAAGAGGCCGTTCAGACTATTTCTGAGGCGAAAACGGCGTCAGCGTATTTTACAATAAAAGCTCTTTTCCGACTTTTCCCGCGTTCCAAGTCTTAAAATACTCCCGGACACACATAATGAATGATGATTTTACGTTTTTTTTTAATCTTTACTTACCGAAAATCGTCCTTCACTCGCTTCCATCTGCAGACGCTGAGAAAATGGCCGCTTCTCGCACTTTTTGACGTACGGTGGACACGACGTGCCTGCTCTCTCTCGAGTCCGCGTTCCTAACCCAGCACCGCTGGGTTATAAATTAAGACCAGTTTTAACCCAAAATTGGGTTAAATTAACCCAACTTTCTTACCCAGCGGTCTCAACCCAGCATTTGGGTTGAAAAAACAACCCAGCGTTTTTTAGAGTGTAGAAACCCGGCCTCAGAGGAAACAAGACAACAGTGGATTTATTGATTTATTTACTGTATCTTATTGTAAGTCAGTGGTTCCCAACCTGGGGGTCGCCAAACTCACTCTAATTTGGGGGTTACAAACAGGGATGAAATGATAACAGTTTGACCATAACCAAGATGAAATTCCCAACGTTTACTACTACTGTTTATTGTATTATCATTAAAACTGTATTTGTTTACTGTGATTTCAAAAACTCACCTAAATACTGTCCAACATTAAGCAAAGTCAGTAATAATCTCACACAGTCACAGCATGCATCTTTATTTGAAATTATGGCAGAAGGCTGTGAAAGGTTTTACAAAGGGAAATTATACGAATTAAAATATGAATTAATTATATGAATGTATCTATGAAGTACTGAAGGGAACCGAACGTCTTCAGAAACATTTTCATGTGCGCCACCAGCTGTCAAAGAGTCGATTTATATTTTCCGAATATTTATGCACAGTTGTAAATGTTAACCGCTTGATGGAAAATAACCTAATTGGTATTCTAAAATCCAGATAAAATGGACTATTTGCACTGATTTAACAAACTTTGATTTAGTGCCTAATAAAATAAGAGTTCGCGGGATGACTTCAAAATCCGGAAATTTTCAGACAGGGGAAGACATATTCTGATGATTGCTGTGTACAGAATTTTCCAAACTCAACGGAACGTTACATTTTAATCCAACATAAACCGATCTGAGAAAGCGGTGGCTGGTGATTGTTTCACCACAGGGTGATCTGATGAATAAGATCATAATGAACCTACATTTATCTGTAATAAATATGTTAGTCACTACCCAGCAAACATTTGGACGTGTAAGGACCGTTGAAAAGACGTCCCTCCGACACGTCCCGTCATGGTTGAAAAATAGTTCCAAAATGAAAGTTGAACCGACGTCTTTGACGTTATCTGGACGTGAACTGCACGTCTTTTTCTGTGCGTCCCTGGACGTCTAAATGGGTCTTCTTCTGTATCTCTATACTATGTGTAAATTTAATGTGTTAATATAATTTTAGTATATAAGCCTCTATATAAAATAATCACACACCCATTCTGTAACATCGTGAAAAGGCAATCAGTTATGTCGTGATGTTTAGACACCTTAACTTACTACAAGTTCAAAAACGGTCCAAAGTCGGTCCAGTCAGACCTGAACGTCTACAAAACGTTTTAATCACGTGTACATTACAAACAATAAAACATTTTGTGGACTTAAGCAAGAATTAGACCGTTCTAATTTACTACAACATATTTTGTGCATATTACATTTTTTTTCAAGGTCTTCCATTTGTTAAACAGCTACCATTTAAACATGAAAATAGAAATAGTATATATGTAGTTTATTCTAAGCATGCACCAATTTTCTCAAAGCTTTACATTAATTTTAAGTAGCCATTATTCAAACAAGAACATAACCAAGGTAACGGATTAAAGTGAACACATATGTATATTTATAATTTTTTATTTATTTATCATTATTCCAAAATGTTTACTATCATTTTGTTGCTCCACACGCACCTGCTCTTCCAGAAGCATTATTATTGTGGCAGTACTCAATTTTTTTAATTGAAACAGTTTTGCATTAATTTTAAACAGCTATAAATCAAACAAGTACAAAACAAAAATACTGGATTAATGTAAACACACATGTAAATGTCGCTCAAAACAGCTTATTTCTTATAACCACCGCCCCCAGCTCTTCCTGGAGCGTGTTTTAGGTGTTCCGCCAACACAACACAACAGTGTATATACTGAACTACACGAAGCTAAAACTTAAAAGTAACAATTATACATGCAACCCCAGAGAACTGTAGATATGTACAAACGTATCTGAATGCATTTTTAGGAAGTATTCTGTGTTACATATTTGTACGGATTTATGCCGTCTTACCGCGACTATTTTTGGCCAGGGACACGACGTTGCCGTCGGACCAATGTTAGCTGGGTATTCTGTGTATTCTGTGTCATCATTTTACTGTATGTAGCGTGATGCCAAAATATAAATATCCAAAGCAGTCGCACTATCAATGTGTTACTGTTAAAAATTATTTCAATGTTTAACATCGTTAAATAATGCATTTACCGCACATTCATTCAGTCATTTTTAACATTGGAATAAGCAGAACCAACAGAATAAGAGCACCAACGCACACAAACAAATTAGCCAAATCTGAGGGGGCACGTGCCCCTTCACTTTCAGTGGGCATGACGCCTGTGTTCAACAGGTATGAAATGTGATCAGTAAAATAAAAATACTGTTCATGAGAATGCGGCAGGTTAGTGGAGAAATATATTTATTTATTATTTAGAATGCACATACGGTAGGGAAATATATTTATAGTGACATTTCAGCATGTTGAAGATAATAAATGTTAATGCAAAGAATATAATTCATTTTTTGTTTTTAAAGAAATGCCAGCCCTAAAATGTAGCAATAATCTTCGTTCTCGTGAGAAACTGTCTGTATAGAGGTACGCTGAACGCTAACCGGAAACCCCCAAACGGTAACAAATAACGTGGAAGTAGTTGTGCAAGTAGTACCTATAATCATTCATCATTATGACTTGTCTCTTTTCTTAAAAATGGTTTTAAGTCTGAAACGTCAGGTTTGTCATTCTAAAACTTTTTTTTGTCAAAACTTTATTTTAATATGTCATACATGTTAGTAGATAACATGTTGTTGTAGTCATTGTTAATGCCATTATTATGTTTCTGCTGTTGCTGCATATATGTGGCCCTGGACTACAAAACAGTCATAAGGGTCAATTTTTTGAAATTGAGATTTATACATCATCTGAAAGCTGATTAAATAAGCTTTCCAATGATTTATGGTTTGTTAGAATAGGAAAATATGTAGCAGCTGAGACAGTATTTGAAACTTATTTAAAGACCATATGAACCTTTTGTTTGTCAGTGGTGTTACCTTACTTCTTTGACAATATTAAAGGTTTTTATGAAATATTATTTCTCGATTTGTTTTCAGGACATGTAGCCAGTTACGTAAAAATAATGAAAATCCAAGAAATAAAGAGATTGTGTTTTATTTATTTAATGAGACCAAAAAAAATGAGAAAAAAAACATTAACATCAGTGACACAATGAATTACCAGTAACATACATAAGATCTGACATACTGAATTATGGTAGACTCACTAAATTAAGTAGTTTATTCCTTTTATATAAGAAGTAAAGTAGGGTAAAGTAGTGGGGTGGATGGGCTTGGGTTGGACTTGGGCCAAGAATTCTGATAAGATGTCGGAAGATATCATAAGTTCAAATGAATATGGTTTAAAACGCATGATTTCAGCATGATAGACATGATAATCAAAATCAAACAAATGTTTTTTTAGCGGAATATCTGACGTTTGAGCTGTAAAGGCACAGCTCTATCTGCTTGTTAAGTTGTGACTCAAGAAATGCTGTTTCCGGGTCCAAGCCTCAACTCGTTTCAATTGAGAATACTATCGCAACAGCTGTTTCTGAGCTGTTTATATATATTACACATTTAAGCTAAACATTCAAAAACGTACGGTGTATACCACAGTCTCTATGCTCTCAGCGTATCAGACACAAGTAGTTTTTATATTTATATTTATATTTATATTGTCTGGCTATCTGGGATTTCAGTATGGAGTTAAATGTTAGGATTATAATTTTTTGGTAGTATTATATCACATTGTGAGTGTAAATTAGCAGGTGAGGTGTGACTTTAGACTTAAGCGGATTCTGGAAAAGGGGCAGCTCATTTGCATTTAAAGAGACATGCATGAAAACAGCATGTTTCTGCTTGCACTCAAAATAGGCATTTTCAAAATGATAAGACAAATGATCTGTGGAGTATTTTGAGCTGAAACTTCACAGACACATTCTGGGGACACCTGAGACTTGCTTTACATATTGTAAAAAGGAGTATAATAGGTCTCCTTTAAAAGGATAGTTCACCCAAAAATGAAAATTCTGTCTTTAATTACTCACCCTCATGTTGTTCCAAAGCCGTAAGTCCTTCGTTCATCTTCGGAACACAAATTAAGACATTTTTGATGAAACCCGCAAGAGCTTTCTGACCCTCCATAGACAGCAAGGGGTTTTTTTTGTACTTACACATATTCTATACGTAGGACAAAATACAGAATCTTTTGCTGTTAAATGAGGCCCCTGGAGAGCAACTGTCCTGAGTTGAGCTCCAATCCTAATCTAGCACACCTACCTGTATCTTTTTAGTGATCTTCAAGACATGAATTATCTTGTTCAGGTGTGTTTGATTAGGGTTGGAGCTAAACTCACCAGGACCAGAAAAGGACCAGGGGGGAGAGGAATTGCTGAATAAAGTCTTTAGTTTAGTTTTTTTCTCGTAGCTTTATAAAATTATGGTTGAACCACTGATGACATATAGACTGTTTTGTTGATGTTCTTGGTACCTCTCTGGGCCTTGAACGTGGTAGGACCTTTGCTGTCTATGGAGGGTCTGAGCTAGAGCTTTTGGATTTCATCAAATATATCTAAATTTGTGTTCCAGAGATGAATGAAGGTCTACGACATGAGGGTGAGTAATCAATGACAGAATTTTCATTTTTGGGTAACCTATCCCTTTAATGTAGATGTCACTATATGAAGCACATTATTAGATTAAAATTACACTTAAAGTGGCTTAATGCATTAGCACATTAAAAGACCAGATTCAGTATAGCTACATCTCGTGCTGTGGTCCGCAACTACATTTCTCTGAAAACTAACTTTTTTTAAATGGCAAACACTTTAGCGGTTCAGTGGTATTCATTTCCAGATTTCTTGTTTCACAGGCAGCAAAAAGTCAGTTGGGGTAATTTTTATGAGCAGAAGATAGCATGTACATGCATTGTGTGGCACTCTCTGTAATGGCAGAGGACTGTCCCATGAGAGAAGAAATTGTTGAATAAAGTTTTTTTTTTTTTTGCTCACAAAAAAGTATTCTCATAGCTTCATAAAATTATGGTTGAACTACGGATGTCACATGGACTATTTTAACAATGTCCTTACAACGTTTCTGTGCCCTGACCATGGTAGGACCCTTGTTTTCTATGGAGGGTCAAAAGCTTTCAGATTTCATCAGAAATATCTTAATTTGTGTTTTGAAGATGAACGAGGATCTTATGGGTTTGGAATGACATGAGGGTGAGTAATGACAGTATTTTCATTTTGGGGTGAACTAACCCTTTAACTTTACATTAAACTTGGTGCAACACATAACCAATGTGTTGCAAAAATCAGATAAATTGTCTGTTTGCGTCACTGCTGTTACAACACATGAGGTGACACAGTAACCAAATAGAAATGTTTAAGTGCCACATCTCTGCGACACATGCCTGACTGGGGGAGTATGTGATGTCAGCCCATGTTCCCATCGTATAAATACCTCTCTGTGCCCCTCTTGCTGAGATGGCCAGTCGATAGAGGGTTTAGCATTTCCCCTGGCATGGGGACTGCCAGGACTGGAAGAAAGATTAGGAGGGAGGATATCATCTTCTTCGTCTTCCTCCAAATCCTTCTCTAAAAGACAAGCAATTGCCTCCATCATCTTCCTCCTCCTCCGCTTTGTCCCCCACCAGCTCTTTTCAGCTGCACTGGGTCAGAGGAGCAAGCTCGTCCATCTCCGAGGGAGGTGAATAAAGACTTGGGTTCCCCTTAACGGGAAATGAGAGCAATGTGTGCAACACTCCCAGACACGCTATGCTCAAAGAGTGAGAGTCTTTAGATGAAATCAAAGATCTGCATGCACACAGGCGAGAGGGATCTTTCCCTTTTGCTTTTCCACTGGGGCTGATGGCAGAGCTGGAACCAGTGCTTAGCCAAGACTGGCACTTGCTCAGAACCAGCACCCGTTTCCATTGGCAGGGAGCAGAACTCTCTGTCACCAACATATGACCTCAATCGCTTGTTAGCTCTTGTGGAAGGAGAGTGTTGATCTACTTTGCTGACCATTTTTGAACTGACATATTTAATTGTTGTGTTAATGTTGCTCATTTACCTGAACTCCAAAGGCTTTTAAAAATAGGCTTGCTCAAGATGCATCTGTGCCACGCAAACCGATAGGTGTATGACATCAAAGTACCGTGAGAGCAATTCAAAAGCATAAAGAGTCATCTGCAATTGCTCTCGTGGTACTTTGATTTCATATGCTGATCTGTCTGCGCAGCACAGATGAATCTCAAACAAGCCTGATGGCTCCTTTCAAACTGCAGTCTGTAGTGGATGCTCTGCCTACTGACGTCATAGGTTTCCTTGTTCGAGACTAGCAAGGTTTCAGGGCTTGTTTGGAACCATGATCTGGGCACCAGCCTAGGATTTTTTTTGAGTGGAAAAGTGCATTCCCAACTGGGCTTCAGCTCCTGCAACAGCCCCAGTGGAAAAGCATTAACAGAGATGTAAAGACCAGGAGATCACACAATGTGCCTCTCGATGTCCGGCCTTATAGCAATTATTCCTGTAAACACGTCAGGATTGTACCAATCCGTCACATTTGTGCGAATCATTCATGATACAGCTTCACTTACAGCAGAAGTGAGTATAAGGGTTTTTTTATGAATCTTTGCAATCGCCTTTCCTAATAAGGAGCTAGTTAGCAAGTTTAGAAGCTAAACGCACTAAATGCAGCTAAAGCAAACAGAGCACGGCTCATCATTCCACAGAAGAGAGAGGCGGGGTGAGCAGAGCTCATTTGCATTTAAAGGAACATGCAACAGAATGGGCTGATTTCTGCAGAGCTGACATGGTAAAAAGGGTGTTTTTTTACAGTACCACTGAGAAATTTTAACCGAAGTATGTCATAGACTTTTCATTAAGACCCTAAAGAATCATATCAACTTGTGGAAAATGGGCATCCGATGACCCCTTTAATGCATTACCACACTAAAAGACCAGATTCAGTATAGCTACATCTTGATGATACACTAAGATGATACACTAAGCCAATAGCAAATGATAATGATTGTTCTTTAAATGTCACCTAACTTCCAATTTGAGCACACGGACATGATGGAAGCTATTTGAATAGGAGGGAGCAGTGATGGCCTTGACTGGTATATTTGATATGAACTGTGTGTGCATGAAGTTAACAACACATTGATCCACATGTTGAGCCAACTCAAATAAAAGCAACTAATTGATCCTAAACTATTTTCAAAGGCCATTCTATTCTCATCTGATTAAATTCACAAAATTCTAGATTTTCTCACAGGAAGTTAGGCCTTTTTGCCTTAATTGCACGGTCGAATATTATACATTGTATTTTTAAACAGATATTTCAAAATATTTCAGAAGTGAATTCTGGAAGGTGAATATGAATTATAAAATTTTTAATTATAAAAATGTGTGTGAAATATTTTGATTTTAAATATTCACAGCTTAAATAAACAACTATGTTAAATTTCAGGAGCTAAAAATGGAAGCCCTGGAAACACACGGTGTTAAAATGCAAGCACTGCTAATTCAATGCTTTCTTCCATACAATTCTCTGAATTGCCTTTATGCTGACTTTGCATGTGCACAAACCACGTTCTCTCTCCTTTTATCTCTCACCTGCAAATCCTCAACTTCACAAAGAGTGAGGTATTTTTTTGTGCCAGGCAGGAAAATGTTGACATATTGCCCTCAATATTTTTTCTGCCTCCAGATGAAATGAGCCCAACAGTTGCAGCCCTGTTAAAACACACAGAAAAAAAGAAATAGAGGGTGACACAGCAATCAGAGAGGCATATAGCAAACTGAATATACTTCTGTCAAAGGCAAGTTTGTATTCAAAGGAATTTGTGAGAGTAATTTTATCTAGTACATTTTCCAAACATTTGTGAAAGTATTTACCAAACAGAAAGACAAAAGCAGACAAAAACATTTACTATAAAAAAGAGTGGCAGAGTGTAAGAAGAGAGACTGAGAGTGACACTTACAGCCACTTGTTGTTGCCAGTACTTTCACAAATTGTTCAACTGGTTGTTGAAAGTTTTGCTTCTTGTTTTATTGTTCCAGACATATCATAATCATCAAGATGATAAAACAACAGAAATAGAAAAAAAAAACAGTCATAAGGGTCCATTTTTTTTAAAAAAATTGGGATTTATACATCATCTGAAAGCTAAATAAGCTTTCCATGAATGTATGTTTTGTTAGGATAGGACAAAATTTGGCCAAGATACAACTATTTGAACATCTGAGTGTGCGAAAAAATCTAAAATATTAACAAAATCGCCTTTAAAGTTTTACAAATTAAGTTCTTAGCAATGCATATTACTAATCAAAAATTAAGTTTTAATATATTTACATCATCTTTACTTATTATCCTACAAATATACCCCTGATACTTTTTACTGTTTTTGTTATCCAGGGTCACATATTTGTATGTGAATGCCCGAGACTTTTAACTACGTTTTATGCAAGAAAATTACTTACATGATATTGATTACAGTTATATTAATTTAGTCATGTGCATGTATCGGCAATTTACAAAAGTGAACTTATTTATGGTTTGCCCAAACACTGAACCACTAGGCGGCAGTATATTCATCGAACACTCGAAAATCAATTGCGCATGTCTTGCGTCGAAATTGGAAGTGAGAGGGTGTGTTTATTCTTTTAGTAATAATCGCTCAGTGGCACGGACAGGTATTGAGGAACATATGTTGCATTAATAGTGTCTTTAAAAATAAGGTGTCGACTTGCATCTGTTTTACAGTTTGTCGTTTTACTTTCTACCAGCTTTATCCCGGTTGATGCACGTCACGTTGGACTTAATGCGGCGCTGCTACGCGTTTGTCATTAACTCCTCGGATACATGCGTTTAGTCTTGTAAATATATTTTAATTAACAGGCCCAGTTTTCCTCAGATCAAACTCTGATATGTTTATTTTCAAGTGCATTTAAGACACCTCGGTTCATTTATGCGGGACACACGTTTAGTTAGCACACAAATGCACGTTTTTTGTTTAAGTTAATCGCGGTTGGGTTCAGTAATGCTTCCGTGCAACGGCGTTTCGAGGATCAAATTGAAGAGGGATTCGTTTAAGCTCGATAACAAGTTAGAGCCGACTAAACGCAGATGGACTGGACCTAAAACCGTGTCTGGTTTAAATCCACTTTCCGATCGTGGCATACAGGTACAAGAACAATCCAGATCTCCAGCTCCGGAGGCAGCAGATGTCGTTTCCCCAAAACGAAACGCCAACGACATCTGCGCCACAGCCGACCACGACCCACCGTCCCAATTTGTCGGGCAAGCGAGCTCCAAACAAGACGGTCATGCTGAACATGACGGCTGCGGAGGGGGTTATAATCAAGGTACTTTCCCATCTACAGTCAGTGGCTCTAGTAGCTGTCAAGGAAGAGATACTAAAGCTCAGGATACCTGTACAAGGAGTGAGCCGCAGTCCAAAAAAACGTTGAAACGGTTCTCCGAGCATAAAAAGGAATTTTTCTACCGTTTGCGTTTAGCGTTGTGCTTAAAACGTCGAAATGGCGGGAAGAGCGTGATACGCGGGCCAACAGACGTGCAGTGTCACGGTCTGTCGTATATAAACAGTAAAGTGTCGGTTGAGTCAGATAATATTTCTATTAAATCCACGGTCTGTGAGGAATCAGTGGAACAAACTCCACCTGCCCAACTAGATCAGAAAAGTGGCGGCCCAGAGTATTTGGGGCAAGAAAAGCCTCTTCGCGGAAGAGGAAGTCGGAGGAAACTGTTTATTGATCATTTTGATGGGTCTGATGGACGTGTGAAAACTACCATCAAGACGGAAGTCCGGCGAGCCAATGCAAGTAAAGCCAGGCGCGGTATATCTGGACGAACAGCAAGTAAGGGTCAAGACGCTCCTATACATACAAATAAGGGTCAATCCTGGGGGTATTTTAGTGAAAAACATGTTTACCTGGTATTTATTTCCAGACCTCATGTTTCACAGGCAGCAAAAAGTCAGTTGGGGTAACTACCAGACCCTTCAAGAGGTAGAAGAGATAATTAAACAACAGTTTAATCATAAGGGCATTTGCAAAATTGTATTGATATATGGGCCATTCTGCAGAATTGGTGCAAACTGCTGTCCCACAACCAACAAACACATTTAAAAAGCATTTAAGTACTAAGATCTTCGGTGTTTACTAAGATCCTTTTACTATCTATTGTATCCCGCAATAATATTTAAAATATCAGTCCGCTTAATATATATAAAATCATCATTTAGTGGGTACTTGCAGTTGGGAGGTGACCATCCCAAATCCTAACCCTTAAATTTCAACTTGATGATATTGAAATTTTTGCGTTTTATTCCATTGTTGTTGTTTTTTTTTTTTAAATAAATAAATAAAAAATAAATAAATAAATATATAAATATATATATATATATATATATATATATATATGATTATTATTTTTAAATAAAATATTTCCTTTGTAAATTATGAAACTTTATATAAAAAACATGAAACAGTGTATGTTGTAGTCCTTTGGCTGGGACTGATTTTAACCCCTACATTTATGATCAGGAAATATTCATGTGTCCCTCTCTCTCATAGCTACATGGTGAGTAGGTAGATGTCATCATCTTGAGGTAATTTTTTTTGTTCAAAAGTCTGAAAAATCTTGTTTGGGAGTTATGTGTACAACTGTTCAGAAATGTGCTAGCTAACCATGTGCTGATTAGCGTCTTTGAGCTAGGTTCAAAAAGATCTAAAACTGTAACTATCAAAACAGTCATGACCAAAACATTTGGTGAAGTTTCGGTAGTGACACTACCGTAATAGTCAAGCCCGAAACGTCATCATTGTTTCAGTAGTGACAAAAGGGAACACAATCCTTTATTTGGGGGAAATAAACAATTTTTTCCAGTTATGCAAATTTTCTTAGTATTTTAGTATGTTTTAGTAGTGATTTAGTGTGTGAGTTAAAATTCTGTAATGTGATGTGGTTAATACCAAAAATTAGCAGTCACAACAGAAGAATGGGATGTTTGTCAGAAATAAAGTATACTGAATTATCAGCTAAGATGTTATGATAGTGTTTGGTTCAATGTATATTCAAACTAATAAATCCTTAAGCTTGAAATCAGTATGATCAACTTTTTATCTTTTACAAAGAAAAAATGGATTCAGAATCCAACAGATCTCATAAATCACACTTGAAATATTGTTAAAATTGTAACTGCTATTGATTTACCTCTGAAAACTTTTTAATAAAATATTTAATATATATATTAAAAATATATATTTACAAGGAAAATGTGAGCAAAAGCTTAATAGTTCAGTGTAACCCTTCTTATTAAATTAGATATTACAGTGTTTTGGTATATGAGAATGCAATATGAGAATTTACTGCAAAATTACCAGAAATGTGTATCTTGGATATTATACAATTTGCATACGAAATTTGTGGGATTTTTTTTTTTCCAAGACGTTTCCAACTCTGACTTTGAACCAAATCTGTAGAATGGCCCATGTGTTTCTAAAGTGATACTCTACCCTCATGCCATCCCATATATATATATGACTGACTTTCTTTAGATGAATATAAATGAAGATTTTTAGAAAAACAATCCATATCTGTGAGTCCATATAATGCAAGTGGATTGTATCCCAAAAGTTGATGCTTAAAAAAACACAATATGATTGTAATGGAAACTACAAAGGTGACTACAAAGGATGAATCAATGTCATGTGAAGTGAAATGATAGATGTAAGAGTATACTAATTTTTTTAACTTCTGAAACTATAAACCCGTCCCTTTGGCCAACTCTTCTAAGGTCACACTTGATGTAAATGTCAGTTTGTTGTGCAGTAAGTGCAGTAAGGTTCGCAATCACATATTCCATGCTTCAAAGTGTGTTGACAGTGATATATGGCACATTTATGTGTATGACAGATGGCCTGGAAGTGATGGTATAATAATTAAGGTGTTGTTTTTAAAGCGTCAACTTCTGAGCCACAATCCATTTGAATTATTATTCAAATTATCATTTCATTTGTGTTCATCTGAGATGCATGAAGATGAGTAAATGGAAAAAATTGACTTTGGGGGTTGGAGAATCCCCTTAAGATAAGATCATTCTAATTAAAGTAATTTAATGAAAATATCAACGTTTTGGGAGATGGTCATAGCGAGGCTCTTTGCATTCATATTGCATTTTTGCTCTCACCCTTCTCACCTTCTTTGTCTCTGATTGCAGATATCAGTTCAAAACTTGAGCTGAGACGACAACTTAGGTCAGACACAAGGAAAGACCGCAAACGATTGGTGAAAAATTCATGCTGTGCTTTGTGTGGTGATGTAAAATACACTCCTCCCCCTAGTAAGAATCTGGCCCGTTTACTCACTCACAGATCTAGAGCTGACCACCCCAACCCGACTGTGTGGCGGAAAGATGCTGGTCATATCCCAGAGTCCCCGACCACAATGAATTTCCGCTTCGAGAAATACCCCGTGGTGAATCTGTGTGATGTAGCCAGAGTGTTTGACATAGCCTCTCGTGATTTCTCATGCGTCTTACCAGCAGTACTAAGAAAAAAGAGGAAGTGCAAAAAAGTGCAGTGCTTAAGGAAAGAATTTGATTTCCTTGCGCATCTCAACGGGATCAAGGAGTGTAGAAGTAAGATTGCCAACCAGTCCTGGGAAGTTTCCACACCAACCCATAGCTGTGCTTCTTTTTCATCAGGTGATCCACCATCTGGAGCTACAGGCAGCACGTACGTTTCAGACACAGATGGATCTGTCAAGGAATGGGATGCTTGTCTTGCAAGGAATCCAGACTGCGAGAGTATGAGACAGACCGACGTCGAAGGAACCGGCTCTGTACTCCCAGGGTGTGATGACAATGGTCCCGTTGTGCATTTCTGTGAGAAAGACATAGCCTGTCCAATGGTAAACATCTCTGAAAGTCCTTCCACCCCAATGCGTCGTGTACCACCTCTAATACTCAGACGGGTTGATGTCAATGGTTTCAGATGTGAGGATGATGCTGATGAGGAGAACAGTGGGAATTCACTGGATGAAGAGAAAGAGGAAGACAGTAGTAACAAGGATTCTGATGGTGAAGTAAACTCACCTGAGAGTTTCTCCTGCCAGCGAGTGCAAGCCTACATATTTTTCCCTCAATCATCATGCGCTCGTACATGCAAAACCTGGCCCTTCCCTAGAACAGGCCCTCCTGGTGAACTCATGTCATCACTGCGCACTGGACCCCGCTGGATTGCAACCACCACAGTTCCTGCCGTCGTTCAGACATCGTTCAGAGTAGCACCTGAATGCATATCAGAAATTGACATTCAAAACGAACTCTCCAAACCCGCAAAGGAAAGCAAAAGCAGTGATGAAACAAGAGAACTACTGGCGAGGCAACCACTGTGTTTGTCTCTGCATCAAGCACATCAATATGAAGCAGAAAGTCTTAATCCAAGTAGTACAATAACTCAAGACAGTTTTATTTTGAAACCTGCAGACTACAACAGTTGCAGTTTAGAAAGTAGAGACGTACTGGAGTGGCAGCCATCTGCTTCAGGCAAAATGCCTCCCACTTGCACACTTGAAAGGACTCCAAACGATCAAGCAGAAAGTCTTAATCCAAGAGTCACATTTGTAGACCACAACAGTTGCAGTGTAAAAACTAGAGACATACTGGGGGAGCAAAAATCACCAACTTGCACACTTAATAGCACTCAAAGGGGTCTGGCGCAGAATCCGAAAGTCATACTGACTCGTGTTTCCAAAGCTGCAGAGCTTGAGTCAAACCAAAGTCTGAAGAAGGCTTTGGAGGATGTTCTTGAGTCGGCACCTGTAGTGACTGAACAGGTTAACAGCTGCAAACGTAATGGTGTTGGCTATACAACATCATTAGAAAACAGCAGTCTTTTGAAAAGACATTGCCTGCTTAAAGCATCTGATCAGACGACGCTTTCAAGTGGGTCCGAAAATCAGGCTGATGTCATAAGAGAAGATCGAAAAGGGTCCAAAGATGTTTCGGAACCTAAAATCAGTACTTGTCTTGTTAGCCAAACCTCAAGAGTTCCGTCAGTTGAGAATCAAGAGTTGAATGAAAACAGTGGTGGACAAACTCTTTATAACCCTGGTTCACTTTCGGAAATATGTCTTAAGGTAGAAATGCTAAAAGCACAGCATCCTACTTTTGCAACAACAGCTTCTGCAATGGACCTGGATGCGGAAAGCGATGCTCTAAATTCTGCCACACTGCATACACCTGCCAGCAATCCTGAAGTACCTGTCAACTGCACAGCCACAGACTCCTCTTCGGAAGATGAAAACGAACATGTCGCTAGTCTGTCGTCAGGTGACTCCACGGAACATGATGCTGTTGAGGGATCGCAGTCTGATGATGGGACTGGTCTGTTTAATGATGAAGAACAAGGCTCTGCCTCTCAACAATTTCCAGCGGTTGCCGACAGCTTCCTGGATGTTTCTCGAGCGTATGAAGAAGATGTCCTTGTACTGGATGTGATACAGGATGATCCAGAATTGTTCGGGGCTGTTGTTACTGAAACTGTGAGTAAACAGGACACGTCCGCAGAGGAGAATGAGAAGACGCAGTCGAAGACAGAAGACAAACTTCAAACGGGGAATCATTGCAAGATTGTCTGGGACCTAAATGCAGATGGGTAAGGTATTTAATATTCAATAAATGCACATTATGATAGTTCGTTTTAAATGCCTGAAGAAAGTCTTGGTTGTTCAAGAATATGGTTGTTCTGTTTATTCAGTTTGCCTTCATATCATTTCTGTTAAAGCACCAGCAAATCTTGCCAAACTGCTGCAGACATCAGGCCTGATAGTGTGAAAGATGGCAGTTCTCTGACAGGTTTGACTGAAAAATTTTAAACATCAAGTTATTTAGATTTTTTTTGTCTTTGTCCTAAATGCTGATTTATGGAAGTTTAATTAATGTGCAAAGGGTCTTTATGAATAAAATTTTGTTGTCGATGAAATATTTTGACTTTTTAATCTTATTTTTACAAGAAAGTGACACAAATTCTGTTTCTTACCTACAGTTATGGAGACAGAGAATTACAGAGCTCAACCTGTCCAGGGAATGAGTACTTCAGAGTCAGAGGTCAGTTTGCATGTCTCCAAAACCTTTAATAACATTGCTGACAACTTAACAGCATTGTGATAATTTTAAGGGATAGTTCACCCAAAAGCAAAAATTATGTCATTAATTACTCACCCTCATGTTGTTCCAAACCCGTAAGACCTTCGTTCATCTTTGGAACACAAATTAAGATATTTTTAATGAAATCTGAGAGCTTTCTGACCCTGCACAGACAGCAATGCAACAGACATGTTCAAGTAGGGCTGGCTGCACCATGGTATTGTGTCAGAAATGTGGGTATTCATGTCGAATTGTATTATATTAATGTAGACATGTATTAAATGTATTGAAGGAGGAGTAATGGAATATAATTAAAGTATTTTTGCGATTAAGCTATAGCATTTATGCATTTATACTAAATAAATTTTGACTACTATTTTTCATATAAATACATAGAAACCATTTTACATTTTTACCATACTATTGAGGTGCTATATTTGTGGTTTTAACTGTGATTATTTTGATCTAAATGTATGCTACTGTGAAAGACCAATGGTTAATTAAAAAAAAAAAAAATTGAATAATTAAATTTCACGATATTAAAATGAGGTTGCTACATTGTATATCGGTATATTACTAATCTTGATAATCTACATCTGCATCCTAACTCAAGATACTATGAAATGTGTATTTCTAAGTTACAAAAAAAATGTTATACTCTAGTGTTTCCCAACGGGGGCGGTACCGCCTCCCAGGGGGCGTTTGGACAGCATCGGGGGGCGCTGGAAGCAATATTTTTTTAAAGGGGGGCGTTGAGCTGTTCTTGGGGGGCGTTTCGTCAAGACGAGTTTACACCAAAGATGTATGAGCTGAAACTTGCAAAAGAAAATGGTCTGCCACATCCTAACGCTGTCTCTACACTGGATACATCAAAACGCACTTTCTACATCTATTTTCCAACTTGTTGGTAGCGCAGGCGCGTGGAATCCCGCAGACAGAAATAGAACGCGGCTTCCGTTTACTGTAGCGCTCGCGCTCAGTTGTTACTGAACGACTGATTATAACGGGATCTATGTGCTTTAACACAACATTTAACACAACATTTACACCAATACTCCCGCTCCTAGACTTGACAGTGTATCATTTGCTTACCAACGACTTCAGTACTTTAGTGTTTGCTTGACTTTCTGTAGCGCAGCTGCTGCGTCAAAACAATAGCAAGCATTTAGACACGATAAAGCAAGAGATGTTTTTTATTTAGAAAAAATAATATTAATACTTTTTGTTTGCTGATTGGCTGCGGTTGGTTTGAATGCCAAATTTCTAAAGTGTTTATTCAAAGCTCACAATATAGCCTTATTTATATCCACATGGCTCCTTTTTTTGATTCATAAAAAAGGTTGCATTTGAAAAAATTTGAAAAAAAAAAAAAACTTTCTATTTGAATATATTTTAAAATGTGTTTTCTTCTCATGCTAAGCTACAGTATATTACTACAACTTTCAGTGTCACATGATCTTTCAGAACTTATGCTGATTGTTGCTTAAGAAACATTTCTTCTTATTATTATAGCTGGCACAACACACTGACAAAAAAAGATTTGAAATTTAATTGACTATAACAAATATATAAATCAGGACAGCACTAAAATAGTCACTATTTTGAAAATGAGGAGCATGTTTCCCATCTTTCTACAACTCCAATTAAAAGTTGGGGCGTTTTGTGAAATGCAATAAAATTAAGAATATGTCATTTGGTCTCTTTAGCCTTTATTTAATTGACTTAAGTACAAAGAAAAAAAAAAACAATGTTTTCACTGGCCAACTTAGTTTTATTTTGTTAATATAAACAAATTTTGAGCCATGATCCAGCTTTGCTTGCGAAGACTGAGAAGCTCCATTTATAGCCAAACATGATACCCTCACCTATTACCAATTCACCTGCTTGCTGTTTCAAAACAGTTTATTTGGTTATTCTATAACCTTTTCACTTTTATTTTGCCTCTGTCCCAACTTTTTTGGAGTGGGATGCATACCTCAAATAAATAAATAAATAAATATTTTATATTTACAAAATAGATTTAAGTTGGTCAGTGAAAACTTTGGAAATATTTTCTTTGTACTTTTGTCAATGAAATAAAAGTTAAATAGAATGAACAAATCACAGATTTAATCAGATTTGATCAACTTTAATATTCAGTGAGGATAATTAGACTATGATTTATTTGATGGGGGGCGGTGAGGGACCTGGATAATGGGTAGGGGGGCGCTGGCCCAAAAAAGGTTGAGAACCACTGTTATACTCTTATCAATATTTTCAGGCAACACTTCTTGATTTGAAACAGTATTACTCATTAGAACATGTAGAACTAAGAAATTTTTTTTTCTTATTATTTTTAATTTATTTTAAGGAAAAATAATTGGAAAAGTGGACAGAATTCAAAAACGTGAAAATTTGTCAAGTGTTGTCACGATAAAGAATAGTTTAAAACCACAATTAACCATCTGGTTTTTGCAACTTTTATATTGGAGCAAAAATCTGCCTTTAAACTTGAAAGAAATACAAATGTGACATTTATTGTGATAATTATCGAAATCGAATGATATGGGGAAAAAAAAAAAAAAGTGATATATTGTCTATATCGCCCAGCCCTATGTTCAAGGCCCAGAAAGGTAGTAAGGACATAATTAAAATAGTCCATGTGACATCAGTACCGCAATTATGAAGTTACAAGAATACTTTTTGTGCACAAAGAAAACAAAAATAATGACTTTATTCAACTGTTTCTTCTCTTCTGTGTCAGTTTTAAATAAAATAGTCTTTTTTTTTTTTGTTTGTTTTGTTTTGTTTTGTTAGCACACAAAAGGTATTCTCATAGCTTTATAACATTACGATTGAATCACTGATGTCACATGGACTATTTTGTATGTCCTTTGTATCTTTCTGGGCCTTGAATGTGGCAGTTGTGTTGCAGGCAAAAAGGCCAGTAAGATTTTTATGGCAAATCTGTTTGTTGCTGCTATTGTCACAGAAGTGAAACCTCACTTTTAACAATTATTTGACATTTTGTTCTGAACACATTGTGATGAGCTAAGGGTTGATATTTAATGTCCTCTTCTTGCAGAATGCCACAGACTGCAATAACAACCAAGAGATGAGACAAACAAACAATCTGTATGGCATTACAGTAATAAACACAAGAGCAACAAGACTTGTGATGGACACATGCAGTAACGGTAGGTCAAAAACAAACATCGGCTACCTGACATGTTCATAATTTTGCTTATGAAATGAGTTTATCTGCATACATGTTGTCAAGTAGTTTGTCTAAGCAAAATGTTACATTATCTGTTTTATGTCCAAGGGTACGAAGTGACTGCAAAAGAGACTTCTGCTTTGAGAACTTTAAACTGTAATGTGAGTATACTCCATCAGTGACATGGATCGATTGGAGAACGAACTAAATGGTTATTCTGCCATGACTTTTCTGTTTTTCTGTGCTTAACCAAACTTCTCTCTGTCTCTTTAGTATTGTTGGTTCTACTTTAGTGAATATAACTCCTGCATGCGATGTCCCTGTCGGTTCCTTCACGTACCTAGAGATGGAGATGAAAGGGTGTGTTGTAATTTGATTCTGGTTCAGTTTTTTTTTTTTTTTTTTTTTTATTCCAATTACCCTCTTCTGGATTAAGTTGCATCCCTGAGTCATTTTTTTTTGTTTCAGTTCTGCATGGATACAGTGAAGAAGTTCTGTCATACTGGTAATCATGCCCTTATTCTACGAGCAGGTAACACGATTTTATTAAAGCAATTTATCCCTGTTTTTGGGTGAATTATGCTGATGAATAATTTCAGTTTGACTAAATGGGATTTCTGTCTGTCTTCCTATATGAAGTGGAGGTGTTTATGGGATATTACAGCAGTTGTTCTCCCAGCGTGAGTTTCAGCCAGGAGACTGTCAATTTTCTGCTCTCATCTCTCCTTAATTTGTGTTTGCTGAGGGAATTTGATGCGGTCATCAACTTGCTTCTCAACCACAAGAGACTGGTGAGTGTGGTTGCTTGTGCTCATTTGCTTTTATAGAATGTAATTTCTATATAATGCCTTTTATTAACTTTTATTTCTTATGTCAGCCTCCACCTGAGATTGTGTTAGCTGTTTTTAAACTTGTGGGAGAAAGAGGGCTGATGAACTTTGTACCTGAGCTCATTCACCTCACCTCAAAGGTAATGCTCCCATTCAGAGAATCAGATCATTAAATGATGTACTGGAGTTAAGAGATGGTGTCCTTTTGCATCTGTGCGTGTCAGATTAGCCTGAATGTCCATTTAAAGTGTGTTTGTGTGTTTAGATTGTGGAGGCAGGATGTGTATTCAGTGTGGATCAGTGTGAGATCATGCAGAGTCATCTCCAAATGATGCAGGTTCCTAGACAGCAGATGGACATTTTCCTTGCTGTTAAATGCAGGTATGCACCCTCCCACAACAGATCAGTTGCATCATTAGTCTTGTCGTTTTATGTTACGTTACCGTGAAATCATCATATATATCACACATGGACTCATTTATGTTTGTAGAGCTCTGGTAACAAACCCCCACACCTCTGAGCTGTCAGATCTGGCCCAGGCTGTTGTTAGAGTTGAGGTAAGATCACTAACTTTTATAGACGTATTTACACTTTTTGCTCCATTTTCATTTCCATACATTTTCATGAAAATAGCATTATTTTCATTATCATTCGTGCAAAGGTTTTACATGTATGTATGTGTGTGGACAGATGTTGAAGCATCAGGAAGATTGGGCTGGACTGGCACTACTATTCTGCAATGTCTGTGAGGGTTCACACAGTCAAATAGAACTTCTCAGGTTTTGCTGCTGTGTTACAATGGCACTCCTGAAAGAGCCCAAAGGCAAACACACCCTACCATACGAGCTGTTTGCGGAATCAGGTATTTACTGTAAAGTAATTCATATGTACATTCAAAACTTTGTTTTTTATTAGGGCTATCCCCTAATAGTCAACTAACCGTTAGTGGACGAAAAGAGACTTGGTCGACCAAAATTGTATAAGTTGCTTAGTCGCAGGGAAAAAATAAATAAATACAAAAAAATCCACAGCAAAGTCACGCAGTCTGTGACTGACAGATTGTTAACGGTTGGTCTTTGTGGTACAGTATATCAAGCAGGACATCCAAACACTTACTTATCATTCATCGACCTCAAATATGGCGTATCACCTAAAACAGTGGTCTCAAACTCCATTCCTGGAGGGCCACAGCTCTGCACATTTTCACTCCAACCCTAATCAAACACACCTGATTCAGGTAATCAAGGTCTTCAGGATTACTAGAAATTCCAAGCAGGTGTGAGTTGGAGCTAAACTCTGCAGAGTTGCAGCCCTCCAGGAATTGAGTTTGAGATTTCTGACCTAAAATATGTAAGTAATAGCAACTTCACATGGATGGTCAATCTAATGTTAACCTAGAAAAATGTGCACTATTAGTCTGTGCAGAGTGTGGATGACAGTTGGAGGCGCTGGTGTAGTCACCTGCTCTTAAAATACTCCGTCATTTTTGGTCATACAGATAAAAGCAATGCAGCTTTCAAATCTGTAAAGACTGTTTATTTGTGTGCACTCACAATAACAACGAAACATTGCACTTTTGTAAAATAATGAAAGCAAACAGGATGCACTTTCTGCTGTCTCGGTCTCTGTGAACTTAAGTGTGAAAGTCCAAAACTCTGCGTATAAAAAAATATATCTATAGAGAGTGAAATGTCTACTTTTCAAATGAGCCAATTCAAATGGAAAACAAAAATTCTCAGATTATGTAATCCACATGAAACATGCATACAGACGCATCAACTACTGCAGAGATGACGAGTCAGTGTCACCAACTTCATCTCTTAAACTGAAAACAAAGAAAGACTAGTTTATCAATAAATTATTAAAAAGTTTATGGAGCCTACTGTTTTTCCCTGACACATTCGTAATCATTACTTTTGCTCTGCGCTGTGCAAGGATGCGCTTAAGCGCTTATTAGGCTATGTAGGCACTATTATGATTATGATTCAGACTGACGGCTGAAGGTCTGGAATTCATAGCAGCTTTCTTTGGCCAAGGCCCGCCCATAAGGCCGTTTGACCGACATGTCAAACAACCAATCACAGTTCGTTTCGTTCAGCGTCACGTTTCGGGGCGTGGAAATGTCCCCACAACAACAGACCGGCGTGCAACAAGTCAGTCAGCATTAGTCTTGCGTAGCCAGACCTTCAAATCCCGTCGGCAAACAGGCTAAAATATCTCTTTTTGTCTCCACTAAGTGCCTCAAACAAAATTCCTGGACATCTCTTAAAGAGTCTATGCTGTGAACCTCGCATACTTTTGAGAATCCTACGTTTAGCTGATCTTGATAAATGCTCATTGTCACTCATGTAAACACGACAGTTTTTCTTCTGCAATCACACGTCTGCGCTTTGTTTCCCGGCGGACCGAAAATAAACACGACACTCGCGTCCCCCGGAAATCCAATGAAATTCAACCAATCAGATGACGACATTCCTGAAGTGTTTCCAGTTAAGTGTACCATATGCATCAGACGTTTAGCCAACGTTCCGTGGGCGTGACGTCTGAGGCTGAGACTAAGGGCAGCCCTACTTTTTTACAAATCTTTTCAAAAGAAGTCTGCATTTATTTAAACAAAAATACATTAAAACATTTTAAAATATTATAATTTGTAATAGCTGTATTTAAAATATATTTTAAAATGTAATTTATTCCTGAGTTGGCAAAACTGAATTTTTAGCAGCCATTACTCTAGTTTTCAGTGTCACATGATAAATGTTAAAAAGAGGTTTTTCAACATTTTATTGTAATCTATTTTTAATTTGTCTTTTAAACTTGTACGCATTTTAAGTTTAAGCCTTTAAATAAGGCTTTCCACAGTCATTAAAGGGATAGTTCACACAAAAATGAAAATTCTGTGATTAATTACTTACTCTCATGTCGTTTCAAACCTGTAAAACCTTCGTTCATCTTCGGAACACAAATTAAAATATTTTCGAAATAATCCGAGAGCTTTCTGACCCTCCATAGACAGCAACGCCACTGTCACATTTAAGGCCCAGAAAGGCAGTAAAGATGTTGTTAAAATAGTCCATGTGACATTAGTGGTTCAACCATAATGTTATGAAGCTACAAGATTACTTTGTCTTTGACTTTGTCTTTATTGAGCTATTTCTTTTCTCTTGCCTATAATTTCTTTGTAGCTTCATAAAATTACAGCTGAAGCACTGATGTCACGTGGACTATTTTATCGATGTCCTTACTATCTTTCTGGGCCTTGAATGTGTCCGTTGCATTGCTGTCTATGCAGGGTCAGAAACTTTTTAGATTTAATCAAAAACACCTTAATTTGTGTTCCGATGGTGAACAAAAGCCTTACTGGTTTGGAATGACATGAGGGTGAGTAATTAAAGACTACATTTTCATTTTTGGGTGAACTATCCCTTTAAATTTGGATCCTTAAAAGTAATTGTTCAGAAAGTTTGGGACCACTAATTTTTCACGACTAGTTATGTCTCTTTCTATCAGTGTGTCAGCAAGTCGCGTCCAGTGACATGATAAAAAACATCCTGGGGAGAATTGGAGTGTCTCTGATCTTCAGGTACCACAGGACACGAGATTGGAATAAGGTGGGTGTGTCCTGTTCATGGAAGCGTTCTGTACAGCAGTGAACCTTTGATTGACTGACTGCTGTGTGTACTGCGTGTCTTGCATGTGCTCAGGGAATGAAGCTGGTCAGTGTGATGTTCAGGCTGCACATTGAGTTCATCACTCTGAAAGGGCTGATGGGGAACGAACACAGGGTGTCTCGCTGTCAACTGGTCACTATGGCAATGGAGTTCTACCTCTATAGCGGGAGTATTGAGGGAGCATTGAAAGTGCTGAGAGGTAAAGGGGCGATTTTGTGTGTGTTGTTCATAATCTGTAAATAAGAGATCATATGTTTATGTGTTTCTTTTCCTTCAGCTGATGGCTGGTTTGTGAGCTCGAGCATGTGGCCTTGTGAGCAGGCTGACGTTGAAAATCGAAAACATGTCCTGACGCTCTTAGCTGGGAAAACCTCACACAGAGACGCCTTTGAGATTCTTACCAACTTACCCGGAATCAAACAACCGATAAGTGAGTTATTAGTAATTGTCATCTCTTATTACGGTATGCTACTGTTCAAAAGTTTGGGATCAGTAGGAAACCCCTGGGTATTAAGACTTGTATGGCTTAATATAATGTAAATGATGTCTCTTACTGAAATATGTTGTAGAAAAACCCACAAGATTTGTGTTATTTAAAAAATCCACATGGACTATATGGGGTGCCATTACGACGTGACATGTTTGCACTCAGTAAGCTACTGGTGGCGCTAACTGTTGCTATTTTTACCATAAATTCGAAAAATATAAAATATTGAAATGATGACCACAGCTACTGAAAGAGCTTACAGGTGACGACAAATATAAATGCCATACCATTAATTTAGATTTTTTTTCCCCACAAGGAGGCAAAACGGCTTTTAGATATTGAATGAAGTCCATGCTGACAAAGTCTTTCAGTGGCTGTGGTGTCATGACGAGCGTTGGCATGTTTACATCCTGCCACAATGGCATCTAGCATTTATTGTCTCTGTCGTTTGTAAGCTCTTTCAGTAACTGTGGTCTACTAAAAGTCTCCAAGGCATCAAGGCTAAAAATGAGTGAACAAAGACGCATGTCTTTAGGAAGTTTTATTCATCCACAGGCATTTTCCCATGTTTTTCTCCTCGTCTTATCGCTAGGAAAAGCAGTGAAGACTTAAATCGCTTTTCTTGTTGCCCTTCACCTGAAAATTACAACCAAAAGCTGCACAATGTGGCATCATATCAGTATTTTATGTGAGTTGTGCCACCCATAGTCCAAAATATGCATAAAACTGGATTTTTTTAATTGTGATTCTTTCAGGGATTTTCTACTGCATATTTTAGCAAGAGACGTCATTTACGTTATATTAAGCCATTAAAGTCTTAATACCTGGGGTTCCCTTGAAAGAATTTTCTTATGTTAGCCAAGGTTCCATTTTAATTACAGTAAAATATTTTAGTTTTTTTTTTTTTCCTGTCCTATTTCTAACAGTAAATCAGTTGAAACCGATATACCTTGTACCATTACAAAGTTTTTTTTTTTATGTGACTTTTGGTCAATTTAAGGCATGCTTGCTGAATAAAAGTATTACTTTCTTAGAAAAAATTTCCCCAAACAAAAATATATACACTGTCATTTAAAATTTAGTCAGTAGGATTTTATTTTTTAATTTTTTCAGAGAAATTAACCTGTATTTAGCAAGGATGTTTGTGCGTGCGTGCGTGCGTGCGTTTTGATATCAGAAACATTATTCATTGTAGTTTAGTCTATTACAGTTGGGTCTGTCAGTCAACTGTAAATTGAATTAAAGAATTACTTCCAGAATAAAAATGTCCTGATAATTTACTCACCTCTGTGTCATCCAAGATGTTCATGTCTTTCTTTCATCAGTTGAAAAGAAATGAAGGTTTTTGAGGGAAAGTTCTATACTTTTTAACTACAAGCGCTCATCTTTATATATGAATTCAACCTGAATTCATGTTTTCAGATGGTGTGCAGCTAACTGACTACACTGAAACATTCAGTGCTCATCTGCGTATGTGCTTGCTAAAGCAGACGTTGCCAGTCGCAGCAGACATTCTTGAGTTCATGCTAACACATGGTATGGTGCCTGAAACCATCCAGCTACAGAACCTCATCCATAGACTGGGCAAACAGAACAACTGGAGCCGTGCCAGGGGCCTTTTTAAACGTGAGTCAGATAACTCTGCAGTATTGCAAAATCAACAGTTGTCATTGCATCACCTAAACTGATCATGCAAGAGTTCATTTTAGTCAGTTTCTTGCAGAGACGCATGTATTTTGATGTATCATTTGATGTTGTCCAGCACTGAATATCCTGTATACTGTTTGTGTGTTTCAGGTGCTCAGTCAGCAGGGTTTTACTCTGCAGTGGTGTGTGAGAGAGACTCTCTGTTTCTGCCATGTAGTCTCACTGAAATTGAAATGACACTGGCCTTCGAGATGTTCATCACCATTATTAATACCAAACTACCCGCCCCGGATGGAGCCTCACAGCCACTCGTCATTACGCTCAGAAGGTATGTGTGTATAATAGACAGACTTTTTTTGTAGCTTTAGCACCGTAATATTGTTTGGTCGTGATTTGTGAGTATGTGAGTTGTTTGGTTTAGGCACGCCGATGTTGAGGATGTAACGGAGAGCGTGTACTTGGCAGCCGGTTGTCGGCTTCTCTCTGCAGCTCTCATACCAAACCCCAAATTGAGCATCCGCTATACAACTGTCAATAAAAGCCAAGAGCAACTGTTTCAGCTGGACCGTGGGTCTGCCCACAAATGGTTTTTGCAGAACGAGCGGTGGGCACGAGAGATTTGGGCAAGCTAGCATACACACACACATGCTTGCGAACAGTCCCAAAACAAACTTCTCAGTGTAATCGAAGGTTAATTTATGTTGCGGACTGTTGAAGCTTTGAGACTTCTTGAAACTGGTTGCACAATTTTTTTTTTTGTGGTGTTTGTTTTATATATTTCTTTGTTAAACAATTATTGAAGGACAAGACTGTTTAGTTTTGAGTTGTAAATAGAAAAAAGGTTTTGTAATATTTAGTTTCATGTTCTTAACAATTTCAACTTCCAGAGATTTACATCTGAGGCTGCAAAACGTTCATATGGAAAGAAAAAACAATTAACAACTACCAAAAACAAAATAACGGTTGGCCTAAATATATATAAAAAGCTTTTCTAAAAAAGTATTGCATTTGTGAAGTTTTCCATTTTTTCTACTAAAGGCTTGGGTGAAGATTTGACAACAGAGTTACTTTCACGGTTTGACTTATCAATAAGAAATTGTCAAATTCATTTGGTGAGTAGACTACAAAATCATATGGTACACACGGTAGCTCTGAAAGGCACTTACGTACATTCATATGAAAGACATTCCATCATTGGATACATTTTGTCTAGTTCTGCGATTGTGCACATTTCAGTTTGTTCAGTTTAACTGAAAACACAAATAAATTTAAAATTAATACCAATCTGATGTGAGCATTTTATTATATTTTGTCCACATTTTTATAGGGAGACAACACAATGTGTTTTGCTTTTCAAGTGCCATATATATGCATGTCTTTAAAAGATGAGAATACATTGCTTTGTCTGACCCCCCCTCTATATTTAGTCATGGCACAAGGAAGTCTATGTGGACAAGAAATCTCCTTTTCGCTGTTGACACAGATTTGGTAAAAAAATTGGTCTTAAATATTTGTAGCCAATAAAAAATTAGTTGTTTGACGTCACACTGCAAATGTCTTAAATGTTATGCAAATGTGAACTATTGTCTTAATAAGCAAAAATGTTACATTTTAAGCAGTGTTAAAAAAAAAAACAACTATAGCGGACATATAAGATTTAAAATGTTTAGCAATACTTAAAGGTTTTCACAATTTGTTGGTCTGTACAGGGGAAAAAAAAAAAAAACTCATTGAATTTAATATGTTGATTCAAAAACGGATAGCTCTGGTTCAAAAACTCTGCCTGGGCTGTTTTTTTCCAGTTCATGACAGTTAGGGTATGTCAAAACTCCCATCTCATGTTCTCCCTCAACTTCTAAATCGTCCTATATCACTGTTTTACCTTTTTTGTTAAGGGTGTTTGATCTTTGCATGTTCACTTTGCAAAGACTGTGTCGGTACTTCTGCAGCGATGTAGGAGGATTTTGAAATGATTTTTTAAGTTGAGGGAGAAAATGCATTTGGAGTTTTTCGATATACCCTAACTGTCTTGAACCATAATACGCAGAGTTCAGGGAGAGCAAGACGAGCGTTTGAGATTTAAAAAGTATTTAAATGGTATTTTTTATTTTATTTTATTTTTTTTAATGAAAATAACAGATCGTTTCGCTAGATAAGACCCTTCTTCCTCGACTGGGATCATTTACAACTGCATTTGGGATCGTTTGAAGCCACATTTAAACTGCATTTTGGAAGTTCAAAATCAGGGAACCATATCATATGGAGAAAAATGCTGAAATGTTTTCCCTAAAAAACAATTTCTTTATGACTGAAGAATGAAAGACATGAACATCTTGGATGACAAGGCGGTGAGTACATTATATGTGAATCTTTGTTTTGGAAGTGGACGCAAAACGCAAAAATGAAATATTGCATAAAACATTTGCTTATAAGCACCGTATCCATCAAACGAACGAGTCAAGGAGTACAAATCGTCACTTCCTGATAAATTGATACAGCAAACACAGAACATTCCCCAAACCAAAGTACTAACCAAATACCAAATGCTAATGTTAGGGAAACGTTAGAACAACATTCTACAAACAAAAAAACTAACATTCTAGGAACGTTAATAAAGCTTGGCTAACCAAAAACTGACCACAAAAACTAACGTTCTGGGAACAAAATGTTACCTGGTTGAGAAAAGTAGGAGAATGTATTCATTTTAATATATAATGTATTAATTACCGCAAACGAAACAAAATAAATGCGCTCATTGCTTTCGGAGGTGGATGCCTGATGTGTGAGAACGCAGTCGTGTTTTACATAAATTTACATAAATTTATCCTTGGCCTTTCCTTTCCTTTTGAAATCCTCTGACAGACTTTGCTCAGGCATTTCAGAATGACTATAACATCATTTCAGATGCTGTGGAATGAGATCGGTCCAGTGGTTAGTCAGACGAAGTCACATGACTTTTTTGATGCGCACCTGAGAGTTTTTTTTTTTTCATTATATTTTTCCTAAGAAAACTTTATGTATCAAATTCTGTGTTGAAAACATATGTGGCTGTAATGGCTCTGTCGAAAGTTTTAGGTAGTTCGGGCGGCGCGTTCTCAGATTCGGATCTCCAGACTTGAACTCCGCGGCAGCCCCTCCCTTTGTTCATCATCAATATCCTCTCAGACGTCAAAGAATTAAGAGTTTCGGAAACTTCACATCCTCCCATGCCAACAAGAGCAGTCATTAAGAGCCAAGGGCAAGGCCGGGGGTGAGCCGCTCAATCGCCGGTGCTCCACATGCGAACAAACACTACTCGTGTCTGCGGCTGAAGTGGAGTGTTTTTATATTTTCCTCTACGAATCTACTCCTCAGCGGACCACTGGATGCGGTTGTGGCTACAAAAGACGATGGAGAAAACTACTCAAAACCGCAGCGCAGCTCATAACGGCGAGGTGTGAATCCGGTACTTACAAAATCAACCTCTATTATTATCCTATCTTCAGGACCCGGCTTACTTCTGCCAGCAAATGAAAATGAGGTGAGTTAGGGGCGGGGAAAAAGAATAATAAAGATCCTTACTGGAACATTTTTTTCCAAGCAGAGGCTACAAAAAATATTTGATAAACATTAAGGAAAAGTCAAAAGACGCAAACATATATACACACAAACACATATACTGCCCATGACCTTTGACCAAAAGTGTTGGACACAAGGGCAGTCCCAAAAGCCATGGAAATGATAAATGTTAGACAATGTGTACATTTATTGTCTATGTTGCTGACTTATTCACAGTCCACACTACAATGCAAAAACAGCATTTTCAAATTTTCCTTTACAAAACGCTGTCTTAGTTTGGACGAAAGGCGAAAACTGATTTACCAAATTATGATTTACCAAATACTGATCCCAACCCCCCAATAAAAGATTCATGATTCACATTTTGTTTTATTTATTTATTTATTTTTTTCAAATATTATGAAATTAATTACATTTTAGCTTAATTATTTGTAAAACACAAATTTCTTCCACTTAAGTGGCAGGTTTACTGGCAAACAATATTTCTTTACTTTAATATTTCCCGGCTGACTTGCGCTGTTGCTCTCTGTGAGATAATGGCTTTGTGTCTAGAGGGTGAATTTTTATTTCTCCTGGGCTGAGGGGTGTCCCAGTCACCTGATCTTTTCTTCCTTTACAGTTGTGCCCTTTAGCAAAACCCACATAGTTTATATCATGGCCAAGTCTGTGCTTTTCTGATTTACGTCTCTCTTTCTAACTGTGCTTTTATTTGTGCATTGTGTCCTCAAGCAGCTTTTACTCACGACAGATTCTCTCAGAGTAAGACGGTGGAAAGGAAAAGAGTTTCAGCATGCCTTGTTAAACTTGCGAGTACAGATGAGGTGCTTGCCTTTCCATCTCTTTCACTGGATGTTAAAGCACTCTAGTGCCTTCTGTCGTCAGTGATTGATGGATTATTGATTCTATCATACTGAAGAATGAGTAAAGCGGTTATTCCAAACATAACCATTGAAATACATGTATTGTTTTTAACATATTTTATATTTTCTTGGTTGGTTGCTTTGCAACTGCTCACTGTGGCACAGCGAGGACAGCACACCATACAGGTATTTCTTTACCAAGGAATGGCAAAATTTTCAAATTGTGGTGTCAGATGTAAAGCATTAAAAATCTATTGATCTTCCCCAAAAGAGGTTACAGGGTGCTATATGAAGCAGTAAAAGAACAAAGTAAACTAAATACCTCTGTTTTAGTGCTAATGCTGTACATGCAGTTGCTCTTATACATCACTGCTCAGCATGATGTGTTTTGGTGAAAAATCAAGAAAACACATTTTTAAAATGTTTTTCCTTTTCCGTGTATAGCATAGAGAGGGCAGAGGTTGCAGCTGACCAAGTATAGATGAAGGCGAAGATGGTTCAGACAGAGGTGAAAGCCATTATTCTCTGCCATAAAAAGCTATAGAGGAACAGGAGTGTGAGTTTCTCTGAAAGGTAAGTGTGGATGTAATGCCTGTCATTTTATTATTCATTAGGGAGCAAATTTGGGAGATATTCCCTCAGATATTCCACTTCCAGAAAAAAAAGGTTTACAGATAATTTACTCACCCCCTTGTCATCCAAGATGTTTATGTCTTTCTTTCTTCAGTCGATAAGAAATTGCTTCTTGGAAAACATTCCTGAATTTTTCTCCATATAATGGACTTCAATGGTGCTCCCAAGTTTGAACTTCCAAAATGCAGTTTAAATGCAGCTTCAAATAGCTCTAAACTATCCCAGCCAAGGAAGAAGGGTGTTATCTAGAGAAACGATTGGTCATTTTTGAAACAAATTGACAATTTACTTACTTTTTAACCTCAAACACTCATGTTCACTTTGTAAACACTGCGTTGGTACTTCTGCAGCGATGTAGGACAATTTTGAAGTTGGGAAAGAAAACGAGATGGGAGTTTTTCAACATACCCTAACTGTATAGACCATATTGGACTGGAAAGAAACAAAGTTCACATAGACTTAGAGAAGACAAGCGTTTGAGGTTAAAAAGTATATAAATTGTCAGTTTGTTTTGAAAATGACTGATCGTTTTGATAGATAAGCCCCTTGGAAGTTCAAACTTGGGGGCACCATTAAAGTCCATTATATGGAGAAAAATTCAGGAATGTTTTCCTCAAGAAACATAATTTTTTATCGGCTGAAGAAAGAAAGACATGAACATCTTGGATGACAAGGGGGTGAGTACATTATCTGTACATTTTTGTTTTGGAAGTGGACTTCTTTAATTACCTTTTACAAGACGTCTGAAGATGCTTGGTGTGAAAAGTGTAAAACCTGATGCCTTGCATCTCTTCATGTCAAATTAAGGCATGGTCTCTTGTCCTGCCTGTAAACTTATGCCTTTCTCCTTCTTAGGGATTACTTGTGCTGTATGACTTTGTCTACACAGCATCTCAATTGCCTCATTAGGCACAGAAATTAATGTAGTCCTAGAAGAACCACCATACTTTTACTACCTCAGTAAATTTTAATGATGCAAAAACAATGACTTTGTTTTGCTGACAGCTAATCACATTTATATTCTTTTATGTTGTTGTGTTTTAAGTAAAAAAAAAAACTATTTTAGTTCTGCACTCTTAGCGCCAGCTCTGACTTAACCACAATCACAGACAGTCAGAAACCAAAAATAGACCAAAACACAAACACCAAAGATGTGAATGAGCATGTCATTAATCTGATAATGGTCGCATCTTATTTAAATGCAGAGGCAGTTATAAATAATATTTTTGTAACTTAACTGATTTTCACTTTACAAATTAAATCCAATGTAAAGGGTTAGTTCTCCAAAAAATGAAAATTCTGTCATTAATTACTCACCCTCATGTCGTTCCAAACCCGTAAGACTATCTTTCATCTTATCTTTCAACACAAATAAAGATATTTTTGGTGAAATCCATAGACAACAGTGCACAGACGGCAACACTACTGACACGTTTAAAGCCCAGAAAGGTAGCAAGGACATTGTTGAAAGAATCCATGTGCCATCAGTGGTTTAACCTTAATTTTATAAAGTTACGAGAATCCATTTTGTGCACAAAGGAAGCAAAAATAACGACTTTAACAATTTCTTCACTTCCCTGTTAGTTTTCAATGCGTATTCACCACATGAACTGATTTTTGGCAAGTATAAGATGGAATAACAGAAAGCATGTTAAAGCATCCTCTGCTGGTGATTATGCAGTCTTATGCTTTTATGTATTGACTTGTAGGTTAAACTGTAGTAATATTCCAGTTTAAATATAACAGTCATAGCGCAGTTTGTAAAACTATCAAAATAAGAGAGTTCATACTATTTTGACTGAATAGATTTGTTTTCATTACACATTTCACACATTCTTGTGTGACTGAAAGTGTGACAGTGTGTCTGCAAAATAATTTTTAACAATGATTGTGCCCTTTATAGTTGTACAAATGCAATTATATAAAATGATCACAATGGGGTAGTGTGTGTGTTTATTTGCATGAGAGAAAGAAAAAGAACAAAAGAGGAAACATAAGATGACAAAGGTGAATTTAAAGAAATTATTGCAAGATATTTTCAGTTAACCAAACACATGCAACTTCTTTCATCACATATCTTGATGAAAGACGTGTCATCCAAATACAGTGGTTTTAACTGAAAAGTTTATGTGTATGAACTACAAACCTTCAAAATTATCAAGTTAATTTCATTTGGCATGATTTATTTCCCCTGATGCTGCACCAAAACTCTGGACTAATAAAGCTAATATGTATATCCTAAAAACATATGAAGAGTTCAGATGCAAAACCAGCTAAATCCATCTGAGCATTTCTTTCTGGCTACTTTGTATAGGTTTCTATGTAAGTACTGGCACTTCTGATTGGGCTGAGACTGAAATTTAGCGAGTTTGAAGTAAAAGTATTTGATGGACGTATAATATGTGTCAGGAGCATTCACTCAGTATCATTATCTTATTTTTGACCGAGATGGCTTTTAGCTGGTTTTGCATCAGAACTCTTCATATGAACAATGATTTGCATAACAATGGTGACTTGTGATCTGTATCTAGTGAACACACCCATGGTGTTGTGGTACAACACATCCTTTTGATCTCTGCCACATTTCAAAGGGAAACAGATCAGATCTTCAACAACTAAACAGTAGAGAGGATACAAATCTCAGTGGGTTCTGCACGATTGTTCTGCAATTACATTAATAATCTATCACTGGTAGTTTAATTGGGTTAATTTAGTTAATTTATAGTTGATTTAAAGTATTGAGTTTTCTATCATTGTTTTATAGGAATGCCAGAGTTCCAGCTTCTGATGATCACCGTGGCTGGGATGCTACTCGTCTCTGTGGGACCTTGTGCGGCCTTTCGGATCACAGGTAAACAATGTTGAAGTGTGTTAAGTTTTGGCATTCATCTGTTCAATTAGGGTGACCATATGTCCTGTTTTTCCCAAGACATGTCCTGGCTGGGATTTGCTAATGATCTAAAATGTCAAGGCTTTGGCTTTGTTTTCATGTTGTTTTCATACTCTATAAAGGTAATGATGAAAAGTAGTTTGACCAATAGCATGCAGGCATAGTACATAATCAACCAACTACACTGTAAAAAAATAAAAAGCACAATTTGTTGAGTCAGCTTAAAATAATTTGTTACCCTGCTGCCTTAAAATTTTAAGTTCAGTCAACTAAAATAAGTTTGTTCAACTTGAAATGTTAAGCTGTACTAAGTAACAACTTAGATATTTGTGTTTGTTAAACTTAACAGATGGTAAGTAACCAGCTGCCTTAAAATTTTAAGTTGATTCAACTCAAATATCTGAGTTGTCACTTAGTATAATTTAACATTTCAAGTAAATAAACTTTTTTTTGAGTTGACTTAACTTAAAATTTTAAGGCAGCCAGGTTCCAAATTATTTTAAGTTGACTCAACAAATTATTTTTTACAGTGTAGTACTCTTAAGTTTGTATGTTCAAATCCCTCAAAGGATAATGCATCAATTACCTTCATTTGTGTTACAGCCTCAGGTTGCTCCAGGTTGACTGTTCTTGTAATTAAAAAATATACTCAATCACTTTTATTTAAGAATAGCTTAGAATAAAGCCTATAATTGCATGTAGTAAAGGTGATGTGTCATCCAAGTCAGTTCTTCAGCTGGGCAAAAATTACAACATCAGACAGAGATACAGATAGAGATTATTTTTGTCAAACTGTATTCTTAAAGACTGCTTTTCAGAGACTCTACATGGCTGCTGCTGAATCTACGACACCACGGCAAAATCATCATTTGATAGAAAATAAAAAAATGCAAAATTGCCAGGAAATGTCATATTAAGAACAAACATAAAATCTCCAGAGATCTACTTATAAAGTTATAGAAGTTATATCAAAAAACATCATTTAGAAGTAATAGGCTATTTTCTGTGCTGTTTTGACCCCCTTCATCAGAACGCTCTGTTTGAATAGGCGTGGCGGATTGTAGTAGAAGTAAAGAAAGTAGACGCCCACTGCTATGATTTGCTAACAGTTGTGTATGTTTGACTACCTACATCAGGGGTGCCCAACCCTGTTCCTGGAGATCTGCCTTCCTGCAGAGTTAAGCTCCAACCCTGATCAAACACACCTGTCTGTAATTATTAAGTGCTCCTTCAGATACTAATTAGTTGGTTCAAGTGTCTTTGATCAGGGATGGAACTGAACTCTGCAGGAAGGTAGATCTCCAGGAACATGGTTGAGCCCCCCTGACCTACATCCTTCACAGATGGACGACGCTGCTGTGATTTAGGTCAAAAACTAATGCATAAATGCGCAGTACATATCAAAGGATCTGTAAGAACAGACAAAGCAATAGTGACCACGTAATAAAAACAGTTACTCACACTTGTGTGCTGCAACATTACTGTTGGATCCAGTATAGTCAGCACAGCATCGTCTTTTAATTTCAATCTTTCTAAAAACCTGGCGTCAATTTGTGCTTTGTTTGTACACTGTAAAAAATAAAAATAAAAATAATGCAATTTATTGAGTCAGCTTAAAATAATTCGTTACCCTGAAGTTCAGTCAACTAAAATAAGTTTATTCAACTTGAAATGTTAAGTTGTACTAAGTAACAACTTAGATATGTTTGCTAAACATAACAGATGGGTAAGTTGATTCAACTTAAATATCTAAGTTGTCACTTAGTATAATTTAACATTTCAAGTTGAATCAACTTTTTTTGAGTTGACTGAACTTTAAATTTTAAGGCAGCGAGGTTACAAATTATTTTAAGTTGACTCAACAAATTGTTTTTTACAGCGTACATGAAGTTAACAAAGGACCAAGTTCTTACTGACGCGGTCTGGATCTTCATTAAAAATAAAGTTCATTCACTCTTTCCTAATGTTGGGATCAGAAGGAAGGCAATGCAAAGACTGTTTTTCCACAGCTTGGCACTGAACAGCGTCTTGTTGTATTAGGAGTCATCTTTATCGCTTGATTTCTGAGTAGACCTCTCGTTATTTACACTACATGTGTGAATCAGTTGGCGGGGCTAAACAGGCAGTGATGTAGAAGCAGGCGTTGATCTTCTTCTGCGGTGGCAGTGTTTAGCCACACTATTACATTATAAAGTGGCACATTTCACAACCTGTCATTTTGGCAGACTGTTATCAGTATAAGCTGTTTTTAGACTACAAGAATGTTTTGAGTTCTGAAACTTGCAGGATGTTTTTATAGTACAATGACTTATATGTCAAAAGATCAAGGGAATTTTGATTTCTCATTTCATGAACCCTTTAAATGGATCTACAAGTAAGTGTTGTGTCGTTCCATACATTAGCTTTCTTCACATGAACACTTGAACAGGTCAAATACAGGAAATAAGTCATGTGAGTAGACAAGTGTTCAAATGCAAAGTCCACAAGTATGGGTATTGAGATCAGTGTAGTCCAATACAAAATTGGCTCTAATAAAACCCAGTTCTTTTTAGTGGTTCAGAAACACACAGGGCAGACGGTGTAGTCCAATTCACAAACAAATGAACCTTGTGAGACAGTTCTTTTTAGTAGAGTTGGGGTACTCGGACTCGTACTCGGACTCGTACTCGGACTCGTACTCGGACTCGAGTCCGGTCTCGAGTACAATTTTTAGGTGACTCGGACTTGTCACGGACTCGGATGCATTTTTACTCGGACTTGACTCGGACTCAAGCCTTTCGGACTCGGAAAATATCCCGAGTCCGTCCGAGTCCAGAGACAGTTGACGGAATGTCACTGACTCGATGCATTATCACGAAAGTCTTGTCCAGTAGGCTACTTGAAAGCCGACCGGTTTATGTGCGCACTAGAGATGCGCGGATGAGCTCAAACGTCACCCGAATCCGCAGCTTCAAATAAATGATCCGCCCGCCACCCACCCGCACCTATATTTTTCTCTGATTTAGATAACCGCACCCGATCGTCGTTTACGATTTTTCTAATTCTTAGTTTTGCACGATGATATGATGAATGGATGGTTCATTTTTAACAGCAGATTGATTCAGCTGATCTGCACATCGCTGCACATTTATATAAGCTTAATCGTTCGTGCTTTTAAGCCAAAGCCACGCTAAAAAGAATAACGTTAACTGACATCTGGACTTGACTCTCCGCAATCTCTGATGAAATCAATTGGGTGTTTGAACGTCTACTGGATCCTTGGACAAAAGATTACAGGGGTTCACCAAGTTTAAGAAATTTCAGATCATAAAAATCTAATTCTTTTCATTTTTAAGGTATTGTTTTCGATATAATTTACTGATTCAAATTAGTAATCAATAATAATTGTTAATTTTACTACTCGGCAAATCTGGTGCTGGAGCGGACGGAGCGGGCGCGGGCGCATCACGCGCAATCATCAAACATATTTCAAAGGAAGCCGGCGCCACATTCCCTACCGTCTTTACTATGTGTTTTGAGCGAATATTTGCATTTATTCACATACGATTGAATTAGAAATGGTTGCCTGTCATGATTTTGGCTAATGCAGGACACTACTGAATGATGCGCATCAGAGGGAATTTAGAAGTGGGTATACGCAAAGCCGACGGATTTAAAAAATGGGTATCCGCAGGTACTGCACTACACCACTAAATATTACCCTACTCAATAGCATTAACACAGGCGTAACTCCCTTCAAACTTGATCTGGAATGTCTTTTTTTTCTGTCACAACTTCTCGAACAGGTGAACACACAGACACACACACAAAAAAGAAATCGTTTGCCTGAAAAAAGTATTTAGAACGGGTTCATATTTTAGAAAATGTAGTTAATATTTGCCTCATTATTGATTAATCTCATCCACCCGCGACCCACCCGCGAATAATCAGAATGCATTTTTTTTATTACCCGACCCACCCGACCCGCGGATATAACCGCCATCCGCGCATCACTAGTGCGCACACACTCAAAGCGCGATCACAGAACGCGCCTCTCAGTCAGTGTGCGAATACAGAGCTCTCTTTCGCTTTTAATAGGTTCTGTTATTGCTACACACATGCTCGTATTGGAGACTATTCATGTAAATGAAGTCGGTTTTGTCTTAAGTAAACCTGAACAGTTGGGAGAAATACTGATGCGTCAAAATATTTGATCTGTGCGTCAGATCTTAAAGCGACAGCAGCGTAAACCTGCAGCAGCCGACCACGTCAAACAATAATCAAACAACAAAAGAAAAAGAGAAAATCACTCACTGTTCTTGACTGAATCACTTATTAACTGTAATAAGAATTATCTTTAATGCATACAGTGAAGATTTTGCAGTGTTTTATTTTAACATTTATTACTTCATGAAATGTCTGTAGTCTATTTCTGTAATAGCCTTTATATCGGGGTGCTCAACCCTGGTCCTGGAGATCGACTTTCCTGCAGAGTTCAGCTCCAACCCTGACCAAATACACCTGAACCAGCTAATTAGGATCTCAAGGAGGGCTTGCTAATTACACACAGGTGTGTTTGATTAGGGTTGGAACTAAACTCTGCAGGAAAGTCGATCTCCAGGAACAGGGTTGGGCACCCCTGCTTTATATAGACCTACATAAAAAAACTTACAAAAAAACCCTACAATTCTATTTTAAAAAAAATTCTATTTTAAAAAATATTATTTCATTTGTATTTTTGATTAATATATGTATTAATACTTTTGCTTGTAAGTAATACTTGGAGTGTTTACTTGCCTTGAGCACGAGAATGTTTTACTTACATTAGTTGATTCGTTTTTTTTTTTCTGTATTGAAATTATTATTATTTAAACATGGTGGCAGTTTCTAGCTTGAAAGAAAAATAATTTTTGTAACATCTTTGCAGCAACAGGTTTTATGGGTCCAAAACCATCTTGGGTGTGCATGATTTTCTAATAATTAAATGGCCCATCATCAATTATTCCTTATATAATGTAATTTATTGTAATTAATGTAACTATAAATGCATTCAAAAATAAAACAGGTGTGAGTTTGCTGTGACTTATGGAAAGTATATGTAGGGCTTTATACACAGTGTGTACCATTGTAAAGACTAGGTTTATCCCTCACAGCCTCATTTTCATTCAAGAAAAAAAAGTCATATACAACCCAAAACACACACAGCCACAATCCGAAATAAAAGAGGTGCTGCAAGAGGCTACATGTTTTCTGCTCTTAAGGTCCCATTCACCAAGATACCTTCTCCTTTACCCCCACCCTTAAATTTATACATTTACTACATCGATGAATAAAGTCAAGTCCCGCCCTATAATTTTTCACTCTAAAATATGTCACATTACATAGATCAGCCATAACTTCTGTTGCATGACTTTAAGTTTGCTAAGCAGAGTATGGACACTAATTATGAGATGTTGTGAAATCAAAAATCAAAATGGCAAGATCCACTATAGGTTTGCTTTTCTTACATTTCAACTGACATTGCATTTTTCTAGTTGTAAAGGTTAAAATCAGGGCTGCCCAAACTCAGTCCTGGTCCTTGGTTTAGCTCCAATATGCCTCAACACACCTGCCAGGGGGTTTCTAGTATGCCTAGTATAAGCTTGATTAGCTGGTTCAGGTGTGTTTAATTGGGGCTGCAGCTAAAATCTGTAGGACACCTCCCTCCAGGACCTAGTTTGGGCACACCTGGATTAAAACAATGTTAAGATACTGACAAACAGTAGTGTTTCCTTGGACTCAGACGGACTCGACTCGGACTCGGCCCTTTGGGACTCGGACTTGAGTCCGACTCGGCCCATTTTGGACTCGGACTCGTCTCGGACTCGATTGGTAAAAGACTCGGACTCGACTCGGACTTGACTTAGGTGGACTCGAACCCAACACTACTTTTTAGTGACTCAACAAAATACCGGGCAAATTTATGTACAGTGTCTCTTATGATGGCACTTACAAGCCTGTCATTTTTAGTGATTGAAAACGTATTGATGTCTCTTATGAGTCAGTCTATTTTAATGAGTAGTTACAAACAGAAAAAAACACTGCCATGTGTATTTTAGAGAAAAGCTCTTGGATGTGCAAGCAAAGAGGACATTATAAGTAAAATCTTTTCTTAACAAATCAGGAAATCGGGATTGATATTGTGCCATTCGCTTTAATATTATAAGTCTTTTGTTGTGACTTTTGTTGTGTCCCAAATATATTTAAATTTGTATTAAACACAGGTTTTCACATATACACTCCATTCACAATCCATTTGTTTTACATTAATATTTTCTGTTCTCTTTCTTTAACATTAACAGGAAATGTTGCATTGAAAAGTGTGACCTACCAGTCCTTTGACTCGTCGAACGGAAACACGGCTTTCAAAGCTGTTGATGGAAACCGAGCAAAAAATTTAGCAAATGATTCCTGCACTTACATAACTGCAAAAAGAACCCCCTGGTGGAGAGTAACCCTGCAAAAGCCATACAAAATTGTCATGGTTTCAATCACCAACCGGGGCGACTGTTGTGCTGACAGGATCAGTGGAGCCGAGATTCGTATTGGCAACAGTCTTATCAACGACGGCAACCAGAATCAGCTGTAAGAGATCTCAGCTAAAAATGAAAATTCTGTCATTAATTACTCACCCTCATGTCGTTCCAAACCCGTAACACATTCGTTGGTCTTTGGAACACAAATTAAGATTTTTTTGATGAAATCCAAGAGCTCTCTGACCCTACCACGTTCAAGGTCCAGAAAGGTAGTGCGGACATCGACAAAATAGTCCACGTGACATCACTGGCCACATCACCCTAGCAAAATTTTGAAGAGTAACACAATGCATACGCATGCTTTGATCTGCACTTTCTGGACTTTGAACCTGGTAGGACCCTTGCTGTCTGTGGAGGCTCAGGAAGTTCTTAGATTTCATCAAAAATATCTTAATTCATGTTCCAAGATGAACAAAGATCTTACAGGTTTGGAATGACATGAAGTCGAGTAATTAATGACAGAATTTTCATTTTTGGGTGAACTATCCCTTGACGCTGTTGCTATTGCTTAAATCATACTAAAAAAGTACATGCAGAACGTAAGATCAGTCATTTTTATATTTCTTTAGGGTTGCAAGAGTATATTCCATGCTGCCTGGGAAAACACGGAAGTTCAAGTTCAGCCCTGTAGAGGGACAGTATGTTAATGTGGTCCTACCAGGAGAGGACCGCATTCTGACATTATGTGAAGTAGAAGTGTACGCAGTCTCTGAAGGTAAAACAGTCACAAATGTGGTGTTTGTGTGAGTGATTTTTACAACACTGTCTATAACTTTTCACACTTCAATATATCTCAGATATGGTAGCAATGATACAGTCCAATATGATCAATGTGGCACCGAACGGACGAGCCACCCAGTCCAGTGTGAATCAGGGTTCCACAATGTGCCTGAGTCTTGCACAAAATGCCATTGATGGGAACCGCCAATATGATCTATTCAAAGGCTCTTGCACTCAAACAGACACTGAAAGTAATCCCTGGTGGAGAGTGGATCTGATCAAGACATATACAATTGCATCAGTGGCTCTTACCAACCGTGGCGACTGCTGCTCTGAACAACTGAACGAAGCGGTGGTTCACATTGGAGATTCACTAACGTCTGAGGGCCGTGAAAACCCAGTGTAAGAAGTGCTCTTTTTTTGAATGTATATGTAAACACTTTGTAGAGTTTATTTTTTGTTTTAATATTACTACGGCTGTCAGTCGATTATGTTTTTTTTAATCTAATTAATTACATCATGTGTCGATTAATTAATCGCAAAATAAATTTGACTCTGAAAATATCCACAAAAAATTATTTAAAGCTATTTTTGTGTTAAATAAGAGGAAAGTATTAAGTAGACATTACAAATTGTAGCTTTAGAAAGAAATATCTTACTTGATTTAACATAAAATTTATTACACAAACATTTAGGCTGCAGTGGCCTAACGTAAACTATGGAACATAAAAGAAGATACTTTAAGAAATATCTCAGTATTTTTTGTTCATACAATGAAAGTCATTGGTAACCAAAACAGCTTTGTTACCAAGTCTTCAGACTACCTTCTTTTAGTTCCACAAAAGAAAGGTTTGAAATGACATGAGTAGAATTTAAGGGGAGACACTGCAGGCAAAAACACTGTTTTTTTTGTCCACCTATCAAATTTAAGATTTTGGGCTTTTTGGTTTTTCATAAAGTGTTTTTTTCAGACCAGTGGAAAGAAAACATCCAAAAGACACTGCTAAGTGTTTCTTTAATAGAACTTTGTGTCAATAGATTTCAATTACAATACATATTTTTAAAGGCCGTTTTCTCAAAATGAGATTTTTTTCTTACACAGCCATAAATCTCCACTTCACACACACCAATTCCTGTCTATATCCTGAAGGTTTTTACAGAGGAATTTGTTCATATATAATTTGCTTGTTTTTTTACAACATTTTATTCCCCCCAAAAATTTTAAATATATATTGTTTTCTGTCTGTTCTAAGTATTTTCTGAATTATGGAGTGACAAAATGAGATTACCCAAAATTCCCTCTGTAAAAAAAACAAAAAAACATTTGACGCTAATATGTCAAAAAATATGTCAAAAAAAAATAATTTTGAAACGGACTTAGATTTTTGTACCGGAAATGTATGCAAATTAGGGCATATTTCATTAAATAATTTTAGATTAATGTTTAATAATTTCATTAAACATTTTAGAAAACTTGTAATAGAAACATTTTTTGTAATTATCAATGTAATCAGTTAACTGGGCAAGCAAGGTGATGATTATTCGTTAATTTTTATTTTTTTTACCCTATTCACCTACAGTGTCCCACCTTAAATTTAAATATTTTTATTTTTAATGAAATTATACTCTAAATAAGAAGCTAAATCTGCCAGCATGTGGCGGTAAATTTCTTTATTCACTCATTCGATTCAATTCAGTTTGTTCAAATGGCTGATGTCTAAATGGGCCTTTGAATCATTGATTCACACAATTCATTCAAAACCTTGATTCATTCAGAAGCTAAACACCGCAGTGTTGCTTGGAGATGTGCAACAATTCTGCTATGGCTTCAAAGGTAATATGTTCTCTGCAAAATTTAGCAAAAACACAGAATATTGTGTTTAAACTATAACACAATATCAACTTATTTATTGAACTGTCGTGTAAAATCACAACAAGCTGTGATAGATCGGGACAAAATTAGCACTTGTGTAATATTGCTCTTCCAGCCTGTGTGATATGTGATATATATAAATATGAGACAAAACACATACAGGGGCTTTTTTTTTTGCACCAGTATCTTGAATTTTAGGGCATAACTACATTTATGGAGTTATTGCCCTGCATCGTATTTGTCAACAGTCAATATGAAATATTAAATGATGGGGGCGGGGCCAGTGCTTTAACTGCGTTAAAATATTTTAATCACGTTTCACGTTTTTTTCATAACTAATTAATTTAACATGTTAAACCGACAATTCTGTCATTAATTATTCACCGTCATGTCATTCCAAACCCATAGGACCTTTGTTCATCTTCTGAATGCAAATTAAGATATTTTTGATGAAATCTGAGAGCTTTCTGAGCCTACATAGACAGCAACACAACTGACATGTTCAAGGCCCAGAAAGGTAGTAAGGACATTGTTAAAATAGTCCATGTGATCAGTGATTCAACCGTGATTTTATGAAGCTACAAGAATACTTTTTTTATGTGAAAATAAAATAAAAATAATGACTTTATTCAACAGTCTCCAGCGCACGTTAATGAGAGTAACACGACGCATACATGTGGTGCTGCAGACGCAGGAGCCGGCGTTCTGACGTAGAACCTGGATGTGCTGCACCTTATTTACAAGCAGAGGAAGACACACCCTATACATAAAACAGCCTTTGTAAACATGTCTGAAGATTTCGACAGCGAGGATGACTTGCAATTTTTTGCCCAGCCTTACTTATTTGAACTAGAGTATACAGATGATGAACTAAGAGAGTTGGATGTTCTATGCCAGAACTCTGACTACTGCATTAGCAGCACCACACGCATGTGTCATGGTACTTTCGTGAACGTGTGGTGGAGACTGACACAGAAGAGAAGAAATTGTTGGGTAAAGTAATTATTTTTGTTTTCTTTGCACACAAGAAGTATTCTCGTAGCTTCATAAAATTACGGACTCACATGGACTATTTTAATGATGTCCTTATATTCTTTCTGGGCCTTGAACAAGGCAGTTGCATTGCCGTCTATCCAGGGTCAGAAAACAGGGTTTTTGTAATTTCTTTGTCAGTGTATTACACACATTAAGTCTTAATATTTAGTGTAAATAAGAAATGTGATTTTAGGAAATTAGGTTGTCTTTTGAAGAGTAGCTGAATTGTATAGCCTATGTCGCTCAGCCAATCAAATTTGAAGACAGAAATTGTTGCATAATATGCATATGCAACGTGATTCCTAAGCAGTAATTTTATTTCTACTGTCTCTTCCTTAACTCTCACTCTTATTCAGGTGTGTTAAAGTGTCCTTCATCCCTGCGGGAGGGACTGGGATGTTCAGATGTGACAGTGTACTTCAAGGCCGTTATGTGACCGTAGCACTTCCGGGAGAAAACAGGACTCTGAGCTTGTGTGAAGTAGAGGTGTTCGGGATCCCAACTGATTAATATAGATAATGCTTCTTTTAAGCAGGCAAATAACAACCTACCTAATTCCTACAGTGTATTGCTTAATAATTTGTAGTCTGATCATTTTTTTATAATTCTATACCTGTTGTAATTCTAAACAGAACTGTTGTCTTAAATGCTCAAAGTAACATAAAAATAAAATTTCTACTTTTATTTTACTTCCAGTTAAAGATAAAAGCTAATATGAATGTAATGCATTAATATCAGCTTGTTTTAATACAAACTGTGCATTCACAGCCACTTGATGTCACTATTGCTTTAACTTCACTTGAAATAGGAAATATTAAGCAACTTCCCAAAAATAAATATATTCAATACTGTGCAAAAACTGCTGCTTGATTATTTCACTCTGAATTGAGAGTTGAACCCGGCTAAACTGTTTCTGTTGTTCCCAAACCAAAGCTTACGCGATAAACATCACTAAATCAGAAGTGACCATTTCTTGTAAGATCAATACTGATTCGATAGCGGTGCAAGATATGTGTTCAAAACCGTGCTGACGTTTAGGATCATTCATTGTTATTTTGTAAACAGGAATCAGCCTGTTTCTTTTCCACAGTGAATTGAAAATGACAACTTTTCATCATAATAATTAAATTTGGAGCAGCTGTATGCTTTGAAACGAGGTTGTCCTTCTGATAGACCATCTGTGATTCTCCAAAGCTCTTGGATAGATTTTTTTGCAAGCTATCTGTCAATTTTATGGACTAAATACTGGTGTGGAAAAGGATAAAATGTGAATCTGATTTTTTTTAATATCACAGACAAAAAAGACATCTCACAGCTCTAACTTTGACAATCATTTTAGCAAGTTTTGGCATTTCACTGCATTGTCAAAGATGCCAAATTGTTAGTTGTGCCAGTAGAGAACATGAAAATCATATACTATGTGAAAATATGCTTATATTAAATACACATTTTCAGATTCACACTGACAGACTGAATACAAGTTACACTCTAGTCAAGGTCGAAAAGACAGATAATTGGATAAGACTTTGATAAGATTGACAAGACTTTGGATTAGTAATATGACATTTTAAAATTATTGTCCCGCTTGTCGAAAGTGCTATATTGCACTACTGGCAATGGGTTAATATGTCTACAAAATATTAACATTCCTGATTTTTTTAAATTGTACATTTAAGAACTTGCTTTGAAGTTGTAAATAAAGATTATTGGAGTACGTTTTACAAGAAAATATTATAAAGTTAGTTTTGTCACTTTTTACAAGTACAGTTGAAGTCAAAAGTTTACATACGCCTTGCAGAATCTGCAAAATGTTAATTATTTTACTAAAATAAGAGGGATCATACAAAAGTCATGTTATTTTATATTTAGTACTGACCTGAATAAGATATTTCACATGAAAACATATACATATAGTCCACAAGAGAAAGTAATAGTTGAATTTATTACAAAACATGACCCTGTTCAAAGGTTTACATACACTTGATTCTTTTTTTGTTTGTTTGTTTTTGTTTAGTGATAGTTGTTCATGAGTCCATGTGTTTTTCAGCATTTTTGTGTATTTGAACCCTTTCCAACAATGACTGTATGATTTTGAGATCCATCTTTTCACACTGAGGACAACTGAGGGACTCATATGCAACTATTACAGAAGGTTCAAACACTCTCTGATGCTTCAGAAAGAAATATGATGCATTAAGAGCCAGGGGGTAAAAACTTTTTGAACTTGAAGATCAGGGTAAATATAACTACTTATGTCTTCTGGGAAACATGTAAGTAACTTTTGTAGTTCTAAGGGTAGTGCTAAATGAAAAAAAATATGATATTTAGGTAAAATAAGAAAAATGTACACATCTTCATTCTGTTCAAAAGTTTTCACCCCGGCTCTTAATGCATCTTGTTTCCTTCTGGGAACATTGTGTATGATCCCTCTTATTTTGGTAAACTAATAGACATATTTTGCTGATTCTGCAAGGTGTATGTAAACTTTTAACTTAACTGTACATACGCATATAAATGCTGTCAAGACTGAATAACACAAAATACACAAAAATCTCATTCTGATGAGAATCTGTACTAGCAGAAGTGAACAGGACCATGCTAACCAGCCAAACTTTTACTTTGGAAAAATAAAATGACACACAGACGCAATCTAACAAACTAGCAGGGCTTTTTGACCCTCAGCGTAAGAAAATAAATCATTCAAGTAGCAAAGACAGGAAGCATATTGATTAGGCAGAAGCTCCAGATGTGTAATTCTGCAAAATACTGAAAGAGTAATTGAGTCTCTCTTCTTCATGGCATTATCTGACTGGGTCAATTTGCACTCTGCCTGATCAGGTCAGCGCGCAGGGCGGATGAGACTTCAGCCGTGCCTTCCACACTGCCACTGAGACCAGCTCAAGTGTGCATAATGTATAGAGAACCACAGTCTATAAATTACATCTGACTTAACAAGTCGGTAGGAGAGCTGTCTGCATAAACCTCGCAGAGGAACAGCAAAATTGCAGCCGTTAGCAGTTAGAAAAGTACAATTTTAGCTCTGCTCCAGGTTGTGCTGGAGATTCAAATAGAAAGTCTGCAATATTATTACTTCACTTGATTCTAAATTAACCAGTGGCTTGCCCTTATATACATCCAAAAATGGCTTTGTTAAGAATAACACATATCTTAAAGAACTTAAAGAAAGAAGACAGCTTATCTGTTTCTTGGAACATAAACCTGTCAATTTTTTCTCCTTAAGGACAGGTTGGCCATCATTTGTCTGTGCCCACTCTAAGTTCCAGTGCCTCAGGCTGGATAGGTTTACTTCATGCCTCTAGTTTCACTTATTTCCTCAGTTTCTTTTCAGTTTCTTTTTTAACAAACGTATCTCTGACATTTTCACTAGCCTGAGGTAACTTTCTGCAAGGGCTAGTGTAGTGTTTAGTAACTTCTAGCTTCACCAACCTTGTTCTAGATTTTTAAAAAGGGTAAGGAAGAGCACATGGAAAACCGGAATTCTGTCAGGACCACTTCCGTCTAAGATAACTGACAAGTAGCATACAGCTTAGATTGACTGTATGGTTTTATTCTGAGCAATAACTCCTGCATCCATGCAGCCTTTAACAGAGCTGAAGCAACTTTACTGATCTCTGTAAGTCTTGTAAGTCTCTCTGTAAGTTTTGTTTATGATGATAATGACACTGGCAACTGATGCAAGCTTGACTAATGCGACCACCCAAAACTGACACTATACGTTTGATTTATTTTGACAAAAGTAATAATTGAATGCACAATGCACTCACAGTGGCCATTTCACTTATGGCATGGATATTTAAATAAAGGGGTCATTGGATGCCCATTTTCCACAAGTCAATATGATTAATTAGTGTTTTAATGTCTATAACATACTTTGGTTAAAATTTCTCAGTGGTAGTGTAAAAAAAACACCCTTTTGATCTTGTCTAAATCAGCCCTTTTCAGAGCAAAAAAGTTTTTTTTTTTTTTGCATTTGCATTTGCATTTGCCTTTAAATGCTAATTAGCTCTACTTGCCCCGCCCCTCTATTCTGTGGGATGATGATCAGTACAGTTTACTCTAGCTGCATTTAGCCGTGTTTAGCCTCAAAACTTGCTAACTATCATGCTATTAGGAAAGGCGATTTGCAGAGATGCATAAAAAACCCTTATACTCACTTCTGCTGTAGGTGAAACTGGATCACGAATGATTCACGCAAACACAGACACATTTATGTAGATCGCTCACTCAGGGTGGGTCTAAGGTAAGACGGCTGGGTCAATCAACTATCGTTGGAGCGGCCTTGGTCGGTGTGACGTCACACAGACAAGATGCTAAGAATGGCTTGATTTGAAAAAGGGGGTATTACTTATAAAGAGTAAAAGAAATACCACTGGGTGGATTTTGATCATTATAAGGTGGTTGTGTACACACACTGCCAACACACATTTGTGTTCAAAATATGTAAAAATGAGTTTTGCATCCGATGACTCCTTTAAATAAATGAATAAGTAAATAAATAAATAAATAAAATTTACAAGTAACAGCTATTTTAGAGTGGAGAAAATGAGGGTCCAGCATATGAAGAATACACAGAAGGCAACCAAGCAAATATTTGCCATAACTGCACATAAATGTGTATTAGGCTTAGATTTTAAACATTTTTCATTGATTATTATGTGTCTATTTAAATTCTGAAGTTTATTCAAATATGTATTTTCCATATCAACAGTATGAGTGAGTCTCAGGCCAGTTGATGGAGCTGTTACTTGCCAATTGGGCCAGTGCTTAAGTTTTTACATTCCAATGTTTTGTTGATCATCTACATTTGTTTATGCCTGGCAAACATTGTATTGAATATTTTGTTGTGATTACTGACTGACATGTCACCAAGGTTGTCTAGCTGCCTGACAAAGACAATACGTTTTGTTAAAGTGGGAATCACTTAGTGATAGTCTTCTTTGGAGTGGCAATTATTTATTTATTTATTTTCTGGAATTACATTATACATTTCCAAACATTAACAAAAATAAACATAAATTAATGGGCATTAAATAGCTTAGATTTTGTATTAAATACATTTTATATTAATAAATTAATTAACGGTTTTTATGGTTTTATTTTAAGGCTAGTGAGTTGAGTAACTAGAAAATTTTTCATTCATTACATTCATTAAATTCCTCTTAAAGGATTAGTTCACTTCCAGAATAAAAATAAAAATGTCATCCAAAATGTTCATGACTTTTTTTCTTCAGTCAAAAAAAGAAATTAAGATTTTTAAGGAAAACATTCCAGGATTTTTCTCAATATAATGGGCTTTAATGGGGATCAACGGATTGAAGGTCCAAACTGTTTCAAAGGGCAGTTTCAAAGGGCTCTACACGATCCCAGACGAGGAATAAGGGTCTTATCTAGCAAAACAATCTGTCATTTTATTTAAAAAAATAAAAATTAATATAATTTTTGAACCAAGAATGTTTATCATGCGCTAGCTCTGCGGTGTGCATTCGTGTGGTTAGTTCTTCGTCTGTGTACTCCGGTTCAAAAAGGTAAAGAAAATGACTGATGACTGTTTTACTAGATAAGATCCTGATTTCTCAGCTGGGATTGTGTCGAGCACTTTGAAGCTGCACTGAAACTGCAATTTAGACCTTCAACCCGCTGATCCCCATTGAATCCCCAGGTAAATTACAAGGAAATTTTTATTCTAAATCTTTTAAGCCCTGATATGTTAGCATGAATCTAACAAAATGGACTTGCCCATGTTCACATGGACTTGTTCAACAAGTTATTGAGCAGAGAACAACGTGATTTAGTGGGAAGAAAAATCTAGAAGTGCATTTAAGGAGAGAATGAGAGAAGGGGGAATAAACCTCAGTTCCTCGAAAAAGCTCCGCTTCAATTCAGTGACAAGGTCGATATGGAGGAATCTGCTTTGCAAATGTGTCCCAGCAGGTGTTTACTGTGGTGTCAAACCCCACGGCAGTAACACAGACTGAGGAAAACAGCCTCAGGGTTGAAAATAATTCCTGTGGAGATCAGCGAGTTCCCAACTCTCTGCCCCACCAGTCACGGAAGCCATGTAGAGCAGCTGCACAGGCGCTGGGGCTCTTTTCGGTTGTTTAACTTTTGTGACATGCTTCTCCACAACTATAACACTTGGTGTCACTTCAGTAATGTGTGTGAAAATATGTGTATGTCAAGTCCATCAAATGCTCCCGTAGGAAGCTTCAGTTTAGGTGTTGGCAGAGGAATGTCGTAAGAATTGTCGCAAGTACTGAGGTAAGCAGTTCTTTATACTATATATAGTCAAAGACCGAAGCTGGTTATCAGAAGGTAGATTGTTATCGCTACAGCCCAGTAACTTTGTGTGTTTCCCAGAGCTCTTCAACACTTGGGATGTTGTCTTTTGCAAATGCTTTTAACTTCAGGTAAAGCTCAACTTCTAACACAGGGATATAAATCTAAACCATGCATTGTCGCCAGTATTAGTGAAGTATTTACTATGAAACAGCCAGTTAAGCACTTGCTTTACTAAAACTTACACACACTGTATTTCATTATAATGTTTAAGGGAAAAACGTCAAATGGTGACACTGAAAAGCTAACCCTTTTAAATCAAAATAACTTTAGTATCCTTTAAAAATAAGATCCTAGGATCACTTTTATTTTAAATACTCCATGCAATTCTATAATTAATCAATTACATTATTGGTAATTGGCCCTTCACAAGGAGCATGATAGACAGGCGATCTGACCAATCATAACGCTGAATCCGTCATTTTGTCTGACAAACAAACCAGAAGAGTAGATTAACTTCGGTGGACATAAACTTGAAAAACAGTGTGTATTAATGTATTTTTGAGGTTGAAATAAAATTCCTTCTGATGTTCACTCATGGTTATTTCATGTTTTAAGTAAATATGAAAAGATATTCGTTCCACGTGCCGCTACAAGAAGTTACAACACATTGAAGAGCCACAAACGGCATTTATTGTCAGAATTTCTTTAAAAATGACAAAATTTGAAAGCTAAGACTTTCCAGACCTTTTTGTCTTGTCTGTCAGCATGTTGTCAGTTTCCTTTTTGCTCCGTGATGCATGTTTAACTCCATAAGAACATGATGTGTTACCAGGTTTTCATAGCAAAACCCACCCAATGGCTACTCAAAACTAGCCCAAAACTAGCCCAATAGCATTTCGGGTGGGTCCCCATGTAGGTCTGGCGATAAATCGATAAAGATAATTATTGCGCGATATAAATTCTCCATAAACGACAACAAGAGCTTGATAAATGTTCAATATAATGTTTTTGCTGCAAAGGCGGAACAAAAGAGCGCTAGTCATTTGAAGCGCAGCACTCGGACCGTTTATCCACTTGGCTCAAAGTTCAAACGGCGACGCGGCGCGAGTTTACTAGGGCCGAGTTTACTTGCTGATGAATCTTGGTCACATGACCACTAAACAATGCTGTGAGATCCAGTGTGAAGTGCTTGAATTCAGCAAAGAACACAAATAACTTGGTTTATAGCCAGATGTAACAGCGCTGACAAACAGGAGAAAAACTGTGTGCAACAATACAGTCAGAAGGATTTAATCTACAATTCACCAGCATTTACCATAGATTTACTGTAGTAGCACTAACTGCACCATGGTATTGTGTCAGAAATGTGGGTATTTGTGTCGAATTTTATTATATTACTAATACAGACGTGTATTAAATGTATTGAAGGAGGAGTAATGGAATATATTTACAGTATTTTTTGTGATTAAGCTATAGCGTTTTACCATATGAAAATGAGGTTGCTACAATTTTTTTTTTTTACCAGTATTACATGTTATATCATCATTAATATTATGAGGCAACAGAAACCTATTTCTTGATTTGAAACAGTATTACTCATTAGAACATGTAGAACTAAGAAAAATGTTTTCTTGTTATTTATTTTGACTGAAAAAGTGTAAAGAATTCAAAAACGTTAAGTGTTTGTCATGTTGTAAAAAATGTGGTAAAAATGTTGTCATGTGGTAAAAATGTTGTCATGTAGTAAAAATGTTTTTTGGCGGGGTTCCCCTAGTAAAATTCACATTCCAGAGGCTAAATATCACATTATTGGGGTTGCTCTGTTATTGGGCAGTGTTGTTACAAAATGTCAACGGAGTCTTTTTTAATAGGTAACTTTTTTCCCCTCCTCAAAAACAGACTTGCAAAATCAAATTTACCCTAAGCACCAGAATAAAAACTAACACTGTTCTCCCATTTCAGCCAAGTATTTCACAGAATATTGATTAGGCATTTGCTGTATGTCAGATTTTCAAATCCTCAGTCCTGCAGATGATATATTCAAACATAAATAAACACATTTCTCAACCTTCTTCTCGTTCACTAAGTGCTAGAGTGGCGGTGCGGCTTCACTAACAAGGCTTCAGTTTCTCCCAAACACTCACCCTAACAACATCATGTACAAACACAGAGCAACAATGTTCAGATAAGCACAGCATGAATGTAGTCTGCTTAAAAAAACACACACTCCTACTACGGATCACATCTGTTGTCCATCAGTTTTACCCCTTAGTGTCTGTGAAAGAATGTCTTGGACGAACCAAGGGACAAAGACATCAAATATTTACAAAGAGCGACATTAAAAATGTATAAGCTTAAACAACCATATGTGTCTCGTATTCCTCAGTGTAACATCCTCACAAGAATATTTTCTCAGATTTACGATGTGGACAGTATTTGCCGTTTTCTTTCCTGTCTCATCCCAAGTGCCTTCACGGAAATCAGCGCTGATTTATATCAAACTCTGTCAGAATCCTTTGAAATACTTCTGCAATATGCTATGACTTCAGCAATGATGGACACCAATAATCAAGAGTTTGCTGGAAAGGGAGAAACGTTTTTTGGCTTCTAATTCAAAAATGAATATTCATTAAATATAATAGCAATCACAAGAATATCAAACAGATTTATAAACATAATTCCTTACAGGTGCGGCATCCACATTTCCTATAATCGTTCCACTGTCTTAATTAGGCAACGATGATCATGTATATTGAAGGGGTGACGTTTGTAACATTTGAAATGCAAATACTGGCCTCCCTCAGGCTTCTACAGAAGTTCTGAATGAAGACCCTAATTAAAGCCTGAGGGACACATGGCAAACCAGCTCTCTCCCTGTGACACGTCAAACACGGGAATGATGAATAAATTACCATGAGAAGATGAAAAAAGGGTTCACTTCTCAAAAGTTCAGAAATCACTTGTTGTTTGGGGCCAGATAACAAAAAGACTCCATTCTTTTGATGTAGGAGAACATTTTTTTTTTTTAAAAATGGATACATTTTAAAAACAGGGTTTGATCTCCATTCTAATTTGGAATTTTGGGCAGTTTGCGATGACCTGATGACAGGTTTTCTCACTCTGGTATACAATATTAATGGTGACTGAGGGTTAATAGACATGTTAATGGACCAAACGCAAAGCCACACCCTCGTATAGATCATATGTTCACTCCTTTAACCAATCTCTCTTCCATTTCCTCTTGTCTGCTTTTGTTAAGTGATGTTTAAATGGTGAGTAAGTGGGCTGAGAGGTCCACAGCATGAATGTGAGAGCTGATTTCTCAAAAGCCTGTAGTAATTAGCCTTTTTCTACACTGAGATCAAGAATCTGCTGAGAAGACTGTCAGTCAGCCTCCTACACACTAATATTCCAATATTCACCACAGAAATAACCATTATTAATGTTTCAAAGTTCACTCTTCAGCTTTTCAACCATCACCCTGTGAAGTCTTTGCTCTTGTGGGCTCATTTCTATAGCAGCCCTGAGATGAAGTTTCCGTAAAAGGAGGGTCTAAACATGTCAAGTTGACGCAAGTTAAAGTGCAAATAGCAAACTTTTATCTGTTGCTGTCTCTTTCTTTCTCTCTCTTTCTATCGTTCTCTCCTCTTTGTGTAACAGCGGTATCTTAGATGTCTTTGTTTAGGGTACAAAGTCAAATCTTTGAGCAAAGATGAAAGATAGAGAGTGGGCGATGCCGCCTTTCGAAATTTTGGACCAAACTATAGTAAGTACTACAGAGAAACACTGAATATTTCAGACATCCATCCACCATCCAGCCATCACTTCTTCTTTCCTTCCATCCTTCCATCATTTGTCTGTCTATGAAGGTACCAAGAGAATGAACACAATACATAGCATGATGTAATACATACAGAGCTGGGTAGTATCTAATTACATGTAATTTGAATTATGTAATCAGATTCAAAAAAATCAAGTACTCTTTACTTTTTATGGTAAAAAAAAAAAAAGTAATCTAAAAAAATAGTCAGAATACACTTAGATTACATTACTTACTACAGTTTTAATCATGTAATCTGTAATGGACTACAATTTGTAAGTAATCTACCAGCTCTAAATACATAAATATGATGTAATACATACAGAGTTGGGTAGTAACTGATTACATGTAATCTGGATTATGTAATCACATTCCAAAAAGTACTCTTTGCTTTTTTATATCAATGTGGTAATGGTAAATTAGGTTAAAAAAGTAATCTGAAAGTAATCTAAAAAGGAGTCAAAATAAATGTACATGACCTAAAATGAGTAACCTAGATTACATTACTAACTACAGTTTTCATCATGTAACCTGTAATTAGTAACGGACTATAATACGTAAGTAATCTAACCAGCTCTGAATACATAACATGATGTAATCATTCACTGTAGAAAAAAAAAAAAAATCCATAAACCAGCTTTGGTTGCCAGAAACTTTTTTTTCATTCTGCATTTGAATTAATTTTGAATTTTTATGTAAATCTAACAGACTCCATGACTGTGTTGATGCTAAACAAACATGATCCATGGCCCATTCTGACCTAACAGTCAACCAATGTGACCATTATACAGCCATTTCTGTCAGGACCACTATTGTCAAAGATGACTGACAATTAGCATACAGTTTGGATTGGCGGTATGGGTTTGTTCTGGGCAAGAACTCCCTGTGCATCCATGTAGCCTAGTATGGATAAGAGCAGGGAGAGCAGCGATAACCCCCTAGGGTAAACAACCAACATGAATGTATTGCAGATATTATTACTGTTAATTTAATGTACACATTTTAGAAATTTGTCTGATTCAAATGAGAATCAGAAGGCTGAATCCAGACAGAGAGGTGGAGCTGAGGATGGAGGAGAGGTACTTAGCTATTGAGCAACATGAAAGCTGCTGATAATATTGAAGGACCTTATATGCTGAGATAGGCACCGTATTCTTATAAGTAGATGTAGATCAGCTGAGGGTCAGCTGATGCAAACTTGACTGATGTGACCTGCCAGAAATAACACTATGCTTGATTTAAAGGACAAAATACATTAAGCTACACATACAGTTGAAGTCAAAAGTTTACATACACCTTGCCGAATCTGCATAATGTTAATTATTTTACTAAAATAAGATGGATCATACAAAATCCGTTATTTTTTTATTTAGTACTGACCTGAATAAGATATTTCATATAAAAGACATTTACATTATAGTCCACAAGAGAAAATAATATATAAAAATGAATTTGTTCAAAAGTTTACATACACTTGATTCTTAATACTGTGTTGTTACCTGAATTATCCACAGTCTTTTTTTTAAGTCCCTTGTTTGTCCTGAACAGTTAAACTGCCTGCTGTTCTTCAGAGAAATCATTCAGGTCCCATAAATTCTTTGTTTTTTTAGCATTTTTGTGTATTTTAGCCCTTTCCAACAACACTGCATGATTTTGAGATCGATGTTTTCACACTGAGGACAACTGAGGGACTCATATGCAACTATTACTGAAGGTTCAAAGGCTCACTGATGCTCCAGAAGGAAACACAATGCATTAAGAGCCCGGGAGTAAAAAAAAAAATTAACTTTTTGATTTTGAAGATCAGGGTAAATTTAACTTATTTTTATTTGGGAAACATGTACTGTAATAATCAAGTAATAATAATCAACATGTACTGTATCTTTTGTAGCTTCTGAACGGCAGTACTAAATGAAAAAAAAAAAAGAAAAAAAGATATTTAGGCAAAATAAGAAAAATGTACACATCTTCATTCTGTTCAAAAGTTTATACCCCTGGCTCTTAATGCACTAAACAAAAAAAACAACAACTGTGGATCATTCAGGTAACAACAAAGTATTAAGAATCAAGTGTATGTACACATTTAAACAGGTTCATTTTTATAAATTCAACTTAATTCAAATTATGGACTATATGTAAATGCTTTTTATGTCTTATTCAGGTCAGTACTAAATAAAAAATAACATGCATTTTGGATGATCCCTCTTATTTTGGTAAAATAATTAACATTCTGCAGATTCTGCAAGGTGTATGTAAACTTTTGACTTCAACTGTATTTGAGAATCCTGATATCAGATATTTCAAAATCTATAAACACATTTATGAACATTTTGAATGAAAAGAAAAAAAAATAACCAGCACATTAGCCATACAGCACCATTGTGACTGTGAAGCATGTTCATTTTTACTGCTTGTTTTTCTTGAAAAAAATTTTAATAAACAGTTTAACTGCAGCTTTCACTATGATGATTAGAAACTGTTGTTGCTAAACAAACTTCCTGAATTACTAGGCTTCACTGACATCACTATAAATAATCATACAACATTTAACAAGTGCATGGTAGTAATGTAATAAATTTGTAATAATGTAATAATGTAACTGTAATAATGTTTTTGTTTTTTTTTGTAGCTAACAAAGTTTGTCCAAAAACTGAGAAACATTCACTGGAATAACCAGTGTGACAACTAGCCCCAGTCATATATGTCTCAGTGATTATCACAAACAGCTGCTCACCTCTGTATAATGAGTATTTGTTTTTTAGTTTTCCAAGTAACTTTAATCTTACAAACAGAACAACAGGGTGCTATTACATCTGTTATTAATACTATGAAATGTCACCATGTTCTCATGCATGACGTGTTCATGCGTTTCTTCCTGTTTCCTGTGTGCTTAATGATTATTCAGTTAATCCACCCTCTGTGTTTTACAGGTGATTAATGACTAACAACTATTTCACATATTGACTTTCTCTGATAGGGCTAAGTCTTTATGCTGGCGTGACGACAAATTCTTGAACCCTCAATCGATACTGTTCTATGACAAAAGCTCTGGCGGTTCATCCACCGAGCCAATGAGAATCTAAATGCACTACAAATCCGATATCTTAATATGCGTCAATCCGGCACTGCTTATTGATTAGTCCATTTGCTTTTTTGATCATTAATCTAATTTGTTGATATAGAAAGGGCGGACAGGAAATAGTGGTGATGGAAAAGAGGACATTCCACTGAAAACGCTGAGAGATAGAAAGATTAAGGGAATTTCAGATGCTCCAGGCATGGCTTAATTAAATACGTGTGGTGAGGGTACAGGTGCACATTAAGAAGGCAAGAGACAAGCCATCTGCTGCTACTGCAAGACATGCCAGGGATGAAATATTCATAAGCACACAAACACACACACATACAAACACTCATGCACTTTAATATGGGCAGACACTGGCTGACAGCCTCACATGCACTTATGCACACTTGTATAAGCACAGCAGACTGTATACATATGCATATGTAAGTCACTTGCACACACTCACAATTCACAATTCAGTTTTACAAAGCCTCAAACCAATTGGCGTCCTGAGCAATGTGTGTCTGATTTGTTTATATGCACTTCAGCATAAGTCCCCTCTGTGGCTAGAGCTTTATCTCATTTGCATTTTAGTCAACAGCCAAGAATATCTACCTCATTTTAGCCTCTTTCAATTACATTTCAGTTGTGACATCAATTTGAACCCTTCATTCACAGGTGACTGAACTTGAATCTACACCTAAAAGGAATTCAGAGTGAAAACTTTGATAAAACCACAACTTGTTTAAGGCCCAAAAAGTTAAATGTTTGACTGACAGAGCTAGATTTGTCTAATGACAAATCAGATGGCACTACATATTAGCTATGTTTCCATCGAAAGTTGCAAATTTAACTTATGTGCAAAATTGGAATATCGCATAAAACATTTCTGAATAAAGTGCCGTTTCCAGCCAACAAATCAAAGAGAACAACATAGTCACTGCCTGATAAACCAGCACCAGTTATCACTAAGAAAAACAGGAGAAACCACTGAATAATTTTCATATATAATAAATGAATTGAGCCTTAGAGTGAGCAGATGAAACAAAATAAATGCGTTCATTGCTTTCGAAGGTGGATGCCTGCTGTTTGGGACTGCAGTTGTTTAATACAGTTCTGAGAGGCAATTATGCAGAAATACTTTGACAACAGACTTTGCTCAGGCAGTTCTATGGAAGCCCATTTCCACCAAAAAAAAAAGGTAATTGCGACTTTGTAAATCTGACAACTCTGACTTTTTTCTCGCATTTTAGAGTTTACATCTCTTTTTTTCCTCAGAATTGCATGATGCAAACTTGCAATTCTGACTATTTTTCTCAAATTGTGAGATAAACTCACAGTTCTGAGAAATTAAGTCAGAATTGCATTATATAAACTCACACTTGTTACAAAGTCAGAATTGTGAAAAATAAAGTTGCAATTCTGAGAAATGAGGTCAGAACTGCGAGATATAATTTTAAAATTCTGACTTTTTTCTCAGAATTGCGAGTTTATGTCTCACAATTGTGCCTTTTTTTCTCAGAATAGCGAGTTGTTAAATCAGAATTGTAAGATATAATCTCCCAATTCTGAGAACATATCAGTCTTTTTCCCCTCAAAATTGGACTTTATAACTCGCAATTGCAAGTTTATATCTCACAATTCTGAGAAAAACAAGTCACAATAGCAAAAAAATATAGATATAAATGCAATTGCAAGGAAAAAGTTAGAATTGTCAGTTTGTATCATACAATTCTGAGAAAAAAGAGATTTTATCTATTCTGACTTTATACCTCGCAACGGAAGTTTAAAATCACGCAATTCTAACTTTATAACTCGCAATTGCGAGTTTGTATCACCTATTTCTGAGAAAAAAGTCATAATTGTGAGTTTATATCTCGCAGTTCTGAGGAAACTGCAAGTTTGTGTCATGCAATTCTGAGAAAAAAATGTTAGAATTGTGAAATAAAATGTCGCAATAACTTTTTTTTGTTTGTTTTTTATTCAGTGGCACAAATGGGCTTCCATACATTTCAGATTGACAATAACAACATTTCAGGTGCTGTGCAACAAGATTGTCCCATCGCACACATGACTTTAACATGACTTTTTTTTAATGCGCATAAAGTAAATGTTTCCATCTCCCATGTTTCATCGTTCCCATAAATAACAGTTTCTTAAGCAAAAGTAAAATCTGTTTTTTTTTTTTCCATCCAAAATTTGGCATTTTCATCACTTTGCTCCTGATGCAATACTTCAAAATCCACACAAAAACAGGGTGATGGAAACACAGCTATTCATCCTGTCCATAAATCCTAAAGGAATGTGTACATGGCTCATTTTGGAATTTATATCATAATTTAGACCTAATCCTGATACAAAAAAAAAGAGATCATTTCATACCTTTATGATCATTTCAGGATTCTCCTACTCTGATTGCCTTTTATTGTCCCCATAGCTAAACATTATTTGACTATAATACAAGTAAAGACTATCATTTAAATGTATTCAGTTTAGTCTAATGATTTTAAAAGGATTCATATATAATAGCAGAATCCTTTAGGAATGTTCCCAAATTCTGATCAAAATCCTATCCTTAACACCTAAACTCCTAAACACATTACAAACACACACATACATATATATATAGATATATATATATATATATATACACACACAGACACATACATGCATACATACATATACATATACATACACACACACACACACACATATATATATATATATATATATATATTTTATTGTTGCCCCAATAAAAGAAATACAGAAACATCCAGAACACTTCATGTCTTATAATGTGCCTTCTGTCCATCTGATTACATAATCACCCACTAAATAAACACAATTCCCCAAGGGATACCACACTTCCAATCGACTTCTGTCCCAACCACAAACTTCCACCCCGATGAGAGCGCCATTAGAGGGTCCAAACAAGCAGATTCTAGTCAATATGCTGCTTGAGGAAAGTACCTTGTGTAATTAGAGACAGAGAGCAATCTGAAAACCAGCTGTAAAGAGGGATTCAACTACATTGCACACTGTAAAAAAATGTTTGTTTGTTTTTGTACCTGTGCTTTTACAACAAAATTTCAATCCACTTCAAATTTTAGTGTTTAATTCTGTTACCTGCCGATTCTTTTGTTTTGATTCGATAGTAATTATTTGTAACGTATACAGTTAATTTCTGAGTGAAATTGTTTCTACACCTTTTTTTTTCAGAGTAGAGTGTATTTAAAATGATATATTACTGTTTTGTTTTCCATGTCATTTGCATTTATAATGTAAAGTGCTGCTCTGTGTCCATGGCACTATTTTCATCTTCTTTGAACTGACTTGATATTTGTTAAAGTATCTTGATGCACCTTGCGATATTACCTGAACCGTCATAATGATCTACTAAAGTTCCTCTGTCTTTTGTGCTTTCGTTTTTGATCTAAGAACAACTCAACACCTTATTTATTCAGAAATATCATAGGAAGTTATAATGAACAGACATGTGTCTGGGGGGGGGATTTGAAAATTAGATTTTGAATGTGACTCATTCCAACAACAGGAAGAGATTGTATTTTTATTTACTTGTTCCCAGCGGAACAGAATATGACATGATTCGATCATTCCAGAGCAGGCTTGGATTTTCCATATCGGACGGCATGTTTGTTAAGTTGATTTCAGTAAGGGTGTTTGAAAAACGCAAATTTGTCTTCAAAGTCGTCCTTGTTGATTACACATTCCCTTGATTGCTTTTTTTGGGTTAAGGTGCGCATGCACACAGATGGCGACTTTGAAGATGCTGCATGGGTGTAGGGCTCTTTACACTCTGTTTATAATTATAAGTTTGTTGCTGAGAGATTTATGCTTTGGTGTGACAGCAGCTGGCAGATTCTCAAAGCCTGACTAATAAAACTTGTAAATAATAATAAAACAAACAAATAAAATATGTGAAACATTTGGAATGGCATACTGTCTGTAAAACTCATACTCATACTCATTTAGATATGAATATCATAGGATTAATTTGCATTGTCAATTTTGGTTTAGTTACCACTACCCAATCTTCAGCATCATAGCAATAGAGAAGTAAGAAATTATGCAAAAGATGTGAATTCAAAATTGCTATAAATAAAAGGACTGTGTAAGCCATGAAATAATGGTGAGAAACGTCTTTTCTGAGTTGTTCTCATGGACTGCTCAAGTAAACAAACATACAACATACAACACTACCAGAGTAGTGCAACTCATGAAAACATGCGGAACAGCGATTATTTTTACTGGATCACAAACATTCAGCATGACATGTATAATCTAATTTACGAACAAATGACTCTTATGAACTGGTTCCTTTTAGTGAATCAAAAACACGTTACCGGTTTGAATTCTTAACTGAATCAGCATCTGATTTACTTATCAATATTTTCAGTGATGTCAGTATTTTTACTGCCTGATTATCTATACATCAATGCGTCATTAAAAACACACATTTTCTAAATACAGTTTCATGTAAGACAATTTTTATATGATCATTTAAATATAGAAACAAACAGGGCTACAAGTGTCATGTTACTAAACAACAAAATCAGCAACAACGTATAAATGATACTGGCAAACAGCCCAACAACACCATCATATTAATTATTCATGCTCCAGTGCATGCTGGGAAATGACTACACCATAATAATTTTAGTTTGTTTTTTTTTATCTCAAAAAATGCATTCCACCAACTCACCTGCTGTGCTTGTTGGTTCGACGTCAAACATCTGAGAGAAATGTATGAAAAAACCTGCTTTGAGATGCATTACTTGTGTTCCTGCAAACCAAACATCAAACACATTTACCCTTTCCAATCAGTTTACCTGCAGCACTTTCTAGGATAAGATAGACACGTGAACTCATGACATAAAGACAATTCAGCATGATATTGATAAATGTCATATATAATTGTATGATATTTACAAATACATTAGTAAAAGGACAACAATGTTTTCAATCATCTCAAACAATCAATTAATACACTTCCCTATACACAGGAAAGCCGTGTGTGATAATGGCAGTCATTCATAATCTACTAAGCACTGCCCTTGATAAAGCACACTATTCAAACACCAAGGGGCCAATTATCCTGAATAAGGGCCTATCACTTGTGTCAACAATGTACAATCGGTTTTGACATTGACATTTGTTTTGCTAGGTTGCCATTAATAATTGAAGCCTTTTACAGAAGATTATGAACTATGCAATGAGAGAGACAAGAGGTGGGAAAGCAGGAGGTTTCATTTTATGAGATCTAGTCTATGCACGAAGATGAAGAGTAGCAGCAATTCCCTATAGGGTGGAGTCAAAAAATTGCTATATACTGATACAGATTTATTAGAGCCATTGGGCCCTTGGACAAATGGAAAATAAGGCACAAATGGGTTAGGGAATGACGTTGTTTGATAAATATTTTTTGTAGGATGGTTTCAGGTTGGCATGGAAATTATATTGTAAAATAGTGTTGCAATTTCCCACAAACTCTTGAAAGGTTTTTAGATATTACTTGACAGTCGTGTCACACATGCATATTCTTCTGATGTCGACTTCATTTGTTCACTGAAGACTGAAATACAATGTAACTCCATGAACCATCTGTCCATTCCTTCAGAAAAATTCTCATTTCATCTGTCTTGCTGCCTCTTTGTATTTCCCATCAGGAGCACCATTATTCTCTGCCACAATGTTTTAGAAAAACACTTTCTTTACCAACCCACTTCTCAAAGATTCTTTTTGGAAGTTGAACTCAGAAACCATTTGGCTTAAAATGACCATGACGCTTATGTTTCATACCATCCCCCCTTTTTTAAAGGAATATCAGTTCTCTCATGGAGCCCAGATTTATTCATAATTCATCATATGCCTGTTGTATCTTCCTTGCGTATCTGACTCGCTCTCCCCTAAGAGAGCCCCTGGAATGAAGCCATTACCGGGATGACATTCACACCAGGGATGGGGATTTCCTTCAGTCGGATCAATACGTCATAGAGAATGTGTGTCTTTCAGGGTAATTTTATAGCTAAAAACATATTTTAAATAAATCTCGGAGATAGTAATCAAGAAATATTTTAATTTGTAAAATCTTTTAACTGTACTATGTCTTTTATGCATTCTAGTTCACAGAAAAATGAAAATTCTGTCATTAAATACTCAACCTCATGTCGTTCCAAACCCGTAAGACCTTAGAACTGTAAGTTCATCTTTAGAACACAAATTAAGATATTTTTGATGAAATCCAAGAGCTTTTTGACTCTGCATAGACAGCAACGCAACTGATACTAGGGTTGTTCGTTCCCGAAATGTTTTGGAATCAATTCCGATTCATGGTTCTGGAATCGATGGGAATCAATTCCTCACTGTTGTTTTTGATTCTTTTTCAATTCTTGCTTTTTTTTAGATTGGAGGAACCTAATTTCGCCATGACTTCAGGATAAAGTCATGGTCAAAAATATCGGCACCTTTGCAATTCTGTCAGAAAATGCAACTCTTCTCTCAGAAAATTGTTGCAGTTGCAAATGTTTTGGTACTCACATGTTTTTTTTGTTGTTTTTTTTTGCATTGGAACAACACTAAAAAAACAGAAGAAAAGTCAAATCTGATACAATTCCACACAGAACCCAAAAAGTACACTGGACAAAATTATTGGAACCCTTAACTTAATATTTGGTAGCACCCCCTTTGGAAAAAATAACTGAAATCAATCGCTACATGTAACCATAAATGAGTTTCTTACACCTCTCTACTGGAATTCTGGACCACTCTTTTGCAAACTGCTCCAGGTCATTCAGATTTAAAGGATGCCTTCTCCAAACTGCTGTTTTGAGATCTCTCCACAGGTGATGGGATTCAGATCTGGACTCATTGCTGGCCATTTCAGAACTCTCCAGTGCTTTGTTTGTAACCATTTCTGAGTGCTTTTAGAACTGTGTTTCGGGTCATTGTCCTGCTGGAAGACCCATGACCTCTGCTGGAGACGCAGCTTTCTGATACTGGCCACTACGTTAGAGTTTAGATTCTAGAACCCGGTGGGTCGGGTCGGGCCGACATTTCCTGCCACTATCTTCGGGCCGGGCCGGGCCGGGCCGGGCCGGGCCGGGCTGGGCGGGGCCATGATCAAGCATTTGTGTGTGTTTTTTTTTTTTTTAAATCATTACTTAATTAGCCTAATTGGGTGGAGAGCTATGCCATAATTATAAATATTATACGAATATTTTAGCAAAGTCGGCCTGAGCAACACGTGTAAGTCTACAAAGTTGCGCAATTTGCAACGCGTGTTATGCGCAGCAACGCTCTAGCTCCCGCGACAGCGTCTCCTCCACTGGCGTTTTTGCAATAATGCCTACATTTGAAAATATCAAAATAGGCCTATTTGTTGTGTTTTCAAATTATTCGCATTATATTGATTTTGTTATATGCCTATAGACTAGGTCAAGTTCTTTCTTGTTCGTTTTGCATGTTTTAGATCATTGCTAAAAATCTAGTTTTTAGGGTCATGAAGCTGTTTTGCACTACGTTTTATAATAGGCTTTAAAATATTTATTTTATTTAAAAATATTCTAAAACTTATCATATTTATTACATATGCCATCCAAAGTTAATTACTTGTTCATTTTCTATGTTTATCATTGTTCACGTTTTTTAGGCTATTTTTTTTCATTCAGATCTATTTGCGATCCATTCTGAATAAACAAACAATGCAGTTTACATGCTTCGTCCTTGTTGCATTTTTCATTAAGATAAATCTAAACTAATTTCTGTAGTTCAAACAACTTAGAATTGTAGTTGAGAACGTCTGTTATAACGGCTCACGTATTAAAAAATAGTCGGGTTTAAATTGGGCTCGGGCTCATAATTACAGTTAATGTGTCGGACCGGGTCGGGCTCGGACACAAGGTGCACGGGCTCGGGTAGGATCGGGTTTAATTTTTTGGGCCCGATCTAAGCTCTACACTACGTTGCACCCCGAAATTCTTTGATAATCATCAGATTTCATGATACCGTTCACACAGTCAAGTTATCCAGCGCCAGAAGCAGCAAAGCAACCCCAAAACGTCTTTGAACCTCCACCATGTTAGACTGTAGGGACTGTGTTCTTGTCTTTGAAGGCCTCATTTCTTAATAATAGGTTTTGGCAAACTCCAGTCTTGCTTTTTTATGCCTTTGTGTCAGCAGTGGTGTCCTCCTGGGTCTCCTACCATAGTGTTCCTTTTTGAGGGATAGTGCGAGCTGACACTGTTGTACCCTGTGTCTGCAGATCAGCTTAAATTTGTTTGGAAGTTAATCTGGGTTCTTTATCCACTATTCGAACAATCCTTTGTTGTAATCTTTCATTAATTTTGCTTTTCCGCTCACGTCCAGGGAGGTTAGCTACAGTGCCATGGGCTCTAAACCTCTTGATGATATTGTGCACAGTGGACACGGGAACATTAAGATCTCTGGAGATGGACTTGTAGCCTTGAGATTCTCCATGTTTTTCCAAAATTTTTCTCTCAAATCCACAGACAACTCTTTACACTTCTTTCTTTTCTCCATGCTCAGTGTGACACACAACACAAAGGTTGAGTCAACTTTTCTCCATTTTAACTGGTTGCAAGTGTCATTACCATATTGCCCACACCTGTTAATTGCCACAGGTGTGTCTAAATACAAATTACAGGAGCATCACATGCTTGAAAAGCAATTCTTACAATTTTGACAAGGTGCCAATAATTTTGTCCAATCCATTTTTGAGTTTTTATTAAGTTTGACTTTTTTTGTCTGTTTTTTTTTTTTTGTGTTGTTGCAGTGCAAACAAAAACAATAAGCAGGTGAATACCAAAACATTTGCAATTGGAACATTCTGACAGAATTGCAAGGGTGCCGATATTTTTGGCCATGACTGTATAAAGGTTATAGAAAGTGGCCTTCTCATAATATAAATCTTTATTTGTAAAAATTACTGTATATTTCTATAGCTCTGTTTGATTTTAAATTATAACTTTGTCTGCAATGCCCATGAAATTAGTTATAGCTCACAACTCAGCAGTGGACATGAAGTGTCTAAAATACATGTGCACAGTTCAGCTGAATGATGTTTACTTTAACCATATGCTTTGCACAAACTTAACCAACTGTACAAAATAACCAGAACATTAATGATAACAGTGATACAAGAGCTTGTGGTTTATCTGTCAATCAGATGCGCTCTCGGCCACTGATGTGTGCTCTCTGCATTTTCTTTCAGAACTATCATTGGTTGATATTTAAGATGGAAAAAAGTTAAAGCATTTCCATAAAGTCATGCAGCCTTCAAAACTGAGGACAACATAAGTCATTTCTACCGTAAAATAACCTCTGAATAGTTTTTTGAATTGGTTCATAACAACAATCTATCTGAAACATCCTTTCCATGGAAATTAATCAGATTTCTAATTACTATTAGCGGGAAAGAGGCAAATTAATGGGTGCTTCTCAAACGAAAGGCTGCATCTTCAAACTTAGACGAGCTCAGTATTGATTTTTTTTTTTTTATTTAGTTTATTTTGGTTATTCTGTGTTTCCAACCTTTGGAATCGACACTTGATTCTCAACACCTCAGGAATTGGTTCTTCTTTGGAATCAATTCCCAGCCCTAACTGACATGTTCAAGGCCTGGAAAGGTAGTAAGGACATTGTTAAAATAGCTCATTTGACATCAGTGGATCAACCTGAATTTTAATGCATTGTGGTACTATTTAATGCGTCGTCAAAGACTGACAGGGATAAGAAGAAATTGTTGAATAAAGTCATTATTTAAGTTTTCATGGCAGCACAAAAAGTATTCTCGTAGCTTCATAACCTTACAGTTGAACCACTGCTGTCACATGGACTATTTTAACAATGTCCTTACTACCTTTCGGGGCCTTGAACATGTCAGTTGCGTTGCTGTCTATGCAGGGTCAGAAAGCTCTCGGATTTCATCCAAAAAATCGTAATTTTTGTTTCGAAGATGAACGAAGGTCTTACGGGTTTGGAACAACATAAGGGTGAGTAATTACTGACAGAATTTTCATTTTTGGGTGAACTATCCCTTTAAGTTTATAAACTTCTCCTACTAAGAGTCTCAGCATTATTGAGTAATTTATATGGCAATCAAAGCACTCAGTCTCAGAGGGGGTGAAACTGTGCAGAAAGACTTATTTATCGATTAAGAGTCTCACTAATTGATACCTATAAATAGAAGGATTCATCTCCGGTGAGACTGGATCCAGTGTGATTAAAGTGTAGGCTGAACTTCCTCATATGGCCCAACTCTACAGGGGGTTTCCTGCCTTGAACCAGAAATACAAAGCTACTCAACATTTTCGAAATATGGATGATTATTAACAAGAGGAAAACTACGTTTTCAGACAGTGTGGATAACAAGTGCAAATCTAAGCTGAAGAGCAGAATGAAGCAGAACAGCTGGTAAAAACACTGCAAAGCCTTGTATAGCCTACCTGTATTGTTTATAGACAGCTGAGGTAAATGAGTTCGCTAACCTTGTGTTTCGCTCTTGAGATCTCTGTTAGCTGCTTGTGGACAGATATTGGCATGAGAATGAGTCATGATTTGATCCACTTCACATCCTCCTCTGGAGTTTTCACTCAAGCGTTTCCTTTGTGTATACAGGCGCATCCCTTCATTATTATATCAAAAGCCTGATTAATTGAAAGCCCTTTGGAAACTCTAACACAATTGACTGTCATTTATTTTATTAAAAACAACCATCAGCCACTGATTGTTGCCCAAATCCTACGCAAGCCCTTTAGCTGCCTGTCAGGTCAAACTTATTCAAGTTGGGGGGTAATTCATCATAATGACACCGCAATTGTGATTTGGGATTCAACCTATTCACTGATGGTAATGGGGAAAGTACAGCCAAGGCTTTAAAGTCGATGTAGTATCCTGAAATTGTGCATACGATTACATGGATCCCCTGTCAGGATTAGACACATGATTGACTGACAGAAGAGCCAGAAGCATATTTATTTATTTATTTTTAATAAATTGCGGCTGTTTTGTGTGCATTCATTCCCTAAATTAATAGCTATTTCTTGTGTCTCCAGATTTGTTAAAAATAATTTATATAAACTATGAAGTGTTTTCACTGAACCGAATGAAACTCGCATATTTAGCTGATTATTGCTGCTTAAAATGATCAATTATTGTCATGTTTTGGGCTGTACTCACCAGGAAAAACATTTGGATTACTATAGACTGCCAAAAGTTATAACAAACTGAGAAGAGTGCAAAAACTGTCTGAGGAACAAAAGGTGTTTGTGGTTGGCCAAACCATTACTTTCAGGGCAAGAATCTTGACAACATTTGTGTTCGTTCTTATTTTCAGTCAAGCAGGTGAAATATTAGGCTAATATCTTAATACTGCTCATAAGTATCTTTACAACCTTTAAACTTTAGTTTGTCAAAATATTGTGCCCTTTCCTGCTTACTAAGTCCTTCTCTATATGATGTAGCAACTTCCACATGTTTTTTCCCCCTGGTTTAGACAGCATAAATTAGCAAAACAACATATTCAGTAGTACATTAACTGTGCCATCTATGCTATTGTTTACATCCGAGTATAACCAATATGGCCGCACATCCAGGTAACTGACCAAATCATGACGCAAGTGCCATTACTTTTGAGCCAAATATACTTATACCGTATATATATGAAAGTTAATGTATGGTAAGTATGGCGTTGTTTAAGTTTGTGGTAATACGAAGTGTGCCAAGACTTTGACAGAATCTTCCAAACAAAGGGGATGAGGATACCATTTGCTACCGCACCGTTTGACTTATAAAATTTATGTTACGCTCATAGTAAGTAGTCCAATCCCTTTCATTAGCCAGAGGCTTCAATCAATATCATTGACTTCCTGCACCTGTTAAAGACGACTTAACACATATTAGCACCTCCTAAGATAATGGTTTTAATTAGATTCAGCCAACATCCTAACAATATATAAAACATACAGGCTGAGTGATAAGGAGAAAAATCTTTAAAGAAATACTCTTTGCAGAGAAGGGAAAATCTGTAATGTGTTTTGTATGGGTGGTGGAGCTCAGCATTATTAAATATTCATAGATTGATAGATAGGGATACTTTATGAATCCCTTAAGGCAAACTCATGCAACCTTTCAGCTGGATAGGAAAACAAAGAGTAATTGTCATTGCAGAGATTTTGTCATTATACTCAACTCAAAAAACTAGCAAAAAATATGAGTTCAACGACGGGGAGTTCATAAAAAAGGTTTGTAAAAGGCCAGTGAAGTTCGAACTGCCTTTATGAGCTTTAAGATTTAAAGGTATCAGTGCTGTTTTTGATGTTTTAAAGGGATAGTTTACCCAAAAATGAAATATTTTGTCATTTGTCATTTGTTGTTCCAAACTTGTTAGACCTTCGTTCATAGTCCATGCGACATCAGTGGTTCAACCGTAATTTTATGAAGCTACAAGAATACTTTTTGTATGCAAAGAAAACAAAAATAAGAACTTTATTCAGCCATTTCCGTCTCAGTCTTTGGCGTGTTCAAGAAAGTAACATGACGCATGCGTCTGGGCCTTAAACGTGTCAGTTGCATTGCTGTCTATGCAGAGTCAGAAAGCTCTTGGATTTCATCAAAAATAACTTAATTTGTGTTCCGAAGATGAACAAAGGTCTCAAAGGTTTGGAACGACGTGAAGGTGAGTAATTAATGACAGAATTTTCATTTTGGGGTGAACTATCCCTTTAATGTTAACTTTAAAAAGTAAAGATAATAAAATAATACCCTCCCCCCACGGAGTCAGTACTCTTCTTAGCAAAAATACAGCCGATATACGCAAGCAGCCTCGCGGGGACCCGATTTGATAATTGTCAATCTATCCTCTCGTTAACTTGCTCTTTGCAATGCCGATGAGGAGGAGGACAGGTGCCTCTTTCAGCACAACCCAGCTGGCTCTTCAGTCCTAATTCATCCTGCTTCAAGTGTTATTGGCCAAGCTAGAGGTAAATCACAGAATAAAACACTGCAAAATAGGATGCCGTTCCTTATACAGCACCCTACACAAAGATAATAACAGTGGTGTCACAGTAATGCTGGGGCGATTCCCATTGGACCAAATTGGTGATTGGAGACAAAAGTGAACTAAATGAGTTTGTTCCTATTATCAATGCAGACTTCGTTATCACAAGCATGTGCTTTGACCATTTAAAAATTAAAGATGAATGAAGCACAGCCGCCATGGAGTATCATGACAATCAAGGAATTCGTAGGGTCCGTAAACACAAAGGTGATATATTTTTCTCATTTAAATCTCAGTGGGATTGTAAAGGTGACAGAGAGTTGCACATAAAACATACATTTGTTTAGTTGTGAATTATTTAGTGTTTACCAAAAGACGTTGTTTATGGTTTATCACTGTGGCATCTGGCAGTGTGTGTGTTTTAATGTCATATTAAACTGTCATATTAAACTTCCACAATGCAGTTTAAATGCAGCTTTAAATGATCCCAAATGCGGTTGTAAATGATCCCAGCCAAGGAAGGGTCTTATCTAGCGAAAGAATCTGAAAGAATTTTCATTAAAAAAAAAATACAATTCAAATACTTTTTAATTTCAAACGCTCGTCTTGTCTTGTTCTGCCTGAACTCTGTTCTGGCTCAAGACAGTTAGGGTATGTCGAAAAACTCCAATCGTATTTTCTCCCTCAACTTCAAAAATCATTCAAAATCATCCTACATCACTGCAGAAGTTCCGAAGCAGTCTATGCAAATTGAACATGCAAAGAAGATCAAACACCCTTAACAAAAAAGGTAAAACAGCGATATAGGGCGATTTCGAAGTTGAGGGAAAACGATGGGAGTTTTTTGACATACCCTAACTGTCATGAACCAGAAAAAAAGTCCAGGTAGTGTAAGACGAGACAAGCGTTTGAGATTAAAAAGTATATAAATTAAATTATTTTTATAAAAATAACCGATAGATAAGACCCTTCTTCCTCGGCTGGGATCTTTTACAGCCGCATTTAAACTGCATTTTGGAAGTTCAAACTTGGGGGAACCATAGAAGTCCACTATATGGAGAAAAATGCTTAATTTTTTTCCTCAAAAAACAATTTCTTTACCATTGAAGAAAGAAAGACATGAACATCTTGGATGACAAGGAGGTGAGTACATAATCTGTAAATCTTTGTTCTGGAACTTCTCCTTTAATTATGAACACACTGGTTTGTAGTGCAAATAGTTTTAAGGTTTACTGCAGGTTTTTCTCGTTTTTACTCTATAGCGACTAATGAACCGGAACTCTCGTCCACAGGCTTACTTCCGCATTGAATATTAAGGTGGATATACAAAGACGGTGCACTCATGTTACTTATAAAAGGGGGCGAAAGTGCAACACGCAGTATGGTGGAATAGTCCCGCTTTCAAAATAAAAGATATCGCTAAATACCGATCGTTAATCTGTAAAGTTATCGTGTCACTCCAGCTGCCGTTAAAGGCTCCGGTTGCTTATAGCGTTCTGAAACGCGCGCTTAAGACTGCACATGCGCATTGTCCGGTCTAGCCTGAAAAACAAGCTTTTTAACGCTATTTAAGCATAAGAAACGAAATTCATGAGACAGTTGTTGTCAGACTTCAGTAATGATTTTAAAAATGACTTTTAATCTTAAACTTAGTGAACCGTTTTGGATAATTTGATGTTTCCCCATTCAAAGAGATAGAAGCTGTATTTACATGACTGAAATACCTGCCTGAAAGGCGTTTCAGTGATGACCACGGATTAAATGGCTTGCCTTAAAAAGAACTTTGATTTTTTTTTTAGATAAAAGCATCTGCTGATTCAGTGGATTACTTTCTTTTTGTTTATTAATGTCTCCATAGTCACACTTGAAAACACGAATAACCCATTAAATGCCTTGAGGAGCACAGTTTTCTTTCTTGTATTAATGTATTCCATGTTGGAACAGGATATTTAGGAGGGATATGAAAGAACTTGTCATAAACAAAAGCCAAAACACTTCGTATTTCACTGCCATTACGTGCTACTGCTAGTTAGAAGTAGATGGTATAGAAGGTTTGCACTTATATCACGATTTGGTCACTTACCTGGATGCGTGGTCATATTGGCAATACTCGGATGTAAACAACAGCACTGACTGCACGGTTAATGTACTACTGAATACACTGTTCTGCTAATTTATGTTGTCTAAACCATGGAAAAATGTGTGGAAGCTGCTAAATAATGTAGAGAAGAACTTACTGAGCAGGAAAGAGCGCAATATTTTGACAAACCAAAGTTAACAGGTGGTAAAGATAAGTATGTGCAGTATTAATTAAGATAGTAGCCTAATATTTCACCCACCTGACCAGAAATGATAAGAACACACATAAATGTTGTCAAGATTCTTGCCCTGGAAATCTGGTTCAGTTTGGCCAACGACAAAAACACATTTGTTCCTCAGACACATCGTGAAAACATTATTGAGGAAGGGACTTTCCCATTCTGTTTGTATTTGACTGGACAATTCTAAATGAGAGTGCTACAGTCAGCAATAGTTTTGGTCCATTTTCACTGAGAGGAAAGAATGTAGATGTTAAATCTGCTAGATGTTCATTTAGTTAACTTTCAGGAGTACACTAGCATATGTATGCTTACCAAACTCTTTGATTTCATAAGGTCTTGCATAAGACATAAGTCTGTCAATTTTACTTGGTCTCCTCCCTTTCCAGCTACCATCTGTAAGTAACATGGACATTTTACTTGGTCTTTTCTGGTCTGAAATGTGGTAATTAAGTGTCATTAATTGACATGCCCCCCCCAGTATGTAATTACAGACAGAGAGAGGGACAGCAGCAGCAAAGAGAGAAACAGCTTTAAATGACTCATTCATGTGTGCAGTGGAAAGTTTAACCGTCTTGTAAGAAGCATAGATTTACATAGGTCATCCTCAATTACTCTGGAATGATCTTTGGTAATGGCGCTGGTTTCATTTCTTTCCAGAAGACTGTGAGGTGAGCACAATTACATCTGCCGTTTAACCTCCTAGCCCTCGATTTAGAGTTGACCCTGTCATGACAGACACCGATCGGAATAAAACACGATGAGCATCAGTTAATGCGACAGGCGGAATTTTAGCATGGACTGCGGTAATTGTTGCAAACGAGCCCGTTCGAAGAGAGATTGAAGTAACGATTTGCATAGCGCTTAGTTTGACACGACTTTTTGGCAAGATTTTTTGGACATTCTTATGGATTTATTTTTTAACTTAAGTTTGGTTTTTAAAGATATGTCGTGCTCTAAAAGGTAACATTTGTTTTATCAAATATACAGTAACTGTTTTCTACTTTAACACACACTACCAGTCAAAAGTTTTTGAACAGCAAGATTTTTAATGTTTTTAAAGAAGTCTCTTCTGCTTACCAAGCCTGCATTTATTTGATCCAAAATACAGCAAAAACAGTAAAAAATGTAAATATTTTTACGATTCAAAATAACTGTTTTAGATTTTAATATATTTTGAAATGTAATTTATTCCTGTGATCAAAGCTGCATTTTCAGCATCATTACTCCAGTCTTCAGTGCCACATATTCCTTCAAAAATCATTCTAATATGTTGTTCAATGTTTTTTGAGCAGCAAATCAGAATATTAGAATGATTTCTGAAGGATCACATGACTGGAGTGAAGATGCTAAAAATTCAGTTTTGAAATCATAGGAATAAATTACATTTTGAAATATATTCAAATAGAAAACAGTTATTTTAAATAGTAAAAATATTTCAAAATTTTACAGCTTTTGCTGTACTTTGAATCAAATAAATGCAGGCTTGGTGAGCAGAAGAGACTTTTTCAAAAAACATTAAAAATCTGAATCATCAAAAACTTTTGACTGGTAGTATTTTACGTCATTTATTCCTGTGATGGCAAAGCTAATTATCCACCAGTCTTCAAGTGTCACATGATGAACATTAAGATTTTCTATTACCAATAATTATAATATTAAAATATAATGTGATTAAGATTAACCATTTCTGGATTCGCTAAATGTTTATTGCCTGTTCATTGAACAATTTTAGCCATTTTGCCATTTTTCTAAAGAGAAGAATAAAAATAGAACAGGGAATGTAGGTGAAAGAGAGGTGAATGGAAAATGTTGCAAGCCAGATTCAAACTTTAGCCACCTCTAATCAGTAATGAAACCTCGTGAGCCTCAACTCTGTTATGTGAGGTGATGGAAGTGTCAGTACACTTGGTGAACTTTGCTATAATAATCTCCTCATCAAACACGGTTTGCGAGTGGACCATCCTTCACACCTGGAGTAAAGAAGTCAAGCAAATTGAAGTGCAGGTTGCCTTCACACTACGACGGGCTCCAATCACACAAACACCTCCCACACGCCAGCCAATCAATTCTCATGCTTCACAGCACCTCCCACGCAAGTGTTCCCACACCGACCACGCAAATGTTACACCCCGATAACCATGAGAAGGAGAGAGGAATGGAGAGAGGGAGCAAGAATGAGAGACAGGTGGACAGACAGAGAGATGTATTTATTCACAGCTGTTTTCTGTGAAAACATATTAAAGTACCCCATGAGTACTTAAATCGTCACCTCATAAAAGCTTTGAAAAAAGATGTCAAATATGAAGAAAGCAACAAAAAGGATGGGATAGACAGCCAAGAATAAGAGAGACGACAGACGAGATGTACTGCGCACAGCCAGGGTTTTATCTCATGTTTTTTGGCCATGCTTTTGTATAAGAGTGTATGAGCACTGGAGCTATCAAGGTCTATCAATCACCAAAATAACAAAACTAACACCATAAAATGATACTTGTGGTGTTAGTTCTGTCATTTTGAAGCGGATTCGTAAACAGTCGCAGTCAAAAGTTTACATACAGCTAGCAGAAAATACAAAATGCATGTTATTTTTTATTTAGTAATGACCTGAATATGTTAGGATATTTCACAATAAAGGCGTTACGTATAGTCCACAAGATATATTCATAACTGAATTTTTAAAAATGACCCCGTTCAAAAGTTTACATATGCTTGTTGTTACCTGAATGATCCACAGCTGTGTTTTTTTGTTTAGTAATAGTTGTTCATGAGTCCCTTGTTTGTCCTAAACAGTTAAACTGCCTGCTATTCTTCAGAAAAATCCTCCAGTTCCCACAAATTATTTGGTTTTTCAGCATTTTTTGTGTATTTCAACCCTTTCTAACAATGACTGTATGGTTTTAAGATCCATCTTTTCACACTGAGGGACTCATATGCAACTATTACAGAAGGAAACACAATGCATTAAGAGCGAGGGGGTGAAAACTTTTGAAATTTGAAGATCTGTAGATTTTATTTATTTTGTCTTCTGAGGAACATGTAAGTATGTTCTGTAGCTTCTGAAGGGCAGTACTAAATTTAAAAAAATATGATATTTAGGCGAAATTCCTTTCATTCCTTTTAAAAGTTTTCACCCCCTGGCTCTTAATGCATTGTTTTTCTTTCTGAAGCATCAGTGAGAATTTGAACCTCGAGAAAGTCATATGGACCAACGTGAGAGTGACTAAATGATGACACAGTTTTCAATTCTGGGTAAACCATCCCTCAAAGTTCATGCGGGAAACACTGTTAGAGCTCTACAGATCAACTCTGATAACTCTGTCTTTCCATTACCATGCAAATGACAGGGATCAATTGTTATTGATCATGTAGGTTATCTCAAAATTAATCTGTTTGATTTTTTTTTGTCAGTGTTCTGTGTGCAAGGGTTTATAAAAGCAGTGTGACTGCAGAAGATAAAGAAGCCATAGAAGAATGACTTTGATGAAAGGGAAAGCAGACACAGCAAATGGCCTTGAGGCCTTATTGTTTAAATCACAGTAAGTGTAAAAGTACTGGTGCTGAAACATTTCCACAAAATTATATATGTAAAGCTGTAAGCTACAAAAAGACTGTATAAAGACAACCGTTTTTATCAATGACTCAACATTTTCTACAACAATTAGATTTAGACACTTGTGTGTTTACTTTGACCCATACCTGGGCATCCAGAGAGTACAGGTGTGGCTGGTGCCATGATGGCGTCCACTCATTTACACAGCAAGAGCTGAAATGGCAGCATATTCAACACACAGAAGTGGCATTAAAAAAAGACCAATACACAGATTTAATTAGCTTCCAGTCCATTTCCCTTGACGTTTGACCCTTAGCTGTTGCAGCTGTGACTTCACTCACTGTCTTTGTCTGCGTTATTGAGTTTGGATTAAAGTATCACCAACTTTAGAATGAATGACACTTAAAATGGTTTAATCATAATTTAATAACTTAAATTAAAAAGCACATATTTCTCCTTTTTGTAGAACAATTCTGTAATTCTAAGAAAAAGCAGATACAAAAATAGCATGAAGTGCATATGTGTATGCTTAAACACTTTCCATGTGCGTGCATGTCCGTGTAAGTGTGTGAGTGAATGCATGTGTGTGTGTGCGTGTGTGCACGTCACAGCTGGGTATATAAGTGCCTCTCTCCCTCCTTCCTGAGAATACCCACTTTCATTCTCCTCCAAGCTCACAGAACAGAATAAGGTAAGAGATCCTATATATATATATCTTCTGTCTATCTATCCTTTAACTACTCAAGGATTTAACATTGTCAATATTGTATGAAATGTACGTAGAAATGTCAAACATTACAGTAACAGATGTTAATTGCAAATGGTGCTTGATAACTTTTTTTGTCTTTTTAAAAAATATTTACTCAAACTATACTTCATCTATTATACAGACTTAAAATTGTCTTTAATCTTTTACACCTAGTTGACAAAAAGTCTGAAAACAATAGCTAATTTGTTACATCAAATAACTGTATTTTACTTGTTATTTTCTATTATAGCCAAATAAATTTGGTTATTGATTACCGATTTAAATTTAAGGAAAAATCAGATTTTTTTCACTCAATTACTTAAATTTAAATTTTGCGCAATTAAAACCAAATTAGAATAAGAACGAAATCTAAAATTAATAGTAAAATTAATAATGAAATAAAGTAAACTGTATATCAGTAACAACTAAATATACACTAACTACTATATATATATATATATATATATATACACATACATACACACACACACATTTAATATTAATAAAAAAAAACTGCATGGCAGTAAAAACAAAAAAAATGTGTACATACATTTACTATTAATAATAATAAATATAATAACATTTAGGAAAATGAACAAATATAAGCACTTACATTAAATATTAAAAATACTACAGTTAATAATAAAAAAAGAGAAATAAACATGGAATTTTATGGCAATAAAAACAAAAGTGCACATACACTTAAAATCAATAAAAATAATGACATTTAAAAAAAAAAAATTAAATGGCAAAATGAACAAATATTAAGAGCTTACAATGAATAACACTACAATTAATAATAAGATTTTTAAAAAATGTACATTAAATTTTATGGCAGTAAAAAAAAAAAAAATATGCACATACATATAATGTTAATAATAATAATAAAATTTAAAATAAGAAATGAACATGAAATTTCATGGCAGTAAAAAAAATGCACATACATTTAAAAAGAATAATAATAAAAATAATACAAAAAAAAAAAAAACGCAAAAAAAAAATGGTGAAATGAACAAATATTAAGCACTTACAATTTATAATTCTACAATAAATAATAACATTTAAAAAAGAAATAAAAGCTAAATTTTATGACAGTAAAAACAAAAAATATGAACAATATTTACAAAGAAACAGCATAATATCATATGCCAGCAAAATAAGACTTAAAATGTCTTTAACATGCTTGCCTCTCTCTGCGTCTCCTCTCATCCACATTTGCAGGATGAACAGCGGGGTGTGCGTGTGTGTGATCCTGGCTGCGCTTTCTGCCTCCTGTTTGGGTCGGCCCCGCTCCTCTTCCCCTGACACTGATGACAGCCCTCTCCCCTCGCAGCTGGACACCAGTTTGAGCGGGCACCGCCGGGTCGTCCGCTCCACCAGCCTCACCCTCAAACAGCAGCCGGCAGGCGACACAGACCCAGACACCCGTGCCAACCTCAGCGAACTGCTGGCCAAACTCATCTCCAAAAAAGGTAAGAGACACTTGAACAACCAAACACACGACGAGGAACCAACAATGAGACCACAATTGTCTTGAAAACCAAAAAAAAGTAGCTTCAGCAAATGCTTGGTGATTTACATACAGTAATGGACAACAGGAAGAGCTGGAAGGAGAGGAAGCAGACAAACTGATCATGATTCATTTAATTCTGCTCTTTTTCTTTGTTTTTTTTTTTCAACTCTTGTTGTCTCCTTTTCATGCCATTTTTTTCTTAACATATGTCCTTGTGTATGAAGGCAGTGTTTCTTTTAGCCATAATAATAAACAAAAAAATTGCATAAACATTTAATTGCAAGGCAGTAAAAACAAAATATGTGTACATACATTTAATATTAATAAAAATAAAAATAATAAGAATAATAATAAGAAGAAGAAATATCAGATTTTTTTTTTTAAAGAAAACAAACTAAATGGCAAAATGAACAAATATTAAGCACTTACATTTAATATTAATAATACTATTATTAATAATAACAACATGTAATATAAAAGAAATTATCATGAAATTTTATGGCAGTAAAAACAAAAAATGCAAGTACATTTAAAATTAATAATAATAATAATAATAATAATAATAACAATGTCAAAACGAACAAATATTAAGCACTTATTAATAATACTACAATTAATATTTCAAAAAAGAAATGAACAGAAAGTTTTATGGCAGTAAAAAGAAAAAAAATATGCATATACATGTAATAATAATTAATAATAATGAGCTCAGCATTTTATTATAAAAATGTTACTTTTTTATATAAATGCTAAAAAAATCTAAACTACAAATTGGCTTCTTTTTCAATACATACAAACACAAAAATACTCCAAAAAAATAAAAAATAAATAAAAAAAAAGAGACTGTGCTACACACATTCAGAGCGACCTCATTTTTAGGAGAACAACAACAGGAGGGTAAAATAACAAACAAGTAGGTAAAATCATTACAAGAAACTACAGGTGTCCGGATAATGAAAGGGAACCTTTGTCACGCACTATACAGTAGCTCCAGGTTAGCGTTGCTGGGCACTGATGAACACAAACACACAAAGAAGTGTGTTTATGCCCGAGGTGTACGAGGGGCGGATATTTTTGGGTCAGGTGTGCACCATTAAATTGCACAACTGCTTATTAGGGCGTCTCCTATTCAAAGAGGATCTAACTATTATCATTCCTAATCGCAGGAACAGGGAATTGCACCTTTGAACATGCAAGCTCAGTGTGACATGACATTTTTATCAAACGTTTGTAAACAAGAAGCACCTGTAATGTCTAGTTGTGTACGTGGATCAGGTTTTTCCCACATTACAATGACCAAATATCCCCAAAAGGATTTTTAATGAAAAACAACTGGGAGCTGTATGATCTCCAAATGGAGAATACTTGACAAATATTGTCTAAATCAACAAATGTGTGTGTATGTGATTCAGTGTGTGCTGGGAACTAACTGATCCCATTAATGAGACTCCTAGTTTCTCACTAAGGTCAGCTCTTGTGAGTAGGAGGTGCAAGCTTCACACATGTTAGCATGTCACAACAAGTCTACAACTTTCAAAGATAGTATGTATAGTCTGTTGTAAGTCTCCCATCTGTTGCAAACAGTATCACACCCTTGACAACAGATTGAATGACACCTAACATGCTGTATGGAGCTGAAAGGTTGCCCAAACATTGCCACACACACTAGCACGGCACTCAATCAAAGTTCTTTTCCAATCACTATTAAAAATAATTATTATAATTCACAGCAAGTCAAGAGAATCCTGTCTGTTTAAACACCATTTTGACAAAAAGACTTCACACTGACATCTTTTTGAAACTCTGAACCATTTGTGTTGCTGTTAACATCATAAATGACTTGCTTAAGCAAGATTTATGTTTGGAAACTGAACACTGTGCCAACTTCTTTGACAGCCTGCCATTTAGAAAAAGGTTTTATGTAAGAGATGTTATAAAAGTGGTGACTGACAGACAAATGATTTATACTTGTTTGGATTGAACTAAATCTGGTTATATATTTAGGACGTTTTTCGATTTTGCATTCATTTCTTCCTTTCTTTCAATCATAGGCTCTGTTCGTCGCAACTCCTCTATGAACAATAGAGCAAACAGCATTAACCATCGGATAAAAGATCGGGATTACGTCGGCTGGATGGATTTTGGCCGCCGGAGTGCTGAGGAATATGAATACTCGTCATAAAATCCATATATATCATCTGGTTCCTCATCTACAAATAAAGAGTATATTTATTACTACTATTGTTATTATTATTCTAATGTACATTTGTTAAGAAACCAGTATAATGCAATATACACATATGCCTAATTTTGCAAAAAAAGGAAAAAAAAGTTTCAAAGTATTGTTGTTGTTTTTCAGTCTTGTCTTTTATTTGACTTTATCTGTCACATATGCAGTGGTTTTTGCATAAAGGAGAACCATTACGCTCATGTGCTTGTCAGATTCATGAAACCACAGTTTTCAATAAATCAGGTCAGCATTCAACTTTGGCCTTAAATCCTACAGACTCCGGCAGTTTGTCCATCAAAACAACTCTTGCAACCACAAGAGCTCGCTTTTATTGGAAGGAAGTGGTTTAACATGTATTTGCGGCTTGAACTGCATTGTCACGAAGTCTCTTTGCTTGACGAGAAAGTGAAAAATCAATAAATGAGTAAATGAATTAATGGAGGAAATGCTTTGAAGCACCATTAAGTGGAAGAATTTCTGGTTAAAAAGAGCATTTGAATTATTCAGATGCTCTAAGACAAAGACAGTGGAAAGACAGAGGGTTGAAGGTTTATACTTCAAGGTGGGCTCAAGGGACTTATTGAGCTTGATATGCTGTCCAAGGGTAAAGATTTCCATTTGACAGGCGCATAGAGACAGAAATAAACCGGAAGACAGACAGATGCAATAGACCGCTCTATATAATAGCAGACCAACCATTAAGATGTGGTGGATATTGCATATGTCTTTCAAACTGGTCATCCGTCATACACATATATCACTGTCTGCTATAATTTAGCAATATTTAGAGCTGGACAGAACTGTCATATTCCAAAATAAAACACCTTTTTCGTCCACTGACCCTTAATAAAGGTGAAATGCTACTGAGCTGTAATCAAATACAGGCCAATATGAATAAATGTTAATCACATCAAACCCTCAATTATAGATCTAATGCAACATCGAAGACATATTACATCACATTAGACCACCAGTGGATTGGATTCAGTTTAGTCAAATGCGAACAGAGTTATTGGAATCAGAGGTGTTGCTTGGCAGGAACATTAAACACTTGGGACACCAAGGTAAAACTTTTCATTGGGTTCATTGGCGACATCTGTTTTAGCTTAACTTCTTGCCCGATGAGCAATTGCTTGTGTTATTTTGTATCTGGTTGGATGACGCAAATGGACGAACCAAACCATGGCTACTTATTTGTGACCAGAGATTAACATTCTCTCTGGACGTCTCAAGATATAATTGCAGATTTTTAGATTGATGAAACATCTCGGCGATTTATCAAACATTAATGTATTTGCCCACAAGCTGATGGAAAAGTCATTGCAATGCATAAAATGTTTATGTCATATGTTTATGAGTCTGACCTAAGAAATGATGTCCCACCTGCTTCAGGATCATATTAAATGCTGCTGCTTGGGCTGATTCATCTTTGTGGCTTATAAGAAATACTCGAGCGCAACTAATTCCAGTCCTGTTCCCATGGCAATTACCATGAAAACCCAGGCCTTTTCTTGTTTTTTTTTTTTTTTCTTTGGACACTTAATTTGGAGAGCATGTCTCAAGTAGGCAAGGACTGGAATTAGGTTAGTCGCCATCCTGTCTGGGATAACAAATTGCTCCCTTTTATTTTTGTCTTGTACTTCTTCAAACAACCTGTGTTATCCACCTTATTTTTTCATTTTAGGGCACGGCCATTTGTGCATTTTATGGGTCCAGCTTCCGATCTCATTCACGTCCAGCTATTTTTAGCAGTACAAAACAGCTTGTTTTGCTGCTGGATATTGCAAATTGGTGTGTCTTACCAAATTATTTTAATTTTTAAAACTTTGGTTTGTAGTGCAAACTGTTTTACTGTTTACTACATATTGTTACTCTTTTGGTTATTTCCCTATAGTGACTAATGAACCAGAAATCTCGCCCATGTTTACTTTCACGTTAAAGAATAGGGTGGCTAGAAGAAATGCAACCCATTCACAGTTCAAACAAAGCCAACAGAAGGGCAAGCTTAGCAACAACTAAGCTTAAACAAGCTTCCTGTTTGGGAAAGGAGACCAGAGGCCGTTTTCTTTGAATGGATGTCAATAGAGGAGAGGCTTCACTATCAGTAAACGGTGATTATGTGTCACACTTACTGAAATTCAATGACGTCACGGCTGCAATGTGATTGGTTATCAAGGCACATGTGATCTAAGTTGAGCGTTACGCTTTCTCCAATAGTAAAGATGCGTTCACGCCACGTCGTAATTCTGAGATGAGAACACGTGACATTCTAATTGTTTCTATGGCAAAACTATCAACGGCAAAGCCATGCATTCCTGAACTTGTAATTTCGCCTTGTAAACTCAAAATGTTTTGAGAGTTACGACTTGGTCGAGTTACAGCTGTACCACATGACCGCCGTCAAGTTCATTTTGGTGCTACTTAGGCGATATCAAAGAGTATAGAAGTACCAAGAGGCGAAACTCAATAGAACGCTCCATAGCAACAGTTCCGCCCATGACATAACTGTGCTGCCGCCATTTTGGACTGACACCTACACAAAACGCCGTAGAATAATACGAGCCAGTCGTGCTTGACCAACTTACAATGACTTATGTAAAGTTTGTATATATATGTATTTATATCTAAATTAAATATTATAGACAGGTCCCCTTCACCAATTGACTAGACTGTTTCATACTGCTTACTGTTTACCAAGTAAACCGATACAATTACTGCAAACCCTTTACTTACCCATATCTATGTTCTATTGTATTTTTTTCCTTGTTAAGTTAAAAACTTAATGTAGTGAAATAACCAGATTCGATGTTTGGTAGTGATAGAGTCAGACACACTCAAATTTATTTATTCACAATGTAATTTTTTTTTATTATAAAATACATTTATAAAAAAATGGTACACATTCATAAAAAACTGTTCAAATTTATCACAAAATATGAACACCTAGCAACCATTGTCTCAAGAACTCCAACTATTGTGAGGTCTCTGTAATTTGTCATGTATTAAGTGAACACTGAACTGAAAATAGTAATAGATCAAAATCAAATAAGCAACAGAGATCAAAACCACCACCGGCAATTGTGTTAGAAGAGATTAAGAGAGAGAATTTTTTTTTTTTTTTTTTTGCAAAAGTGACCTAAGTATTGAGAAATGTGTCCTAGCGTCTGTAAAAAACTGTATTAACTGTATATAAAATTCAACCCGCCAAAGTGGTCAGTGGGAGTGACTGTGCTACCCGCTACAGCTGAAATCAACCTGCATTTGGCGAGTTGGCGGATGTTAATGTCAAGCAGTCCTGCTAACAATTTAATATGCACTGTAAAATCAATTCATAGTTAAAATATTTCCCCTTGTTATTATTATTACGTTTGTGGATCACTTGGAAACCGATGAAACGCAAAATCATGCCTGGTGGATTGATAATTGCTGCAGTTTATTGCAGCACACTGCTTACGTTTCAGCCACTTGCTCGCTCGCATCTTCTACACACTTTTTGCAGGTGTCAGTCCAAAATGGCGGCAACGCCTCCGCAGCGCCATCTATAGACTGTTGCCCATATCAGTACAGAGTTTCGCCTCTTGGTACTTCTATACTCTTTGGCGATATCTCTGTACTGAGTCTGAGAACATGGAAAGCTACGAGTAAAATTTCACGTGTTGTCATCTCAGAATTTTGGCAATTACAACATGGCGTGTACGCAGTATTAGTAATACAGACACTCTCATCTTCCAATCCACCTTTTCTTGAATGCAAAAGTCTCGCCCGACTGAAACGGCACTTTACATTTCCTGTCTCTGGTGTTTCTAGTCCAGGGATAGGCAGCATCGATACTTGAGTGCCGCTGTCATGCAGAGTTTAGCTCCAACCCTAATCAAACACCTGAATAAGATAATCAAGGTCTTCAGAATTACTAGGGCTACAGGCAGGTGAGTTTTTTGGGCTGGCTAAACTCTGCAGGACAGCGGCACTCAAGTATCGACGCTGCTTATCCCTGTTCTAGTCAATTTACTGTATTTTCCGAGCCGACAATATAACATTAAACCATGAAAATGGTTTTAAAGAGCACATGGTGCCACAGTTTAATCACTTTACAGTGTTGCAATGACCGTCTTTTTGCAGTAACTCACCTGTCATAGTTTAAGAAGTGGGTAGATGACATGATGCAAGAAGCTGCATTGAAAACAGGTAAGGGCATATATATAGCTCCCGATGTGGGGCGAAATTTGTAGGATTTTGTCCACAAAATGATAAGAGCACACATTATTTTATTATTTGACACACTGTATTTTAAGCGCTGCAAGCAATGCTCGTTTTCTTTGTCATTGTTTATTGTAAGGCATAAAGTGCATGGTAGGCAGTACAGTACAGTAATTCCTTAACCTTATTGCTGTTACAGCCAATGGATTTCTATGGAGACCACAACACGAGAGCACCGAAATGGAAGTTGGAATCCATCATGGCGCGCTCACCAGTTGCTCAAGAAAAAACAATAGTAAGAAAATCTCTGGTTCAAATGAGGGAGGAAATATTCTGACTTACCAAAACTACAAAACCAAGTCAAAATCATACAAATGATGAAACAGCACAAATTAAGTTCTAAACAAATGTTTTGAAAGGCACGACCAAAACACAACGCCAGAAAACACACAGATAAACGACTCCAAACTTTGAAACCAAGTCCAAATCATGCATAATATGAAAAACACAAATGCAATTCGAAACACAACGCTAGAAAATGTACATATAAACCAGTGCTTACCTCATTACTGCAACAATTCTTCGCGCCATTTTGGAAAACGCGCCAAATCAGTTTACCTTGCTTCTATTTACGGTTGTTTCAGCATGTTAACTCCTGAAACGGAAGTAGAAATTAACGCAGTTACCAAAATGTTAAACAAAACTATCTTAAAAGTAAGCTTATTTAAAGCAAAATAGTTTTATATGTAGTTATACATTTTATGAGGTATAACAAAAATGAAATGAAACATTAAAAGCTTTTTTTTAATCAAGAGAAACATACAACAAAGTCAAGAAACTCCAAACTGGTACTAGTAATGGCTATCGGCGGGAAGTGCAAGAGAAGGAAACAAATGAGAGGACACACTGCCCTCTAGTGAAACTTATGGCCATCAACAGACAAGCAACATCAATTTTATTTATCTGCATTTATTTTTATTTGAAAATAAAAGAATTCAAACGAACATTATTGCGTAGTCACTAATCTAAAAGCTTTTCCCTTGTACGACCATTACCTGAGAGCAACTAAATCTCAAAAAACGTTATGAAACAGGAGGTGTTAAACAGCACAGTATAACTCAGTGCACATTTCAAAAACATGAATAAATGAAGAGAATAAAATCACAGTTAAACACAAGTGCTCCGTGCTCATTCTAGTGTACAGTGCTCTTTAGCTTCGCAAACATTTTCCAGTCATTCAGTAAAAACTGACATGACAGATGACTAAAATACAGGCACTCACTTTTTAACAGAAAACCAGCATGACAGCAGCACTTTCCGAAATCAGTCCATGTAGCCAACCCTCAATTCATCCACTCATCACATGAAAAGGTACAACTGTCACATCATTATTAAAGACTTAAAAAAGGTACAGAGATAAGACAGAATAATGGAGGAAAAGAGAGTTGGTTGAGGTGCGTCATTAGGCTAAACCTGTGCTACACATCCTCTCTGCCAGCATCAATACATCAACTCAAATGCCACCCTTCAAAACCGGCAGGCAACTGGGGAAAATACATTTTTATAGTTGCCGAAAGCAGGAACAGTACACCATTGATTCCAGATCAATACACTTTCATATATCCTGGAAATGCCCTCAGCTTGAAAACTACACATCAAGTGTGATAACTGAACTTCATAGTGATCAAACCATACACGTGACTGTAGATTTCCCAGTTCATTTGGTTTTTGATGATTTATTCCTTTCTGCATGTGCACTGGGAAGTCAAAGTGAGGTCAAAGGTTACATACAATCAGCACCATCCGTACAGGATACATATCACATTAGATTGTACAGGGCAAATTGGGGAGTTATAGTGAGGAAAAAACAGACAGATCAGCATGAATTAAAATAACACTTTAAACTTCCATCTGCATATGTATATGTGTTTTTATAAGGATAAGAATGAAAATTCCTTATCAAATTCTTATTTGTTTCCTCTGCAGTTTCAGTTCCCATTAATTTCCACTGTATTTTTTTTTTTTTTTTTGTATTTATGTTTGTTTTTTTTTGGCCATACGATTAAAGTCAACAGCGTCCAATCATTTTGAAATATTCTTCAAAATACTGTCTTCTGTAAAGGCATAAAGGTTTAAAATGACACGAGGGTTAGTAAATGACCGATTTTTCTTTTTCTTTTGGTGACTTATTTCTTTAAGTTAGAGTGTGTGTTTTTAGTGTATATTACAAGGTATGACTTGAATTCTGTGTTAGCAAGTTAGTGAGGTACAATCCACTGATTGTGTGATTCATTACTATGCATAACTCATTATTTGAGACTTGTTTGCTTGTGTATTTTCGGAGCCAGTAGCATTTCGTCCCCTTGAGGGCCAGGCCCCTTCATTGCCATACTGGCCCCAACCATAGCAGGATAGCTCCGATTCCTCCTCATACCTTCGTTTAGTGGACTGAAGGGCGACCCTGCCCTCCGAAGCCCACCCAGAGGACCTATAAGTGGGCTTGGCCTTGGAATCCCTCCCCCTGTTGCCCCAGAAGCCCCAGGGCTTGCCAACCCCAATCTTTTCAGCTTATCAACCAAGTTGAGATTATACATGCTGACATCGGTTTGGCTCTCACAGTCTTTAGCCTGAGCCCCAGACACCCCAGCCACCTCTTTCAAAATAGACCTTGCTGGTTTGGAAGCCAAAAAGTTTTCATAGGACGGGCTCTTGAAAGAGAAAGGTGTGGAGGTGTCTGTATCAGAAACCGCTGAACCTGGGCTGGGAGTGTGACGGGTGGGGGAATTGGGTGGGGTGGTGGGACGATTCGGGTCGGGAGGTGGAGGAGGAAGAACTGAGGTGGAGAAGAGGACTCCTCCGCTTCCTCTGTCCCAGCTTTGAGGCTGGTACACGGCAGCCGAGATGCCCCTCTCCTGCAGGAGGCGCACCAGGCCCAAAGATGTGCTGAAGGTTTTGGTGGAGTCCCGCAGGTTGGTGAAGGACTGAGACTGGGACAGACTCATTCGACGAGGAGTACACGGCGTGGCGGCTGGTGTTGAGCGCAGACTGCTTGACATCACGCAGGAAGAGGTGGGGACGGGGTTTAAACTGGACAGAAAAGGAGAAAATTATATGCTGATTGGCTAATCGGTTATTGTCTCAGTTACATGACAGTACATTACCTGGGTGTCACCCTTGTGAGCTCATCGGATGGATGGAGAATTTTGCAGGTGGTGAAGGTGTAGGTTGAACTTGTATGAGCCATGCATTTGCCCGGGAAATACACTGGAAAAAACACAAAAGCTGACAGTGGTCAAAACAAATATAGAGCTTCATTTATTTTTATTGAAATTAATAATTTATTAAATTTATTAAAAGTGTATGAAATAAAATAAAATTTTATTTCATTTATTTATTATATATTTATGAAGGATTTTAAATATTGATTTGAGAAATTTGAAATTCTAAATTTGTTAGTCCAGGACAATGCGCAAATACATAATTTAAATAAATAAGTAAATTTTATATTTGTTTTAGTTACTAAAGTCACATTATTTCATATAAGGTTGCATGGTTACATTTTTAAATCTAATTAATCACATATTAATCGCACATCAAATGTGGCTGAGAAGTTACGGTAACACTTTACAATAAGGTTTCATTTCTTAACATTAGTTACAATGAACAATACATTTATTATTAAATATTATTTATTAATCTTTGTTAATGTTAGTTAATAAAAATACAGTCATCCATTGTTTATGCTAGCTCACAGTGCATTAACTAATGTTAACAAACACAACTTGTGATTTTAATAATGCAGTAGTAAATGCTGAAAATAACATTAGCTAAGATTAATAAATGCTACAGAAGTATTGTTCATTCATAGCTTATGGTAACTAATGTACTTAACTAATGTTAACTAATGAACCTTATTGTAAAGTGTTACCGAAATTACCCACAAAGGATAATTTAAGAAAAGCATGAAATAAATATTACAAAAAGTAGCATAAGGAATTTTTTTTTTCATTTTCTTTTCTTTTTGTCATTTTCTTTTTCCTTTTAGGTTTTTGAGTGAACTATCTCTTTAATTACTTTTATTTTTCTTTTCTTTTCATGATTTTCATTTTTTTAATGAAAATATATACTCAGAATAGTAAACTTAGAATGCCAGAAGGTGGCAGTTAATGTCTTAATGAACAAGTCATTGAGTTATTTTTTCATTCGATTCATTTAAACAGCTGATTTTGCGTTGGCAAAACTGAGCAAAAACAGACAATATTGTGTATAAAATATAACACAATATTAAGTTTTAATTTCTTGAACTGTTGTATAAAATCAGTATCACATTTGCACTCATGCTATTTGGGACAAATCAGTACTCGTGTGATTATGTCTTAAGTTTCTTAATATTTCTTCAGTGTGAAATATTTCTTCATGAGTCCCTTGTTTGTCCTGAACAGCTAAACTGCCCGCTGTTATTCAGAAAAATCCTTCAGGTCCCACAAATTCTTTGGTTTTTCAACATCTTTGTGTATTTGAACCCCCTTCCAACAATGACTGTATGATTTTAAGATCACGGAGGACAACCGAGGGACTCATATGCAACTATTACAGAAGCTTCAAGCACTCACTGATGCTTCAGAAGGAAACATGATGCATTAAGAGCCAGGGGGTGTAAACTTTTTAACAGAATGAATGTGTATATTTTTCTTATTTTGCCTAAATATCTTTTTTTTCCCATTTAGTACTGCCCTTCAGAAGCTACAGAAGATACTTACGTGTTTCCCAGAAGACAAAATCAGTTAAATTTACGCTGATCTTCAAATTCCAAAAGTTTTCACCCCCGGCTCTTAATGCATTGTGTTCTGGAGCATCAGTGAACGTTTGAACCTTCTGTAATAGCTGTAAATGAGTCTCTCAGTTGTCCTCAGCATGAAAAGATGGATCTCAAAATCATACAGTCATGTTTGGAAAGGGTTCAGGACAAACAAAGGACTCATGAACAAATATCACTAAACAAAGCTGTGGATCATTCAGGTAACAACACAGTATTAAGAATCAAGTGTATATAAACTTTTGAACAGGCTCATTTTTATAAATTCAACTGTTATTTTCTCTTGTGAACTATATGTAAACGTCATAATATGATGTGAAATATCTTATTCAGGTCAGTACTAAATAAAAAAATGACATGCCTTTTGTTTGATCCCTCATATTTTATATTAAATAAACATTTTGCAGATTCTGCAAGGTGTATGTAAAATTTTGACCTTAACTGCATATATATTTACACAATGTATGTTCATATTATACATACAAGAAAAAGTTCTCTTAACAACATATTATTATAATATCAATCTTTGCATCACATTTTCAAACTTTTGAATATAGAACACAAGACAGATTGACTTACTTGAGAACTCAATGGAAGCGTGACCTGTGCTGAGACATGGTGACGGGGAGGCTGAGGGGGCGAGGCTATGGGCAGGAGGGACACTGGAAATGGATGTGGTCGTGGTGGGAAGGTTCTGGAAGTACTGCTCTCCAGGCTCATCTTCCTCATAGTCAGCATAGTGATACACTTCCTCCAGGTCCAGCTCCAAGGGACGGAAGCCTTTCGGGACCACGCCAGGTCGAGCATCCAGGATACCACCCAGATTAGGCTGAGCCAACTGCTGCCAGTGCTGAAGGGTAGCCGAGCCTAGGAAAAGGAAAAGACACAAGGGATGCTGAAGAGGAGAACTCTGTGAATATATAACCTAATTTACACAGGTCAGTGTGAAAACACACACAATGGTGCAGTGATGTGATAATGAAAAACAAAAAATGAATGAAAGAAAGAATGGAGAATATAAAAAGGAATAAGATGAAGTGACTTTATTGAAGATATACTGAATGAAAGCGCAGAACACAGAATTTAAACAAAACGGAAGGTGAAAAAATATAAGAAAGAAAAGTAAAGAAATACAGAAACAGAAAATATGCATGAAGAGTAAGACAAACAATAGTGAAAATGTCCATTTTTCAATTTTCGTCTTGACGTGGCAGTATTAAAATACAAAACAGAACTTCTTCCTCCAAGAACTTTAACAACTAACTTTATAATCAGTATGTCAATCACTATTTCATGCAGCTTAAAGACCACACTATATTACATCACAACACTAGAATTTATATGACTGATCTAACACTTTCACACCTCACATATATGTTTCTCCATAGATAAAACACTGCTTTTTTCCCCATATTGGTATTAATGAATATGCATAACAGTAACAGCATAAGCAAAATCATTTGCATCAGCCAAGTGATACAGAAGATGGAATGTTTCCTTCAAAATGAGCATTTATTTGAAATTAAAAATGCTAGATAAGAGAATATGACTTTTTTGTGAAATATTCCTTACATATATCCATTTTCCAAAATTTGTCATAATCTGATCGCTAGTGTAAATGTATCCAGGAGCGGGGCTCTCTGAAGTATGAGTGTTTGCGGGGATGCATTAGCCCCCACAGTGAATTGAAAAGCATCATAGTGGGTGGACGTGGCCTGGAACGGTAACGCAGGAATGTCTTAGGATAGACATTTTGGGTATTTCGGTCACCTTCCAGAGGTTTGACAATCTGGAGCTTGTCGGGAAGATAGGGCCGGCTGGCCCAAGCGCCCAGGGACATGATGCTCTCGCTGTGCACCATCCTGTTTGAGTAATCTCCACTGTCGACCGGCTCTCGATTACGCCTCTCCCGCTCCCCCTCGAAGAAGAGACGCTCGCTCAGACAGTTCTGCCGTCGCAGAGACAGTCGCCGCAGAGCGAGTTTGAGCTCCTCGGAGCCAGATCGTTTCTCAGGGGCATCCACACTGCAGTCAGAAAACAAGGAAAGTCATATAAGTGAAAACGAGTCATTCTCAGAGCATTTGTTTAGTTTAATTTAAGAGGACGCTGAAATTAGTCAAATTATTTGATAGCTTTGACTTGTTTTTGTCTAATGTTTATTGTCTAATTCAAAATTACAATTATTTTATTCTTAAATGTATGATTTTTCCATTAGGAATGTCCACCAATTTGCCAAGTCCCCAATAAATCACTAAATTATAAAAGTGTGATTTTGATTAAACATTTAAACACTGTATTTTGGATTTTATTTAAATTAAATAACATGTTTTTATTATTAAGTTTTATCTAAAAAATACATATTATGATAAAAATGCTGAATTTGTCTTTGTATTTTTTTTTTTTTTACTTAAATTGATCTCAAGAAAGTCAACATTACAAGAATAAAGTTAAAATGTTTTGAGAATAAAGACAAAAATTCTGAGAATAAAGTTGAAATATTTCAAGAATAAAGTCAAAATTAAATTAAATACCACGAGAATTAAATTGAAATGACGAGAATAAAGTTGAAATATTTTGAGAATAAAGTTGAAATTATAAAAATAAAGTAAAAATTCCAAGAATAAAGTTGAAATATTTTGAGAATTAACCTGACATTACGAGAATAAAGTCAAAATTACGAGAATAAAGTCTAAATATTTTAAGAATTAAACTGAAATGACAAGAATAGTCAAAATATTTCAAGAATTAAATTGAAATGACGAGAATAAAGTTGAAATATTTTCAGAATAAAGTTGAAATTACGAGAATAAAGTCTAAATATTTCAAGAATTAAATTGAAATGACGAGAATAAAGTTGAAATAGTTTGAGAATAAAGTTGAAATTACAAGAATTAAATCTAAATAATTCAAGAATAAAGTTGAAATTACAAGAATAAAGTCTAAATATTTCGAGAATTAAACTAAAATTACGAGAATATAGTTTAAATATTTTGATAATTAAATTAAAATTCTGAGAATAAAGTTGAAATATTTTGAGAATTAAGTCGAAATTGCAAGAGTAAAGTTAAAATATTGTGAGAATTGAGTCAAAATTACATAATTAAAGTTGAAATATTTTGAGAAATTACAAGAATAAAGTTGAAATATTTTGAGAATAAAGTTAATATTTTGATTTTATTCGCAAAATATTTTGACTTTATTCTCGTAATTTCGACTTTATTCTCAAAATATTACGGCTTTAATCTCTGAATTTTTTTTTTTTTTTTAATGTGGCACTAAAGCACTGTCATAAAAATTAAATGTTCACATGATAAAAAAGCTTAAATGTGATTTCATTTCTTCATTTTGGAGTGGCAACAAAAAATATCAATCCAGTATAAACCTGTCATAATTAAAACTATAATTCAGTACTCCAATGATTAAAAAATAGGTCTACTCAAAGAAACAACTCAACCGATGAATCAAATGTCCAAACCAACATCGCAAATGGGAAACGGGACAATGGGACATTGTGAATAGCTATTCAAAAGACCAAATTGATTTTCAACCTTGCAACATTAAATCTCAAAACACTTGTAAAGTTACGGTTGACATTTTTGAAAGAGACATTTTTTGATCAATCATAATGTGTGATTTATCACATCTAAATGACAGTGCTAGAATTTAGGTCATTTATTCAAATGATAAGAACATAAACTGTAATCGAGTTGAAATAAGTGTGGGTAGAAAAAATGTGATTTTCTGACCTTTTAAAATAAATTAATTATTAAAAATATATATTTCCCTGAAATTTTCTAGTACAAATGCCATTGAGAATGACCCACACATTTATCATTCAAGTGTGCCAGAACCAGTGGCCTTTCAATCCCATGAACATTTAACATACATATATTGTTTCTCCAGAAAAGCAGCAACTACATTATGACTCAACTAAAGCTCAATTTAAAGTTATTAGATTACAGCCCCTGTAAACACAGCCTCATAATAGACTCACGCAGCATCTGAGGAGCCGGTCTCCTGGAGCATGCTCTGTGTACGGTTATCAGGCGCTGCACTGATGCTATTGCTTTCAGAGAGGGCGGAGCTAAGGGAGGAGAGCGTCTGATTGGACCCAGGGATGTTGGTAGCAGAATTAGCAGGTCGCTGTCTGACAGACTGGTTGATGTTCTTCACAGTCTCAAACACACGCTTATGACGTACCCTATGAGACACAAGCACATTTTGTTACTGAATGCAAAGATAAAACAAGATGTTGAACTAACTTATAACCAGTGTTGGGAAGGTTACTTTGGAAATGTAATAGGTTACATATTACAAGTTACTTGATTTAAAATGTAATAAGTAGTGTCATTTTTCAATTACTTTATTAAAGTAATGTAACTTATTACTTTTAATTACTTTTTGATTACTTTTCTAAATTTCTAATATTTTCAACTGTTAATCATTTTGAAACATTTAAACCAGGCAGAGTTAATCTTACAGTAGCACTCAACACTGATTACTGTCAGACTTTATCACTTGAATTAAGATTATAATAAGTAAGGGATAATATACATCTTTATTTTGCAATAACAACTGGCTGAATGTACATTATCTCACTTATTGCACAGCTGCTTGATAGATTATTTAGATGTTTCGTGTCAAAATTATTAGACACGAAACACTGATCTGAGTTGAAATATTTGAAGCTTCCACGAAGAAATTAGTTGCTAGCAAATGGCAAGTTCAAACTAGACATTTAAGGGATACAGTGCAGTCATACCAGTTTTCTTACACAACATTTCACCACATAAATAATTAAGTGGTAGTACTAGTTTGTTAGTTACCTTATAAACCTATAAAACTATAAAACTATCAAGCATATAGCACTGACTTAAGTTGCCCCGAAAGAGTCTGAGCTGTGTAATAATTTAATTTAAAGCACAGTTACCACAAATTCAGACTTTTTTTTTTTACTTATATTTTTGGGCTTTTTATGCTTTTTATTGTGATAGGACAGTAGAGTGATGACAGGAGAGAGCTGGTAGGAGAGAGGGGAGCGGGATCGGCAAAGGACCTCAAGACAGGGAATCGAACTCGGGTCACCGTGAACGTAGTTGCGCTATGTCATAACAAGATCATAACATTGAAATCAAATGTTTGCATAGTTATGGCAGAAAACACTAGCATCTAGCAATGCCTTGGAAAAAACAATGTTAAAAAATACAGTTTATTCATAAACCCATATAGGAAATAAAACCGTTATCGAATAAGCATGTGCCCTATTCTGTCCTAAACTCCTGAAGAATTGGTGTCTCATTTTAGAGCAGTCAATGCAATTTATGAAAGAATTCAATTAAATCTGTAAGTGGGGGTGGATGTGTGAAAATATTCAGATGTAATCCCCTTTGTAATCACTGACATTTTTCAAAAGTAACTGTAATTTAATTACATATTTTTTCTCAGTAACTGTAACTTATTACAATTACATTTATTTTGTAATTAAATTACGTAATTCCATTACATGTAACTAGTTACTCCCCAACACTGCTTATAACAATGAAAGAAAATGTGCTGGACAGGAAGAAAAATTTCAAACCTCTGTTCTTCATTGTCAGGATTATCCAGACTCAATTCCTTCCTCATGCTTCCCTCAATTTCAGCAGCCAGGGAGTCCTAAACACACATGCACGCATACACACACGTTTACTATCTACAGGGGACATTTCTATTAATACAGCTTGTTATAAATCCTCGCCCACACCCTAAACCTAACAGGAAACGTTCAGCATTTTTGCAATATAAAAACCTTTACTTATATTTTACACAGTTTTTTTACAAATGAGGGCATCGCCAAAAGAAGGTCAGATTTAGCTTCATTTTAGAAGTTTTGAAAAATTAAATTTGCCATAATTTTTCTATTTTGGGCTTGTTCTTCACTCAGACTTTTTAAAGCCCCCTTTCAATGTATAAAATAACTATAAAATATCTAAGAATCATGGAAATTCTATTTTGTACTATGACATTTCTGATTAATTTGGTATTGACAGGCAGGCACATCTCTAGCAGAACAAAACAACAGAAATTTCACTAATTAAGATGGCTTGAGGAATGTAAAATGACTAATCAAGTTTAAACCAGCTATTACCAGATTAAATTTAAGACTAAACAACCAGCCTAGGCTCGTTTTAGCTGTTTTTAAGTGTTTTTTTTTTAACTGAATCAACTGTTTTTGGTGATTTTTTATGTGCTAAATCATCAGGTTTACAGTTGGCTTTTTGCTAAAACAGCTGGTTTTAAGGCTTTTTTTTGTTAAAACAACTGGTTTTTGCTGGTTTTAACTGGTTATTAACCTTTTTTAATGGATTTAGCAGTTTATTTTCTTAAACGGCTGGTTTTAGCTGGGTTTTAAGATTTTTTTTTTTACTAAATCAGCCGGTTTTACTTGGTTTCAATAACCAAGTGTCCAATTTTTAGCTGGATTCTTTCATCCATGTTAGCTATATGTTAAATCTCAATAAAATATGCTTATCATGCCAGAAAAATGTTAATCATGTTAAAAAAAAAAAAACTTCCCTGATGAAAAAACTGCTAAAATAGTCCGGTTGGCTGGTCTTAGCCAGTTTAAGATGAAAGTAGCTGGTTTTAGCTGGTCTCCTAGCCTAGCTAGGCTGGTTGTTTGCACTGCACCGATTGATCATTGTATGATATCAAAGTACCATTGCATGATATCAAAGTATTGATCATCGCATGATATCTCGTGGTACTTTGATGTCATACAATGATCGATCAGCACAGCGCAAACAACCAACATCTGGTTATTTTAAGCAATTTAGAAATCCTGTGCAGAACGTGTCCCTGGAAAGTGCACGTCTGGTCACCTCATGCTATAAACATGATAGCACGAAACATGTTAGCAACATCCTAACAATGCTAACAACATGCTAATTCTGTTAAAAATATGTTAGCAACCTTGCTAATCATGCTAAAATTATGCTTGCAACATGTTAACAACATCTCTCTAATCTATGCATGTAAACTTTAAAACATCAAGCCTTTACAACTTCTTCAAACTTTCAGGCTAGGCTTTTTCCAGCCAACTTCAAAGTTTGTTCTTAAACTTTACTCACCTGGTTTAAGAATTATTACATCAAGATATCATAAGTATAAGATATCATGGTAGCACCTTGAGGGTAAGAAAGGCGCATTACAAATAAAATGTATTATTATTATTATTATTATTATTATTATTATAAGTAGCTTTCTTTACCAAGATAAATGTCAATACCAAACCAGTTAGGATTTAAAAATGTTAATTCTGTTTTTATTCATATAGCTTCAAGTACACTGCTAACTTTGGCAATGACAAGACCCTGAAGGCTGCATTAAATAAATTAAAATTCAGTAAAAACAGTAATATTGTAAAAAAAAAAAAAAGACTGAAATGTAAAAAAAAAAAATGTTCACTATTTTAATATATTTTAAAATATGTTATATTCCTGTGATAGCAAAGCTGAGTTTTAGAGCAGTGGCCTAGCATGAGTTATATTACTCTGTGTTTGTCTGTTTGTGTGTGTGTGTGTGTGTATGCGTTTACCATGGGAAAAAGTCCCAGAGGGTGATAGCGTCGAGGAGTTCCTGCGGACACACTGCGGTTCCGTAGGTTCTTGAGCTCCTCTTGAGCCTCATGGAGCATTTCAATGCACTCAGAGTATTTCTCTTCGAGCTCCTGCAGCTGTGTGTGTGTGTGAGGAACCAACAATAACATTCACACAGAATGAACCAATTAATATATTCTGAAGGTATGTTTTTGTAAGATCAAAAATGGGAAATATTGATTTATGCTGTCTGAAATAAAAGTACCTCAGCTGTGAGCTGTCTCTGTGCATCTTTAGCTGCCGAAAGGTGCTGAGAAAGTTCTTCATTCTCGACGGCAAACTATCAAAAACATACACAAACACATAAATCTCAGCACATGTTTATCTCATGTATTTTACAATTCCTTCACCAATGAAGTGAAAGACGAATCGATTCTCACAGTTTTGGCTTTTTTCTGCAGGTCCACTATCTGAGAGAGTAGGTGTGTGATTTCCTCCTGTTGTCGAGAGGCATCTTCTGTTTTTTTAGCCAGTTCCTCTGCTATACTGGAGATCTGGATGCTGGACTGCCCTTTATGAGGAGAAAGGGTGGACTTATTTTTGTTTTGTCAAAATATAGAGCTCTACACCTCCACTAAAGCCCTGAATCAATGTTTCACCCACTTAGCTCTCTGACGCAGTCATTCACCAGCTGCTGTTCCTTCTCCTCATATGACTCTGTCTCAGACTTCAGCTGACTCGCCTAGAGACAGAAAGAGAGACAGGTACTAAAACATCAAGTGTGTCATTCTTTAAAAGGTAATATATAAATAAGTAAAACAGTTTCTTTCTGGTCTGTGTAATTTTCAAGAACCTTCAATCAAATGTTTTCTGAATACAAGATGGGACAACTAAGAAAAGCAAAACGATTGCAATCTTTGTATGGTGGAATCAATAAACCTCCAGAAATATGAAATACCATCCATAAGCATAACAAATACTAACTGTTGGACTAATCTGCTGGTAGTCCACTGTGAGTTCAGAATGACTCTGACTAACAGGGGTTATAGATATTCAGTAAGATTCACAATCTACTGTAATCACAGCATGCATGTACGCACAATAGAGATCAATGATTTTTGGAAATCGGGTAGAGGCACACACATTGCTCCAGGCCAAAATGTCTTCTTTCTCTTTTGCTTAGTTTTGCCAGTTAATGTTTCCCCCACATTTATATATATATACAGTAGTGATGCGCGGATGGCGGTTATATACGCGGGCTCTGCGGATAATCCGTGGGTCGGGTGGGTCGGATGGGTCGGGTAATAAAAAATGCATTCTGATTATTTGCGGGTGGGTCGCGGGTGAATGAAATAAATCAATAATGACGCAAATATTAAGTACATTTTCTAAAATATGAACCTGTTTTAAATACTTTTTTCATCAGGCAAACGATTTCATTTTTGTGTGTGACAGAAAAGGTGATATTCCAGATAAAGTTTGAAGGGAGCTACGTCTGTGTTAATGTAATTGAGTAGGGTAATATGCAGTGGTGTAGTGCAGAACCTGCGTATACCCGTTTCTTTATCAGTCGGAATTGCATATACCCACTTCTAAATCCCCTCTGATGCGCATTATTCAGTAGTGTCCTGCATTAGCCAAAATCATGACAGGCAACCATTGCTAATTCAATCGTATGTGAATAAATGCAAATATTCCATCAAAACACACAGTAAAGACGGTAAGGACTGTGGCCCACTCCGTCCGCACCTGCACCAGATTTGCTGCCTGTCAAGGGAGGCACGCAGAGTAGTAAAATGAATAATTATTAATGATTACTAATTTGAATCAGTACATTATAACAAAACCAATACCTTAAAAAAGAAAAGAATTTGATTTTTACGATCAGAAATTTCTTAAACTTGGCGAATCCCTGTAAACTTTTTTTTCCAAGGATCCAGTAGACGTTCAAATACCCAACCGATTTCATCAAAGATTGCAGAGAGTCACGTCCAGATGTCAGTTAACGTTATTCTTTTTAGCGTGGATTTGGCTTAAAAGCACAAGTGATTAAGCTTATATAAGTGTGCAGCGATGTGCAGATCTTCTGCTGTTAAAAATGAACCATCCATTCATCATATCATCATCCAAAACTAAGAATTAGAATAACTGTAAATGATGATCGGGTGTGGGTCAGGTGCGGCTATCTAAATCAGAGAAAAATATAGGTGCGGGTGGGTGGCGGGCGGATAATTTATTTGAAGCTGCGGATTCGGGTGACGTTTGAGCTCATCCGCGCATCTCTAATATACAGACACTACCATTCGAATGTTTGGTTTAATTATTTTTTTGTGAAATTATTTTATTCAGCAAGGACCCATTAAATTAATCAAAAAAGAAATTAATCAAGTAAATGTACAAAAGATTTCCATCTTAATTGCGAGTTATAAAGTCAAAATTACGATATAAAGTCACAATTCTGAGAAATTAAGCCAAAATTGTGAGATATAAACTCGCAATTCTTTTTTTCTTGCAAATGCAAGTTTGCACCTTGCAATTTTGACTTTGTAATTCGCAATTGCGAGTTTATGTGTCACAATTTAAGAAAAAAGTCAGAATTGTGAGTTTGTGTCATGCAAATCTGAGAAAAAAGTCAGAATTGTGAGATAAAACTAGTCGCAATTACCCTTTTTTATTTTTTATTTAGTGACAGAAGCGGACTTCCACAGTACTTCTGAAATGTCTGTTCTTTCAAAGAATTCATCCTTACCATCAGAGGAATAAATTAAAATAATTACATTCAAAATATATTAAAATAGAAAACAAAATGATACTAATAAAATGTTAAATTGCAATAAAAATTCACTACATTACTGTTTGTACCCATCCCAAATTTTTGAATGGTAGTGTGTTTATAAATATATATACATTTATTTTTTTATTTTTCACATGTGTGTGTACCTCCGATCTGAGAGAGAGATTTTCTTCCTCCAGGTCTCGAAGTTTTTGCTGCAGAATGTCCAGAGAGGAACCGCTCCGGGCAGAAACTCCTGCCCTTCCCTGTTGACTCCTGACCCAGAAACAAAAGACTTAATGACTAAGAAATCAATCCTAATATGGGTACACTGAAATATGAAAATTCTGCTTTCTTTACTTTCATCAGAGAACTACTGTACTGTTGTACATTAGTTATCTTATAAATTAAACTACAGCTAAAACACCTGAGCTAATAATATCCTGACTGAAGCCAACAGAACCGGCTCCACTGGCCTTGAGCTATAGATAAAAGAGAACAGTGTTATAAAACAGTGGACTGACGTGGGCGATCCAGACCCCTCTTCACTCTCCTCCACTGCATTAGTGTAGAACTGCAGAAGCTCGTCTTTTAGATTCAACTCATGGTGCAGCTGAGCCACCTGTGTATAATAACATGAACACAATTTAAACAACAAATTGCTCACGCTTCATTGCTAATTATCATTGCTCATATTTTTACTAATAGTTTAACAGACTTCTGAAATTTACTAAGAAGTTGCAAAACTTTTGCAGAGTATATCAGCTGGAACAACTCATTTTAATGAATTCCCACTAGAGAGTAAACTTTGTAATGAATCTGTTCATGTACCTCCTCCCTGATGGTGCCAACTTGTTCCTCTAGGTATTCATTTTGCTCTGACAGAACACGGTTCTTCTTCAGGAGGGACTGACCGATGCGGGCAGCGAGCTCCAGATCCCGCTCTTTCTGTAGAGTTGAGAAAGTTATTAGAACATCCACTACCATTTAAAAGTGTGGGGTTGTAAGATAGTCTCTTATATTCACCAAGGCTGCATTTACGTAATCAAAAATACAGTAAAAATGTGAAATGTTATTACAGTTAAAAAAAAAAAAAGTTTTCTTTTTGAATAGATTTTAAAATGTAATATATTGCACTGATACCAAAGCTGATTTTTTTTAGCAGCCATTACTTCACAAAGTCCTTCAGAAATAATTCTAATACACTACCAGTCAAAAGTTTTTAAAGATTTTTAATGGTTTTTTAAAGAAGTCTCTTCTGCTTACCAAGCCTGCATTCATTTGATCCCAAATGCAGCAAAAATAGTCAAAATCTGAAATATTTTTACTATTTAAAATAACTGTTTTCTATTGAAATTTTTTAATATTATTTGTAATTTATTCTATTCAAAAGCTTGGATTTTTTAAATTTTTTATTTTTATTTCTTTTTTTTTTGGCAATTACTTTTATTTAGCAATGATGCTTTAAATTGATCAAAAGTGATGATAAAGAAATTTATACTGTTACAAAATATTTCTATTTCAGTTAAATGCTTTTCTTAAATGAGCTTTCTGTTCATCAAAGAAAAAATCCTACTTCTGCTGTTTTCAATATTATAATATTGAAATATTTAATTATAATATATTTTAAAATGTAGTTATTTTAAGTAGCAAAAATATTTCAACATTTTACTGTTTTTGCTGTGTTTTGGATCAAATAAACACAGGCTTGGTGAGCAGAAGAGACTTCTTTAAAAACATTAAAAATCTTACTGTTCAAAAACTTTTGACTGGTAATGTATGCTGATTTTCTCAAAAAACATTCATTATTATTTCTTTTTAATGTGCTGCATAATGTTTTTGTAAAAAAAAAAAGTGATTTATTTTTTCAGGATTCTTTGATGAATCAAAAGTTCAAAAAAACAACACTAAAATAGAATTCTTTTGTTACATTATAAATGTCTTTAGTGTTACTTTTAACCAATTCAGTGCATCCTTGTTGAAGGAAAGTATTCATTTGTTTAAAAAATAAAAGTCTTACTGATCCCAGACTTTAAAATCATAGTTTCTTATTAAACTTCACCTCCTCCAGAAGTCTTGTGACAGCGTCGATGTCATTGTAGGTCTTAGTCATCTGGCCCACTCGCTCAGCACATAGTACTGAAACACAAACCGAGAAGCACTTGAGTACGTCAAACCAGCTCAAACAATTTTACTTGAACTCAAAACCATCCAAAAAAAAGTTCAGTACAATGAGGCAAAACTCTTACCTAGTCCTGACCTTAAAAATGATCCTGACATAAGATCTTTCACGCTTACAGACACTGGCTTGCTGACCTCGCACCATCACACTCTTACAATAACATCAATGACAAACCATGCATGATTGCCCAGGCGACTGTTTCCATGGTGCTGTTACTCAGCAATCCCATCCACAGTCAGCCAGAATCAGATCAGCCACAATTACTGTTATATCACACACTCATACAGTCACATAGAAACATGCACACAAGTATGCACAAGAACAAAAAGTAATAAGAGATAAAATAAAAACATTTTCCGGCATGTTTTTACTGAAACATCTGATACTAAATTCAACGTACAGATTGTGAGCAGGAAGAATATACAACAAAGTCTTCAAAAGACAAAAATATTTACTTTATCCCTGCTTAAATCATGTCTTATTAATGCAGCGGAGTTTCTAAACTGCTTTAATGAGGTCTGTAAATCTAAAATCAGAGCTCAGCCTTGAGCACTGACTGTAAAAATATTAAATGCTTCCAACGAGAACGAGATAGAAAAGTTTTACCAGGACACACTGTCAGAAAAGGAAATGACTCCGGACAAAGCAAATAATAAGCAACGATTCTGTCCTCTCTCATACACACACACGCATATAAAGACATCCAAAGGCCTCAGGCTACACTCAGAAAGGACAAAGAAAGTATAAAGTAGAATGTGATTAGCTTTAAAGCACCTCTGAATCTCATCCAAACATTTTCAGATATACCTAGCCTACAACATGCATTCAAAAACACCTCTGATAGTGAGAAATCAAAGCAGAAAGTACTCTAGCAGTGCATTTAAAAACACAAACACACACAACTTTACCATCGGCATACTGCTCATAGCACCACTCCAGCTCAAAGTCTTCTGCTCCCATGATCTTGTGCATCCTTTCGCTCCCTCTTCAATCAGATGAGAGGAGAGGACCAGAGCAAACCAAAGCAAACGTGAACGCTACACTTCCTTCCTCCCGTAACGATATAGAGTGATGCTGAGAGTGTGGTCAGTTACAGCAACAAGAGTAGAGTGACTATATTTAACACTATGATGAGAGAGAGAGAGAGAGAGAGGCCGTGGGAGGGAGGAAATGAGACTGAATGAGAGAGAAAGAGAGAGAGAGGCTGTGATGGTGGGGGGATGCGGGACATGTTGGTAATGTTAATATCACAAGGTCAAATGTAAAGGTTACACACAGGCTATGTATAATCTAAAGTGTGAACTAGTGGGTCATTCATACTACTCAATGTATTTTCATATCTCTCATATGTGACCTTGCACCACAAAACCAGTCTTAAGTAGCACAGATATATTTGAAGCAATAGCCAAAAATACATTTGATGGGTCAAAATGATTGATTTTTCTTTTATGCCAAAAATCATTAGGATATGGTATAAAGATCACGTTCCATAAAGATATTTTGTAAATTTCCATCTGCATATCAAAACTTAATTTTTGATTAGTAATTATGCATTGCTAAGAACTTGCAATTTGGCTTTAAAGGTGATTTTCAATATTTAGATTTTTTGCACCCTCAGATTCCAGATTTTTAAATAGTTGTATCTCGGGCCAAATATTGTCCTATCCTAACAAACCATACATCAATGGAAGGCTTTTTTATTCAGCTTTTAGATGACGTATAAATGCCAATTTTAAAAAAAATGACCCTTATAACTGGTTTTGTGGTCCAGAGTCACATATGACTATGCAATGTTATCCATGGTTATCATAAGATTATTTAACAAAATATTACTTGTAAAGGTGGAAATCATATTTGTTTGTTCTTGTCACATTATGACAGTTAAGTCAATTAAGTCAGGTTATTTTGGAAATGTATTTAGTAACAATAATTTATCATTTTAGCTATATTTTTAAAGAAAATGTATACTTTTATTGAGCAAGGATGCATTAATTCGATTTAAAATGACAATAAAGAAGTTTATAGTGTTACTAAAGATTTGTATTTCAAATAAATGCTGTTCTTTTAAACTTTCTATTTATCAGAGAATCTTGAAGAAAAAAAAATATATCCTGGTTCACATACAAATATTAGACAGCACAAATGTTTTTTAACAATGATAATCAGCATATTATGATTCTGAAAATCTGACTGAAAATGGAACAAAATTTTTAAATATATTACAAGAGAAAATTAGTTTAAAGGTTAGTAATGTTTCACAGTATCAGATAAATGCATCCCTTGTTCTGTGACTTTTTTCAAAAACTAACTGATCTCAAACCTTTAAATGTTAGGTAGCATGGGTATATTTGTAGCAGTAGCCAAAAATACATTGTATGGGTCAGAATTATCCAATTTTCTTTTATGCCAAAAATCGTTAGGATATTAAGTAAAGATCATGTTCCATGAAGATATTTTGTAAATTTCCTACCGTAAATATATCAAAACTTCATTTTTGATTACTAATACACAATGCTAAGAACTTCATTTGGACAACTTTAAAGGTGATTTTCTCAATATTTAGATTTTTTTTTTTTTTTTTGCATCCTCAGAGTCCAGATTTTCCAATGGTTGTATCTCGGCCAAATGTTGTCCTTACATCAATGGAAAGCTTTTTTATTCAGCTTACAGATGATGTAGAAATCTCAATAAAAAAATAAAAAAAATCACTGGTTTTGTGGTCCAGGGTCACATATTTTGTTGTAATTATAGTGTTGTAAGTATAGTAAGGCTATAATGTTTTCAGTATGATAATATCTATATTTTAAAAGACAATTTAAAAATTGAACACACACACACACAGACACAAATCTAAATATTAAACTTAAAAATGACAAATAATCAAATAACCTAACTGTCAATCCCCTACTGGTTAACTTACTTGCTTAAAAAAAAATAGACACTGAATAGCAGAAACGACCTAAGTATTAGGATTAATTAAATGTCATTTTCCATTGGACTGGAATAATTCCTTAACCATCCAGCAACTGAAATATAATACTGCTGCAGAGTCAGAAAAAGAAAATGAACCAATTATTACATTATCAGTCGTTATGGCTAAGCTGATTATGGAACATCTGATTTCTGTGTCAGTATGTATTAATATTCTGTCTGCACAGAAAGCTGATATAAGGCATGATTCAGACAGTAAACATGACTCAGTAGGAGCTATTCAGATAGGCTTGTACACAAATATCCAAATGAATATCCAACATTTAACAGTTAAATTAAAAAGTGGGTCAGCTTATTATTGCTCTTCCACACTGGCACATGCTGCAGCCAATCAGAGAAACTTTAGAATCGTGCATTAAAGTCCTTTTTACACTGATGCATGTGCGTCAGACTCTCCAATATGTCTGATACCCTGAAGCAGAAATCTATAAGAGTTATGTAACCAGAACCACTTTAAAAAAAAAAATGAAGGCTGCAGAAAGGTTAATTACACAAATTCTCAGAATTGCTAATGAAAAGTGTCACTGTTTACAAGTTCAGTGCAAATAAATAAGAGAAATAGGTGTTGTTATACATAAACAAATAGGGAAAAACTATTTACGCTACTGTTCAACAGGGTCAGTATAAATTTTTAAATAAATACTTTATTCTTTTTAACTAACTCACTTTAAGGATGCATTAAATTTATTAAAAGTAACAGTGAAGACTTAGGAATGGAAAAGTCATTCTTTTGATCTTTCTATTCTTCTATTCTATTCTATTCCTGTGTTTTAGATGAAAAATGCAGCCTTAGTGAGCACAAGAGACTTCTTTAAAAAACATTACTGACCCCAAACGTTGAACAGAAGGTAATCTTTTACTATGCAGAATTCTACATTAATCTGTGGCACTGTTCTAGCATTTATATGTTTTAACTTACAATACGGTTCACAGGTCACATTAACGGCAAATGCCAGTTTAGGCATCTGAGAAAACAACAACAAATTCACAGAGGCCTGTATAACAGTAATTAAAATCTCTAATGGTGACGTATATTGCTTACATAAAATAATGGGCTAAGCATAAAATATGGGCTTACATCAGACCACTATATTTTAAACTCTGTAACCAGTGCAAGAGAACAGAGGAAACGGAAGAAACCAGCACCATCTACTGGCTGAACTATGCCAGTGACAACACAGTTCACTTTTCACAATGACCTTGATTTATCTTCGCCACATATTCTGTTACATCTAGGTCCTTTGAAAACTGAAAAATCAGCAGTATCATACGACAAGAAAAAAAGGTTTTATTATCATAACTCAAATAACAAATAACTTACTCCGCCAAATAAAAGGTAGAAGAACCTGCAGACTCCAGTCTAGCACTAATTTTGGTAAATCCAAAAGTTTTAAAAACAATGTTTTTTTGCCAACTGTCCCACAAAATTATAACTTATAACCAGTTTTCTTAACAATTTTTTAAAAATATATTTTCAATTTTAATTAATGCTTCTTAAACTAGCACAATGAAAAAAGTGCACAAGATCAAGAACTGTAAGATCAAAAATTACAACTAATTAAGTTAGAGATCAAACGTATGTGCAAATGTGGAAAGATTTATAAATCAAGATACCAAAATGACATAAGAAATCTTGTTTTCTGAGAAATTGGTCAAAATGAGTTTATGATTAAAATGAGAAAAAAAACTGCCAATGGTCTTAAAAAAACTATTTCATTTAAAGTGAAAACAAGTTTTCATACCCCAATCACAGATGTTTGTTCTTGTTTTAAACAATCTCAATTTTGTTCCAATTTGGATCTCAAGTAAGTGTTTTGATTTAAGGATGTTCAGATATTGGCATTGAAAAGCAAAACAAAAATACTGAGGAAGATATTTTTGCACTGCATGCAATATTTATGAATTTGAAAGGATAGTTCACCCAAAAATGAAAATTCTGTCATTGACTACTCACACTAATGTTGTTCCAAATCTGTAAAACCTTTGCTCATCTTCAGAACACAAATTAAGGTATTTTTGATGAAATCCGAGAGCTTTCTGACCCTGCATAGATGGCAACGCAACTGATGTGTTCAAGGCCCCAAAAGGTAGTAAGGACATTGACAAAATAGTCCATGTGACATCAGTAGTTCAATGAGAGATACCTTACCGGGCCTTTAATGTGGTAGTTGCATTGCTGTCTGTGCAGGGTCAGAAAGCTCTCGGATTTCATCAAGAATATCTTAATTTGTGTTTGGAAGATGAACGAAGGTCCAAGAGGTTTGGAACAACATGAGGGTGAGTAACTGACAGAATTTTCATTTTTGGGTGAACTGTCCCTTTAAGACTTTCTACTCTGATTTAAGACCTTTTTAAAGGCCTTAATTTGAGGGAAGGCAAGATTAGACCTGCAGAACCCCTGTTAGTAATAAAATCCTTTCTAATAAAAACAAGCCTCTTTTACTCACAAAAGTACTTGAGGGTCTCCTCAATCTGCTCAGAGGTGAGGTCTATGCGTGTGTCGGGTGAGATGAGAGGCGTGTGGATCCAGTCGTCGTGCTCATAGCCGTACACACAGTCTGCCCTCAGCCTGTAGACCGGCAACTGCTCCTCCAACAGACTGATAATCTCCACCTCAGGGAGCTCTGTGCTGTTACAAACATCTACAACAGAGACAGAAATGTGAAAATCAACATCAGTACATCTCGTGCATCTTGTAATGAAATGACACACAATCACACACGTTCTAACCTGTGATTGTTTCTGCGTCCCTGTAGCGGGTGTGTAGCGCTAGAGGCACTGGTTCCTCAATTCCTTCGGCTACATACTGCTCTTCTGGGATGGGTCCAAGGTGTATGGATTCTGTAGGGTCTGTTCTCGAGCACTCAGAACTGGACTTGTCCAGCTTGACAGCTTCTCAGTGAGATTCTAGAACATGTCCAGATTTGTCCCTCTGTAAACAACACAGACCAGTGAGACTGAAGATTTTAATACACATAAATCAAAAGTATATCCTGTTTCAGGCCTGATTCAGTATTAGTGATCTAAGGATCCTGCGGATTAATTATTTCATCAACAACCACAAATGTGACCCTGGACCAGAAACCAGTCATAAGGGTCAATTTTTTGAAACTGAGATTTATACATCATCTGAAAGCTGAATAAATAAGCTTTCCATTGATGTATGGTTTGTTATGATATGACAATATCTGGCCCGAGATACAACTACTTGAAAATCTGAAATCTGAGGGTGCAAAAAAAATCAAATACTGAGAAAATCACCTTTAAAGTTTTTCAAAAGTTCTTAGCAATGCATATTACTAATCAAAAAATAAGTTTTGATATATTTACGGTAGGAAATTGACAAATATTTTCATGGAACATGATCTTTACTTAATATCCTAATGATTTTTTGCCATAAAAGAAAAATCTATCATTTTGAGCCATACAGTGTATTTTTTGGCTATTGCTACAAATATACCCGTGCTACTTAAGACTGGTTTTGTGGTCCAGGGTCACAATTGTACAAACCAGTTTGTAATTGTTGCAGTTATCAAGGTTTATTGTTGAGAAATTGATTTTCATAGTTCTTGATAGTTAGACCACCAGGCGCACCAAAGAGGTTCTTTTAACGTTTATCTAACAGTGCATGGAAAAAGATACAGTCTATAATGTAAATATACTAAGTAAAATAGTGTATTAATAATAATTTCCTTTGCCTTTTAGTAGAATGACAATATAAAAGTCAGTTATTTAATTTTGCAAATAACACTTTGCCTTTATAATATCATACTGCTTACTACATATACACATTTTAAATGACAAAAATAGTATTTGATATAAAATGCTGTGCATACAAATACCATAGACCACACAATCCCTGTAGAATGAAACTCATCAATCATCTTAATCATAGAGGACATCCCTCACGTACATTCATCGTGTTATCGTAAATATAGTACATGAATTGTAAAACACGATATCACGTGGTTTGTTTTTTGTAATGGGCGTGTCTACGCATGTGTCGTCATGACGTTCCTCCCCATCTTCTGCGGTACCTACACCTTGCGTAAACAAACTGGTTTTAAGTCATTAAAAATGAACATCTGTATTTCATTATAGCTCACCTTGTAGCTACCAGTATCAATTATCAAAAAAGATAATGTCATGACTGTGATAGTGTCTAATTTATATAAACGAATGTGCTTACTTACAAGTAAGGTAACTCCAGTCAGTGTGGAAATCATTTAAACGTCGTCCGGATGATACGCGTATCACAGCTTAACTAATTTCTTCAAATGAACGGCGTTAGTCACGACAACTATTAAGCACAGACTTCAATTTTGCTTTTGTCTCTAAAAAGCCGAGAACCTAGATTGTCGGATTGTTTTACTACCGGGATTGTTACAGATGTCTTCAACAGCAGGCGTCGAATCTCCCAAATCATTCAACCTTAATTCTCAGTTCCTTTTAGTGGACATATTTTGCCCATCCTATACATCATCCTCTCCTCCTGTATCACCTCCTTTTCATTCTCAATCTGAGAGCGCCGCAATGCCCGTGACGTCACACGTCAAACGTTGATGTCCGCGCATGCCTCGCGCTCCTGCAGCAGCTCACAGCACAAGAATGTCACACAAAGGACGTGACACAGTTTCTCTGAATACGTTTACTGGACTACATTTGGTAGTTTTCCTCGTTTACCTTAATTTATGTGTTTATTCAGTGATAGTAGAAACAGGAGAAGGTATATTTGGAAATGACAGTCTGTAGACAAATCTGTTTATATTTTTAGAATTTAGATTATGTAAATATTTCTTTTAATATTAATCTTAATGTTAAAATATTAAACATTTTTTTACCTTTCACTTTTTTACTGTTTACTTAAGTGGGTGTGTGGAGCTATAAGTTAGTATGATTTCACAAAAAGTAAAAAGTGTTTAAAGCGTTAGTTCACGCAAAAATGAAAATTCTGTCATTAATTACTCGCCCTCATGTCGTTCTAAACCCGTAAGAACTTTGTTCATCTTCAGAACACGTTAAGATATTTTTTATGAAATCCGAGAGCTTTCTGACCATGCGACAGCAATGTAACTACCACGTTTAAGGCCAAGAAAGGTAGTAAAGACATTGTTAAAATAGTTCATGTTACATCAGTGGTTCAACCGTAATGTTATGAAGCTGCGAAAATACTTTTTATGCACAAAGAAAAGAAAAATAGTGTCTTTATTCAACAATTTCTTCTCTTTTGTGTTAATCTTCGATGCGTGTTCACAACAGTACCACAACGCGTTGAGGTTGAGTAATTAATGACAGAATTGCACGGTTAATGTGCTACTGAATATGTTGTTCTGCTAATTTATGCTGTCTAAACCACTGAAAAGCATGTGGAAGCTGCTAAATCACACAGAGAATGACTTAGTAAGAAGGAAAGGATGCAATATTTTTACAATCTAAAGTTAATAGGTGGTAAAGATATGTATGAGCAGTATTAATTAAGATATTAGCCTAATATTTCACCTACATGATTGGAAATGATAAGAACAAACAAATGTTGTCAAGATTCTTGCCCTGGAAATCCTGTTTCAGTTTGGCCAATGACAAATGCCTTTTGTTCCTCAGACAGTTTTTGCACTCTTCTCCCTGATTTGTCATAACTTTTGGCAGTCGATAGTACTCCAAATGTTTTTCCCGGTCCGAACGATTAGTACAGCCCAAAACATGACAATAATTGACCATTTTCAGCAGCAATAAGCAGCAAAATATGTGAGCTTAGTTCGGTTCAGTTGCATTGTTTACGTTCAGTGCCGCCATGACCAACTGATGATGCGTTGTGAAAACACCTTATAGCATAATGGTGTCACATATTAACTCAGGGGTCACCAGATCCAGTCCTGGAGGGCTGGTGTCCCTGCAGAGTTTAACTCCAACCCTAATCAAACACATCTAAACCAGCTAATCAAGGTCTTACTAGGTATACTTGAAACTTCTAGGCAGGTGTGTTGAGGAAAGCTGGTGGTAAAATCTGCAGGACACCGGCCCTCCAGGAACTGCTCATGTACAGATAATGTTTCTTTTTATACTTCTCTGTTTTGACATTGTATATTTGAAACTTGCCTGATTAACATGATACAATAATGAAAAAAGCTCTCTGAGTTTACACAGCATTTTCTAAATTGGTAAATCTGGGCAGAAGAAGACACATTACACATTAAAATCACCAAGGAAAGAATTTATTACAGTTAGACCATTGCATATTTAGCCTGTTGTACATGTCTACAGGAACAGATTGATAGCTTGTGAGCTAATGTGCTGATTTTGCACTTAGGGTAAAAGTGTATATGGATCTATTTCACAGCTTTGCTGCTGAGGTTGAATTTTCTTTGCACACCAGAATTGCTTGTTGTGTGTCTGTGGGGCAGGGTGGAAATGGGAGGCAGGACAGGTTCGAGTGGAGGGAGAACATGGCCGTCTTTGCGTGAAAGCACACGGATCTCATCACTGAGAGCCTCGATGTCCTGTGCTTGAGCTGCTATCAGCTGCTGCAGCCTCTGCAGTTCTTGTTTCTCAACCAGATGGCCTCGGAACTGACCCACCTTAAACAAACACACAAACGCTTTGAATGTCTAAGGAGTGTCCTGCATATCACAACAGGAGCTGCTACTGCTTCATTTGTGAATGCAGTAAATACTGCAGCGATTCAAGATGGGTAAACCAAAACATGTCAGATGCTTGGCTTTATCAACAACTGTTTAAATATGTGATAAAATGTAAATCATTTAAGAACAGAATACCGTCTTCTGCTGTCTGGCATTGAGTTCTTCATCCAGTGCTTTTTTCTGGCTGAGCAAGCTGTTCATTTTACGTAGTCTCTCTGTGTTCTCTTTCGTGATTTCTGTCAGTGCCTCTTTTGCTCCTATAACTTTTGCCTGGTACACACATATGAACAATTGCTCTAAATTTGGCATACAGTCTAAATCCATTACATACAGTTGAGGTCAAAAGTTTACATGTACCTTGCAGGATCTGTAAAATGTTAATTATTTTACCAAAATTAGAGGGATCACATTTCACATATTTCACAAAAGACATTTACATATAGTCCACAAGAGAAAATGGTAGTTGAATTTATAAAAATGACCCCGTTCAAAGGTTTACATTACTTTACAGCTGTTTTTTTTTATTTTGTTTAGTGGTCATTGTTCATGAATCACTTGTTTGTCCTGAACAGTTAAACTGCCTGCTGTTCTTCAGAAAAAATCCTTCAGATCCCACAAATTCTTTGGTTTTTCAGCATTTCTGTGTATTTGAATCCTTTCCAAAAATGACTGTATGATTTTGAGATCCACCTTTTTACACTGAGGACAACTGAGGGACTCATATGCAACTATTACAGAAGGTTCAAACACTCACTGATGCTCCAGAAGGACAAACAATGCATTAAGAGCCGGGGGGGTGAAAACTTTTGAACAGAATAAAGAGCAGAATTTCTCTAAGTTTGCCCAAATATTATATTTTTTATTTAGTACTGCCCTTCAAAAGCTACAGGAGATATTTACATGTTTTCCAAAAGACAAAATAAGTTCAATTTACCTTTTTATCTTCAAATTCAAAAAGTTTTCACCCCATGCATTGAGTTTCCTTCTAAAGCATCAGTAAGTGTTTGAACCCTCTGTAGTAGTTGCATATGAGTCCCTCAATTGTCTTCATTGTGAAAAGATGGTCATTGTTGGAAAGAGTCACTTTTATAAATGTAACTATTACTTTCTCTTGTGGACTATATGTAAACGTCTTTTATGAGAAATATCTTATTCAGTACTAAATAAAAAATAACATGCATTTTGTATGATTCCTCTTATTTTGGTAAAATAATAACAATTTTGCAGATTCAGCAAGGTGAATGTAAACTTTTGACCTCAACTTTAAAACTGTTCAAAAGTTGTTTAACCTAAAGTTAGTGTAAAGTTAGTGTGTCGGTGTACCTCCCAGTGTTTCAGCTCCTTTGTGTACTTAGCGTCTTGTTCTCTGATCTCCTGTCTCATCTCCTCTACTCTCCTGTTGCCTGACAGAGTCTGCAGAACTTCAAGGTCAACCAGCTTTCCGAACTTCTTGAGCATCAGCTGCTCGCATCGTGTTTCTGACCCTACAAAGAAATATATTTAATGTAACACTTTACTCACTTAAACTCACTCCTCAAGTTTAAGGAAACGTAATATCTTCGTCTCGTCCCTCAGTTTGTGAAAAAAACATTATAAGTAGGAGTACATTTTCCAACTAGCAGCAAGTGTGTGATTTGAAATAATCCCTGACCCTTTATTCTGGCCTCCATGTCTTTAAGGTCATGTCTGAGCTGTACGTGTTGTTGCTTGGCGTGTTTATAGAGCTCTCGCTGTTCGATCTTCTCCTGCTGCAGCTCTTCAATACGCTTCTGCAGACGTTGGAGATCAGCTGTGTTCAGGACCAATGCTGAGTCAAGCTTACCCGGCAACAGACCATTATTCACATATTCTATCTGTTCAGAGAGTGAGAAAGAGAGAGAGACTTGATATTGGATGTAAATTACACTTTAGCAAAGGCTAAGATGGTGAATGGTGAAGCACATCTAATTATGTTCACACCTGATGCAGTCTGAGTGGCACCACCACATCCACTTCATTCAGCTTCTGCTGCTTTTCTCGGTTAATGAGCTCCAGATCGCCCTCTGCTGCTTTACGATTGTTTTGCACAATCTTCTCCTACAGAAACAAAGGTACTGTCTCTTTAGACTGTACTGTTGAAAAAGAAATCATAGAAAGAAAGAAGAGAGGAGTAGAAAGAGCTATTTCTCTCACTTTCTTGATCAGTGTGTCACACTCCTTCTTTAAACTGTCAACATTTTTTATCTCCTCTTGCAGCTGCTCTTCCACATCCAGACGATGTTCACGCAGCTTCAGTGTGTTCTCAAAAAGCTCAGGATCACAGTCTGAAACACACACAGGACATATATTATATATTACATAATTTATATACATATACACGACCAGTCAAAAAATTTTCTTCTCACCAAGCCTGCATTTATTTGAACCCAAGTACAGCAAAAACAGTAACATAATAACAATAATAATAATAATGTTTCTTGAACAGCAGATCAGCATATTAGAATGATTTCTGAAGGATCATGTGACACTGAAGACTGGAGTAATGATGCTGAAAATTTAGTTTTGTTCACAGAAATATATTGCATTTTAAAATATATTCAAATAGAAAGCAGTTATTTTAAATAGTAAAAATATTTCACAATATTACTGCTTTTGCTGTATTTTGGATCAAATAAATACAGGCTTGGTGAGAAGAAGAGACTTCTGTAGAAAAAAAAAAATCTAAAATATTAAAAATAAAAAATAAAAACTTTTGACTGGTAGTGTAGTTTAAATGTTTTTGAAAGTCTGAATTTATTTGTTGAAATTAAATTGCATTAATATAATTAAAAATAATTATATAAATTATATAAATAAAAATAATTAAATAAATAATAATAAAAAATGTAAAATAACTAATTTTCAGCAGCCTTTAGTTCAGTTTTCAGTGTCATGTGGTCCTTAAGAAACATTTCTTATGGTTATCAATGTTGACATTTTTATATAAACAGTGATATATTTTTTTGTCAGGATTCTTTGATTAATTTTATTTATTTAAAACATTAAAAACATTGTTTTTACTGTCACTTTTAAACAGTTTAATGTGTCCTTGCTTAATAAAATAATTTTTTACATAATGTAATGTATGTTATATATTATATATTATGTACAATGCACAAGTCAACAACAGGGTGCACACAAGATATTTGTTCTCTGGGGAGCTGGTTGTTGAACTTACTTGGTGGACACACACTGTCATCCAGAGGAACTCCAGTCTCAGAGTCATCATAATCTTCATCATTATCCCCATCTGATTCTTCATCAGAGTCTTCATCGCTGTCATCTTCCTCCTCTGTCACATCATCGCCTGATGGAAGGAGGAAAAAACAAATATTACATTTGAATGGACAAAAACTTGACAAAAATAAATCTATTACAAACATTTTGTTAACTGAAATGAATCTGAATTAAAACAAACATTAAATTAAAAACTAAAATTACTAAATGGAAATATATATATATATATATATATAGTTTTTTTTTTTTAATAAATGCAAATAGTTTTAAAAAAAAATAAGAAGACAATTATCAGACAGTAATGAAAATTGCTGAATTATTTTGCCATACGTTTTCAATATAATTCAGCAATTTTTATATATATAATCACGGGTCCTAACACATTTCCTTTGTGCAAAATATGACTTCTTTGTATTAGTTTTGGGGTGAAATGTGACTTTAAGACAGCTTTTGTGAGATTCACCCAGTGAAGTACGTAGAACACTTCCAGCTCACCTTCACGTCCATGTGTTTCTTTCTTTTTTGTACGCTTGATCTTTTTCTTAAACACTCTGGTGAGGAACTCCTCAAACTTGTTGTTCTCCCCTAGTGAGGCCTGAAAAGTGGCAGCGATTGTTTTTTCCTTTCCTTGGAGTCTCAGGATGTCTCTCTTCTTCAGCTCCATCTGCTTCTTACAGTCGTGCATCTTGGCCTGACACCAACAAAATGCTGAATATGAGAACTATTCTGTTCTAGATCATAACGTGCAAACGAAAACAAACCCACCCTGATCTCTTCCTCTTCCTGTATATAGGTGGTCAGCCGCTCCTGTAGTATGTCCTCCCTCTTCTCAAACTCCTTCAGAAGCAGCAGCTCCTCAAAAAGCGTCACATGTCTCAGATCAGCCAGTTTCATGTACACATCCAACTCCTGCTTCTCGTGACGAAGTACACGCAACTCAGCGTCGAAACGCCACACTGCCTCCTCCATCTACATACAGAAAGATTGAAATAAGGATGGTTTGAAAGATTGTGATGAATAAATCCCCCTTGATGTTCACACCAAACTCACTTGTTTAAGAAGCTGGTCTTGCTGGCACAGGTTTCTGATCTCCTCAACTTCTCTCATCTCTTTCTCTAGCTCTGTGAGCTTCTCTTCCTGCTTCTGAGAGTGTGTTTCCTCACCTTCATTCTCTATGTGTGTGTCCTGAGCCTTAGTGTGGGTGTCTTGCATCTCTTGTTCAAGCAGCTCCAGGATATTCTGCCCATCCTGTTGTTCTTCCAAGCCAGTGGAAATCATCTTGTCCCTTAGAGTTGCGTAACGCTCCAAGGTGGCCCGTGTGTATCTGTGTTTCCGCTCTGGCATCTCTTCTGGCATTAAGACAGGCACAGCTGGCAATGGACAACGTTTCTCGGGTGGAAGATGCTGCTGGATCACCTGTAGTTGCTCCATTTGGGCATGGAGCTGAGACACGATCTCTACCTTACTGTCCCTAAGAGCCATTACACGGGAGTTCATCTCAGACTTCTTCTCAAAGATCTGTAACATACAAAAAATTCATAGACCGCCACATGAAAACATCTGTAAACAAGTCATTTATTAGATCACAAGAACTGCTCGTCACCCCACATAAAAGAGGGGCGGGGTAAGCAGAGATTATTAGCATTTAAAGGGACATGCACCGAAATGGGTCACTGTGAACAAAGCTGTTTTTGACAAGGTTAAAAGAATGTTGTTTTACAATACCATTGAGAAATTTTAACCAAAGTATGTTATAGACTTTTTATTAAAACCCTAAAGAATCACGTTAACTTGTGGAAAATGGGCATCCGATGACCCCTTTAAAAAGCTACAAAATCATTTAGGTTATCATAACAATTTTCAGGGCTTGAAATTGCGACCGTTTTGGTCGCATATGCTCCCAAAATTTAATCTGCGCGACCTCAAAATATATTTGGAAGCATTCGTGCGAGTGCGAGAAATTGTTGTAGCGCGACTTGTTTTCATTTCTTTACAAAACATTCGCTAGCCTAACTACTGCCCAGAGTGCTGTGAGCTGATACAGCGACAGTTTCGCCGTTTTCTCCAACATTACATAACTAATTAAACTCGATCTGTACATTCTTAACTTTAATGCAGAAATTAGATATTAGCCGTCAATCACTCCCTGTCACTGACACTGCGCTCCGCTGAAACTTGGAACCGGCCGTTTTTTTTTCTCTCTCTCTCTCAACCAACCTCTGTTCCGGATTTGTAAACTACATTGCAGTTAGGGGTGTGTGATATGACGATTTTTGATTGTGGACAAATTAAATGTCTCCACAATCTGCTTTTGAAGAAATATACTATATTTCCTATATTTACTATATATAATGTGTTCTATTGTACAATGCACGCCGAGAGTTTAGCGCCTTCGTTAAAACGAAACCGAAAGTAAAATGCGCGCGCGCATTCAAAAGCAATTTTAATACCCCAAGTTTAGAGAGCGACTCCCCAATGTGCGCAAATTAGGCTACATAACATATCTAGGCTGTAGGCTATAAGTTGTGTAGTTGTATTTAATACAACCTTAATATTCATTTGGTGCTCCTAAATTTTTTTTGGTGCTCCTAACTTTTTGAAGTTGGGAGCACCAGTGCTACCAAGTAAAGAAGTTAATTTCGAGCCTTGATTTTTGTTGTTGTTCTTAGACACACTTACTTAAAGGAAGTACAGCTTTTAGTTTTTCCTCTGAACCAAAAATCGTAATTAAGTTTTTCATTTCATTTTAATGAATTTCAAACATACTCTCACTAAAATGGCTTTTTTTAATGAAAATAACAATATTGTTGACAAAAATACACAAAAAGGAGAAACTATACTCTACTGTTCAAACATTAAGATTTTTTTAACAAAATCAATACTTTATTTAGCAAATGTGCATTTAACTGATCAAATCTTACTAAATATTTATTTTTCAGATAAATGCTTTTCATTTGAACTTTCTATTTATTAAAAGATGTGTCATGGTTTCTACAAAAATATTAAGCAGCACAGCTGTTTTCAACAATAATAATAAAAAGAAATGTTTGGTGCATCGAATCAGTAAATTAGAAAGATTTCTGAAGGATCATGTGACACTAAAGGCTGCAGAAATGGGCGCAGAATATTATAGTTATAATAATTTATTATTATTATTATTTATTTAATTATTTTTAATATTACAGTAATTTGCCTGTATTTTTAAACAAAAAAATTCAGACTTTCAAACAGGAAATCACAGGAATAAATTACAATCATTTATTAAAACTGTTGATTGTAAACTGTAATAATATTTCACAATTTTACTGTTTTAACTGTATTTTTATTCAAATAAATGCAGCCTTCTTTCAAAAACTATAAAAAATCTTGCAGACCCTGAAACTTTTGAACAGTAGTGTAGACCAGCTTTTATTTTGAAATATGTATAAAGATTTTTTGATTCAAAATTTGTCAACACATATTCTAATTGTCAGTGTTGGGAAGGTTACTGTGGAAGTGTAATAGTTTACAGATCACAAGTTACCCTATTTAAATGTAATAAGTAAACTATTTCAATTACTTTATTAAAGTAACGTAACTGATTACATTTAATTTTTGATTGCTTTTCTAAATTTACATTTAAATTACATTACATTTAGACATTTAGTAGACGCTTTTATCCAAAGCGACTTACAAATGCGGACGATATAAACAATCAAACCAACTTTCAAAACCTTTCATCTCTTGAATTAAAATGATAATAATTTAATTTTAAAGTACATCCACCACAAAATCAGACTTTAGCACCTCTTTTTACTTTGAGATCATTCTGAGGTTAAATAGAAGTTCAAAATCATAACAAGACAGTAAAAATTAATACAAGAAGTATTCAGATGTAACCCTTTGCAATCGCTAACATTTTCATAAGTAACTGTAATTTAATTTTTAACATTTTTACTGTTAAATTTATTTTGTAATTAAATTTCGTAATGCTATTGTAACTAGTTACTCCTCAACACAATTATGTATTCTGACTGTTACATAGTTCAAGTTCACTATGTAAAATATATTACATTTACAATATTACTATAATGTTGTGAAAAGTTTATGTTTACGGTTAAAGAAAGTATCATTTTGTGCTGATACATTTGTGTCGTTCACCTTTTTTTCCAGTTCCACCAACTGCACTCTCTTCTTCTCCACGTTCATCCTCAGGTGTTCAGGAACAGTAAAGTCTTTTGCCGACTTCAGCTTAAAGTCGCCCATTCTCTCCTTAGCCAATCGGATCGCTTCCACATCCTTAGGATCCTCATAGTCCTCACTAGGCTTAGAGGCATAGCTGAGGAAGCATTAACAATGTTACACACACATGAACACAGACAGAAAGATACACACACACTGGTACTTACAGTTCTGCCCACTCTTTTTTCCTCTTCTCTATCATGACTCTGGCTTTCTCTGCCTTTTCGGCAGCCTTGCGAAGTTTCTCTGCCTCTCTGCTGGCCAGTTTACACCCTGACTGCATCCTTCCTGACTGCATCAACGGATCTGTTACCAGCTCATCCTGCACTGCTTTGAAAGAGAGAAGGAGAACGATGACTGCACACACACATACATACTCCTGTAACTCTAAATGTTCATGTAACACACTAATCCTGTCTCACGTGAAATGTTGCTGGCTTCTTTGCCAGGCTGGGGTTTGCTCTGCCAGTGATCCTGTTCCACGGCTCCGCTATGAGATGCCGCTGTACCATGCTGGTGCAAGTGCATTTGTATGGCAGACAGAGCCAGCAGCCTGTAGTTGGAGACCTTGTGTCCACTCTTAAACGCATGGACCGTAACCGTGTCCTCCACCACGGACTCCCAGAACCTACAGAGCCGACAGCAATATGAAAGAATAAACAAAAGCAGTGATTCTCAATGGTTACTTCCTACAATTCAATAAGAATTCAATTAGAGAAGTGGCTCTGGATGGATGTGTAGTACATAGTCTGTAGTTTGTTAAGGCCGATGCGGTGTTTCTCCTCCTCCCAGGCCAGTTCCTTCCTGACTTCCATCACTGTCTCTTCTGTCTGTCTTTCAGTCTCCTCACGGAAGCTCGGGTCCAGTTCAAACTCCTACAAACACCGTAAAATATAATGTTAGATCATTGTGTCTATGTAATCATTACACTGAAATAGTTGAGTGAGCGAGGAGGTGTGTGAGATCTGTGCACCGAGCGATGGAGGCGGATGTGTTCAGGAAGGCTCTGGTTCTGCTCCAGTAAAGCATGAAATTGACTCTGCAGTTTTGCCAGCTTCTTACGCCGCTCCTGTTTCCTCTGTTCTGCTTCTTTATGCATGCGGTCCAGCTCCAGCTTCTGTTTAGCTGTTTCTATGCTGCACAAATTATATATATACAATACCAGTCAAAAGTTTTTGAATAGTAAGATTTATAATGTTTTTTAAAAAAGTCTCTTCTGCTCAGCAAGCCTGCATTTATTTGATCCAAAGTACAGCAAAAACAGTACAATTTTTAAATATTTTTACTATTTAAAATAATTGTTTTCTATTTGAATATATTTTAAAATGTAATTTATTCCTGTGATCAAAGCTACATTTTCAGCATCATTACTCCAGTCTTCAGTGTCACATGATCCTTCAGAAATCATTCTAATATGTTGATTTACGGTTCAAGAAATATTTTTATTATTATTATCAATATTTAAAACAGTTGAGTCCAAAGGTCCAAAGGTCAGCATTTATTTGAAATAAAAGCTTTTGTATCATTACACACTATACCAGAGAAATTATATATATATAGATATATATAGATAGATAGATAGATAGATAGATATAGATAGATAGCAAGGATGCTTTAAATTGATCAAAAGTATTGATGATGACATTTATAATGTTACAAAAGATTTCTATTTCAGATAAATGCTGTTTTTCTGAACTTTCTATTCATCAAATTAACCTGTAAAAATTCTACTTAGCTGTTTTCAACATAATAATAATAATACTAAACATTTTTTGAGCAGCAATTCAGAATATTAGAATGATTTCTGAAGGAAATGTGACTAGCGTAATGACATTAAAAATTCAGCTTTGAAATCACATAAATAAATTACATTTTAAAATATATTAAAATAGAAAACAGTTATTTTAAATAGTAAAAATATTTCAAAATTTTACTGTTTTTTCTAAATTTGGATCAAATAAATGCAGGCTTGGTGAACAGAAGAGACTTCTTTAAAAACATTAAAAATCTTACTGTTTAAAAACTTTTGACTCGTAGTGTGTATATATATTTAGGGGTGAACTTGTGGCCCACACATTAGGATGCAAAATCAATAGTAAATAGGTCTATTAAAATATTAATATTATAAAAAGATTTTTTTTACATTTACAGCCCTTTTGCAGTACATCTGTAGCCCACTGGGGGGACGTGGCACACAGGTAGAAAGGCACTCGCCTTGACCCTTAATACTTGCTTTATTTAAATGCACATAGTCACCTGTAAGCGGATGGATCCTCTATGTCCTGTGCTGCTTTCTCCATCTCCAGCCCAACCTGTTTTCATGAGTAAAATGGTAGACTTGAAACACAGAAGTACACAGTTGCCCACTCGCAAGTGAACACACACACTAACCCGTGGAGAAGGAACTTTGGCGTGTTTGAGCTGCATAGCCTTCTGGAGCTCCTCTTCTGGCAAACAGCTGAAAGAGAAGATGTTGCCATCTTCTCCTGCGCTCAGGACAAATGTGTCATCAAAGCTAAAGTGGATGTGGTGCACATGGCCGTAATGGTTATCATGGACACTGAGAGCCCAGTACGCCTGCATGGAGCTGAGCTGATGGTCCGAGGCCTGTACAGGGTACGCCCGAATACTACCATCCTTCATGCCACATAATAACAACTGCCTGCTGGAACTAAGACAAGAGTAAGAAGTTATGTATGGTAAAAATCAACTAATTATTGACTAAAAACACTGACTTTCACATCAGGAAAGTAATTATGATTACTCAATCTCACTTGAAGGTTATGGTGAGAATGGGGTTGTGGTCTGCATCATGCACAGGTATGAAGGAAAAGGGCTCATCTTTTCTCTCTAATGGATCTTCACTCTGCTGTTCAGAGAACTTGCAGTGGTACAAATACCCTGAGTCATAGCCACCCTAAAAGAGAGAGAGTCAGGCATTTTGGTGACACGTGGAACGCCACGAGGGTAAGTAATTAATGACAGTAAGTAATTAATTTGATTTAAAATACAGTTAAAACAGCAATATTATGAAATATTATTACAATGGAAAATCTGTTTTCTTTTTTAATATATTTTAAAATATCATGTATTCCTGATTTATTCCTAATTTTTAAAATGTAATGTATGTCTATGAGTGCATGTACCATAGAAAGCCAGAATGATCCTGGTGTTGAGTAAAAGCCACAGTGTAGAGGACTGGGTGGAGATGGAATATAAAGAGGAGGCAGTTCCTCTTCCTCCTCATCTTCCTCTTCCAGTTCTTCCTGTAGTTCCTCCTCTGTGGCATCTGGATTCTGCTCCTTCAGTTTCTTCAAGCGTTTCTCCCTCTCCTTCTTCTTCTCCTCTTTTCTAGCCTGCCTGAGTGCTACCTCTGCATCTCTCTGCAAACACACATGAATCCATGTGTGGCAGAACATTAAACAATATAGTCTTTACAGACCATTGTGGTGATTTTAATAATTGTATTAGTATCATCATAGTGGATGATAATGCAAATGCCAATCAACAGAATTATAAAAATGAAAAAAGTAAACTGACAGAACTTAAAAGTAAAAAAAAAAAAAAATTATTAGGTTTTATTTTGAAACAATACATTTAAACAAAGCAAAACAAAATTAAAAATTAAATATAAAATATTAAAATATAAAAATAAAACATTAAAATAAAACAAAATAAAAAATAAATAAATAAAAAATAAAAGTTCAGGAGAACTAGAGAGAGAAAGTCAAAGAAATAAGCTGATGACCTTAATTCGGGACTTGATGCTGCTGAAGCAGAAATGCATTGTGGGAAGATCTGAGAGCTGAAAAGTGTTTCCACCAGTCTGAGCCCCAGGATCAGGGCACTGAACTTCCACCACGTGACCATTTTGACAGAAGATCAGCAGAGTGTTTTTCTCCTTTAAACACATTCACAAACCTTCAGTGTGCTTCATTAAAGGGATAGTTCACCCAAAAATGAAAATTACCCCATGATTTATTCACCCTCAAACCAACCTAGGTCTATATAGCTTTCTTCTTTTATGTTCTGGCTCTTCCAAGCTTAATAATGGCATTGAATGGGGTATAAGATAAAGTTGGATGGATGAAGTCCAATAAAAGTGCATTAATCCATCATAAAACATACTCCACATGGCTCCAGGGGCTTAATAGAGGCCTTCTGAAGCGAATGGATGCATTTGTCTAAGACAAATATCCATATTTAAAACTTTAGAAACTGTAATCTATAGCTTCTGCTGACTGTCGTACATCTATTCACAAGAGAGTGGCATTTCAGCGGATGAAGTAGGATGTACACAAATGCAGTGATGAACACCAAAGCACAGTGGAGAAAGCAAAACAAAAAAACAGTCACAAATGAGGATTTGTAAAGAAAAATGTCAGAGGATTTCAATCTAAACCAAGAGGAGACTGGTTTTCCTTTGCTGTAAACAAAACTTGCTTCTCATGAGAAGCATATTCTCACCAGAACTTACGATACATCTACATCCTATACGTCATCTGCTGGAACACCACTCTTTCGTTAACACACGTACGACAGTTATCAGAAGATTACGGCTTATAACGCTTTAAATATGGATAGTTTTCTTACAAAAACACATCGTTTTACTTTATAAGGCCTTTATTATCCTCCTGGAGCCATGTGGAGCACTTTTTATGATGGATGGATGCAATTTGTTGGACTTCAAAATCTCAACAGCCATTCACTGCCATTATAAAGCTTGGAAGAGCCAAGATATTTTTTAATACAACTATGATTGTATTCACCTGAAAGAAGAAAGTCATATACACCTAGGATGGCTTGAGGGTTGAGTAAATCATGGCGTAATTTTCATTTTTGGGTGAACTATCTTTATAAAACATATATGATAACATATAAGCTAACTGCAAACAGTCATCACTCACATGTGACTGAGGTGACCACTCCAGGCCTTGCACAGGGCCTGGGACAGTAACAAACCCTATTGGTGTATATCTTTCTCCCACCGTGAAGAAGAAAACACTGCTGTCTGTGCTCTAAAGAGAGAGTGAGCAAGAGAATATCATGTTAACATAGCAGAATATTTTGACAAATCATACTCACTCACTCAATGCCTACCCCAGTAGCCATGATCTTTCTAGTTCTCTCATAAGCGATGGCGGTCACAGGTGCATTGTGGGGCTTGAGAGCTTGTCTAAGGCGGAGTTCAGCATCTCCAGAGCGTGTGCGTCCTGCAACCGTGTGCAGACTCTGAGTGTTATACAGCTCCAAGAGACGTACCACACCGTCATCAAAGCCCACAACCAGCAGACCCCCAGCGGTGTTCACCTGCAGATACACAAACAACAAGCACACATGGGGATGCACAAAATATTGGTACAATACTGGTTATCATTTGATTTTAGAGATTACTGCATTTATCTGCCTTGTTTTATATGGGATATTTATTTTTATTTCATTGGATTTTTTAGATTTAGATTGCATTTGCTGTCATCTAACTTTTACTTATTAGTGAGAGTGTTTATTTGAGACTGTTTAATTATTAGTGTTTTTAAATAAATAATATATTATAAATTAATATTAATTTAATAATGAATTAATTATTTAATAAATTAATATTAGCTGTTAGCCATTTTTCATACTGTACATATAACAGTTTATTTTGTTTTATTTATTTATTTATTTGATGTTCATTTACATTACCATGTCTGAAGCCCATGTGAGCGTTGTCCCTCCCTGTTTGAAGCGGCTTATCGTGAGTTCTTTCTTTGAAAGAAAGTCAAACACCCTGACTGAGGCTGGGTAAGATAAAAAGTTATTTGTCAGTGTTTATATAAAGCACATCACAGCAGGTCTGTGTATGTGGGTGTATGTTTGGTTAGTGTTAATTTTTTTCTTACAGTCCAAGGCTGTAGTGGCCATGAGGTGGCTGCTTTCAGAAACATCCATGCCCTGAATGGCACCAGCATGAAATGAGAAGAGACACTCTGGATCTTGGGTCTGCAAAACAGAAATCATGCTTGTCGGACTTACCATGGAAAAACAAACAAGAACATAGCCACAAGCGGCAATTACCAGGGTTCAATTTAATCACATATGAAAAAAGACATTACATATTATTTAGCAAGCCTGTAACCACCTAAATCAATCATTTAAAAAAGCATTTTTGGCAAATGCAGGTAATTTACTATAGAAATATGATGTTTTTATGACTGTTATAGTGCCAGATGTGGTCTGATCTCCCTAAATCTTCGCATGCTTGTTTAGAATCACCTGTCGCATGTGCTCAGCAGGTTTTGTGAAGTTTTGAGTTTTTGTTTGGGCTTTTATAGGCTTTGGGGTATATTTGGACAGGCCCCTTTTCTAAGTGACCCAGTTATAGCTGCCCAAAGGGTAAATTTAACATTTTTTGGATAGTTATGGACCTAGAGAGTCCAGAGAATTGTACTGCAGTGTTTATATTTTGCAGACTGAGCAAAAAAGGACTAGCTTGCAAAAGTATTTTTTTACATATTCTCAGTCATTTAACAAACAATTTGACAGCAGTGGTTCTAGAGGCAAAGATGATACAAAGTATGATACAAATATTGTCTGTACTTGTGACAAACCGCACAATATACATTCGTTTACACCCTTGAATAATGCGATATCGCCCCGAGTGGCCAATTTCTTTCAAATTTCTCACAGACCTTTAGAGCCATGAGTCAAACAGGCCCACCGAGTTTTGTCCTACACAACCTCTGTAAACCTTGATTATTAGGCGCTCAAAATTTATCGGCCGTGTTTTTTGAGATATGCAAATTTCCTTATAGACGATTGTGGCACATTGGACAAACAGTTGCTATAGTTCTAGTAATTTTATTTTTTTCCCTCTTATAGCACCACCAAGTGGTCAATCTCCGCAATTTCTGTTAATGTGACCTCAGATTCACAATTGAATTAACATTTATTGTAAATTTTTTGTTAACATGAATTAACAGATTAACATTGACTCACAATGTTGGAGAATGAGAGGTCCAGTTTCCAAATACAGCCATTTGAATCCTGTTAAAATGAAACAAAAAATATTCAGACTAGGCCTTAAAAACATTTACTTAAAAACACTGTCAGAAACGAAAAAGAAAAAGGTTGTATACCTGAGCAAACCAGATGGAGGTTTCTGGAATGGAGCTCTTGACCATAGAATGCAAGCTGACATTACGGCCTATTATTAACTCATTCATGGGTTCAATCTCAAACAGGCCGCTGTCGTCAACTGCATCTGCGGTGTCTATGGTCTCCAAGTTCCAGCTCTGAGAAAACAATAGAGAAATCAATTTTTGCTTCAAATAAGGTCATACCTATAGCAATAGCAACAATCAGTGAAGCAGGAGTCTCACTAATAAGCAACCAGTACTTACTCTGACTGCTCCATCAGATCCTATGGTCATTAGTTCTCCCTCATCTAGGTTAAACTGGTAAATGGGTCCACTATGACACGTGCGTCCACCTTTACGACAAAATTCCACCTTTATCAGACCCCCCTCCCAAAGGAGCATGTTCCCCCACTCTGATCCTGACACAACCTGAGAGAGAAATAGGATTTGTTTTTTTCAAGAACTTGTTTATTTAAAAAGTGTGTAGGTTTGTGTGTGTAAATATGCAAAATGTAAGAAGGTGCTGAACCTTTCCATCAGGAAGCTCCACATATCCTTCTATATCTGTAACTGTTGTTTTTCCAAAACTTCCCAGCAGTCCTTGCAACTTTAAACCAGTGAAGGTATTGGCCATTTTCCAGAATCTAAAAAAATGAACACTCTCAGCACTCTCTCATACACTACCATTCAAAAGGGTCAGTAAGATTTTATGTTTTTGAAAGTTTATGTTCACCAATTATATATTTATTTGATCAAAACTACAGTAAAATAGTGATACTGTGGAAATATTATTACAAATTATATTATTACATTGCAAAAAATGTTTTTTACTTAGATTTTTTGTCTTGTTTTCAGCCAAAATATCTAAAAATTCTTAAATCAAGAAGAATCAAGAATCAAGCAAAAATTGTTTTCAGAAAAAAAGTAATTTTTTCATGAAACAAGCTAAATAATCTGACAAAGGGTTAAACAAAAAAATCTTGTTTTCTGCTTGAAATAAGATTATTTTGCTTACCCCATTGGCAGATTATTTTGCTTGCTCTAAGCAAAATCCTCAAACTTAATTTTGACTTCTTTTTTCTGAAAAAAAAAGACTTCTTTTTTTCCTTACATTTTGCATATAAAAAAAGACTTTTTTTTTTTGCTTTTTCCTTCTTGATTTAAGAATTTTTAGATATTTTGGCTGGAAACAAGACAAGAAAAGCATTTTTGCAGTGTACAATTTATTAATTGATATATATATATATTTTTTTTTACATTTTTTAAACTTGTAAAAGTACTAATTTCTTTAAAAATAAATAAACAAATAAAGTAAAAAAATCTTACTGATCCCAAACCTTTAAACCTTAATATGAAAAGGCATCTTTCAAAAATACTTAAAATAGTAATTTAAGTATAAAAATATAGTTATTAAAAAAGTTTTAAAATGCAAATACATAAGATAATAAATTGTAGCGGTACAAACCTAATGTGCCCAGTGCCAGATGTAGTAAGTTGTCCGACACAGTCAGGTGAAAAGGTGACCCTGAAGACATCCTGAGAAAAAGCTTTATTGCATAATGTCACCTGTTCTTGCCTCCAGTCCCACAGTGTAAGCATGTAGTCTGGAGCTCCACCCACACTGGCCAGTAAAGAGCCATCACGATTAAAATCCACAAAGCTGTATGTGCTGCCTGTGCCACCTTTAAATTAAACAAAACAAACTGCAATTACGCATGCATGATTCTGTCTCAAACCTTATCTAGTTCAAAGACAGCGTCTCTGATGTCCCACCTCTGAGGACCCTGTAAGGCCGCAAGGACGGATACTCATATATGATGATGTTAGGCTGATGGCCTTTCTCTGCCACTGCAAAATACTGCTTACTTGGATGCGTCTTTAGAGAGAGAAAAGGAGATATTATGTCTTCAAGTCCACAAAAATCTGTATAGCAACCACATAATTACATAATGTGTTTACTATACAGTGTAAAATGAATTATGAATATAAATGTTAATATGTCTAAGCCCAACAGGTGCTATACACTCATGCATCAAGGCCATTTTTTGTTGTTGTTGTTGCTGCTGTTGATATTTTAATTTGCCCTTGCAGTTTACATTCACATATAGTCATCTGAATAACAGTTTTAATATACCATAATTGCACCAATGCCACCTCCGCTGCTAGAGCGGATGTAACACTGCTTTTTGGTGTGCACATCCAATAGGATAAGCAGATTCCCGGCTATGAAGGCCAATGTATGCTCATCCAACAGCTGTAGGTTCCCTCTCCGACCACAGTCATAGCCAAATGAATGTCTGGGCTCAGTTTAAGGAGCAAATAAAATGAACAGAGTGTCATGAATGCCACACCCTTCATCATAGATTGATCACAAGGTGGCAGTATACTACTGCTCATCTGCTCATACCTTCGGAATAATTACAGTTTTTTATGTTTTTGAAAGACTTATGCTTATGCTCACCAGGGCTGCATTTAGTTTGTCAAAAAACAGTAATACTGTAAAATATTATTACAATTTAAAATAACTGTTTTCTATTTAAATACATTTTAAAATATATTTTATTCCTGTGGTGGCAAAACTGAATTTTCAGCAGCCATTAATCTAGTCTTCAGTGTCACATGATCCCTCTGAAATGTTTGCTGATTTGGTTATTATCAATTATTATTGTGACTCAGTTATTAATAATAATTCTTATTATTGTGAATGCTGAAATCTGTTTTTGCTTCTTAACATTTTTGTGGAAACTGCTATACATGTTCAGGACCCTTTAATGAACAAAAAGTGAATGAACAGTATTTATTTGAAATAAAAATACTTTGTAACACAAAACAGATGTCTTTATTTGGTCTTTAATGTCTTTATTGGTCACTTTTGATCAATTTATTGTGTCCTTGCTCATTTTTTTCTTACTTACCTTAAACTTATGAACGTGTCTCATGGTTTCCACAAAATATTAAGCAGCAAAAACTGTTTCTTATTATTGAAAATAATAAGATTTTTTTATGATAACCAAATCAGCATATTGGAATGATTTCTGAAGGATCATGCGAAACGGAAGACAGCAATAATGGTGGCTTGAAAATTCAGTTTTGACATCACATGAATATATTACACTACCGTTCAAAAGTTTGTGATCAGTAAGATTTTTACGCTCATCAAGTCTGTATTTATTTGTTCAAAAATATTGTGAAATATTATTGCAATTTTCTAATATCTAAAATCAGTTTCCTATTTTAATATACTTTCAAATATAATTTATTTTTGTGAAGCTGCGCTGAATTTTCATCAGCCATTACCACAGTCTTCAGTGTCACGTGATCCTTCAGAAATGTATTTAAAATAGAAATATTTTCTAATAATATAAGTCTTTGCTATCACTTTTTATACATTTAACACAACCTTGCTGAATAAAAGTATTCATTTCTTTTAAAAAAAATAAGAACGAAAAAAACGTACTGACTCCAAACTTTTGAATAGTAGTGTAAATTGTAACACAAAATTTCTATTTTGAAAAACTTTTTAACTTTTTTAAACCTGAAAAAAGCATCACAATTCCCAAAAAATACTAAGCAGCACAACTGTTTTCAATATTGATTATAAATCAGCATATTAGAATGATTTCTGAAGGACCATGTGACACTGAAGACTGGAGTAATGATGCTCAAAATTCAGTTTTGCTTCACAGGAATAAAATATATTTTTAAGTAAAAAAAAAAAATAGAAAACTGTTTTTAAATTACTTTTTTTTTTTTGTATTTTTGCTGTATACAGCCTTAAGAAACTTATTTAAAAACCATAAAAAAATCTTACTGATCCCAAACTTTAAAATATATTAAAAACAGTTGTAAAATTGTAATAATATAATACTAGTAGCATATACGTATGCTGAAGAAATATATAGCAGGCTATATATTTTCTATAGAGTTGCTGTGGATACGAGAGGTGCAGCAGGTTCTGTGGGATGTTGGAGTCTGTAGTAATGAAAGGTTTGGAGCACAGTTCCTCATAGCTGTAATACATGTCATCTGGAATGGACTTCTTCTGCTCTTCCTCAGGGTTTCCATCACACTCTTCATCCCCCACAACAGCTGTCTGCTCTGAAATTAAAACGCCATTAAATCATGAATATCACGTGGATTCATTATGCATTTGACACACAAATGAGAAAATACGTTAGACGAGTGTGATAATCACTATTAATCATAAACATTATTTACTAAACAATTAGAAAATTTCTTTATATGACAGTAATTGTTTGCTGGGCAAACAGACGTCAAGTTTGTTTACTGCTGGCGATGACCTTAAGTTAAAGGTTCAGATTTAGTTAAAATTGCAGAAGAATTGCGTGAACATGAAGCATTTGTCAAACACGTTGTTTTAATTCAAAATAACGCATAAAAAGTGTTATTTCACCTTGTAAAGTAACTTCATCTGTTAACGTCTCGGAAGCGTCCATCTTCGTTTGACTGCGTTGCTTAGCAACCGTACACTGCGCGCATTGCGCACTGGGTATTGTAGTTCATTGTTAATACAACGAAGCCATGTGGGTTTTCATTGTTACAACTACTTACAAAATGTGAACGTCAACGTATGAATCGTATACCTTACAATCATAATGGAACTGCTCAATAATTGTTTTGTAGCCTTTTAAGTAATTATTAGTCTAATAATTAGATATAGATCTTTTCTTATCAAAATTGTTGACAAAATTGAATTCAAAAGATGCCACTAGATGGCAGCACAGCATAGTGCTCAGACGTAACAGAAGACATAATAGCACATAAGTCAGTTATAATAGAAGGATGATGTTTGTTGACATAAGATTGAAAGTATTAAAAACAATGTCTGAAGTGAACAATGAAATGTCTTTTACAGAAAGCCAAAAAAGCTTGCATACAAGCACACAATACACACCCAGTCACCCGGGTGCTGCAGAATTTACAACTATAGCTCTCCTTTCATCTGTGAGCAAACTCACCTGCTCACACAAAAACTGTGCATCACTCAGCAGTGACTTACAAGCCTGAACACACACACTTGTGCTCGAACGCACATAAACACAATGTCCCCATTTCTCTCAGCCATTAACAATCCACCCACACACATCTCTCGCAAACTACTACTCGGCCTTCACAAGCCCACACATAATTTAGTTTTTTTTTTAATCCTTTGACTTGATTGTAAAGTAGAATGGCAGGAAGTCAGCATCACATGGCGGGGCCCCTTTCCTGTATGTGAGAGCGTGTTTATTACACATGGTAACAGTGATACTTAAAGACAAGAAACAACACATCTGTGAAAGAATGCAAACAGTACAGTCATTCTACTACAAAGAGGTAGTTTTACCTTCAAGAGATAGTTAACCCAGAAATGAAAATTCTGTCATTAATTACTCACCCTCATGTCATTCCAAACTTATGAGACCTTCGTTCATCCTTGGAACACAAATTAAGATATTTTTGATGAAATCCGAGAGCTTTCTGACCCTACATAGACAGCAACGCAACTACCAAGTTAGTAAGGACATTGTTAAAATAGTCCTTGTGACATCTACCAAAATGCTACCACAATATTCTTGTGTGCAAAGAAAAAAAAAAACCTTACGTACGAGTTACGTAATCAGATCACTTTTTCAAGTAACTAGTAAAGTAGTGCATTACTTTTTAATTTACAAGAAAAATATGTCAGTTACTTTTTATATAATAAGTAACACCAGTTACTCTGTTTTCCCATTTATTGACTGACAAGTTTCCAGTCCCCATATTGACAGAAATCGGAAATACAAAGCTGTTGTGTGCATTTTGTAAACATGATGTTACTGTAGTTTTAGACTAAGTGTGAACATGCATTAATTCATCTCACTCGCAAAAAAAAAAACACAGATTCATTTTTCAACAAAATGAATTAAAACAGTGAAATGCAAACTTAGAATATAATGCAAACCTGCAATAATTAAATATGTTAAAATAACACAAATATTTTTAATGTATTTAATCCCATTTTATTAACCTCTTTGCTGCTGGCATTTGATGATCCAATTCAATCATACTAATAAACAAAAATGACTTTAGATACCATTTGTGCTTCATTTGTGCTTTGTTTGTTTTTATTGCCGAAGAGTGTTGAACCTTCTTCTTCTGCGTTCTACTACAGACGCAAATTTACTTTTTCTTCAGCCAGAGGCATATTCATTTCACTTTTTGGTGTGAAATGGTTTTGGTGTGACACTTTTTGTGAAACTTTTTGGTGTGACATTTGCTAAAAATAGAACTTTTTATATTAAAAACAAACAATTAAACCCTGCCCGTTTAAAAAGTAATGCGAAAGTAACGCAAAAGTAACGTGACATTACTTAATTTGTTACTTTTAGGGAGTAACGCAATATTGTAATAGATTACTTTTAAAAAGTAACTTTCCACAACACTAGCCTAATTGTCTTAAAATATTTTCAGGGGCAATCTAGACAGTTTTACTGTAAATTTACAAGAAAAATCGTTTTATTCTTTCTGCCGTAATTTCTCATTGGCACGATCTCAACTCAGAATGTTCAGGCTAGAAGGCAATTTGAGATTCCCAATCAAACTAATAGCACAAAAAAGCCATTGCAAGCATACGTTGTCGTAAGGGGCGCTATAACGAGCTTTTAGCGTGACTATCTTCTATTTTACGGTGAGTTTTCTTCTCGGATCAATGGCGGAGGCAATCTTGCTTAGGAAGTAAAGTAAATGTGTTTATATAAACGTTCCCGAACAAAAACACATCATGTCATTGTCTGAGGCGTTTGAATGAGATTTGTTACGGCCAGATAAACGGCCCGCTCTTTGGCCAAGCGCTCGCCTATTTGCGTCGATTATGTTTCTTGGTCTAAATCACGGCGTAATTTTCATTTTCGGGTGAACTATCTCTTTAACCCGATACTTCGGACTGTGTGCGTGGGTGTGAGTGACACCATGTGTAGGGTTACTCATAATGACTCATTCTTTTATCCAAAGAGGTCATTCTCTCCCCTCACCCCATGCATGAACTCACTGTTATCTGAGGTGAGTCACCTGGCAGGCTTGTTTGTGTTCGTAACACACAAAGATACACATCTGTTTTACTTGAGAACATATTTTTCGAAAGCAGAAGTAGCTTAAACTTTAACTGGAAATGCTGAGATTCCAAACAGTATTCATGAGGTCGTCAAACATGAATTTAAATGGGAAAAGTGGTTTGAAACATCTTAACTCAAGTGAAAGTCCATGTTACTCACTGAGCGATTTAAATTATGGGTTTTATAGCAAAGTTTGAAATATCTTCCAGGAAATGACCAGTTGTTATGCAGACAGAACTAAGCTTTCGCTTAACAGTCCAGTCCAAAGCATCTATAGCATATCTCTGTGAATAAATATGCAAATGATGTTATTGTGCAGCTAGTTTAATTTCCTCTTTGTCAAAAGTAATCGTTCTTACAGCTCCGCCCCCTGCTGTGAAACTTAATTAGTATTTGTACTGCCTGTGCCCACACTGTCACTCAAATTGCACACACTATTATTTATGAAAAAGACTTAAAGCAGAATGTGACTGTATATGTGTGTGTGTGCTGAGAAAGAGGCTAGCCTGTGAAAAATTCATTCCCTTGTCTGCTCGCTCTAACTAGCCCGCACAGCAGGAATCATGCTTTGATATGTCTCTTATTTGGAAAAAAAACTAACAACTGCACGTGCAAACACGTCCACGCACAATGCGACAATCCGTTGACAGTGTGCACTTGGACTATTTTAAGCCTCCCTATACAGTGCTGTCTGTCTGTCAGTATGCAAACGTCATGAATCATCTGTGTATGTGCTCATGTGAAGGTTTAGACATAGATGAGGGCAAAGCAAGAGTCTAAGTATATATGTGTGTGTTTTGTGAGTTTGTCTGGTTAGCGCCGAGCATTGATGATGTGCTCTGCGGGGGGTAAGCCGCCTCATAAATCTCTGGATTTTTGCTCTTTCATGGAGGGTCTGCAACAGGAATGATAATGAAACATAAGAGACAGTGTCCCTGTCTATCATGCGCACATATGCGCACACACATACTCAGATATCTACTTTAGACATCTCTTCCAGCAGCCGGTAGAAATGGTGTTGTGGAAGTGCAGGCCAAGGTTGCAAATGCAGAAGGTTTTCCAGTGAAGTTGCAGTGTGCAAATACCGCAGTACGCAATAAGCATTTTAATTCAGATATTATGGCATTAGCCTCGTGTTCTGTTTGGTGTCCCACAAATTTCATTTTAATACAGCTGATGAAAATGAAAATTGTCATTTGTTTTTTTCTATGAAACACAAAAGAAGATATTTTGAAGAATGTGTCAACTGTTGGGCTTATTGACGTTCACTGTATGGACAAAATATCTTTTGGGTTCCGAGAAGTAAAGTAATTACAGGTTTAGACCATCATATGATGACATAATTTTCAATTTTGGGTGAATTATGCATATAATTAGTTGGAAAATTGGTTAATCTTAACATTTAATCACTTTCTCATATTTTCATTTTCACTGAAACAGAAATGTCATAATTGGATACCATTCTCATTTTTCAAACAGATGGCTAACGTGTTAGTTCACCCAAAAATGAATATTCTGTAATTAATTACTCACCCTCATGTCCTTCCAAACCCGTAAGACTTTCGCTCATCTTCGGAACACAAATAAGATATTTTTGATGAAATCTGAGAGCTTTCTGACCCTGCATAGACCGCAATACTTTTGATTACGTCAGAGGAACGTATAATCATTTAAGGAGAAAATAAGGTTAATTTTTTTTTTAATTGCTGTTGGATTATTACCATAAATTAGAAATTATCTGGTTTCTGGGACTGCAAACATAAACACACAGTATCAACAGATCCTGTGGGTTAGGCTACATGAATTTAGAATTTACAAGTAAACATCTGTCTGTTAAGCATTTATATTCTGCCTGATTTGCATGATGGTGAATATACAGTGTGCTTTGGTTTAATGTAATTGAATATTACTCTGGTTAGATTCTTTTCTGCCGCCTGTCAGGTTGCTGTCACGGTAGCATTAAAAATAGTTTGTCCATACTACATTATGTGGAGAGCAGTTACTTTTACACTTCTACTGAAAAATGCTGAGTTAAAAACAACCCAGCTTGGGTTTTTTGGCAATCCAACGCTGGGTAAATATTGGACAGAACACATGCTGGGGTAATTTGACTCAGCTGATTGGGTTAAATGTTTTTACCAAACATGCTGGGTTGTTTTATATAAGTCAACTGTTGTTTAAAAAATATTATATTGTTGGCTTAAAATGGGCTGGAAATTAAAAATCACACACAGAATTATAGAGCAATAATCAAAAAATGAATTATTTATTATTATTTATAATTAATTTATTATTAAGCTAGAACACCCATGGACAAAAATATAAGACAAACAGAATTTATCTGGGTGAATACAGCATAGTTTACAATATTGCATACAAATAAAAAATGTAACATTTGAAAGTAGCATTTTAATTTAAGTGTATTCAACCGTTCTCTGTAATTACTTTTCACCAAATTAGTGCTAATTCTTGTGCCGTGTGTCAGCGAAACCTAAGCCGGTGATGGGCTGCTGTTTGCAGGGGGAACTACGAATCTCAGACCACCGCCTCGCGTTTCACTCGTAGCTGAACGATGGCGTGACTGACTACATAACCTGCCCATAAACAAACGGTACTGAGATTAGAGAACATATTTTAACATCAAATTAAATTAAATTAAATTCAGTATTATAACGAAGAAAATCGATTTCATGTCATGCAAGGCAAAAGGTGTTTCCATCATGCAAAACAACCGTTGCTGACGCAGCTGACTGACATCTCGTCGTTGTATGTTGCGTTGCATAAAATAATATAATTTACAGCACCGTAAAGACTTTATAAATGAAATAAAATGTATACAAACCTTTATTACACTGAAGAAGTGCACCAAACTGGCACCGCTAACAACTACTCTCTGCTGTAGAGGACACAAAAACAGTTACAGTGCTGACTGTAACTGAGCTTAGCTACAGAAAAACTACCCAGCACCTGGGTAAAAATTTTAAAAACAGCCCAAAAAATGACCCAGCAGGCTGAACCCAGCATTTTGGGTTAAAAAAAAAAGAACCCAGCATTTTTTTAGAGTGTAGAAAAACTACCCTGTGTCACAGTTATGCAGTTTAGTTCAGCTCTAGTCATGTCTGTTGATTTCTCATTAGTTGCCATCATTTCTGATTGGTTAATCCTTGTCCAGCTGTTCTTGTTTAATTCCCTCATTTACCATGTGTGTATTTAAACTTCTATTTCTGTTCTATCCTTTGTCGGTTATTTTATGTTATGTATTGCTCCATGCTCGTTTTCTTAGTAAAGTATATTCAAAAGTATGGATCTGCATTTGATGTCCTTATTCCTCAACACACCGTGACACCCTGCACCTCTGTAAAAATATTTTTAAAAAAAAACAATAAAATGACCCAGCAGGCTGAACCCAGCATTTGGGTAAAAAAAAAATAATAATAACCCAGCATTTTTTTAGAGGACAGAAAAACTACCTAGCCCCCAGGTAAAAATATTAAAAACAACCTAATAAAATGACCCAGCAGGCTGAACCCAACATATGGGTAAAAAATAAAATAAAATAACCCAGCATTTTTAGAGAGCAGAAAAACTCTCCAGCACCTGTGTAAAAAATATTAAAACAACCCAATAAATGACCCAGCAGTATGAACTCCAGTGATTGCTAAAAAAATAGGCCAGCATTTTTTTAGAGTTATCAGAAAACTACCCACCACCTGTGTATAAATATTAAAAACAACCCAATAAATTGACCCAGCAGGCTGAACCCAGCATTTGGGGGGAGAGAAACAACATTTTTTAGAGTGTAGAGAAACTACCCAGCACCTGGGTAAAGATATTGAAAACAACCCAATAAAATGACCCAGCAGGCTTAGAACCCAGCATTTCGGTTAAAAAAATAGGCCAGCATTTTTTTAGAGCACAGAAAAACTACCCAGCACCTGGGTAAAAATATTAAAAGCAACTCAATAAAATGACCCAGCAGGCTGAACCCAGCATTTGTGGGGGGGAAACAACATTTTTTAGAGTGTAGAAAAACTACCTGTCACAGAAGCAGACGGAACGCCAGGTAAGTAAATCGTTAAACAGTTTATTGAATAAACACAGAGGTGAGATGAAGACGGTTGAGACTTGACAGGTGAGTAAACACTTGAAGACTTGAATGGAATTGTTTGGATACAGCGCTGATGAATGATCTTTTCCTTTTTGCAGATGATCCAGGTTGACGAGGATGGCTGAACACACACACCGCTGACAGGACTGGGAGACAAGGACGACAGGACTAGAACACAAGAGATACAGGTAAGTAACGACAGGTAAGTATCAGGTTTGTGAACTCGTAGAGAGAAGCACAATGAGTCCGTATCGTAAGGACGAGCCCGGACAATGACTGTTGTGCGGTGTGTGCTTATAAAGGGTGCTGGTGATGAGGTCACCTGCACCTCATCACCAGCACCCTTTATATGAGATGATTAGTACTCCGGTGATTGTGATCGCTGGGTGTGACTGGGGTTAGAGCCTGGCCAATCCCTGACATTACCCCCCTCCCCACAGCCCGCTCCTGAGGGCCGGGACCTCCGGAGCCGAGGTGGTCTACCTCTACCTCGAGGTGCCGGATATTCGGGGTGAGCTGCGTGAAATTCCAAGATGAGAGTGGGATCTAGGATGTCATCACGTGGAACCCATGACCTTTCCTCTGGTCCATAACCCTCCCAGTTGACCAAGTACTCAAGACGACCACCACGACGCCGGGACTGCAGAATCTCTTTGACAGAGTATATCGATCCTTCCTCTAGCACCATCGGAGGAGGGGGTTCCTCTTCATGGCCAGGCTCTGTGGAGGGAAGCAGAGGTTCGTGACAGGGTTTCAACAGTGAAACGTGGAAGGTGGGATGGATCCTGTATTGAGGTGGTAGTTGAAGTTTGTAGGTGACGGGATTGACCTGTTCGAGGATGGTAAAGGGACCAATGAATCTGGGACTCAGCTTCTTGGAGGGCAGGCGTAAGCGGATGTCTCGAGTGGAGAGCCAGACCTTCTGACCAGGAGTGAAGGTTTGACCTGGGATTCTTCTTCGGTCGGTGACAGCCTTGGATCTATTCACTGCCCTCTGTAGATGGTGATGAGTGGCGTCCCAGACTCTCTCGCTCTCCCGGAACCAGTGATCCACTGCGGGGACATCCGATGGTTCTCCATTCCACGGGAAGAGAGGTGGCTGGAAACCTAAAACACATTGGAATGGTGTGAGTCCCGTGGAAGGTTGCCGCAGTGAATTTTGGGCGTATTCTGCCCAACCCAAGAACTGGTTCCAGGAGTTCTGGTGACCATGACAGAAGGTTCGAAGGAACCGCCCCACCTCTTGAATTTTTCTCTCTGTCTGTCCGTTGGTCTGAGGATGGTATCCAGATGAGAGGCTAACGGTCACACCTAGGAGTTTAAAGAACGACTTCCAGACTCGGGATATGAATTGAGAACCCCTATCTGATACGATGTCCTCAGGGAGTCCGTAATAACGGAAGACATGATTGAAGAGGCATTCTGCTGTTTCCAGGGCTGCGGGTAATCTTTTGAGTGGTATCAGATGACAGAACTTAGAAAAACGGTCGATAATGACCAGTATGCAGGTGTTCTCATCAGAAATGGGGAGATCAGTCATAAAATCTACTCCTAGGTGTGACCAGGGGCGGTTCGGTACTGGCAAGGGATGAAGCTTACCAGCTGGAAGGTGACGTGGACTTGGCGCACTCCTTACACCCCTGGACATACCTCCTCACATCCCTTGCCATGTCGGGCCACCAGAAGCGGTCGGATAGCAGCGAGAGAGTGTAATTGGCCCCTGGATGCCCCGTGCCCAGGGATACGTGAGTGGTATGGATCAGATTTACCCATTGAGCTGGAGGAATGAACTGGCGTCCTGGAGGGCAGCCCGGCGGAATCCTGGGTTCGGGAGTGGCGATGGCTGGAGGTTCCGTCCAATCTATTGGACTAACAAACAGATGGTCAGGGATTATGTGGGAAGGATTTTCAGTACTGGTTTCACCTTCAGAGAGACGAGAGAGGGCATCTGCTCGGACATTCCTTGATCCTGGACGGTAGGTTATGGAGAAATTGAACCTGGTGAAAAAGAGGGCCCATCTGGCTTGTCGGGGACAGAGTCGTTTAGCATCGTGAAGGTACGTGATTACCTGAAACGGGTGGTTGGCTCCCTCCAACCAATGTCGCCACTCCTCTAAGGCAAGTTTGATGGCCAGTAACTCCCTGTTTCCAATGTCGTAGTTCCTCTCCGCCGGGCTGAGCTTCCTGGAGAAGTAGGCACATGGATGGAGTCGTGGAGGAGTTCCATGATGTTGTGAGAGAACGGCGCCGACTCCAGTGGTAGATGCATCTACTTCCACAACGAAAGGGAGATCTGGGTCAGGATGAGTCAGGAGTGGGGCTTGGGTAAAGGCTTTTTTCAGTGTTTCAAAGGCTGTAGATGCTTCGGTTGTCCAGTTAAGGGTTTTAGGATGTCCTTTCAGGAGGTTGGTGAGTGGGTTCGTGATATGACTGAAACCTTGAATAAATCTGCGATAAAAATTTGCAAATCCCAGTAATCTTTGAAGCTCTTTAACTGAGTTAGGTTTGGGCCAGGAGACAACAGCATCCACCTTCCCCTCATCCATACGTACCCCGTGGCGATCGATGACGTATCCCAGGAACTGAACTGACTTTTGGTGAAATGAGCATTTTTCAGCCTTCAAATATAGTTGGTGATCTCGTAACCTTTGCAGGACCTCCGCAACGTGATGGTGATGTTCGGCCTCACTCTGTGAGTAAATCAAAATGTCGTCAATGTAGACGATGACGAAGTGGTGAAGGAATTCCTGGAGGACTTCATGAATGAAGTTTTGAAAGACAGAGGGGGCGTTTACTAAACCATAGGGCATGACCTGATACTCATAATGGCCAGTAGGGGTCACGAATGCCGTCTTCCATTCATCCCCTTCACGTATTCTGATCAGGTTGTATGCGCTGCGGAGGTCCAATTTAGTGAAGATTTGAGCTGATCGGAGTTGTTCCAGGGCCGCCGGGACGAGAGGAAATTTGGGGATATCGGAATTTGATGGTTGAGAACACGGTAGTCAATACAAGGGCGCAGCCCTCCATCCTTCTTGGAAACGAAGAAGAAACTGGAAGCTGCAGGTGACGTGGATGGACGAATATACCCCTGACTCAGAGCCTCCCGGATGTACTCCTCCATGGCCTTACTCTCAGGAAGCGATAACGGGTAAATCTTCCCCTTGGGCAACGAGGCATTAGGAACGAGGTCAATCGTGCAGTCCCATGACCGATGAGGTGGTAGCTGGGAAGCTCTCTTGGGGCAGAATACGTCCTTGAAGTTAGAGTATGTGGAAGTTATGTTGACAGACTGGTTACTCACTGGACTTTCGACAGACGTGACATAGACAGGAATGGTTTTCTTGACTGGTTGAGGTAGGTCTGGGAAGCAACTGATGATACAATCCTTTCCCCATTGTAATACTTCTCCTGAGAGATGATGGGATCATGCTTCGCCAGCCACGGGCACCCTAGGATGATGTCAACAGTAGCGCCCTCCAGAACCAGCAGCTGAATCTTCTCCTTATGAAGTAAGCCGAGTTGGAGTTGAATGACGTCACATTGGCGTTGTACTTGCTTCCGAGAAAGTAGTTCTCCAGTTATTGAATGAATCTTGTACTTGGTTGACGTGGCAAAAGTGCGGAGTTTGAGCTGGCGGCAGAGGGTTCCTGAGATGAAGTTGCCAGCTGACCCGGAGTCGATGAGGGCTGTGACTGAAACAGAAGTCAAGGCAGTAGTTACCATAACATTAGTGGTCAGCGGAGGCAATTTTTCAGTTTCTGACTGAAGGACACTCACCCAAGCTTGTCTTGGTCGTGAAGGACAGTTCAGTCTCATATGTCCACTAGCCCCACAGTACATGCAGAGACCCCGGGTCAACCTCCTCTGCCGCTCAGTAGATGACAGTTTACCAGAATCGAGAATCATGGGTTCGGTGGCTGGTTCTGGAGGGGAATTAAGTTCTGGTCGACGGAGGAGTGCGGTATCTTCGGAGAGATAGGATGTCATACGATCTGAGCATCGAATGGAATGTTGGATGAATTTTTCCAGTCCTAGATGATCATCATGTGCAGCCAGTTGCAAGCGAAGTTTGGGCTCCAAGCCTAGCCGGTAGGTGGTTAATAGTGATCGCTCGTTCCATCCACTCGCAGCGGCCAATGTTCTGAATTTCAGGGAATATTCGTGAATTGACATAGTACCTTGCTTGAGATGGTAGAGTTGTTCTCCCGCTGAAATGGCTGTGTTAGACTGACCGAAGACCTCTTTGAAATGAGCGATGAAAGTCTGGATGGATAGAGTGGCCGGCCCGGCTTGGAGCCAGATAGTTTCTGCCCATTGTAAAGCTGAACCTGAGAGTAGAGAAATGATGAAAGCAATTTTAGATTGATCGGTCGGGTATTGCATTGGCTGCATGGTGAAAATTAGTGAATATTGTAACAGAAATCCGTTGCACTCCTCCGCCCGGCCAGAGTAGGGCGCTGGTCGAGCCATGGGACTAGAAGGAACCAGAGGTGAAGAAGTGCTCGGTGAGGGTGATGATTCGCCGGCTATCTGAGGTGAAACGATGGCGGCGGGGCACAGCAGAACCCTGCGAAGCGAATCCACCAGCTCTTGAAAAGGATCATCTGTGCTCATGCTGCAATGTCTCTTTTAAGGTCCGGGCTTCTGTCACAGAAGCAGACGGAACACCAGGTAAGTAAATCATTAAACAGTTTATTGAATAAACACAGAGGTGAGATGAAGACGGTTGAGACTTGACAGGTGAGTAAACTCTTGAAGACTTGAATGGAATTGTTTGGATACAGCGCTGATGAATGATCTTTTCCTTTTTGCAGATGATCCAGGTTGACGAGGATGGCTGAACACACACACCGCTGACAGGACTGGGAGACAAGGACGACAGGACTAGAACACAAGAGATACAGGTAAGTAACGACAGGTAAGTATCAGGTTTGTGAACTCGTAGAGAGAAGCACAATGACTCCGTATCGTAAGGACGAGCCCGGACAATGACTGTTGTGCGGTGTGTGCTTATAAAGGGTGCTGGTGATGAGGTGCAGGTGTGAGATGATTAGTACTCCGGTGATTGTGATCGCTGGGTGTGACTGGGGTTAGAGCCTGGCCAATCCCTGACACTACCCAGCACCTGGGTAAAAATATTAAAAACAACCCAATAAAATGACCCAGCAGGCTGAACCCAGCATTTGGGTAAAAAAAACAGCATTTTTTTTAGAGCGCAGAAAAACTGCCCAGCACCTGGGTAAAAACATTAAAAACAACCTAATAAAATGACCAGCAGGCTGAACCCAGCATTTTGGGTAAAAAAAATAACAGTGTTTTTTAGAGTGCAGAAACTACACACCTGGGTAAAATATTAAAACAATCCAATAAAATGACACTGAACCAGCATTTGGGTAAAAACAGCATTTTTGGAAGCAGAAAACTGCCAGCACCTGGGTAAAAACATTAAAACAACCTAATAAAATGACCCAGCAGCTGAACTGATTGGGGTACCAGCATTTTTAGAGTGTAGAAAACTATGGGTAAAATGATAGCAGGCTGAACCCAGTAAAAAAAACCAGCATTTTTTTGTAGAAAAACTACCCAGCACCTGGGTAAAAATATTAAAAACAACCCAATAAAATGACCCAGCAGGCTGAACCCAGCATTTGGGTAAAAAAAACAGCATTTTTTTTAGAGCGCAGAAAAACTGCCCAGCACCTGGGTAAAAACATTAAAAACAACCTAATAAAATGACCCAGCAGGCTGAACCCAGCATTTTGGGTAAAAAAAATAACAGCGTTTTTTAGAGTGCAGAAAAACTACACGGCACCTGGGTAAAAATATTAAAAACAATCCAATAAAATGACCCAGCAGGCTGAACCCAGCATTTGGGTTAAAAAAATAACCCAGCATTTTTAGAGTGTATATACTTGCAGATCACTACACAGTTACTGTTTTCAATATAGATATTTTAAAACACAATCCATATGTAACAACAGTAGTTCTTGAACATTACAATAAGCTTTGAAGCTAAAAATCCTTTGTATTTGAAAGCATATGGGACGTGTCTCTAATGAGAGTCCATTATTGTTGCATGGTTGTGTTTGTTTCTATCACAAATAGCCTGTTGCAGTATAGGCGTTTAAAAGCCAAGCATATTTAGTACCTCATTTCAAGCTATATTGCTCATTCTGTGTAGTTTTGAAAATGACCAACAAACAAGAGATGTTTCCAGCCATGCTATTTATGGAAAACAGCCTGTTATGTCAAAACATATGGCATAACAGCAAGCCACGGAACTGTGCTCTGCAGTCTCGGTGCCTCCTATTGAATCTCATTAGTAAATATGTATCTGTATTCTAGACTAATAAATTTATAAATAGAGCTCCTTGTTTATATATACTTAAAAAACGTAATGACAAATCAGACAGTCAGCTTTATGGAGTGCAGAAATGACTAGAAATGTATTTGCTCTTTAGGTAATCTCAAATATTAAACTGAATACTTTTATAGTTATTTTATAAGAAGTTTAATTGTATTATTTTATTTTTTACGCATTTTTTTTTAAATAAACGAATAAGGCCGTTGATGCTAATACGGCAAATAAATAAACTTTAAACAATCTTGCTTTACCAGTTAGTTTTCATGTAACATTGCAATGAATATCATAACAGTCTCCAATAAAGGACAAAACAGAGATAAATACAAAGCAAGCAAGACAGAAACTAAAGCCTCAATGACAAAAAAGCAAACAAAAAGGAAGCTGGAGGTGGACAAAGGCAGGAGCGTCTGGCCGCAGAGAAAAAGAAAACAAGAGAGACTCTATTGTGAGGAGAGGGTGCGGAGCTTCGCAGAGGTGAGTCAAAGTGACAGCCGAATGAGAGACTGTCCGTCTGGGTCTGTGTGTGCAGGGTAAACCCTTTAGTCCTGCGACCCCGCTCTTTTTTAGCCGAGCACTGGGAGCACAGCATTTCCCTAATCCACCCGCTCTAAAGCACGGCACAGGGTCATTAACATGATATTAGGTTCCAGACACAAACTAGAGTGTGTGTGTGTGTGTGTTTGTGTTGGTTTAGCTAGTGTGTAAACTGCACTGGTCCTTTCATTGCCCTCTCAGTCTGAAGAGACCGAATGTGACAGTCCGATTCCTTGTAGCTTCACTATTATATTGCAGTGCTGGAACAAGTACATTTACATAATACCATATTATTAGGTTTTGTGATAATACCATGTTTCTAGCTCTAATAATCCACATTTACCGTTACAGTGATGCAAATTATGTAGCATACCTGTAAATGTCAATTAAAGCATATTTGTCACCTTGAAACACGTTATTACGTGCATAATGAGTGTATATGTGAGTTAATGCATGTGCAGGTATGTGCATGCTTTTGAGTAATTTCATGCAATTATAAAGTCATTTGTTTTTATCTTTTAGCACAGCTCCAGTGGTATGACCTGGATTTCTCCTTGTAAGTTGGCCTAAATATTTCTAAGCTAGTCTGATATCTTTTTCCTTTTACGTAATATAAAACGAACACTCCTCATATCATTTTCTGTGCTAAGTGAGTCTGTTTCTGGCTTTCCCAGCTCTAGGCCCATGCTGTGCACAGTTGGGGGGCCTGAAGCTCCACTTATTTAGGGAAAGAAAAGCGAAATCTTCAGTCTTCCAGCCTCACTTTCTTCTTACAAAGCCACAGAGGACTCAACACGGTCTCGGTCTGCTTATTAATTTTCTTAAGTTTCTTTTAACATCATTTTTATGTCCTTCTGGACCTCGAAAGTCAACCCTTGGATCAGGAGATTCCAGTCTGAGTTAATCGGCATGCAAAAATTCCGGCCGTTTCACAGCTAGATGGGAATAATATATATTCCTGAGGAGGAGATGAAGATCTGAGGTATGTAAAAGTTAGGGTTCAGCTATATCCCATTGATGCTTATTGTAGAGGCATAATAATAGGAGATTCATCATAATTCGATCATTGCGGTACCTGAGGTAGAACTGTACAGCTTTGAGGAGCTGATCGATATTTGGCTCACCTCTCCAGCAGCTTTGTGGTGAAATATCATTTAAAGTCAGCATATACTCACATTTTCAGATTCTTTTCCATTGGCTTGCTTTCAAATCCTTGCCATAGCAGAGAGTCTGGGATGTTTGGTTTGGTGGGAAGCCAGTGCTGAAAATGCCATAATAGTCACTGCGGGCCTAGCAGCAACTAAATTTACAACCTATTCAGAACATGTGAATATGGGTTTGAATACAGGCTAAATTGTTTGAGATTTCTCTAGTCTGAATTTGTGATTTAAAAAATCAACCTTGAAAAGTAGTTGAACACACACTTTCCTCAGCTGGATGGGTTGTAAAAAATGGAAGCGTGACAAAGAAAAGCATCTGTGAGTGCAATATACTCAAAGTCTTTTTAGTAGTGCTATTAGATTTAACACAAGCAAGGGCATGAAATGGGCTGTTGCGTTGCACGTTGCAGTATATCAGCTTAGGATGATTACAAGGCTTTAGTAGATGAGGTGAAAAGTGCAAACTGCTATTAGATGAAAGACAACTTATAATCCCTTGGATCTGTCTTGAAGGAACGCAAGAACACTGGTATTAGATAGATTCATTTGAAACACAGGCCTAAACAGGAGCTCTGTTGAACTGTAACTTCTTGCATATCCCTTTCAGTGCATATGACTTAATTCTGTGTTAAACTGAGCAATTATTACATATCTCATTTCCATCTTAATGTAATTATCTGCTGATTAACTGATTTCGAAATCAGACAGTAATACGTTTAATAATACCTTTATCCATTACGTTTTCTATTAATATCTCTACTGATTTTACACTGTTTACATGCTAAATATAAGACGTAGAGCAATCAATATAAATAACTTCTTTATTTTCTCATTTCTATCACATCTATCAACTGAGCTGATAAAAAGCCTGATAAAAATGCATTTTTAAAAGATGGATTTAGCTGGTTTTGCATCTGAACTCTTCATATATATATACATACTACCAGCCATTTATTTGATCAAAAGTACAGCAAAAACAGTAAAATTCTGAAATATTTTTACTATTTAAAATATCTGTTTTCTATTTTAATGTATTTTAAAATGTAATTTATTCCTGTGATTTCAAAGCTGCATTTTAGCATCATTACTCCAGTGACATGCTCCTTCAGAATATTCTAATATTCTGCTCCAAAAAAAAAAAAAAAACATGGATTATTATTATTATTATGTTGAAAACAGCTGAGTAGAATTTTTTCAGGTTCTTTGATGAATAGAAGGTCAGAAGAACAGCATTTATCTGAAATAGAAATCTTTTGTCACATTATAGATGTCTTTATGATTATAGATGTTCTCTTTTAAACAATTTAAAGCATCCTTGCTAAATAAAAGTATTAATTTCTCATTATTAAGGAGTGACATTATTATATTTTTTGAATGGTATATTGTATAATGTTACAAAAGCATTTTATTTCAGATAAATGCCAATCTTTGGATCTTCAAAGAATCCTGAAAAAAGTGTACTCAGCTGTTTTAAATATTAATGATAATCATGATAATAATAATAATAATAATAATAATAATTAGAACAATTATCAGCATATTAGAATGAATTCTGAAGGATCATGAAACTAAAGAGTCATGATGTTGAAAATGTAGTTTTGATTACAGGAATAAATTACATTTTAAAATATATTTGAAAAGATAGCATTTATTTTAAATAGTAAAAATATTTCATAATATTACTGCTTTTGCTGTATTTTGGATCAAATAAATGCAGGCTTGGTGAGCAGAAGAGAATTATTTTAAAAACATTAAAAATCTTACTGTTCAAAAACTTTTGACTGATATGTATAGAAGTGTGTAATAATATTTAAAACATTTGATATTTCAAAAGAATAAATCACTTTATGATTTTTCTCTTCAAAAACAACGCCCTCTTGAAATCTTTTCTGTTCAACCTCAATAATTTTCATGTTTATACTGAGTAGTTCTGACATTTTCTTCATAATTTCTTTAGTTTCTCCCTCCATTTCAAACATCAAACAAAGCAAGGGAATGATTTAAATATGACCGTAATAAAAATAATTACATTGCTGCATATGAAAATAGACAGCATAATACTGGGAGTCTACGTGATTTTACATTTATAAAATAACACGGCTTTGATCTCAGCATTTTTCTCAATTGTGAATGTCTAAAATTAAAGCACAAGGTGTACTACGCCTACAGCTCTGAATCACGCAAACAAATGTTGTAGCCAACCAGAAGCTGTTGTTTTGTGTTTTGAGGGGTGACTGAAACTGTGCTGGCTTGAACGAGGTGCAATTTGAAATATAATTACCAGCAGAATAATTAAAACAATTTAGTTTGTTTTGTGCCACAGGTTACGCAACCCTTTTAAAACATACAGTTTAAGAATAATCAACTAAAACCACAGCTTTAATCGAATAATATTAGACATATTTACTCTAAAAATAGAGGCCTGCTGTAGGGTAAACTATCCACCCAAATAGATCCTCAGTGTGCATCACGATTGCCCTGTACATTTTCTCTCAGAACTGAACATCAACTGATTGTCCATCTAAAGTCAGGCAGCAAAATGGAATTTATGTCTCCTCTGATACAAAACGAGGCCTTCATTTCAAAGGCTGTTGTGTCCAAGGGCATCTTGAAGTGATGGGCTATATAGGGTATTCTTGTATGGTATAATACAATCCGAAAAGACACAGACATAAATTTTCACTTATTTTCCGCCCCTTTTTTCCTGTCAAGGTTGACGCTAGGTGAAGGTCATCATTTCAGCAGTGGCTAAGAAGGCTTGTGTGTACATTGAAGATACATGTATATACTGGGTGTCTTACGGACACGTCTTGGTTAAGGTTATGCTGACAGCATATGAGTATGTGAGTGAGGAGTGTGTGTGATGAGTTTTTAACTTCACCCCCTGCTGTCTTTAATCAATACTTACATTAAACAAAGATAGATAATTCCCCATATAATCTGTTTAGCATTCCATGCCATCTCTTGATAATTGTATGATCTCTATAATAAGCTTTCAAATACTCACATTGATGTTAAATGTGTGCGCATATATCTTACTTATTTCCTATATATTAGAAAGTTATACTTAAGATATATAAATAAGATTTATGTTTTTTTCATAGTAGGCTATAAATATCAATTCAAGGGAATTGAGTTCATTTTAAAACACTATTGACATTTTACTTTACTGTTCAAAAGTTTTTTTTTTTTTTGGAAGTTTGCTTTTGACAGAAAGCAAATTATGCTCTTATGCTCATCAAGGCTGCATTTATTTGATCCAAAAATACAGTAAAACAATAATATTTAAACATTTCTTATTATCAGTGTTGAAAGCAGTTGTGCTGCCCCTAATAAAAAGGTATTTGGGTTTAAGTATTACGATTTAAAATGCATTTATTTTATACTAAGTATAGTTCAAGTCTATTAACATATTTACTGACATATCACTCGAGACTTACTGATATAAAAATTGTAACGGAACTGTTTTTGGAGTACTACTTGTGCACAGTGCATATTTCTTAATATCAAGCCTAAAATATATTTTAATGTCACTATTGATGAGGATTGTATGATCTTTAATTAATATCAGTCTTTAAATGCAAATATTTAAAGTGTACCTAATGTATACTTGCAGTAGTTCCACTTTAGCTCAATCAAATGTACTTCAGTATATCTTTAGTTGGTCTTCAGCACTACTTCCGCACAATTAAAGTGCATTAAGTACAAAATGAGTTATTCCAGTTTAGCAGACTTTAAATGTACCAGTTTAGTATGCTAAAAGTAAAATTGCAGGGTGTTTTTATTAAGTATTAAGTACACTGTAACAAACAATTTGTTGAGTCAACTTAAAATAATTTGTTAAGTTCAGTCAACTCAAAAAAAAGTTTATTCAACTTGAAATGTTAAATTATACTAAGTGACAACTTAGATATTTGAGTTGAATCAACTTAAAATTTTAAGGCAGCTAGGTTACTTAGCCATCTGCTAAGTTTAGCAGACACAAATATCTAACTTAACATTTCAAGTTGACTAAACTTATTTTAGTTGACCGAACATAGGCAGCAGGGTGACAAATTATTTTAAGCTGACTCAACAAATTGTGTTTTTTATTTTTTACAGTGTACATAATATGTACATGTATTTGCAGTAAACTTAGTATGAAATAAATGAATTTTAAATCCATTTTAGTATATTTATTTTTCACTAGGGGCATCATATTTTGTGAAAACCATGATACACTACCATTCAAATGTTTGGGGTATAAAAAATGCAATTAAAAAGAAAAAATAAATGAATGCTTTTATACAGCAAAGATGCATTAAATTGATCAAAAGTGACAGTAAAGATATTTATAATGTTTATAATTAGACATTTATGATGATTAAAGATATTTATGATATCCAGTATGCTTATAATAAATCCTGTACTTTAATCCACAAAAAGGTATCACGATTTCCAGTAAAAATACGTACCACTAATTTCAATATTAGTGTTAATAATAAGAAATGTTTCTTATTGATAAGAAATTAATATGAAATGGTTTCTGAGCAGCAAATCAGGATATTAAAATGATTTCTGAAGGATCATGTGACACTGAAGACTGGCTGCTGAAAATTCAGAGTTGTCATCACAGGAATAAATTACTTAATAAATAAATTTTAAAATAAATTTTAATAAATATATTTTAAAATATATTAAAATAGAAAATGGTTATTTTAGTTTATAATAATATTGGTAACACTTCCCTAGTGAAAAATAAATCTACTAAAATGTATTTAAAATACATTTATTTCATGCTAAGTGTACTACAATGTGTACTTAATAAAAATACCCTGAAATTGTACTTTTTAGTTAAAGTCTGCTAAATTGGAACAACTAATTTTGTACTTAATGCACTTTATTTGTGCGGAAGTAGTGCTGAAGACCAACTAAAGATATACTGAAGTATATTTGATTGTGCTAAAGTGAAACTATTGCAAGTATACATTAGGTACACTTTAAATATTTTGCATTTAAAGACCGATATTAATTAAGGACCATACAGTGCTTATCAATAGTGACATTAAAACACATTTTAGGCTTAATATTAAGAAATGTGCATTGTGCACAAACAGTACACTAAATAAAGTTTAATTACAATGTTTATATCAGTAACTCTTGAGCGCTATGGCAGTAATTATATTAATAGACTTGAATTATACTTAGTATAAAATAAATGCATTTTAAATCTATTACTTTTTAAATTAGGGTTACAGTAAGGTTAGTTAACATTAGTTAACTGCTTTTGTAAACTTGAACTAATACTTCTAAACAATACTTCTACAGCACTTATTAATCTTAATGTTCATTTCAGCATTTACTAATGCATTATTAAAAACCAAAGTTGTGCTTGTTAACATGCACTGTGAATTAACATGAACTAACAATGAATGACTGTTTTTTCATTAACTACTATTAACAAAGATTAATAAATATTGCAATAATGTAGTTCATTGTTTGCTCATCTTAGTTAATACATTAACATTAACCAATGTAACCTTATTGTAAAGTTTATAATAATAATGTTTCACAATATTGCTGTTTTACTGTATTTTTGATTAAATAAATGCAGCCATGGTGAGCATAAGAGACCTCTTTCAAAATCTTTTTTAAAATGATATACGGTATATTTACATTTTATTTATCTGCCTCAGCTATGAAAAAATAGCAAAAATGCATCTGTTCTTTATTACACTCTATAAATAATGCAAAGTGCAGCATCTGTCACAGGATGATGTCCTATTTTTTGACGCACATATACAAGTGTTATGAAAACCGACTGTGGATGTTTGAATGCTACTGATCAGAGGAAGAACATCTAGTTGTGCTGTATTGAAGCAAAATCCAGCAGCAGGCTTCACTTCTCTGGTATCATTCTCTGAGACAGAAATACATGTGCACATTTTAGATCTGATTCTGGATGCGATTATATGTGGATGTGAAATGGAGAGAAATTAGCCTCTAAAATGTATTGCTATGGTTTCAGTAATACAGCTTTCACAATGCTTGTGCTCATTCACCCTCTCTCCACTCACACACACACATACGATCTATTCCAGGAAATTAATTTATTTTTAGCACCACTGATATGCTTTTAATTACCAGCATAACTATGACTTATTGTAGGAAAAATAAAACAGCCAAATGTGTCATTTCATAACAAGATTGACACTGGGTAAAAAGATATTTCATAAAACCACAGGGTGTGATGATACAGTTTACTGTAAATTGCATAAAGCCAACACAGCTAATAATGCGTCATTTCTAAATATTTGCAACACGAAGTGTGTCAGATATATTAACCAATATCTGGTTACTTAGTGTTTTTTGTTGTCCAAACATTTTCTGTTCCCCGCACATTTTAATTCTATTCTTTTGATGTTTTAACTACACTACGAATTCTGCCATAAATGAGTTTTAGTGCTGTATGAAAAAGAAAAATGGTGGCACTTTTGAATTTTTTTTAAAGAGCGCGAGCGCTAGAAATTGCTTAATTTCTGCAATGGTCAAAGATGTTTGTCTAGTGCATTTTTATGTTGTAAGACAATTAATAAACGTAGTGAGATGCAAAAAAAATCCAAGAAAAATGTCCAAAAGGGCAAAAAAGTGTGACGTATCATCTCATATTGTATCGTACTGTGTCGTCTGCTGCTTTTTAAATGATTTTCTATATAAATGTGAGATAGACTTTGCTGTTGAATACTTTTGCAACAAAATTTTAATTGCGCTTTTGTGTTTTTCTGTAAACATCAACTAGATTTTTTTCATTTGTCTCGCACATTAGCGCCGCCGTGAACACGTATCAAAATTCTGCTTCACTCCGTTTTAAATTTTTAAACGCAAGAACGTATTTGTTGTGAACAGGCCTCAAAAGGCCTATAATATCATGAATCCAGCGGACAGAAGAGTGAGCATTTGTTTGTAGGCGTGTGTGCAAAATATGGATGGAGAATGAGTGATAAACGCAATGAAAAGAGTCTGCTAAATAGAAATAATGTAGATATAGGCTTATCCTGACTCCTTATCCAAGCATAATCCTGCATTCTTTTCTGGCCAAACGTCCCGCTGTTCATTTGAAGAGCTGCGATGCCAGCCGAGCCCCCTCACTTCTCATCTCGCACATTACCAAAACTCCAGGGTTGCGTCATTTGCCGAAAAGCACAAAAAATTTATCTGAAGCCCTCTTTTCTAAGAAAAAGCATAAAGTTTTTTTTCCCTTTTGTGCCAAGTCCTTGTACTCCTTTCACGCTGGCCACCAAACCATGCCTAATGGCTCCCGGGGAGAAGAGGCCCAGATTGCGGCGTCTTTTCCCGACAAAAAGAGCTTAGAAATCTAGGCTTAAAATTTCAGGGTGCCACCCCCGCCAACCCACCCCTCCTGGAGCGTGCATATGCCCCTTCTATCCCAGGAGAAACGAGGGATGAACTCAGAAATGGATGCGAACGGTGAACGTGAGCAACCGCAGTCACTCTCAGATTCTCTGTTTTTGGGTTATATGTTGTAAAGCCAATTTAATTAGAAACGTGCTTTTTATATACACTGCAGGTGAATATCTGGGTTACTGATATGTGAATCTGACCCATCAGGAGTGGAAGAAGTTGCGGTTTATTATGGGTAAGATTTTGCTTGAATACATCTATGCTAATGTTTTGCTATTGTGGGTTTAGAATGGAAATCAACAATGAAGATTATATATTATACAAGCACATCACAGTGTTCAAGACATGATAGTGAAAAGTTCAACAGATGTGGAATATTTTTGGAATGCAGTATGTGATGAAGAATCCAAGATGATAAAATGAACTTGTGTGATGATAATGCATTCACTTTGCATATGATGTAATGAAATGGATTTAATAAGACTGAGTATATAAGTAGCAATTTGCCTGATTATTTTGAGCATTTATGCATTTTCATTATCACATATTGAATTAATATTTTAAGCTTAGTCTTTGCCTGCATTTTGGACACTGTGGGGTTTTTTTTGTGAGAGAAACAGCTTACTCAAGCATGTTTAAAAAACAACAAAAAGCAATACGGTTAATGTGAGGGTTTCATTTAGGTAAATAGGACAGAAAATTGAATAAAACAAGCTTGTGTGTGTGTGTGAGTATGTGAATGTCTGCAAACTGAGCATGAGCAGAAGGAGGGATTAGATCATTGGAGAGGATGAGAGAAAAAAGGACAATAGTCAAGCAGTGTATAAATGAAACCAGTGTGAAAGAAAAGAGCAGAAGTCGTCATATAGTACTGTATATTGAATATAATATACTCCCGCTTTTGCTTAGTGGGAAATACATGCTGAAAATAGGTGTTTTTAATCCAAGCTGCATCTGTTTGTTCATTAAAATACCCTATGATATGTTCACAAACGTGGAGATGCTAATATTACATGAATAATGTTTGAACCAACCATGAGTCAAAGCTATATTACGAGGCGGCCGATTACCTACATCTGTTCTGCTGTTTACACACACACATACACGATTCTACCTTTTAAGGCGAGGAGATGAGAGCTGATTGATTTTCTGCTAGGTTTAAGGTGTGCTGTGGTTTTTAAGAAGATCCCTCCAAAAAAAGTCAAAGACAAACGCAGTTCTGTGAAAGCAGAACAAGATGGAGTCTATATTAAGATGACATTTGCGCTGTAAATGTAAATGTGATTAAAGGTGAAGCTAACGTGGCACCAATATGGATAATTTCCCTCCGTTTTTACAGCATCTGCAATCGATCTGCGCTTGCTAATCTTCATTACAAAAGCCTCAGTCTCAGTGATTTCCTGAGGATACACAATGTCGATGTAGGACTGTGTAATTTGTATTACATAAAAAAGAAAGTGATGAGAATAAAGATAACAGTATGTATTAGCCTTTGATCATTCATTTTTGTTCCATATTTGTCTGATAAATCAAATCATAAAGAACTTTAAATGAATACATATTTTTAATTCTTTGATTTATGACACAGAATCTAGTTATACAGTTTATTGTGAATTAATTAGTTATAAAAAAATGTGTTTGCAGCAATTGTAATTGCCTAAAAATGAATGAATCATGGATTATTTGTCATGCCATTTGTGACCCTGGACCACAAATCAATAAGGATCAATTTTTTTAATTTGAGATTTACCATCATCTGAAAGCTGAATAAATGAGCTATAAATAAGATAGGGCAATATTTGGCTGAGATACAACTATTTGGAAATCTGGAATCTGAGGGTGCAAAAACTCAAAATATTGAGAAAATCACCAAAGTTGTCCAAATGAAGTTCTTAGCAATGCAAATTAGGTTTTGATATATTTACGGTAGGAATTATACAAAATATCTTCATGGAGTGTGATCTTAATATCCTAATGATTTTTGGCATAAAAGAAAAATTTATAATTTTAACCCATACAATATATTTTTGGCTATTGCTACAAATATACCCGTGGTACTTCAGACTGGTTTTGTGTTCCAGGGTCACGTTTTATAACACAGTTTAGATTTGCATTTCATAAATGTGAATCACTTGAATTACTTCTGTAATTGTACTTTAGTGTTAAAATGGTTCATGCTAAAAAAAAAATATATTTTTGTTTAATGCTAAAAAGGCAACATCTCCACTCCAGTATAAAATAAAGAAAGAAAGAAAAACAGTATTCCCCTAAAATGCTCAAAGCGAAATTGTAAGATGTAACAAAATCAATATATTTCTAAGGTATTGTTTCTGTATCTGCCCGTGAAGGTAGACAGACAGATTTTGTAGGCCGCAGTGAATTTGGCAAGTCTGTAGTAGGGAATGGCATGTTAGAGTCACAGGGAACAGGAGGAGATTATTAAAATATGACTGTTGGAGTTTTGGTTGACTACCTCACACCTGGTACTCTTACCAAAAAACACAAAAACAGCTAAATACAAAGAAATTGGGTTTTTCTTCTCTTTTCTTTTTTTTTCTACTATAAAGCTACATGTATTTTATAATTTAGATTCCATTCCATAACAGAAACATAAGATAATTTTTCTTTTTTAAAAACTATAGTAATTAATTTATTTTCAAATCAAATGATTTTCACAATAATGCAATTACCAACCCTTATTTATGTATTTATTTAAGGTGAACAGGCTTATAATATAAGAGATCCTATCTGTTTTGGGAGCGGGTCGTGGGGGTTGGTCTGATGAAAGGCATAAAGCACTTAAAGTTGTTAAGGGCACTCCCACCATTCAGAAGCACTTAGTGTGGCCACTCCCCAAAATCTGCACACACAAATACCATTGGAGGCTGATATGGAAACACACATACACACACTTACAAACACTAATGCTTTTAATTAATAAACTGATGACATTTTACAGATGTTTTGTTACCCTGGATTCAATAATAATGCACTAGCATAAATTTCATGCATCTATAAAACAATGTGACCTCTAAATTGCATCCTGAGGCATGTTATGTAAACAGTCGAAGATGCTATTTTAAAAGTCTGTATCTTCCTATTAATTGATGAATATTTCCTTGCTGTTGAATCAGATTGTTCTTCACATCATCTGTAGATGATAAATGTTTAACATTTATATTAAAAGAAATTAATGCTCGCTTGTCAGACGTGCTAACACTTTTTTACCTCTGGATGCTGACTGTTGAATAGTGGCATGAATGAGGAGCTTACAGATACACACATACATAACATCTGCAGAATGCATAGTGATTAAACCTGCAATCTTAATCACCACTCACAGCTGCTATTTATGTCTGAAGTCTCATCTGATTTAATAAATGTGTTCATTTCTCATCTGGAGTCTATGCTATATGTGTGTTTCTTATTAAAACATGACAATTTTTAAACATGATATGTGAATGTAACATGAACATGAATTTTGTTTATCTTTGTTAAAATCATTTAAAAAATATATACAAAATATACAGCATTTGTGCGTTTATATATTTATGTTATGCTGTTTTTAGGTTGGATGTTAAGTAAAATCACATAAGGGAAGCAATTAAAACGTAAAGTTTATTTGTATAATTAAAAGGAATATTGTTATATTCAAAACTGACTTATTATTCCAGTTAAATGAAATGGCGAACACTCTTCATGAAGCACAAAATATACAGTGACAGCTGTAGGTCTGCTGCATGAGCAAAACTGTTAGTGTTCAGCGTCCGTTTGGTCCTAATAATTTAAAAAATGACAGCCTAAAAGGTAAGGCAGTATAAAAATGATACCATTTAGTTCTAATACTAAACAGGGGAAAACACTGCAGCTTAAATTAACCATTCAGCAGCATGAGCAGCATTTCCTGTATCCCTAATACAAATGTTACCTTTGTATAGCTGCTCCCGACATCCCATTCAAAACACCCACATTCCAACCTAATGGACGCACCTCGCCCTTCCTGTAGCTGCTATATTACTCCGCGCATACCACATTCCCGGTGTCGACTTAAAAAAACACCTAGACCTCAGACGAGGTACTCGGAATGTAATAAAGTATTTGTTGATCATCTCTTGTCACTTTATACATATAACACAAACGCTTAGCGTCATGCCGAAGTGAGCCGCTGCTGCGCCCTAGTTTTTCGGATGCGGTAGGATACATGAACTGCATTCCTCGTATAAGAGCTGCGTCTGAGCGACGCCATTTTAAGGTCTAGATTCACATCAGCGCGGAAGGTTTGTCGCACCGCTAACGCAGGAGAACAGCTACCCGTCCGGGAATCTCACCGGCTGGCTTGGCTGTTTCATTCCTATTAGGATACCGACGCGTTGGTCAGGCTTCGCCGGCCAAACGAAGGGATTCGTGGTTTTAATTTCAGGTAAGCGTTTTAAACGCGGAATGATTAAACTCCTAACGTTAGTAGTTTGGAGATGGGAGCATCGGGAGGATCTTCCCAGGGTTTTCCATGCTAGACTTGAGACTGGATCTACCTTCCGCGACCTGAGCATTTAAAACAATCTCATATAGGTTTTCTGCTCTTTATTTTATACTGTTTTTTCGCTAAATTGCAGGTTTATGCACACACGCACATTGACTCTTGTGTTTGTTTACGGTAGCTTCGCAAACACTGGCTAATCTTAGCTAACGTTAGCTTTCATTCAGTTCTATGGTTCGAGCAGCGAGCTAACGTTAACAGCAAACCAGCAAATCTCAATCAATAAACTAGACTATTGATAAACGCATGATTTCACCAGGGACTCCCCGTGTTGGTGTTTACACTAATATTCTACTCTTGTTTTTTGTTAACCGCATCGTAATTTAGTTTCATCTGCTTCAACAGTTTATGTCGTCAGACATACCGGGGAACTTTTATTTGTGTATTTTGTCATATACAAATAATAGTGAAAACTGAGCCGATCGATTGTGATTATGTTGACGTCTCTAAGATCGCCAGGTCCATCGGTTGAACGTGTCCGCGAGAAATGCAATAGTTTTATCAATAATTTAAAATGGAGGAAAATAGTTTTTTCCTTATTTATTTTTTGTACATATTTGCTGTGTTGCATAACTTCACTTACATGTAGTCATCTCGAAAAACGAATGAAATGTTAAGTTCGTAAGTCAACCTAAGGTTGTTCAAAGACCGTTAGGATGGGTTGAATTGATTTATATTCTTTAAAATTGCTTTTTTGATAAAAGTGTTGCTGGATGGGTTGGTCACGTTCATTTGAATTTGTCAGGGAGAAGTGAAAATAATCTTGGTTTTGTCTCCTCATAGATTTGGTGTGATGTTATGGGGGTCACATTTCTCCGTCATCAGATAGGCAGGTTTTTAAGTCAGTTTTTAAACGGAGTCGAAACATTTCAGGGTTCATTACTCTTCCTCGAAACAAAGGCCCCGATGGCCGAATTCCTGCGTGCTTTCAGGAGGGGCTCGGGTTTCTCTGCTCCCAGAGCCCGGAACAGCTGTTTCACACACTTTAGTTAGACGTATCCACCTTGAGAAGCAAGACAGAGCTGACCTCAGATCAGCCACCGTACGCGTCTCCGCTGGAGGAAGTGTGGGCGGAGCCAAAGTCCGACGGCAGCGTGCTGCGCTGTGGAAATTGAAGAGGTCGAAACTTTTTTTTCCGCGATTACGCGTGTGGGGTAGCGTTTTTTAGCGGCGAGCGTAACACTGGTTTCATACCTGTGCGGGAAATACCCTCAGTAGTGTTTAAAAACAACCTCGGTTTCCCATAATACACAACGAACGGTTTATGGAAGAATGGAAGAACCTGTGAAAATAATACACTTTGGAACATAATTTGACTTGTTTACTGTGGATGTATTTATTCTGCTTTCACACAACCTGAAAAATTGGTTCTATAGTAGTCAGACATGTTAGCTTTTGTAGATTACATCAAATGTTTAACAAAACATTGTTTACAGTGATCATTTACTTACACACACACGCAACTTGTTACTCATCCTTCAATTGTGTATGACTTTGACAAAAGAGTGTGTGTGTGTGTGTGAATTTTATATATATATATATATATATATATATATGTATATGTGTATGACCCGGGACTGCGAAACCAGGCATAAGGGTCAACTGTTTGAAATTGAGATGTATACATCATCTGAAAGCTGAATAAATAAGCTTTCCATTGACACATGGTTTGTTAGGATAGAACAATATTAGGCTGAGATTCAACTGTTTGAAAATCTGGAATCTGAGGGTGCCAAAAATATAAAAATATTGAGTAAATCGCCTTTTAAAGTAGTCCAAATGAATTTTTTAGCAATGCATATTACTATTCAGACATTAAGTTTTGATACATTTACGGTAGAAAATTTACAAAATATCTTAATGGAACATTATGAACAATGGAACATCTTTACTTAACATCCTAATGATTTTTGACATAAAAGAAAATTGATCATTTTGACCCATACAGTGTATTGTTGACTATTTTTACAAATATACCTGTGCGACTTATGACTGGTTTTGTGGTCCAGGGTCACATGTATATGATAAATGATTATTACCTTTATAATTATCGTTCTATAGTTATTCAGCCTTAAGGCTGTCAGTTCTGCTTAAAATCTTTTATTTTGCCATCAAATGCTAAGATTCTGGGTCAACACAGGATTCTGTAATTGTTAGAATTGTTGAAAAAGGGACAATCCACCCAAAATCGTCTGAGAACTACTTCTTGAATGGCTATATTTTTTTCCTTACACCGGCCCTGCACAGCAACATTTCGGCTTGTGTTAACAGGATACAGTGAATAAACCTTAAACGAGCCCATTAAGAGGGCTAATCAGGAGGCCTTCCTTTACTTTGAAGGTTCAGTTTCCAAATCCGTCCCATAATCACACAGTGATTCGTCTGCACGTCCGCCTCCCATGCGCCTGTACGGAATGCTGACTGGTGCCGCAAGGAAAACGCTGCAAGTTCGTGTCTGACTCCCTTCAGTGTTTATTGTCTGGTAAATTAATTCCAGGTCAGTCTCACCACTGTGGAGGGTTACACATGCGTTTTGCATAAACTACCACAGCTGCCTCTGTTTGCTCTCAAATCAGCCTCTCTGCCTTCACATGCACCCTTAAAAAGCCTAATTTATTAACATTGGCACGGCTTCACAGCGATGTGTTTCCCACTAGCGGGGTCTTTCAGTACAGGCCTGTATTTGAAGTGCTGTATCTTGTGTCATGCAGACTTACACACACACACACACACACACACACACACACACACACACACACACACACAGGAAAGGAATGTCCAGCGCTGACTGCAGGATGTTATCATAAGCAAGGTTTCCTGTAAATACCTGTATGTGAAGGCAGCTCTTGATGGTATATTTTGGAGCTCGTGTTGAAATATTCTGGAACAGCAGCACTTTAGAATGCTGTACCAAGTTGGTTTTTGTTGGTGAGAGTGTGTGAAGGATGACACTGTGATTCTGCAGCTTCATCATTAAAAGCTCTTTTCACTCAGCCGTATGTTCTCAGACAGCCTGGATGCTCATCCAGCTGAGAACCGGCACTTAACCTACTTGCAGAGGGTTGCAATTTAGCACAAGAGCTCTGGAGTGCATGTGACTTGAGCCGTGTTCTGATTCACACAGTCACTGTACTCCTGACCGTGGGACATCTGTAGAAGTTCAATTCACTTGACAAATTTGTTCATTTGGAATAACCTGCAATGTCAGATTTTTGCAATTAAGTTCTAAAAGTTCAGTGCTTCAGTGAATTTGATAATGCTTTGCCACTTCATGTAGTACCTTTTAAAATTAAGCAAATTGAAAATACACCCAATGGAAACATGTCAATTTCTTAACTCCCATGTATCACATAGTTTTTACACTTGCATGAAGTGGTTAAGGCAATTCAAAAAAGGAATATTTTGCATAACTGCAATGAAAACAGTTTTCACATTTGCAGGTCACCTGATCATTCTTTAGTGTACTATAACCTCCAATAAACACATATGTGGCTGCTCTCAAGTATAAGAGTCTTTCCTTGCCATTAATGCTTGGAAAGCCCTTTATTTATACTATGCACACTTGGCTCCGACACGGCTGCCGGAGCTGGTTGCGGCCTCTCTAGACAATGCTTGTGCCATGGCTTGCCTGGTATAAACGCATTTCCAAAGTGTCTAAGAAGCATCTCGAGTAGTAATCGTTACTTGTTTACTAATGATTATTTTAGTAATAGAGTAATTGGTTGATTATTCTGATGATTAATTGAGTAATCGGATAACTTCTCTTTTTATTTTTTGTGTTAATTAAAAGCGAACAATATCCTTGAAAGTTACTTAATACATATATTATAGCAAAGAAGTGGTAATGATTTGTTCAAATAAAGTATCAAAAGCAAGTCACATGGTTTTATTGAACAAATCTGATGAAGTACATAATGTATTATAAACGATAGAACTAATATTTGGCCGTTTCTTTACTACAGAAATGCTACTGTTATTTATTGAATATGTGACATCAAAATGTGTAAACGTAGAGTGAGGGATGAGCGGTTAGCATATTGAGAAACGTATTAATGTATTCTCCTGTGTTTGAGTTCTTGGAAAACAGTCTAATGCGTTTCATGGATTCATGAATTTCATGTTGGTGTTGTTAAGTCACATAACATTGGTTAATAGAGAAACAGTCATTTTGTTTATTATTTATAAAATCACAAAGGTTGAAGGATTGTTGGAAAATGGTCTAATGCATTTCATGGCTTTTCATCCATGAAATGCGCTATTTCCGATCAAATGTTGAAATGAAAGTGAGTAAATGGAGTATTCGAAGTGAATCGATATTGCAAACGTACTAACATCAGTAGCCATGACGTGCCATTAGAGCAATGCGTTACATTTTAATCACATAACATTGGTTAACAAACGCCGTCATTTCGTTTTTTTTAATCAGCATTTATAAAATCACAAAGGTTGAAGGATATCTGCATTGGCTATCTGTAAATTCATATTGGTCAAGCACTAGGTTTTAGTTGTGAATGTATTATGAACTGTGTTCATAGTTGTAAACTTGCACTGATCTCCTTTGCCACGTGATGCTCTTACTTTCCACGGCACCAAATTAATTCTTAGGATGTTTGTTTGTGGTTGGGTTAACCACATTGATTGATGTTGTTGAATGTGTAGTTAGGTTGGAAACGAGCCTTTCGGTTTCTTCCCATGTTGTTGCAGTATGTACTTTACATTTAACCCCAATATTGTGACGCATATCGGGTCTTTTGAGGCTCGCAGGATGTGAGAGCTGATGTTCTCTGCTGCAGCAGGAAGCCAGATTTTTGTCATCGTTTCCGTTTCCAAAGGTTGTCCGCTTTCTAGATGTTTATTCTCCGAAAATGTCCCGTCAAGTTAGTAAGGCTATCAATTAATGCTTTTTCTACAGAAGAGTTTAATCTGATGCTGATTTATACTGAAGGATGTGTTTATTTGGATGGCATTTATTAGTTTCTTTGAGCCGAGGAGGGATGTTAGACTCATTTCATTGATTTAATTGCTGCTTGGCGCTCTGAAGGCCCATGCAGGAAGGAAGACTGGCCCAGAAGCAGACATGAGCAGTTTCCTATGGAAATAAAAATCGACTGCTCTGCTTTGAGGCCAGCATGAGGAAACTTATTTCACATTCTAAATGCTTGGCAGCTTTCGTTTCGTTGTGGCATCTTTTCACGCTTCTAAATGTGTCCTCTACCCCATGAACTGGCATCACTAGCCTGAGGCTCTGCGCGAGACTCTGGAGAATTCAAGGCATCTGAGGTTTCCAGAGGTCGTTATAGCACTGTGATTTAACTTCAGACACTTATATGTTCTCTAGCAAATGCATACTGTTTGTAAGTGCTTTATGCGGTACCATTCAAAGGTTTGGCATCAGTAAGAATTAATTTATTTTTTTTAAATTAACATTTATTCAGCAAGGACACACGTTTAGATGACAAGTCTGTTACAACAGACTTCTGTTTCACATGAATGAACTTTTTCAAAACATCCTGAAAAATCATTTTTCACAATAATATCAAACAGCACAGCTGTTTTCAACATTGATTTCTGAAGGCTCATGTAACACTTAATTTTCAACAGCCATTACTCCAGTCTTCAGCTTTGCCATTACAGGAAGTAATTCCATTTTAAAATAGATCCAAATAAGATGGTTAACATTGGTACATTTTAAATAGTACTTTAGCATTCAAAACTTTAAATAGCGTTCCGTCACGTAAAAACCTCTTGGACAAGAGTCATTTCCACGTAAGCATCTTGCAACATGAAGGTTGCATTTTTCAACAGTGTGTCAAGTTAAAAATAGTCCTAGTTCTGTTCCACTCCACCCAGCAGCTTTTAAATAAGAATGTGTCCTGTGTGAATACCCCTAAAAATGTATGCTTAATTGTAAATAGTCTAGATGGTGGTTTAGTGTCTACTTGTGAATCTACATGTTGGGGTATGTTCATTGTTTTTCAGTTGCTTGCTAATTACATTATCTGTTTCTGTAGTCATCTAAACCCCCCACCCTCTGAATATATCATCGGGTGGAAGTTTTCAACTCGAGTCACTTATTTATAACCTAAAACTGACAATTTGGGTACATATTGTAAAATGATTTTGGGCCCATCCCATTATCCCAGAATAATGGTCTGCAACCTACAATTTGCTGCTTTAATAGTGAAACAAGTAAATCTGATTTTATAAAGGATCCAAATAAGCAACTTAAGATCAATGTTAGTTTCGTGTCTTCGGGCTGTTTATAGTCGCTTAATTTGCGGTGCTTGATGCTGTATTGTTCTCATCAGCTTTGGATGAATGAAGCTGACTAACCCCCTCAGCATGTTTTTACTGGCATTGCCAAGATGACTCACCGTCCCGACTCCCTCTCTCGACTTCTCGCGTGACACCCTACAGACTAAATGAGGGGAGTTTCCCACAGTTAACGTTACCTTTAGGGTCTGTAATGTAGATTAAAGCCTCTTTCTCGCTTGTAAAACAGCTGGTGTCTGAGGGGGGATAGCCAAATGTTACTGCTAATTTGTAAAATGGAGCTCTTTCTTGACCTTATGCTTGGTTCAATTATGTAGTTTTATTTTTGTCCTGATGAGCTTTTAACTTTGGTTTTTTTTCTTTTTTTTTTCTACAGGTTTTGAAGTCGCTCAGGCTGAGGGATTGACAGAACGATGGCTACCCAGTGTGAGTATTTTTCCATGTTAACCTGTTGTCGGTTTATCAGCATGTTTGTCCAATGACTCTGCTCCTTGACGCAAACACAAATACAGATGAGCTGATAAGGAACCGGTTTATTTACTGAATTTCGGTTAACCCTCAAAGACCCAATATATCAAACTACAGTAAGTGCTTATTTAACTTAAGAATACTAAATGCTGTTTCTGTTACTATAGAGTTGAAAATTCACACAACATGGTTGCTGTCTAAGACCACGTCTGACAGTTTTGACTCAAATTTAGCATTCAAATGCTGAGTTGAGTGTAGTGATACTGGAACTAAAATTCCTAATTGTAATGTTAGACTTTATCTGAATATCTTGAATATAGGCAGCAAAAATAGCCAAGATAAAATCTTTGCCACTAAGCTTCTATAGAGGTCATTGCAGCTGCAGGTGTTGAAATGTGCATTAAAAGTATAGGAATATTGCGTGCTAATGAGACTTTAGACTTTAGAGTAGATCCAAAAATGAATTTCAGAAAGAACATTAAATTGAATGTCTGACATTGATGTCTTATGTCCTGTAGCTGACCTTATGGAGCTTGATATGGCCATGGAGCAGGATCGTAAAGCTGCTGTGAGTCACTGGCAGCAGCAGTCCTACCTGGATTCAGGTATTCACTCTGGGGCCACCACCACAGCACCGTCTCTGTCAGGGAAAGGCAACCCTGAGGAGGAGGATCTGGACAACCAGGTGCTCTATGAGTGGGAACAGGGCTTCAACCAGCCCTTCACACCTGAGCAGGTGGCAGGTATGTAGCTGTATTTGCTTCCAACTCATTATGATGCTTGTATTAGGAAAAAATGGCCTTTTCCTGCCTGCATCCTGTCTGGTTAATCACAAACTTCCTCTCTTAGACCTGGACGGGCAGTATGCCATGACCCGTGCACAGCGTGTCCGTGCTGCCATGTTTCCTGAGACTCTCGATGAGGGCATGCAGATCACTTCTACCCAGTTTGACTCTGCCCACCCCACCAACGTACAGCGGCTAGCTGAACCTTCCCAAATGCTCAAACATGCCGTTGTCAATCTCATTAACTACCAGGATGACGCTGAACTAGCCACCAGAGCCATCCCTGAACTCACCAAACTTCTCAATGACGAGGACCAGGTTAGAAATGAAAGCAGAAATGTTGATGTTAAACCATCAAAATTGCGATTTCCTTTGAGAAGATGTGCATTCCTGCTACAGGGAACATTTCCATCTGAAGCTAAAAATGGATAATCTTCATTTAAGATTATTTTTAGACCTACAATTTGAAGCAATGACAACACTGTCTGAATCGCCTTAAGTTTTGCTTTTGAATGTTGTTATTTGTATAATGTAGCATTTCCTGTTGGAAGATCTAAGATTGGTAGAGAGTCACTAGTTTGAAGTGACCCTTGAAAGATTTCTGCATCCGGCGAGCAAATTACTCCAGATTTCTCTGCAGTTGCACTGCTAAATAACAAGTAACCAGCCATTTCAAATCCACTCCGTCTCACTTCCTTCCTAATCCTTCACTCTTCCTGTCCAGGTGGTGGTGAACAAAGCCGCAGTGATGGTGCACCAGCTTTCCAAGAAAGAGGCCTCTCGCCACGCCATCATGCGCTCTCCCCAGATGGTGTCGGCCATCGTGAGGACCATGCAGAACACCAATGATGTAGAGACTGCGCGTTGTACTGCCGGCACCTTACACAACCTCTCCCATCACAGAGAGGGCCTTCTTGCTATCTTTAAATCGGGAGGAATCCCAGCCCTCGTCAAGATGCTGGGGTAAGAGCGGCAAAGAAGAAATATGAAGCTGAAGGTTTCGTTTCATTTTGATGTCCTCCTCATACTAGTTCTCCACTAAATGGACGTTACACGATTGTGTTGCCAGGTCCCCTGTTGACAGTGTGCTGTTCTATGCCATCACCACTCTTCACAACCTCCTGCTCCATCAGGAAGGTGCAAAAATGGCTGTGCGTCTTGCTGGAGGACTTCAGAAGATGGTGGCTCTGCTCAACAAAACCAATGTCAAATTCCTTGCCATCACCACAGACTGCTTGCAGATCCTGGCATACGGCAACCAGGAGAGCAAGGTACATACTGCATTGATCTTGCTGATTGGAGGATAAATGTTAGATGTACTCATGCTAATTTGTCTCAACTCTTGCCACCACAGTTGATCATCCTGGCCAGTGGAGGACCTCAGGCTCTGGTCAACATCATGAGAACATACACGTATGAGAAACTGCTCTGGACCACAAGTCGTGTGCTTAAAGTGTTGTCTGTCTGCTCCAGCAACAAACCTGCCATTGTTGAGGCTGGTATGTATATGCCATGGCAATTAAGTATGCGTTCATTGTTCACGTATGTTATGTCAGGGTCTCATTTTGTGCTTCTGTGTGGGTTTTAGGTGGCATGCAGGCTCTTGGCCTTCACTTGACAGATCCCAGCCAGCGCCTGGTGCAAAACTGCCTGTGGACCCTCAGAAACTTGTCAGATGCTGCCACCAAGCAGGTTAGTTCATGCAAACCATCAACAATTTGGTTTGATGTCATGATGAAATGTAAACAACTTTTATTAATCTAACACTCTTGTCTTACAGGAAGGGATGGAAGGACTTCTTGGCACTCTGGTTCAGCTTCTTGCTTCCGATGACATCAATGTTGTCACATGCGCTGCCGGCATACTATCCAACCTCACGTGTAACAACTACAAGAACAAGATGATGGTTTGCCAAGTGGGTGGAATCGAGGCCCTGGTCCGTACTGTTCTCAGAGCTGGCGACAGAGAGGACATCACCGAACCTGCTGTTTGCGCGCTACGCCATCTAACATCCAGACACCAAGATGCTGAGATGGCCCAGAATGCAGTGCGTCTTCACTACGGCCTGCCTGTAGTGGTCAAACTGCTGCACCCACCCTCACACTGGCCGTTAATTAAGGTATGTTGCCAGATAGTCACCAGTTTTATATACTTTTGCCTTTTATTATGATAGAACAGATCAGAACTGACAGGAAGCGAAGTGGGAGAGCGATGGGGGGTGGGACTGGGAAAGGTCCTTAAATTGGGATTCGAACTCAGGACGCCCGTTGCGCAACTGTGCTGTGTGTCGGCGCACTGCCCACAAGGATATTGGCGCCGACACCATCTTGCACATTCTAATGAGTCTTTCCACATCCTTCTAGGCAACAGTCGGTCTGATCCGTAATCTGGCGCTATGCCCAGCCAATCATGCGCCACTCCGCGAACAGGGTGCAATTCCCCGATTGGTCCAATTGCTGGTGAGGGCGCACCAGGACACCCAGAGGCGCACTTCAATGGGTGGCACACAGCAACAGTTTGTGGTGAGTTACGTTTGGTTTTTGTAGTGGGAAGGCATTTGTAGTTGTGGAAAACTAAATGTTTGCTGCTAATTGTAATAATCAGGAGGGAGTTCGCATGGAGGAGATTGTGGAAGGCTGCACTGGAGCACTTCACATCCTGGCCAGAGACGTACACAACAGAATCGTCATCAGGGGGCTCAACACCATCCCCTTATTCGTACAAGTATGACTTTCCTACATTCGCATACTCCATTAAAGATGGCTGCCATGTTCAATATCATAAACCCTCTGATTTTTGAGTTTCTTAATGTGTGTCTCTTGCTTTGTAGCTGCTGTATTCTCCGATTGAGAACATCCAGCGGGTAGCGGCAGGAGTGTTGTGCGAGCTGGCTCAGGATAAGGAGGCGGCGGAGGCCATTGAGGCAGAAGGAGCCACTGCTCCTCTTACAGAGCTGCTGCACTCCAGAAATGAGGGAGTTGGTGAGTGACTGCCACCTATTGATAGATACCATACAGCATTATAACACAATTCTCTTAATATCAATGGGCAGGTCTTTACAATTTCTTTCTCTGGTGGCTTGTGTTGCCAGCTAAATAGTGGAAGGGGTCTAGGACACTCAAGGTTTCCATTAATTTTGACTCTCTCTCTTGTGTACTTGTCTCTATATAGCCACATACGCTGCAGCAGTGCTGTTCCGCATGTCTGAGGATAAGCCTCAGGACTACAAGAAACGTCTTTCTGTGGAACTTACCAGCTCTCTTTTCAGAACGGAGCCCATGGCCTGGAATGAGGTATAAACATTTGTCTGCTCTCAGATGTAGACCATTAATGCTGTATGAATCCATTTTTATGAAACAAAATGTGTTTGTCCTAGACTGGGGACCTAGGCCTTGATATTGGTGCACAGGGAGAGCCTCTTGGATACAGACCAGATGGTAAGACATTTATTTATGTACATTTTATATAATTATATTTTATATAACCTTTTTAATAATTTCATACACGCATTATTTGTATTTTTATTAAACTATTTAATCACTTCCTTTTAAATGTATTAATTTAAATGATTATTAAAAAAATTATATATATATATTATATTATTATTATTATTATTTATTTATTTTTATTTTTTTTTTTTCTTTTGCTTTTCTATTTGAATTTTTCAATTAAAATTTATCGAAGTCCATTTCTGCTACTGAATAAAAAAAAAATAAAATAAAAAGATTGCTTTTTCTCACAGTTTTGACTTTTTCCTCAGAACTGAGAAGTTGGAATTGTGATTTTTATAAACTCGTAATTGCTAGTTATGAAGTCAGAATTCCATGATAAAACTCAGTTCTGTGTTTTTTTTTTTCCCCTCTCTCAGAATTGTGAGATCCAAACTCTCATTTGCAAGGAAAAAAGTCTGAATTGCAAGGTTTTATATCTCTGTACTTAGAAATTAAGTTAGAGTTGATATAAACTCGTAATTACGTGTTAGAAAATCAGATTTCCGAGATTAAAAACTCACAATTCTGGCTTTTTTTCTTAATTGCAAGGAAAAACGTCAGAATTGTACATTTATCTCTTAAACTCATTGCGAGTTATAAAGTCAGAATTGCAAGATAAAACTCAGAATTCTGACTTTATTTCTCCCAATTCTGACTTTATTTCTTCCAATTTACTTTTATTTTTTTCTCTGAATTGTAAGAGATAAACTTGCTATTTTAAGAAAATATTGGTAATTTTTCTCAGAATTGCAATTTTATCACAATTCTGACTTAACTCGTAATTGCGTGTTAAGTCTGAATTGTGAGAGAGAAACTCTCAATTCTGAGGAAAAGTCAAATTTGTGAATTTATTTCACATTTCTGACTTTATAACTCAGATTTGCAAGTTTGTATCACGTAATTCTGAGAAAAGTCAGAATTGTGAGTCGCAATATACCTTTTTTTTTTTAACATGTATGTATTTAAACATTTATTTAAACAATACTCATGACTTTTCATATCCCTTTTAGACCCCAGCTATCGTTCTTTCCACTCTGGCTACGGTCAGGATGGTCTGGGTATGGATAGCATGCTGGAGCATGAGATTGGAGGCCACCATCCTGGAGCAGAGTACCCCGTAGAGGGACTCCCCGACTTGGGCCACGCTCAGGACCTGATGGATGGCCTGCCCCCTACAGACTCCAATCAGCTGGCCTGGTTTGACACGGACCTCTAAACACTCACGGTCTACATGTATTGAAGGTAAGGTGAGTTTTAAATGACTTGTGTTCACTGAATCCTGCTTAAGTTTCAAAATAAAGATTAATGTACTTCTGTGTCTCCACAGCTGTATGTTGAATGAATCTGCATTGTGATTTGAAGAGTCGTGGAAGGTTTGCCAGAGGGTGGGCTAGTGTTTCAGAAAGTGCCTGACACACAACACACTTGTCGCAGACGAAAGGGAGATATCTAACGGGGAAACGGTGGATATCAGTCTCCTTTATTGCTACGACCCCTTTTTTTCCTCTCCCCGTTGTTTGTTTGTTTTTGCCCTGGATGGAAAAATGCAAGTACAGAGGGATTGTGATGCGGATGCTGACGAGTGCACATGAAAAGGATCTTTTAAGATGGAACTATTTTATGAATTTTTTTTTTTTTTTTCCCCTTTTCCTTAAATCAGCCTTTTCATGGTACTGACCTTAGCTTGGTTTTTAAACCTGGTTTTGTTTTGTTTTTTTTGTTTCTGCCATTTAATTTGTATTCCATATTTTTCTTTTTTTTTTTTAAATGTCTTCTATAGTGTTAAGTTGTAGTGGACTTGCCTCATTGGTTTCTGGATCTTTATCACGTGCTAGTGTACAACACTAATCTCAGTTCCTATGTAATCTGACTGAAAGTGTAACAATGTGTAGCTTTTTATATGATCATTTAAAATGGTGGTTGTTGGGAGTACAAAAAAATTATATGCATTCTTACAAAATGCTTAAAGTTGAGCAAGGAGAAGCGGTTTTCAATGTCACTATTGTTCCAAAAAGGGTGTGGATGCAGCAAGGGTGGGGTGGGGGGGTAGATGGGGTTTATGAGGTATACACAGAGACAGAAATCTTTTCTATGCTATCTGGAGGTAGTCTCTATTGAAGCAACGTCATTGTTTGTTAGCCTGTGCGGCTTCTTTTGGGAACATGGATAATGACATGGCTACTCAATAAAAGACTTTTATTCCATTTGTGTTGTGTGATGCCTAAATATACAAGGTATTTATATTGTGAATTACATAAAAGCAAACAACTGTTTGCATTATTTGGTACTTCACCCTTTCCCTGTTATTAACTTAAAGGGGTTAGTCAAAGATGTTCATGTCTGTCTTGAGTTGAAAAGAAACGAAGGTTGAGGAAAACATTCCAGGATTTTTCTCCATATAGTGGACTTCAATGGGGAACAGCAGGTTGAAGGTCCAAATTGCAGTTTCAATGCAGCTTCAAAGGGCTACACATGATCCCAGCCAAAAATAAGGGTCTTATCTAATGAAACGATCTGTCTGTTTCTTTTCTAAACTATGTTAGTTCTTTCGCTGTGTACATGCAATGCATGAAACTAGATGCAGAGCCAGTGCAAGATGAGCGTTTGTGGTTTAAAAGTATATAAATTACATATGTTCTTTTAGAAAATGACCAATCGTTTAACTAGAGAAGACCCTTATTTCTCACTGAGATCGTGTAGAGCCCTTTGAAGCTGCGCTGAAATGACATTTTGGACATTGATCCCCATTGAAGTCCACTATGTGAAGAAAAATCTTTTAAAAATTAATTTTAATTTCTTTTTGACAGAAGAAAGAAAGACATGAACATAACATGGATGTAAGTTATCAGGAAATTTTAATTCTGGACTGAACTATAGACTATGAACTCATATTTTGGTCAGAAGCAATGGTTTAAAATTCAAACATCTTGGACATATGATGTTTTTATCATCTCTTTGAATTCTCATTCTGACGGCACCCATTCACTGCAAAGGATCTGTTAGTGAAGTGATGCTAAATTTCTCCAAATCCGTTTCAATGAAGATGGTCTGAGCCCAAAGGTGAATACATTTTCAGCATATTTCTATAAAATATCTATAATGTATTTCTTTATATCTATGAAGCAGTCTATTAAAGGAGTAGTTCACTTCCAGAACAAAAAATTACAAACAATTTACTCACTTCTTTGTTATCCGAGATGTTAATGTCTGTCTTTCTTCAGATGTAAAGAAATTGTTTTTTTGAGGAAAAATTTCAGGAATTTACTTCATATAGTGGACATCTATGGTGCCCGCGAGTTTGAACATCCAAAATGCAGTTTAAACGCAGCTTTAAAGGGCTCTAAACTATCACAGACAAGGAATTAGGGTCTTATCTAGCAGAACAATCGGTTAATTTCTAAAAAATGTTACAATTTATATACTTTTTAACCTCAAATACTTGAGGTCTTGTCTAGCTCTGCATAAATTATGTAAATTCCAGTTCATGACAGTTAGGGTATGTCGAAAAACTCTCATCTCATTTTCTCCTCCAACTTCAAAATTGTCCTACATTGCTGTTTAACCATTTTTTGTAAAGAGTGTTTGACCCTCCTTGCACGTTCACTATGTAAACACATAGTACTTCTGCAGCAATGTTTTGAAGTTGGAGGAGAAAATGAGACGGGAGATAAATGTATTGACTCGGAATGCACAGAGTTCACGCAGTGCTAGACAAGACGAGCATTTGAGGTTAAAAAGTATATAAATTATATATATTTTTTTTAGAAAATAACTGATTGTTTCGCTAGATAAGACCCTTCTTTTTCAGCTGGGCCCTTTGAAGTTGCATTTAAACTGCGTTTTGGACGTTCAAACTCGGGGGCACCATTAAAGTCCACTATATGGAGAAAAATCCTGAAATGTTTGCCTTAAAAAACAATTTCTTTACAACTGAAGAAAGAAAGACATGAACATCTTAGATGACAAGAGGGTGAGTTTTTGTTCTGGAAGTGAACTTCTTGAAGTACAATCTATATTCACAATGAGAAGTTATAAGACGCCTATAAACTTAAATGTGTTTAAATGGGCCGGAGTTTCCCTTCTCTGCTGCCTGTCATTCATTTCCACTTCTCTGGAGGCTACTTAACATCTTCATGTGTGTGTGAAATCAAAGTTGAAGATTCATTATCAGTAAATCAGCCTTGGAGGGGTGGAGATGATTTCCGTTCTCTTATCTGAATGTGTGGGGACGAGGGCAGGCGATGAAATCTGCACTTGTGCACGCATGTGGGTGCTTTAGCTACCCTCTTTTTTCTAAATCGGATCCATATGAGCCTTGGATCAGAGAGCGTGTTTATCTTAACGGATGTCTTGCGCTTGGCTGATTCAAGTCAGTTTGATTTAATTAACTCAAACAGGCAGCAGTTCTGATATGATGCATTAATCTCATGTTTGATGTGGTTTTTAACTGATTTGTTGAAGTTGCATGTCCTTATAGAGTTACCATTTTATACAGGGGAGTGTACATCATTTTAAGGCTCTTTGCATATTTTTTGTTTGCTTGAATCTATATCCATACAAACGCTGAATGAACAAACCATTAAATGAGCTGTAATGCATCAGCATTTAAACTTGCGCTCTGGAAGTTTTATGAACGTCTCCATTTTCTGCCTCCCCCTGTTTTTTTCTATTGGGAAAGGAATTTCACTGAGGCCTTGCCAAACGGCGGCTGTAGTTTGAAGTGCTGCCAGAATGCTTTGTGCTGAGCAGCCCTCACCGCCTCCACAAAAAACACTCATCCCCCTCTTCAGATAGAAAAAGAGAGGGGAATAGATTTGCCCGGTTTGAACAGGGGGCAGGGCGACGTGTCTATACAATGGAGTTATATGAACCAAGAAAGTATACGACCAAAAAACTTCCATAGGTGTTTTTTCAAATTAGGTCACTTTTGTCTTAAAGGTTAATTTTTTTTTGTCAAATTTGATTTCAACTTTTTTATTTCTACTGTTCAAATGCATTTTATATATCTAAGCCAAGGGTGAAGTAAAAATAAACACATAATACCAGCTTTCCTCAATTGTGGTGTAAATTTTTCACCACATCCACTATTTTTAACCCTAATTAAATTTTTATAAATAGATTGTTTTATTGTACTTGTGGGTTACAACAGTGTTAATAGTGTTAAGAACTATGAGATGTGATGTATGTCTTCTAAGGCTGCATTTATTCGCTCAAAATACATTAAAAACAGTAATATTATATTATATTATAAAATGTTACTACAATTTAAAATAAGCCTAGATTTAAGATTCTTTGGTGAACAGAAAGTTTAAAAGAGCAGCATTTATCTGAAATAGAGAATTTTTGTAACATTATAAATATTTTTACTGTAATTTTGGATCTATTTAGCGCGTCCTTGCTGAATGAAAGTATTTAATTTTCAAGGGAAAAAATCCCGCTGACCCCCAGACTTTTAAATGGAAGTGTAAATATCACTTTAGATTTATATATTATTTTGTGTCATTTCTAATCAAACTTAGTGTTTAGAGCACAAAAATGCTAGCTAGAGGGTTTGCACTTGCGTTACGGTTTGTTCAGTTACCTGGATCAGAGCTGGCCCTGGCCAATTTGCTTAGGCAAGATTTTACCTGGTGCCCCTTGCTTCACAGCCCATTCCACCAATGATACATTTTCTTATTAAAAAAAAAAAGCTGATGATAGTTAAACGGTAACACTTAGAATAAGGTATCATTTGTTAACATTAGTGAATGTATTAACTAACTTGAACTAACAATAAACAATATATTTGTAACTGTTTATTATTTCTGTTAATGTTAGTTATTGAAAATTAACCTTATTTTAAATTGTTTCCAGTAAAACTATAAAATATAGGTGCTGTCTAAGTCACATTATAAATTCAAGACAAACAGCTAGAATAATTACATCTGGTATTTCGACACAAAACTGTGTTTATTTGAACACTTCTCTAGCATACAGTAACACTACCGTTTAATCTTCCAAATAAATTTGAAAAGTGTTTGACTTCCAGTAGATGGCAGCAATGTTTTACTAAACTAGCCCTTGCTAACGTTATCACCTCGAATTTAACTGAGAAACGTACATATTTAAAGTGAATTTTACATAAAATGTTGCTATTTTAAAGGGGTCCTATTATGCTGGTTTTTGAAACCAGCATAATAGGCATAAGGCTAAAAAGCAAAGGCTAAAAAGGCTAATGCGTCAAAGCATAAGGCTAAAAGCAGCCTAACATTATCAAAAAACATCATCACTGATTAGCCTAACCTGTTCTAGTGCAAGTTTATGCATTTTAAAAAACACTCGCGTTATAAGTGAAGCTATCTACACTGTATGATGAATAAATCTCTTACCACACCCTGCACACAGCGTGTTACGGCTCTGACGCGGCAACCGGAGTAGATTGCGCCTTCGGCATGTGTTCCGACCCCCTGTACTGCACATGTCTGTGGTGCGTTACTGTTCTGAAGCGGCCACTCTAGTCAATGCTTGTGTTTATACCTATGGTTTATCATGTAACACGAAAAAATGACACGATTATGTTACAAAGTCTCGGATCTCTGAAACTCCATTGTTATTATCCTATTTTAAACTTTTAGACTAGGCCAACATGAAGTTTGTTCACAAACTTTTACCTCATGTAGTTTATTTATATGATCATCATTCATTACATCATACTACCTCTGTCTTTGTCCCGTTTTCCTTTTCTTCTCTTCTTTTTTTTTCTTACCGGGGCACCACAGGGCTTTGGTCTTTTTGACATACTGATAATTTATTAGTGAAGTGAACATCTATCACAATCAGGTGACTGATGTATGTGGAAGTGCGGCTGTGCGGGGGAAGACTGATCATGCGTCAAACCGATTAGTTATGTTTTTGTCGGATGATCGCTGTTTTGTAATGTTTTAAGTTCATGGTATTGAAGTATTGGTTAAAAAAAAACACTAGAAATAAGCCTAGATTTAAGATTCTTTGGTGAACAAAAAGTTCAAAAGAGCAGCATTTATTTGAAATAGAGAACTTTTGTAACATTATAAATATCTTTACTGTAATTTTAGATCTATTTAGTGCATTCTTGCTGAATGAAAGTATTAATTTTTCAAGGGAAAAAAATCCTGCTGACCCCAGACTTTTAAATGGAAGTATAAATACATGTAAATAAGTACGGCCCTGACCCAGATGCACAGCCATATTGGAAATACTTGGATGTAAACAACAGCATTGTACTACTGAATATGTTGTTCTGCTAATTTATGTCTAAAAATGTATGTCTAAAAGTCTAAAAATGTGTGGAAGCTGCTAAATCATATAGAGAAGGACTTAGTAAGCAGGAAAGGGCACAATATCTGGACAAACTAAAGTTAATAGGTGGTAAAGACATGTACAAGCAGAATTAATTAAGTATATAATTAAGTAATATTTCACCTACCTGACCAGAAATGATAAGAACAAACACAAATGTTGTCAAGATTCTTGCCCTGGAAATCCTGGTTCAGTTTGGCCAACAACAAACGTCTTTTGTTCCTCAGACCTTTGCACTCTTCTCCTTTATTTGTCATATCTTTTGGCAGTCTATAGTAGGCTACTCCAAATGTTTTCCTGGTCTAGCCGTTTATTACAGCCCAAAACATGACACTAAATGACCATTTTCAGCAGCAATAATCAACTAAATTTGAGAGTTCTGTTCGGTTCAGTGGCATTTGTTTACATTCATTGCCGCCAATATGGTCGATTGATGACGCGTTGCTGTAGCAGCCATTTTATTCCAGAAATGTTTAAAATGTCATCACACAATGCTGTCGAACATCATAATGTGTTGGACGTAATTTTCCTGTGACGCATATGTTCACCTTTGAACAATCAATATATTAAAAGTGTTAAAAGTATGTTTTAATAGAGTATTAACTCCACACGGCAAAACATAGATACTCACAAGGAAATGCGTTAAAAGTTATACGCAACTTTAACACTTTCTTAGAAGTCACAGAGAATGTAAGATAGAATACGGGAGATTTTGGCTGCCCTGAAGAGAGAGAAAGACAGCCCGAGAACTCCCTGACCTTCCCTCCCACATATTCCCTTACCTCGAGGCAACACACCTGTGTGGACGTCTGTGTGTTTGAGAGAGCCAGTCCGCGAGATCAAAGCTCATAGACGGATCATGATCTAGTGTCTGTCAGTCCCTGTGTTGTGAAGACGGCAAGTGTCAAGGTAGACAATAGTTTACTGCAGTTCATGTTTCTTTCTCTGGAGCTATATGAGGTGCGGGAGGAGATATATTCGATAAGACAATTACTGTAGAGCGCAATAGCCTTTAAAACAACTCAAACGTGAAGTGTAACTCGAATGTTTTCTTTATTAGCTATGTTTGCTAAGTTCAGCAGGAAAGGTCCGGAAACCTTCGTTCATATGTGATCAGATATTGTGAGGATTAGAGCTAATTCAACAAAAGTCTCTTTTCGCTTCACGAACAAATGACTCTTATGAACCGGTGGGTCAGTCAGTCAAAAAGATTCACTACACAGAATTTTGAATGATGGACCCTTTTCACAAGCCTGTGACGCGTTTTAACGGTCATCATCATCATAAATCCTTTAAACTTTTTTAGATTTTGATTTTTAAAAATATGTATGTGCATTTATAACACTATATTTTGTATTATACCACCTTTTCATCAAGTTACCAAAAAACTAGTTAACGCTATGCGAGGGTGTGTCTAATGCCGGGTCTATGGGAGGGACGGTAAATTTGACATCGTTCTGTCTTCTGACTGCCGATATCAGTCTCTCTCAATTTTTTTCCTTTGAATGAAAGTCGTGAAAACACTATTGTGTAGTTTTTCTTTTGTTATTTGAGCAAATGGAATGCAAAAAAATATATTTGTGGAACTCACTGCTATGGGATTTTACCCAACTATGAGGACTTCCGCTATGAGAAACCCGGAAACGTGAGAAAGGTCCATTAGACTCAAGCTGTGTCCGAAACCGCTCCCTATCCACTATATAGTGCACTATATCGGGTGTCAGCCATTTTGTAGTGATGTCCGAATTCTGAGTGAACGACTTCATTCCCTACATTCGTTCACTACTTTTTACCCACAGTGCATTCTGATTTCGAGTGTACAACCGATGTACACTCGCTGAAGCACTATATCCCACAATCCAATGCGGAGAACGGACGAGCTGAAATAGGGAGCAGGTTCGAACGAGTTTGAATGAGAGATTCCGTTTACATCGTTACTATTTCTGCTTTAATGTTTATTTCATGCATTATTTATATCAAAATATATTAAATAGGCATTAACTCAATTTAATATTTTACTAATTTACTGAGGTGGCATATTTGTTAATTTACAAAAAATGATGATAACGGTGGATATTTAAAATTGTTCGTTGGTAGCGTTTTCATTCTGTAAAATTAACGGTCGCCTGAGGGAGCTTTACGACCATTGGCATATACGCTTCTCGGGAGAGTTCAAAGATACTACAAACAATAAATACATAAAATTATGAACGTGTTAATGTGTGTTTATTTTGGTTCACAGTATTTTAATAGTATTTAACGATTATGAGCATATAAGCATTTCAAAACAAATTAATACCATTTATGAAACCATAAAGCTGACGCAGAGGTATGTATAATTACAATATAAAGTAATTTAAAGTGTTATTGCTATTAATTTTTATTTTTTTAAATAAGGTACATGTAATATAAAAGTACATATGTGACAAAGATGGTTTTTTGCAAAGTGTACACGTCACCGTCCGAATCCGTTCACTTAATTTCGTTCACTCCTTCTGATATAGTCCACTCAACGGCCATTCACTTTATAGGGATTAGTGAATGAGTGAATGAGTGAACGAGTGAGCGATTTCGGACACAGCTTCAATCAGTGAATCCTTCAGGATACTTCACTGAGTATAGGACTCCCATACTAAACCGCCAAACTGATTCTCCATCTAATATTAACTATGAGTAATATGCTTAGTGTGCACATTCAGGACATTCATTTAAAATATTTAAATAACACATAGGATTTAGTTTGTGGCCCTTCTCATTCATTTCGTCAATATACACAACCAGGGACTGACTGTTGCACTGACACTGACAGAAATTCAGTAATGCCAAGACTGTAATGTGATTGATTACCAAGGTACACATGATCCATGTTGACCGTTATGCTTTCTCCAATGGTTGAGCTGTGGAGGTTGGTATCTCCCAAGATTTCTCACAACAGCAACCATGTGATGTGTACCATAGGTTTGTACGATTTGTATCTGATTAGGTTCTGTAATTTGCCAGGTAAACGTTTTATTAATCAAATGGCTTGCTTCTAATGTTTTGTCGGTAGTAAAAATGTTTAAAATCACCTTGTTTAGCATCTCTAGTCATTTTTGACTTGGTCCAAGAACCAACCAGTTTTGCATTGTAAATATCACTCACATTCTCGTCAGAAAATGTAGTTTAATACAGAGCTGCTTTCATAGAGAAACTCCAATTCGAATCAAAAAGTATTTTTCTAACAATCAATGTACAGCCGGGCTGCTGTGAGTGATTAGCTGACACAACAATCCTAGCACTGGCTGATTCACCGTTCGTTTGCAATTTAAGTATTTGCTTGCAATGTATAAAAGGTTGGGAAGCCCCATAAACACACACACACACACACACACACACACACACACATGCTTATTCAGCCTCTCTGACAAGAGCAAGGGGCCTGTTGCCTGGCAACCAGGGGGTTTATGGCAGGAGAGGCACTTATAGGCACTCTGGCGCTCACGCACATCCGTGCACATGTGTGCAGGTGTCTGTTGGTTGAGCAGAGAGGCTGGGTGGGGACAGACGCACACTTGAAACGGGGAGATGAAAGCCTGCTTTTTACTCAGATAAAAGAGATGAACTAAGAGATAAACCCAGAGACACTGAGTTTTCTGCTAATGTACAAGCGCTTTAGGTAAGAGTGAGAGGAGAGAAGCTTCATTATCTGTGCAAGGAGAGCTTGAGAGATCGGATGAGGCAGTATGATGTTGTAAATGATGTCAGCGCTCCAGTGGCGACCCACAGGAAAGTAAAAATCACACGAGATCTCTGTAATATCGCAGATGTTTCTTAGACTGCAGTGAGATTAAATAGAGAGTTGCAAACAAATGGAGACTTGATTTGAGTAAAAGTGTCAAATGTAACTATGGGGTTCCAAACGAGATCTCAACAATATCTCCAACTGTGTTCACATTTGTTACAAAACCAATGTCAGAGATTTTGATTTAAACTTTAAAGGGGTCATCAGATGCCCATTTTCCACAAGTTGATATAATTCTTTAGGGTACTTCGATTAAAAATTCTCAATGGTTTTGTAAAACAACACCCTTTTTACCTTGCCAAAATCAGCTTTGCAAAATCATCTCATTCTAAGGGGTTGTTCCTTTAAATGCAAATGAGCTCTGCTCACCCCGCCCCTCTCTTCTCTCTGTGAAAAGACAGTCTTGTTTACATTAGCCGCATTTAGCCGCTAACCTTCCTAACTACCACGGTATAAGGAAAGGCGATCGCAAAGATTCATAAAAAAACGCTTCTACTCACTTCTGCTGGAAGTGAAGCTGGATTATTAATGATTCGCGCGAACATAGACGGATATATGTAGATCGGGAGGCGCATTTCCTTCACAAACAAACGTAATCTACTGTATCTTCAGCGGCTCAGATGTCGGGAGTAAATGACGACCACTACGTTCATTATTACATCCAGCAACACAACACCTCAATCGCTCAATCGGAGATATTCTTGTCTAACTTACATCCCTGCTCCAGCATTAAAACATGGAAAGTTACTGGACTGTTACAGCTGATCTGAGGTAAGAGCTCATGTCAATCAACTATTGTGGGAGCGGCCTCTGTGGGTGTGACGGCACACCGACAGGCATCTGAAAACGGCTTGATTTGAAAAAGGGGATATTATTTTTACAGATTAATTAAAAACCACTGCATGGATTTTTATCATTATAGGGTAGATTTGTACATACACTGCCAACACACATTAATGTTCAAACAACATGTAAAAGTGAACTTTGCATCCGATGACCCCTTTATTATTTCTCAACAAATTTTTAAGGACAAAATTATTTGGTATGTCTTTTCTAGCTTTATGTATACTGTTATTGTGATGTCACTTTGCTTAATATGTGTCCATTTTATAATTCTTAAATTTTTAAGCATTTTTAAGATTTAAGATAAACATCATCTTGATGCATGGTGGAATATAAAAGTAAATTACTTTGAGCAATAACATTATACTTTGGGAATCAGGTAAAGCACTATTATTATTATTATTTTATTTATTATTTTTAATTAAATTATTATTATTATTTTTAAATTTAATTTAATAATATTAATAATAATAATAACAATAATAATTATGCCCCATGTCATTCAAATAACAACAACAATAATAATAATGCCCCCATATCAATAAAATAATAATAACACAATGATTAACACAATTAATAACAATTAATAATCATTTAACTATCATTATTAATAAGTTAATAATAATATTAATAATAACAATAATTGTCCCATGTCAATAAAACAACAATAATAATCGCCCCATGTCAATAAAATAATAATAATAATAATAATAATAAATAATAATAATAATTTAACTATCATTATTATTAAACATTATTATCATCATCAAAATCATCATCATAATTGCCCCATGTCAATAAAATAACAACAAAAACAACAACAAGATAATAATAATAATGCCCCCATGTCAATAAAATAATAAGAATAATTAATAATAATTTAACTATCATTATTAATAAGATAATAATAATAATAAAAATGCCCCATGTCAATAAAATAACAACAGTAATAATAATAATAATAATAATAAATGATGCCCCACATCAGTAAAATAATAACAATAATAATAATGCTCCCATGTAAATAATAATAATAATAATTTAACTATCAATATTAATAAGTTACTAATAATGTATTCTTATTATTAATAATAAGAGTAATAATAATAATAATAATAAGAGTAATAATAATAATAATAATTATATAATAATAATATATAAAAATTGTATTATAATAATAATGCCCAATATCAATAAAATAACAAATAACAACAATAATAATAAAAATAATGCTCCCATATAAATATAATAATAATAATATTTTTTTATTATTATTATTATTATTGTTGTTATTATTAATCAATTAATAATAGTTTAACTATCATTATTAATAAAACAATAATAATAATAATAATGATAGTTTAACTTTCATTATTAGTAATTTAATAATAATAATGTATTAATAATAATAATAATAATGCCCCCATATCAATAAAATAACAACAACAACAATAATAAAAAAAAATAATAATGCTACCATGTAAATATAATAATAATAATTATAAAATGAACTTGTATTACTAATAAGTAACTAGTAATAACTTATTATAAATAAATACATTAAAGAATAATAAAGCCCCGAAGAAGAAGAAGAAGAAGAAGAAGAAGATTTGGCCTTGATCAAAATATAATATCTGGGGGGGGAATCTAAAAACTCAATTTCAGTTGATATTCTCTCTTTCTTTCTTCCAGTGTCTCTTAATCTCTGTGAGCCTTGGGCTGTAATTATCTGTTAAGTAGATTCTTTGTTGCACTGAAATGAAGGAAAAGAAAATGGGGGCAGGTTGCAGTTAGACAGCTGAAGGGGTCCTCAGAGAAGATAGACTAGAATATCACCTGTCTTTGCTGCACAGTGGCACAAAAAGGATTCTTCTTAAAGAAAATAAAGTGAGAACTGGTTTATTGCATCTTAGATTATGTATTTCACAGCTGTCTCATATATGAAGTCTTAATCATGCATGCAGATATGCAAATTCTTCATAATGTAACTGATATTCAGATTCACATTCCCAATGCATCTTCACCTCCAGCACCATTTACAAGCCTTGAGCAGTGTGTGTGTGTGTGTGCATTGATTCTCTGAAACATACTGTATATGTGACCTTCACAACCCTCACACCAGGCTGGAGGCAGCAAGGGTGTCAATCATGCTTTGCTAGGAGAGATTCTCAGTTTTAGTGCCAGAGGCAGGTTTATTGCAAACCACACCCCCTCCAACCCATGACAGAGCACAGGGAAATCAGACACGGTGACCTGTGATCTCTTGACCCGACGACCTCCCAGACTCCCCTGTCTGCTCTAATAAGCAGCTCCGTTATGTGTGCGTGTCTTTGTGAGAGAGCAAAGACAATGTGTGTTTCTCACAGCAGAGATCATTGTAATTGACAATCCCTCAGTCTCAAGTGAAATCTCTATTGCTAATGAAAGCTCAACTTACAAGCCTACACAAAGTAATCCGCATGAGTAACATACATGAAACATTTCATGTCTGTTTTGAGCTTTACACAAGTCAGACAAAAAGTCCTACTGCATATCAAATGTTCATTATTAGTCATTTTAGCACATGTACATGCAGTTGCCAGGGTGTCCTGGAAGGTTGCTATAAATTAATATTGAGTAACTTACATTTTAGGCAAAATATTGCAAGTTACTTTTTTTTTTTTTTGCTCCACCAATCAAAATAATAATGAATGTAAAATATAACATTGAATCTTCATCACCCAGTACTGATGTTTAATATTTGAATGAATAAGTGTTTTTGAATAAACCAGTTAATTGAATAATTCAGTGAATCACTCGTTCCTCAATGAATTAGTGTTTCTGAACAATTTTGTTGATTGAATGATTTTGTGACACACTTATAAATAACTCATCAATAAATTTATTTAAAATACTAATTCTTTAATTATTTAGACTTAGTGTTTTTGGATGAATCATTTAATTGAGTGATTCAGTGACACTCATATAGTCATTCCTGAATGAATCAGTGTTTTTGAACAAATCGGTTGATTGAAAGACTTAATGAATCGCTTCGTTCCTCAGTGAATCAGTGTTTTTGAACTAATTGTTTGATTGAATGATTCAGTAAATCACTTCTAAAGATACTTGTTTCATTGCTGAACGAATCAGTGTTTTTAAACTAATCTGCTGATTGAATGATTAATTGACTCATTCATAAAGATACTTGTTTCATTCCTCAGTAAATTAGTGTTTTTGAACAAATCGGTTGATTGAATGATTCATTGATTCATTCATAAAGATACTTGTTTTGTTCATCAAGGAATCAGTGTTTCTTTTTTCTTTTAATATAGTTTTATTTTCAGATATAATGTGAAACAAAACATATATTGTATAAACAACATTACAAACATGAATCAGTGTTTCTGAACAAATTCGTTGATTGAATGATTTAATGAGACATTCATTAATAACTCATCACATATTTATTTAAAACACATTCTTTAATTCTTTAGACTTAGTGTTTTTGAATGAATCAGTTAATTGAGTGATTCAGTGACACCCATAGTTAGTCACTTGTTTCATTCCTGAATGAATCAGTGTTTTTGAACAAATTGGTTGATTGAATGATTTAATGAATCACTCATAAAGATACTTGCTTCGTTCCTCAGTGAATCAGTGTTTTTGAACTAATTGTTAGATTGAATGATTCAGTAAATCGCTTCTAAATATACTTGTTTCATTCCTGAATGAAGCAGTGTTTCTAAACGAATCTGTTGATTGAATGATTAATTGACTCATTCATAAAGATACTTGTTTTGTTCCTCAGTGAATCAGTGTTTTTGAACAAATCAGTTGATTGAATCAATTCATTGATTCATTCATAAAGATACTTGTTTTGTTCCTCAGTGTATCAATATTACAAACATGAATCAGTGTTTCTGAACAGATTCGTTGATTGAATGATTTATTGAGACAATCATTAATAACCCATCACATATTTATTTAAAACACTCATTCTTTAATTCTTTAGACTTAGTGTTTTTGAATGAATCAGTTAATTGAGTGATTCAGTGACACCCATATTTAGTCACTTGTTTCATTCCTGAATGAATCAGTGTTTTTGAACAAATTGGGTGATTGAATGCTTTAATGAATCACTCATAAAAATACTTGCTTCATTCCTCAGTGAATCCGTGTTTTTGAATTAATTGTTTGATTGAATGATTCAGTAAATCACTTCAGAAGATACTTGTTTCATTCCTCAATGAATCAGTGTTTTTAAACAAATCTGTTGAATGAATGGTTAATTGACTCACTCATAAAAATACTTGCTTCGTTCCTCAGTGAATCAGCGTTTTTGAACTAATTGTTTGATTGAATGATTCACTAAATCACTTCAAAAGATACTTGTTTCATTCTTCAATGAATCAGTGTTTTTCATAAATACACACTCATAAATAACTAATAAACGAATTTATTTAAAACGCTAATTCTTCAATTCTTTAGATTTGTTTTTGAATGAATCAGTTAATTGAGTGATTCAGTGACACCCATATTTAGTCACTTGTTTCATTCCTGAATGAATCAGTGTTTTTGAACAAATTGGGTGATTGAATGCTTTAATGAATCACTCATAAAAATACTTGCTTTGTTCCTCAGTGAATCCGTGTTTTGATTGAATGATTCAGTAAATCACTTCAGAAGATACTTATTTCATTCCTCAAAGAATCAGTGTTTTTAAACAAATCTGTTGAATGAATGATTAATTGACTCACTCATAAAAATACTTGCTTCGTTCCTCAGTAAATCAGCGTTTTTCAACTAATTGTTTGATTGAATGATTCACTAAATCACTTCAAAAGATATTTGTTTCATTCTTCAATGAATCAGAGTTTTTCATAAATACACACTCATAAATAACTAATAAACGAATTTATTTAAAACGCTAATTCTTCAATTCTTTAGATTTGTTTTTGGATGAGTCAGTTAATTGAATGATTCAGTGACACATTAATGAATAACACGTCAGCTAATTTATTTAAATCACTAATTCTTTAATTCTTTAGACTTTTGGATGAATCATTTAATTGAGTGATTCACTGATATATAGTCACCTGTTTCATTCTAGAATTAATCAGTGTTTTTGAACAAATCAGTTAATTGAATGATTTAATGAATCGCTCATAAATGTATTTGTTTCATTCACACAAATGAATCAGTGTTTTTAAACAAATCCGCTGATTAAATGATTCAGTCACACCCTCATCAACGTATTTACCTAAAACACAAATTCTTTAATTCTTTAGACTAGTGTTTTTGTGTATCTATTTTGCTTTCACATGTATTTGTTTTTAACAAACCAATTGGTTGAATGATTCAATAACTCATTAATTATTTACTCCTGAATGTATTATTGTTTTTGAACAAATTGGTTGAGTGCAAGATCAAAGACTCTCATAAAGATACTTATTTTATATGTGAATCATTGTTTTGAATAAATCAATTCAGTGAATTAATCATTCATTCACTCAGGATACACAAAATGCGAAGTGTCACAGACAAATCCCAGTGCAACTTTGCATTTTTTGGCCTGAGAAGTCATATTGAGCAGGTACTATTTAAACATTAGCCATAAAAACATTGTCAAATGATAATTTTGTTCTTCTAGGTTCCTTCTGTTTTTTCTCTCCACAAGTATTGCACCATCAGCAGATGGTAAAAAAAAAAATGTAGAACTCTCAAATTCGATCACCTCATCGAATATGGCCCAGGGCTATGAAGTTCGACAACTCTAAAATCCCAGAGGGAGGGAAGAGCAGACTAATGAATGACCCTTTTGTGGACCAGCTGCATTTATGTATATGCTGTACTTGAGGAGAGAGTCCATCATTTAATTGGGAACAGAAATGCTGCACTTCAGTGTCTGAAAGTGAGGCGATTCATTTGACTGACAGCTCCTCCGAATGAATTGGACAGGAGGCCTCGGCCCAGGGGATTGGAGATCTTTTTGATGGTTGGATGCAACCACGCCCCTTTTTGATGACCAGACACTCCCTCCAGCTCCCAGAGGAAGACTTTGCAGGGGGCCCAAGAAAGACACAGTCCACTGCCTCCTATTCCGTTTCCTCCTTCTTTTCTTTCTTGTCGCCTTCTCCGTCTCTCCCAAGGGAAATACGGTTGGTTAGGCTCTCAATTGAGTAAGTTATTTTAAGCAAAAAGCCGAGACGCAGCCATTTACAGAGCAAAAGAGATGCAACTAATGCTGAAATGAACTGAGGGGTTTAATAAATGTGTGATTTTCGAAAGCGGGCACCAATATCAAAGAAACGTCTTTGATGCTGAGTGAAAACATATGCACCTTAATACGATTTTGTGCACTAAGCAAGTCAAAGTAATGTTCGTCATGAAGGAATAACGTAATTTGTAGTATGGGTCTGTGGCTCTTGTTGTTTGCGGCTTGAGAGAGTGTTTAGACTGTAATGGGTTTTTGTAAATGAATATGACACTAATAGACATAATTCTTGGCTGTGAACAAGGGTCTCTTTGAAGTAAACAGAGTCTGGCCTGTGTCTCAATGAGCATAAAGGCCCAGCAGTGATGTTGGGACTGAGCAAACACACACCCGCACCCACACACTCACAAACATTGATCTTTCAATACATATTTATGCTTGACCACAAGTGACACCAAATAGGCAGATAATGAGGGCCGCTGGGATCTCTGGTTCCCCCAAGAGACTCTAATCTCTCTCTCTCCCACACACTAGACAGTGATAATAAAGTTTGCCACTGGACTCAATGTTGTTGACTTCTAGAGGCCATAAAACACACGCACACACACACACACACACATTTGCACAGCTATCTTTGTGGGGACTTGCCATAGATTTCTATTGGTTTTATACTGATCAAACAATATTTTTTATCCATAACCTAAACCTACCCCTCACAGAAAACTTCTTTGCATTTTTTCATTTTCAGATAAACATCATTTCGTATTTTTATTTTTTCCCTAATAGGGTCCGCTGGTACCCACAATATTAGACATTTCAGAACATTTGTGACTCTGGACCACAAAAGCAGTCTTAAGTAGCATTAGTATATTTGTAGCAATAGCCAAAAATACACTGTATGGGTCAAAATTATAATTTTTTTCTTTTATGCCCCAAATCATCAGGATTTTAAGTAAAGATGATGTTTCATGAAAATATTTTGTAAATTTCCTATTGTAAATATATCAAAACTTAATTTTTGATTAGTAATATGCATTGCTAAGAACTTTTAAATTTTAAAGGCGATTTTCTCAATATTTATATTTTTTTACACCCTCAGATTCCAGATATTCCAATAATTGTATCTTGGCCAAATATTGTCCTATCCTAAAAAAAACATACATCAATGGAAAGTTTATTTATAAGATGTATAAATCTCAGTTTAAAAAAATGGACCCCTATGACTGGTTTTGTGGTCCAGGGTCACATTTGGTCCCCACAATGGAGGACAAAGCTGCACATACACACACAGATTTCCGTGTTTTATGGGGACATCCCATAGATGGATTTTTATACTGTACAAACAGCGTTTTTATCGTCTAACCCTAAACCTACCCCTCAGAAAACATTCTGCATTTTTAGATTTTAGATTAGATTAAAAAACATCACTTTGTATGATTTAAAGCTGTCTTCCTCATGGGGACTAAAAAATGTCCCCATGTTATGGGGACCAAATGTAAGATTTGGGAACAAGGATAGAAATATCAGTAATTTTTGACCTTGTGGGGACATTTGGTCCCCATAACATATGGAATACCAGGTTCACACACACACACATTATAGAAAACTTTTTAAAAAGACAGGACAGTTTATGAATGTGTCACTAAATATCAGTGACCTTAAGTCATAATATTTTACAGTAAATAATATTTTCTTTTTTTTTTAAGTCATATTTAAATAATGTATGAATTACATGTTTTAAAAAAATTAAAACGTGACTTTTTGGTCCACTTTAAATACAGCTATTATGGATTAAATTTTATGTAATATTTAAAGGGATAGTTCACCCAAAAATGAAAATTCTGTCATTAATGACACACTTTATGTCTTTCCGAACCTGTATGACCTTTGTTCATCTTCGAGACATAATTTAAGATATTTTTGAAGAAATCCAAGAGCTTTCTGACCCTGAAAGCAATGCAGTTACCACGTTCAGAAAGAAAGGTAGTAAGGACATTGATAAAATAGTCATCAGTGGTTCAACTGTAATCATGTGAAGCTGTGCAAATACTTTTTGGCCACGTACACAATGCAGATAAAAACTTTACTCGCATATGTACAGATTTTACTTGCGTGTGTACAGATCATGTTCTGTACACACATAATTCACTAAAATACAGGACTGACAACTGAATTAGACAACCACATTGGCCATGTACACACTGCAAGTTTCAGGAGTGACAACAGTCACTACCGCATTTGTAACTATAGCAACATTTTGGCGTCTTGCAGGGAGTGAATAGGAATTTAGCCGTTTGATATCTGCCATTTTTCAGCTAAAGACTCTTTTTGTCCATCGATTTTAACTAAACTACCGCTGATAGATGTACTGTGTTTTGTTTGTGCTTGGGAGGCTGCTTAAGAGAGCGTTGTCTTGCAGTGTTGCCATATGGTCATGTTTACAGTCGCTTTTAGGCATGTTGTTTGGTCTTAGTTCATAAAGCTAGGAACTCAGTGGAGTTAATAAAGTGGTCTGTATGATTTTTTGGTGTTATAAAACAAAGCATTTGAGTGTTTTAATGTTTTTTGTGCTTGTCCTTGTTTATTTTTTTTTCTGTGGGGATCTGGCAACACATTTAACCGCAGGATTCGTGAGCACAATTAGCCCTGTGTCAAAATGTGCTAAGGTTAAGACTTCTTTTATTGTTATTTTCTTGCATCTCACATACAGACGAAGACACATTTCTGATGTGTGTTTAAATACGTCATTAACAACTACACTGTAAAAAACAATTTGTTGAGTCAACTTAAAATAATTTGTAACCTGGCTGCCTTAAAATTTTAAGTTCAGTCAACTCAAAAAAAAGTTTATTCAACTTGAAATGTTAAATTACACTAAGTGACAACTTAGATATTTGAGTTGAATCAACTTACATTTTTAAGGCAGCTGGGTTACTTTCCCATCTGTTAAGTTTAGCAAACACAAATATCTAAGTTGTTACTTAGTACAACTTAACATTTCAAGTTGACTAAACTTATTTTAGTTGACTGAACTTAAAATTTTAAGGCAGCAGGGTAACAAATTATTTTAAGCTGACTCAACAAATTGTGTTTTTTATTTTTTACAGTGCAGTTGTTTAATTTCTGTAAATGCAGTTGTCACTACCTGTATTTTTCGGGAGTTAATTCGGTTGTTGAATGCGGTTGGCACTCTCGTATTTTAGTAAATTATGTGTACCGAACATGATTAAGGAGTAAAAGGTGAACTGACAACTGAATTTAGCTGCAGTGTGTACGTGGCCTTGCAGAAATTCTACACAGTATGTACGAACTGACCTGAACGACTAGTTGTTAATGACATATTTAAACACGCATCAGAAATGTGTCTATGTCTATGTCATATGCAAGAAAATAACAGTGAAGGAAGTCTTAACCTTAAAGGGGTCATTGGATGCAAAGTTCACTTTTACATGTTGTTTGAACATTAATGTGTGTTGGCAGTGTATGTACAAATCTACCCTTTAATGATAAAAATCCATGCAGTGGTTTTTAATTAATCTGTAAGAATAATATCCCCTTTTTCAAATCAAGCCGTTCTCAGATGCCTGTTGGTGTGGCGTCACGCTCCCATGATATTGGATTGACATGAGCGTCTCACCTCAGACCCGCCTTACATCAGCTGTAACAGTCCGACTTCCATTGTTTTAATGCCGGAGCAGGGATGTAAATTAGACAAGAATATCTCAGATTGAGCGATTGAGGTGTTGTGTTGCTGGATGTAATAATGAACATAGTGGTCGTCATTTACTCCCGACATCTGAGCCGCTGAATATGCAGTAGATTACATTTGTTTGTGAAGGGAATGTGCATCCCGATCTACATATATCCGTCTATGTTCACGCAAATCATTCGTGATCCAGCTTCACCTACAGCAGAAGTGAGTATATGGGTTTTTTTATGAATCTTTGCGATCGCCTTTCCTAATAACACACTAGTTAACAAGTTTAGCGACTAAACACAGCTAAATGCGGCTAAAGTAAACAGGCTCGTCACTCCACAGAGAGAAGAGAGGGGTGGGGCGAGCAGAGCTCATTAACATTTAAAGCAACCTCGAACTGAACAGGATGATTTTTGCAAAACTTATTTTGGCAAGGTAAAAAAGGTGTTATTTACACTACCACTGAGAAATTTTAACCAAAGTATATTATAGACTTTTTATTAAGACCCTAAAAATCATATCAACTTGTGGAAAATGGGCATCCGATGACCCTTTAAGCACATTTTGACACTCACATGCCCTGCGGTAAGTGTCACCATTGCCAGATCTTCATAGGAAAAAACAACAACAACAAACAAGGACAAGCACAAAAAACACTAACACCCAAATGCTTTGTTTTATAACACCAAAAAAATCATATATGTCATATCCTCTCTTATGCAGCCTCCCGAGCATAAACAAAACACAGCACGTCTATCAGCGGTAGTTTAGTTAAATCGACAGACAAAAAAAGTCTTAAGCCAAAAATAGCAGATACCAATGGCAGATTTTCTCAAAACTATTGAGAAAACAAAGATAGGAACGGGGCATTGCAGGCCTGACTTGAACCTGCATTTCCCATGTGAGCACCATGGTTTAATGTATTTTCTGCTTTTATAACTTAAAATAGCATAAATGTTCTGTATATTGCCAGCTTTGATAAAAGATTTTATCATGTAGTTTTCTCTCACATTTCATATTCTACAGAAGCTGCATTTGGCCATGAATCTAGTTGAATCAAACCTCCAGTTGCATCCTACTCTTCATAAAAGACTGCATTATATATGTATAAAGTGTATAAAGTGATCTGTATATACAGGAGTTGGTGTAAATGTCTTCATCATCATCTGAACTCGTCAAAGCCATTGATAAACAGGAATGACAGCAGCGATACAGTTACATGAGTGATGAAGAGCAACCCCAGTCACACATTCATCTATTAACACACCAGTTTCTGCAACACAGATTAAATATGGATTAAACCTATTTGCATATGAATTGTGTTATTAAATACTTCTTCCAAGGATTAATGAGATGGAGTTTCGGTGCAGTAGTATTAATATGTATTTCATTTCTTTGCCGCCTTGTAAAACAATCACTCACCGCTCGTTTATCAACAGAAGAGAGCTGTCATTTATTTGTTCCTTGTTCTTTGTCTCTTGTCTGCTCAAGACACGTCCATCCTTAATATATACTTATGCTTCTTTTACTTTACTCCTAAATTAAAATGTTTTGAGTTTGAAGTTAATAAAATCACTGAAGCTTGACATATGTTGATTAAGTAGTTGAATGTTATAAATCAGAAGTAATTGCAGATTTATTTATTGTGCCTCTGGGGGCCTTTTACCCAATGTATTCTTTAGCTGCCTTTATATTTATATGTTTTTAATTAAAACAAACTTCTTTACCATTTAATTTTACACTAATGAATTTTTTTTTAAATCCTCATATACTTTGGAATCATAAAAAAAAGCTTCTAGCACCATCTAGCAATGAGACAGTTGCACTGTATTTGTTCTAGATCTGAATCATTTTATAAAGACAACTTAAGGATTCATTATTGAGTTAAAATATGACCTTAATGCAATAATGAGTAATACAACAATAATCAGACCTGCTTTTAACTTTGAATGCAACACTATAGAGCAGTTCTGACGTATTTATTCTTTTATTAAGGGCCTTCCGTGTGGTGTGTTTGGACACAGAGGGTGTGTTTAGACATGTTTCGCCCTTGGATTCTCTTGCTGTGTTTTATATCTCCGAGAAAGACTAATTTTCGTACTCTCAGATCCACTCAAAGACGCAAAATCTTTTTTTCCTTTAAATCCTTTTTCTTTGTTGTCTCTGCACAGGTGGGAGAGGGGCCTGTAAGGACATGACTCTGTGTTTTATGTGGGTAACCTCACACAAACACAGACATACTGCACACGGCGCATGGGGTTTTGTTGTTCTAACTCATCCTTTGGTGTTTTCAAGGCATATAGAGCTCTTCATGCCCTTTGGAGTGAAAAAATATCAATGCTGTCCTTGCTAATGTCATCCAGTGTTCCCACTTGCTTTGTATGAATTGATTTCATCTGTGAAAGGTTTGGTACAGATGCCTCTAAACTAGAAATAAGGCTTCAAAACATTCTTCTTCTAACTTTTTCTCTTTCCTCTGTAATTTTCTTTTTCCGTTTCATTCGCCTATCTGCCAAAATGTTTTTTTTTTTTTATTAAAATGAGCATTCTGCAGCAGCTCCATCACACACATCCACTTAAAGGAAAAAAACAGATTAAAATTCATAACTTTCTCTATGCAAATTTGCGGCAGCCACTTATCAATCCAATTTCAGCCAATTAGACTTCTTCTCATTAATCTGCCTTCAAGGCAGCGAAGAGAGCGCAAAGAGGAATATTAAATTTGATACAACAAATGTCACATGCACTGAGTATTTGACTGAGTTGATGAGTGTGTGTCTGAATTATGTGGGTTATGAATCTGAACATTAATGGATTAATCATTTACATGTGACAGTAGAGAAGAGATTTATTTCTGTAAATTATGTCAATCATTACAACTGTGCACATGCACAGAGAAACTAGTGTTAAGATAAAACTGAATTTATTAACTGTGTGCAGGACAAGTAGTTTAGGCCTGCGAGTTTATAAGAGTCTAAACAATACAAAGAGGACGTTTACAACAGCACTAAGCATTAAAATTTTCTCAATTTCATCAAAAACATAGCTAAAACAGTAGCTAAATAGTATATTATTATTATTATTATAGTACTGTCTATTATAGTACATTACTACGATTTAAAAATTTGAGATCATAAATATTTGTTATGAAAAATAACTGTTTTCTATTAAATACACTACCAGTCAAAACGTTTTAAACAGTAAAATTTTTAATGTTTTTGAAAAAAGGGCTCACCAAGCCTGCATTTATTTTGATCCAAAGTACAGCAAAAACAGTAAAATTGTGAAATGTTTTACTATTTAAAATATCTGTTTTCTATTTGAATATATTTTAAAATGTAATGTATTCCTGTGATTTCAAAACTGAATTTTAGCATCGTTACTCCAGTCACATGATCCTTCTGAAATCTAATATTGTGATTTGCTGCTCAAAAACATTTATTATTATTATTATGATGAAAACAGCTGAGTAGAATGTTTTCAGTTTTCTTTGAGTAGAAAGTTCAGAAGAACAGCATTTATCTGAAATAGAAATCTTTTATAACATTATAAATGTCTTTATCATCACTTTTGATCAATTGAAAGCATCCTTGCTAAATAAAAGTATTAATATCTATAATTTCTTTACCAAATATAAAGTAATTAATTCATTAATTAATTATACTGACTCCAAACTTTGGAACAATATAATGGATAATGTTACAAAAGCTTTTTATTTCAGATAAATGCTGATCTTTGGATCTTTCTATTCATCAAAGAATCCTAAAAAAGGTGCACTCAACTATTTTAAATATTGATAATAATAATAATAATAACAAATGTTTTTTAAACAGCAAATTAATATATTAGAATGATTTCTGAAGGATCATGTGACAGTGAAGACCAGAGTAATGATTCTGAAAATGTAGCTTTGAGCACAGGAATAAATTGCATTTTAAAATATATTTAAACAGAAAACAGTTACTTTAAATAGTAAAAATATTTGGATCAAACAAGTGTCGGCTTGGTGAGCAGGAGCGATTTCTTTAAAAAACATTTTTTAAATGTTGCTTATTCCTGTGATGGCAAGGCTGAATTTAATAATTCAGTCTTCAGTGTCATATTATTCTTCAGAAATCATTCTAATATGCTGATTTGTTGCTTAGAAAACATGTATTATTATCAAAGTTAAAAGCAGCTGCTTAATATTTTTGTGGAAGCCATGATACATTTTCCATTTTCTTTGAGGAAAAGTAAGTTAAAAAGAACAGAATTTAGCTGTTTTGTAAAACAGCTCTTTGGTAAAATTGCAAAAGTTTTTACTGTCACTTTTGATCAGTTTACTGCATCCTTGCTGAATAAAAGTTTTCATTTATTTAAAAATAAATTTCCAAAATCCTACTGACCTCAAACGTTTGAATAGCAGTGTATAAATTATATTTTTATATTACGTATATATTAAAAACTGCACTACTGTCTAAAAGATCTATTTTTGTGTCCATTTCTATTTGGGTTTGGGTTTTCATTTTTCATGTCTACAGGTTTTATTTGACTGTGGCTCCATCTAGTGGAGAACTGAGAGACCACCATTCAGGCCAAGTACTGCTCACTGCAGAGCCAAATGGCCTCCAGCTCCCCCTCTCTGGAGGTCCAGCTCCACCTCTGTGTGAATTAATGGGTGGAGTTAGGGTTAGGATAGGGTAAGGGGTAGGGTTAGGGTGTGGTTAGGTGTCTTTTTCCACCCATTACCTCCAGCGAGGGGGAGCTGGAGCTCCAGCTCCTCCCATTTGGCTCTGCAGCGAGCACCCTCTCATTCAGGCTGCATGTTTTCCCAGCATCTGCAGTGATGAAGCGCAACTAGCAACCCTTAACCCTCATTGGACATTTTAGAATTCATCACGACTCACTACAGCTATTATATTTCTAATGCTTTTCTAATATTTTCATCCGTTTTAAATAGGTAGTTTCATTAAAAATGTTAACACTGTTCTTTTTGAAACGCATTATCTATTCTAACCTGATCAGGTGTATTTATGGAGGAAGTGCAGGAAGTGGAGGAAGTGTGGATGAGAATGGGGGTGGTCTTTGGGCGGAGTCTTTCCTGCTGCAACCTCAGTATGCAAATAAACATTTTTTGATAGTTTGCAGCAGAGCAAGTATTTATGAAAATTATGGAACTGCCATCCGTAGTACCTGCTAGTGGGGTTAAATAAACATTATACATTATAATAAGAGGTTTATATAGTAATAGGAGTGGTGGAGCAGAAAGATTTTGGCTCGCATTTATGGCGGAGAATCCAAATTCTAGAGTTGTAATAACCACCGTGAGCAGCCCTTACCTGGAATTCGGAAATTCAAGCGCAGGAACCCGGTGGTACGACAAAGAGTCCGTGCTGAAGGTGTCAGAATACCTCATCTATGTGGAAGTTGTAAGTAGGCTACTTTACAGAACTTTCTTACAACTTACATCCGACTGAAAGAAAACCAAAACGGTTGTCGTAAAGACTTTTTTTGTTAGCGGTGAGGGAAACGTGTCTCCTGTTTGTCTTTCCCGTTATCTTTCCTTTAGATTTTTCCCCTGGAATTTGCGCAAGTAGAATAGCGCTTTGTTAAGAGCCATTACGTGCGCTGGCCGGCGTGGTTGCTAGGCAACCGAAAGTAGGCTATTCTCCTCTCCAAAATGAAGTTATGCAGCACTGTTTACCTCAAATAATGACTTAAGGTAAACGTCCATTCGAAGTCGTTCGTGTCAAAATACATTTTAAAATGACATTCTCTGTGGTTTTGCACGCTGTGGGCCTACATTCATTCACCTTTAAATCAATGAATCACTTTAATCGTCAACAGCTGGTTTGCATGTTGATTTTAGTTTATCTTATATTGCTCTAACGCTAACATTACAAGACAAATGTTAACGTTACGTTTTGCAAGATACACAACTGTAAAAACGCCTGACAGTGCATTCATGAGGAAGTAGTAATGACTGGAGGGCTTCTGGTCTACACTTTATGCATATTAAGGCTTTGTAATCTTATATTTTTAAAGATATGAACACCTAATTTGTATGTATAGCCTTTATTATGCAAGCTGCGAAGTCCCCATAACAAACTTATATGGAGAGTTTATGTGATTTGTGTGCAGGATCATTAATGTGAAGCTTAACCTCCAGTTCACATTTATTTCTGTGTAACTGCAAAAGCCCATTTCCCCATTGTTGAACCTGAACCTGGCAGTGAAACTCATTTTTGGAGAGTGTGATTGTGGTCGGTGTGAATGTTCCTCTTTCTGTTTCAATGCAGGGAAGATAAGGACAATGTGTAGCAGAGGACACTTCCTCTGATGATTGTGATGCTATGTATTTAAATGGAAATGGCTGGTTTAATCCAACGACCCAATAACCTGTTTTGAACTCTGCTTTGTAATTACAACTCAATACAGGTTTGCCACAGCCTATCAAAATCTCTCTCAAATACATCTTTTTTTTTCAGATATGTGAAAAATACTACAAATTAGCGTTTTAATTACGTAAATTTCTGTTTATTTTTTAAGGGCTGTAAATCAGAAGTTTTAAAAATTCAATTGAAAAAATTTAACTTCTATATGGACACGGATGGACGGTAAAAGATAAATGAAAGATTATATGTCCTCCAGCAGTGGTTCTCAAACAGGGGGACGGAGGCCCACTAGGGGCCTCAAGATGACTTAAAATAAGACAAAACAAGCATTAAAATAAGCTACTTAAAACCAAGATGTTTAACAATAACTAAAAATCGAGATGTCTTACTTTAATTTAATCCTCTTAATGATTTTTTTTTCTCTCTTTGAGGAAAAGGGTTTTTACTGTGTAGAAAATTCTGGAATTATAATTGAAATATTGGGAAAAGACATCTACACTGCTGTTCAAAAGTTTGGGATCGGTAAGATGTTTAATGTTTTTTAAAGGAATGCTCATCAAGGCTGCATTTATTTGATCAAAAATACAGATAAAACTAATATTGTGAAATATTATTACAATTTATAAATAACAGTTTTGGTGTTTTAATAGACTTTAAAATATAATTTATTTCTGTGACGCAAAGCTGAATTTTCAGTCTTCGATGTCACATGATCCTTCAGAAATCAGTCTAATATGCTGATTTATTATTTTGATGTTGGAAACAGTTGTGCTGCTTAATATTTGTTTTGGATCTGTGATACCTTTTTCAGGTTTCTTTGATGAATAAAAGGTTAAAAAGAACAACATTTATTCAGAATATAAATTGTTTCTAACTAAAAGTCTTTACTATGACTTTTTATCAATTTAACACATCATTGCTGAATAAAAGTATTAATTTTTATCAAAAAAAGAAAGAAAAAAAATGTGTGACCCCAAACTTTTGAACAGTAGTCCATATTGTTATAAATTTCTATTTAAAATAAATGCTGTACTTTTTAACTTTTTTTTATAAAAGAATCCTGAAGTTTCAGCGATTCAAAACAAATATTAAACACTACAACTGTTTCCAACTTTGATAATAAATCAGCATATTAGAGTGATTTCTGAAGGATCATGTGACACTAAAGACTGGAGTAATGACTGAAGAAAATTCAGCTTTGCATCACAGAAATAAATATTATTTTAAAGTATATTAAAATAGAAAAAACATAATTTTAAATTGCAATAATATTTCACAATATTGCTGTTTTTTATGTATGTTTATGTAATAAATGCAGCCTTGACAAGCATAAAAAAAAAAAAAAACATTAAAAATCTTACTGATCCCAAACTTTTGAATGTCAGTGTAAATTGAGAAAATCTCCATTGCTGTTTTCTATTATGAATATACATTTGTGTTGCTGTCAATCTCTAAAATATTTTTTCTGTAAAAATTTTGAGAGGAAAAAAAAAATCACTGTACTACAACATTTCTATTTAGGTTTTCCAAAGGTATAAATATCTGAAAGCAACAGGAATTCTTTTATTCTTCAGATTTTGGGCCTGCTGGTATGGGCACTGATTGCAAGCACAGAGTATTTCCGATTTTCCCCATTTGGATGGGTGATGTTTGTGACTGTCTTCTATTGGCTTCTCACCCTCTTCCTCCTCATCATCAAACTGACCAATGGACAAATCCGACAAGTTCCCTGGACTAGAGTGGTAGGTGCACTTCTATACAGTTCTATAGTATGATTCTTGTCTCTACAGAGCTGTAGAAAAAAGGATAAATAGCACAAATAGTTCTGCATTTTAAATTTAAAGAAACAGGTCTAAACTATCTTAGAGACTTTCAAAAACGTGGCTAAATGTTTTTAAGGAACATGGTGTGCTAATTGTCTTAAATAATTGTAGTTGTGTCCCTGAAATCCTAGGTTCTCATTTTTAACTGCACTGCGGCTTTATTGTACACGTCGGCCGCTATTGTTGAGGCAACGCTGGTGAATCGTGGGGTCAAAGGTCATCATGATTTCAACTGTTGGGCAGCATCCACGGTAATAATGAGTTTGAAGTATAATTGTGTGCAAGGCTGTAAACAACATAACTTTGATGGGAATATACAGGGGTTGGACAATGAAACTGAAACACTGGCCAATATAGTGTTGGAGGTTTCATGGCTATATTTATGCAGCCTGGTGGCCAGTCTTTACTGATCGCACATTCCACCAATAAGAGCAGAGTGTGAAGGTTGACTTTGTGCACCCAATAGCTCAAACATTGTACCCTGAAGGTGGTGCCGTGTATTAGGATGATAATGCACCAATACACACAGCAAGACTGGTGACAAGAGTGATTTGATGAACATGAAAGTAAAGTTAAACATCTCCCATGGCCTGCACAGTCACCAGATCTGAATATTATTGAGCCACTTTGGGGTGTTTTGGAGGAGCGAGTCAGGAAATGTTTTCATACACCAACATCACATAGCGACCTGGCCACTGTTCTGCGAAAGGAATGGCTCAAAATCCTTCTGGCTACTGTGCAGGACTTGTATTTGTCATTCCCAAGATGAAATAATGCTGTATTGGCTGCAAAAGGAGGCCAAACGGCATACTAATTGTGGTCTAAACCCAGGTGTTTCAGTTTCACTGTCCAACCCCTGTATATTTGTGGTCACGTAATGAGTTTTGAGTAGTTTTAAATTCTTAAATTACATTCTTGATTTTTTTTTCTTTGCATACATTTTTTAACATTTGCTTATTTGTCTCTTTTCTAGTTTTTTGCATTCCTAGTATCACTGAGTTACGCTGGTAGTGCATTCTTCAGTTACAAATCCTGGTACAGAGGAGATGACTAAAATGTGTTGGATTGTAGTTTTTAATTGAATGTTAAAATATGACTCATTCTTATATTGTTCAGGTATGGACTAAACTTGAAAAATATTTAATAATGATGATTGTCTTTTATATTAAGAATGAAGAAATGTACAACTTGCTCTGTATGTATTTGCAACTGTTCCACAAATACACACATCTTTCTAATGCACAAAATATATTTTGATATCTTGTTTGGATTTTATGAGAACATGGACATGTATAACCTGAATGGAGTACAATGGTTGTGAATGAATAGACATATAATGTTTCACATGTGTGCTTTGAATGTGCCTTTTAATGTTGGTCATATTTGCGTAATCTAAAAGTATGTTGAAAATCATCATGATGTTTGGACTTACATGACTGACTTATGAAAGCCTTGTTTTTAACAAAGCATAAGTGCACCTCTAATGTCAAATTAAAGCTGTCATTATATTTGTATTTTTGAAAGCAGATCTGATTTACTTTTTATTTTTCTAAATGTCAAACGCATATTATGGTTGCACACAATAAAGCGTCTCACATTTAGCATATAGAAGGTAAATTGCGTAAGTGTACTAACTAGAAGGAGAAGTTCACAAAAGTGCTTTCATCCACCCACACCAAAAACAAAAATATGTCAAGTTCATAGGGGTGAGATACATGATGAGATGCTGATGACATGCTGATTTCATCTGTTATGTCATAATGTGTTCCAACGAATTGTGATTCATGCTCTCAGGTATTAAGATACAGTATGACTTGTGAATCATGAAGTGAAACTGAGCAACGGCAGTAAATCGTGTCAGACGCAGTTTCCTGATCACATCATACTAGACGCGCTCGCTTTGTTGAGCGCGGTTGTGTGACGTCGCGTCACTTGCAGTGTATTGTTATACATGAGCATCCACTGACCGATGATGGGGGTTTTATTTCTGGAATACCTACTATCAAAACAAGGAATTCTGAAGGTCGCCCAGTTCGTAAGTATTTCTAATCTACACTTGTCACGTCTCAGACGCCTTCCGCGTTTCATTTTTGTCAATTATGTCTGCCAGTTATAAAATTCTATTATTCGTCATTGTGAAACGTAACAGTTACTATAATACTAGCAGAAACAGCTTTTTATTTGTGTGTGCAGGTGATTCTACTGGTAGCGTTCGCTTGTGTTCGTTCCACGTGGTACAACAGCTTCTACGCTTACGGTTTCTTTGAAGCGGTGACGCTCGGTTACTCCATCACGGTCGCTGTTTTTCTAATACTGACTGTATTTGGGGTTCCGAAAAGGGCATCGTTTGTGAACTGGAAGATAGCCGTGAGTATTGTGTTCTACATAATAATTGTTAATTGATTTCAAATCACTATTCTTACGGAAGCTCACTAGTAAATGATTAGTAGTTGACGCATAACGTCCGTGGACTTTTGCTGTATCTAATCCAGATAAGGCTTGTGTGATTTTTAGACACGTTACAACAACAAAGTTGTCAAGTTATTTCTGGAAGCTAGCTAGGTAGCCAGCAAGAAACCAGTCTGCCCAAAACTATTTACCAGCTGTATTTTCCAACCAGGAAAATAAAGGTTTTAGTTTAACATATAACATATATAAACCTTTTTTGTAAATGGTAGTATGGTGTGGCAAATTTCAAATATTGTGTGTAGTGTTAATTAACGTCAGATAAGACCTGCATGTATAATAATAATAATAACCTGATCATTTAAAAATTATTTATATGGAGTATCCACCTTTTTCTTTATTGCGGAAGTAAGCCTATGGGTGAGACTTTCGGTTCATTAGGAGAAGAATAACAACGTGCAGTAAACGGTAAAACTGTTTGCACTACAAACCAGTGTGCTCATAATTAATATAATACATTAAAATAATATTGTAAGACACACCCATTTGCAATATCAAGCAGCAAAACAAGCTGTTTTGTAGAGCTAAAAATAGCTGGGCACAGATAAGGCTGGAAGCCAGACCCATAAAATGTACTAATGTCCGTGACCACACACCAGGAAGAAAAAAGTGGATAGCGTGTCAATTTTCCATATTTGTTTCCACATGTCAACTACTACCCACATTAGTATCATGAATTGGTATAAATGTATGATTATGGACATTCTGGTGAAGAATATCATTCTGTTTGTTCTTTAAGGAGTTTGTGCTGGATACACTGGGATTCATCTTCATCTCCACTGGTTCCATTGTCGCTGCTGTGAAGACCTATGAAACCCCCATTCTGGTTGCCGCCTCAGTAAGGCTTCATTACAGTCAATCAGTTTTATTAGTCAATCAAACCTGTAAAAAAGGATTCCAGTAAAAAGAAAATGAAACTAAAACATACATCAAAGACATCAAAGATACATTCGCAGAGTTTCATTTCCGTAACTGCTTGTAATTGTGTCACACTGATAATATTTTGAGCTTTTCTGGTGTTTGTTTTTCAGGTTTGTGGTCTTCTGGCCTCATATCTCTCAGTTGTTAGTGTGATACTTTCATTTGTTGCCGCTCGCCACTTACAACCTGCGGGTAAGTTAAAAGCTGTGCGTATTTTCAGTGTGTATTTTAAAGGGGTCATCGGATGCTAAGTTCACTTTTTCATGTTGTTTGAACATTAATGTGTGTTGGAAGTGTATGTACAAATCTGCTCTATAGTAATGATAAAAATCCATGCAGTGGTTGTTAATTAATCTGTAAAAATAATATTCCCTTTTTCAAATCGAGCCGTTCTCAGATGCCTGTCGTTGTGGCATCACACCCACAGAGGCCGCTCCCACAATAGTTGATTGACATGAGCGTCTTACCTCAGATCAGCTGTAACAGTCCAACCTTCATGTTTTGATGCCGGAGCAGGGATGTAAGTTAGACAAGAATTGAGCGATTGAGGTGTTGTGTTGCTGGATGTAATAATGAACGTAGTGGTCGTCATTTACTCCCGACATCTGAGCCGCTGAAGATGCAGTAGATTATGTTTGTTTGTGAAGGGAATGCGCCTCCCGATCTACATATATCCGTCTATGTTCACGCAAATCATTCGTGATCCAGCTTCACTTACAGAAGAAGTGAGTATAAGGGCTTTTTTTATGAATCTTTGCGATCGCCTTTCCTAAGCTGATTTTGGCAAGGTAAAAAGGGTGTTGTTTTAACACTACCATTGAGAATTTTTAACCAAAGCATATTATAGACTTTTCATCAAGACCCTAAAGAATCATATCAACTTGTGGAACATGGGCATCCGATGACCGCTTTAACAGAATTGAAGTCAAAAGTTTACATGCACCTTGCAGAATTTGCAGAATATTAATTATTTGACCAAAAAAAGGGATTATACAAAATTCATGTTATTTTTTATTGAATTTATAAAAATGACCCCATCCCATTCTTACATACACTTGATTCCTAATACGGTGTTGTTATCTGAATGATCCACAGCTGTGTTTTTTTTTTTTTGTTTAGTGATGGTTGTTCATGCGTCCCTTGTTTGTCTTGAACAGTTAAACTGCCTGCTGTTCTTCAGAAAAATTCTGTTTTTTCTTAACTCTTTCCAACAATAGCCGGGTTTCCATCCAAAGCTGCAAAGTTAACTTATGCGCAAAAATTTGAATATTGCATAAAACATTTGCGAATAAGCACCGTTTCCATCCAAAGGGTCAAAGAGAACAAAATAGTCACTTTCTGATAAACTGACACTATATATTACTAGGAAAAGTAGGAGAAGCCACTGAATATATTCATTATCATAAATAATAAATTACTTGAGCCTCAGGGCGAGCAGACAAAAGTAAACAGTCATTGTTTTCGGAGGTGGATGCCTGCTGTTTGGGAACGCAGTCGTGTAAGACAGTTCTGGGAGGCAATTATACAGAAATACTTTGACGACAGACTTTGCTTAGGCATTTTAGAATGACCATAACAACATTTCAGATGCGGTGAAACGAGATCGGTCCACTGGTTAGTTGGGTTTTGCCGTTCTATAGCGCAAAGTCACATGACTTTTTTATGCGTATGGAGAAATTTTGAATTTGAATATCAGGGTAAACTTTTGTCTTCTGGGAAACATGTAAGTATCTTCTGTAGCTTCTGAAGGGCAGTACTAAATGAAAAAAAAAAAAAAAGTTTAGGCAAAAGAAGAAAAATGTACACATCCTCATTCCGTTCAAAAGTTTACACCCCCTGGCTCTTAATGTATTGTTTCTCCTTCTGGAGCATCAATGAGCATTTGAACCTTCTGTAATAGTTGCATATGAGTCCTTCAGGTGTCCTCGGTGTGAAAAGATGGATCTCAAAATCATACAGTGATAGTTGGAAAGGGTTTAAATACACAGAAACGCAAAAAAAAACAAACAAAGAATTTGTGACACCTAAAGAATTTTCTTTAGAACAGCAGGCAGTTTAACTGTTTAGGATAAACAAGAGAATCAAGAACTCAAAAAAACACAGCTGTGGATTATTCAGGTAACAACACAATAAAAATCAAGTGTATGTAAACATTTGAACAGGGTCATTTTTATAAATTCAAATATTATTTTCTCTTATGGACTATATGTAAACATCTTTTATGTGAAATATCTTATTTAGATCAGTACTAAATAAAAAATAACATGCATTTTCTTTGATCCCTCTTATTTTGATAATATAATTAATATTTTGCAGATTCTGCATGGTGTATGTAAACTTTTGATTTCAACTGCATTTAGATAAACTGAATATAGCTGGATCTGCAAAATGTATATCCATCAAGTGATTCTGGATCCTGAACTGATTATCTGAAATGTATTTCTATTCCAGATACACCAGTATAAAACATTGTCTTGATGTTTATAGTGCTTCTTCTGAAAACTGCCCTCATCCCATGACAGCTTGGATGGGGAGTTAATAATGGGTATGGATGTTTTAGTAAACTTACATGGAATATAAAAAACTTAATCACAATATTATTTATTGCACACATGGTTTATTTCAGTGAGATAGTTTTAATACCAGAATTGTTGTTATGTTTAATATTACACAAATGTATTAGAAATACCCTGCCGATACTTTACAGGTGCATAAAATTTAAGAGATGGCCTTTATTTTGTACAATTTAATGTTATAACAGTCTCATCATTGTTTTGTTAATAATTTGTTTACTAAATTATCTTTAAACCAAATTAACAAAACTTCTATCTAATGCTTTATGGAAGAAAAATGAATGTCGAGAAATAAAAAAAACATACAGTTTGTAAAATGTTGAACCTATTGTGATAACAGACTTACTGTGTCGTAACGCTCTCCACCCACACAAAAGAATGTGTAAGACAGCAGCCGTTCCCAATAAATACAACTTTAATAGAATGATTACAGACCTGATCCAGAGAAACATCACTACATCTTGTGAAATTACAGGACCATATTAGCGTATGTTTATTTCCCCCCTCCCTCTCGTAAGAAGTTCGGTTGATGACTGTACATGCAGGTGAGGGTGATCTGAGATCTCACCTGCCCTGCCACCTCTCCCTCTCCCCCTCCCTCCCTCCCTCCCTCCCTTCCTTCCCATCCCGGTACTAATTTCTAGCTGTTAAAGTCTCTAAACAGACAAATCTCCTGCTGAATTTGTTCATTTTGCTCAAACTCCTACCCACCCACACACATACACACTCAGACACACACATACATCAATGAAAAGACAGTAATACTGATCTTGTTTGCATGATCTCTAGTGCATCCATTAATAAACAGTGCCATAACCGGCTGTAGTTGAGAGATGAGAACACACATACAAAGAAACATCCAATTTTCAAGCTCTTATGAACATAGAAAACAAACAAACAAACAAATAATTTTTTACACCGGACATAGTTGTCAGTCCCATCAATAGTCTTGATCAGCAGTTACACAGATGACTTCATAAACCATGTCTAAGCTAAAAACTCTCTCGCTCTCCAGTTAATGTACTACTTTGCTACAATCAGCATTGTAAGAGATCATTTTCAGTGTCATTGCCTATTATTGTGTAATAGTGCAATATTTAGATATTTTAAATTGCACACAGCAGATCACATCAATCTGACTTGGTGACTGTTGACTGTTTAACAGCAGCAAAAAAGGGGTTATAAATATTATAAAGCAATGAAGTCATGTCAGTAAATTTGTTCTGGTCCTGTGAATAGGGTGGGTTTTAAGAGTGCTAGACATAACCATTTACTAAACACCAACACAAGGTGACCACATCCAGTGAATCATTTGATCGAATCTCTCTGACTGAAATGTGATGCTTCCCTTTATTAGTCATTTTTTGTTCAGATAAGACGTTTAGATAAGTAAAAATGTGCGTTTGTTTATCAGAAGCCGAGTGACTTTTACTCGAGTCGAACAGGATCCTTCATATAAGATAATTCACTACCGTAAAGCCAAAGAAAAGTCTAACTTGCATATACATACATTTAAGTTCACAAACCCCTTACACTTTCTAATTCAGACTTCTCTCTACATCCCCATTTCCTCTCTAAGTCCCTCTTTTAGTGTCCAACGCTGATCTAGTGTCCTTCATTTCTACATCAACCCTGTCTCTATGTTTTTTTTACGGACCCGTCCGCTGTACATGTGTGCGCGTGTGTGGAGACAGACGTAGCGATCGCAATTTGCCCGACATGCAGCTTCAGGTCACTGGCCGTACAAGGAATAAACAGGAATAAATCCCCCTTCTGAATAAGATCAAGAGGAAGAGTGAGGGAGGGGAAGGGAGGAGAGGTGGCAGAAGGGAGGCAGGTTCAGGGGGGCGGAGAGAACAGTGTAAAGGGGGAGGAGCTTGCCGGTGAATAATCCCCGCCTCTCGTTCAGGATTCGTCGTTTTCAGCAGGGGGCGTGGTGGCGTTAGAGGCTGAGGAGTCTAGGTCGGATTTGTTGGCGATCCGGTCCAGCTCAGCCTGGACATCTGTCAACCCCAACTTGGAGCCTGAGAACGAACAAGATAAGATCAAATTTAATTAGTATTAGTACGCTGGCCAAAATTCATGACGTTATTTGAAAGAAGTATTAACCAAAGCTTTAAAAAAAAAGAACATTATAGGTTCAATACGAGTTAAGCTTAATCGATTCATAGGATAATGTTAGTTACCACAGAAAAGTTATTTCTAATTTCTAATTTCGTTTTTTAAAAAATCCACATTGTTTTATACATATTTTGGACTCTGGGGGGCGCCATTATTTCTATGACGTGAAATCGTTGCACTTGGTGAGCTACTGGTGCTACCCGTTGCTATTTTTACTGCAACACAAAATCTGAATACACAACTCAGAAGATAAAATACTGATACGATGCCAGATTGTGCGACTTTTAATTGTAAATTATCAGTTGAAGGGCAACAAGGAAAGCGATGCAAGTTTTCACTACTTTCCTAGCGATAAGAAGAGTAGAAAAGAATAGGAAAATGCATGTGGACGAATAAAACTTACTAAAAACATGCGTCTTTGTTCTCTCCACTTTAGCCATGATGCCTTTGAGGCTTTTAGTAGACCACAGCTACAGAAAGAGCTTACAAACGGCAGAGACAAGAAACACTAGATGCCGCAGCCACTGAAGGAGTTTCTCAGCACGGATTTCACTCAAGATCCGGGTGTGTTTAGACTCCTTGTGGGAAAAAAAAAATTGATGGTACGGCATTTGGTTTAAGCCTACTCTTATATTTATCGCATCAGTAATTTTATTTCAGAGTTGTGTATTTTAGGGCTGCAACAATTCGTTGATTCTATTTAAGTATTTGATTTTTAACAATCCTCGATTTCATTTAGCCTACATTGAGTAATCAGCTAAATACTGAAACTGGCGCATTTCACAGACGAGAATCCATGAAACACATTATTAGACATTATTATAAACGAAAGGCTGCATGATATATTAAACCCATTTAAAAATCATAATAAAGCATAATTCAATTCAATTCAATTCAATTATGCTATTGTGAATTCACAAACGCTACAATTCAGTGGAATAAATATATGTAAATTAAATACACTGCATAATGTACATTAGCTCTATTGTTTATAATAAACTATATATTTTAAGTTTTGTTTAATAAAATCATAGGATTTCTTGCTTACTTTTAAAGTGCCCCTATTATGCCTTATCAAGTATGATCTTTCATGTAGTGTTTCATGTAGCTGTATGTGAACATGAACTATCTTCAAAGTTGTGAAGCCAACAGTGCACGATAAATGAATCTATCAAAAAAAAGCTTATTGTCTATCAAAAAAAAAAAAAAAAAAAAAAAAAATCGGCTCACATTTGCCTGAACGAAGCGTCAGGATTTCGAATCTTTTTCTGTTACGGCCACACGTCACGAAGTAACACATTTGCATAATGTCCACCCACGTTCTACATCGCGAACAACTTGCCCGCCCATATATTTCCATGCGGTTTACGTCACATAGAAATTTACACATACATTATACGGAAGACGCTGTATCATATGCTGTGAGTAAAATTGTTTTATATTCACTTCCAAAAGATGATCAATGTACAAAGATTGTATTTTCTAGTGATCGTTCAAAATAAGTAGTTGTGTATGTTATGTTGTGTAACAACCCTGAACATGTCTTGCTAACCGGCTAAATCACGCTTCTGTTGTTCAGCTGTGGACCCACTGTAGTCTGACAGTTTGTGATTGATGCAGCTTGACTGTCTGTCTGTCTCATTAGTTGGAGTAATGATAAAGGATGGCGTACGAAGCGGCTTTCACACCGAATGCGGAAAGCGCTGTGCTATGAAACCCATTCGTTTTAATTGCTTCCGCTGCGCGAGGACGGCTTGTTTCTGCCTCGACCAAAGCGCACACACAGCGGAGCGCACGCCGCGGACAAAGTTCAAATGAGTTGTTCAAATGAACTTTTGCCGCTGCGCTCTGAAGGGCTGCATTGAACCCAGCGGCCAGCGCAGCGCTTTCCACGTTGGGTGTGAAAGCCGCCTTAATGCATTATACAATGTTGAAGTTTACAACATAGAGGTGTGCCCAGTTCGCTTACATAAGCAAATTGCGAGCACTTTCCACGGTAGACCGTTCTAACTTGTTGATCAGCCACTTCAGCCGTTTCATCATCAGACTCTGGCTGGAATTGTTATGGTAAAATCGATGGCATCTTTTCTACGTATTGACAAGTTTACAGGGCTGTTAGTCAGTTATGGCAATGGGCGTTTCGTTCTCCGACACGCTGTACGCGGTAGACCAATCATAAAGGACTGCGCCATCTGACCAATCACAGCAGTGAGGGCTCACGGAAAGGAGGGGTTTAGAGAGACTGATTCTTCGAACTGCTTCGCACGAGTCGTTTGAAACTTGAAAACTTGTTTTTTGACCTTGCATACATGTAAACCTGTTTTGGGAGTCTATTGAAACAATATTAGCAACCTTTAAAATGGCATAATAGGGGCACTTTAAGTAATTTCAAAAGCTATTCTTCACATAGGTCTATTTTTATCACCACCAAAAATGATCCAATTAGTCGATTAATCGTTCTAATAATCGTTAGATTAATCGGTTATCAAATAATCGTTTGTTGCAGCCCTAGTGTATTCCGAGTTGTGTTGTGGTAAAAATAGCAATGGGTAGCAGCATGATCTCAACGATTGCAACCATTTCACGGCAACAAAATGATGGCGCCTCTTACAGTCCAAAATATGCATAAAACAATGTGTTATTTTTTAAATAACGTAACTCTTTCATGGGTTTTCGACCACATACTTCAGTATAAGATACTTGGTCTTAATACCAGGGGTTTGCTTTAAAGGGTTACTCCACCCCAAAATGAAAAATTTGTCATTAATCACTTAGCCCTATGTCATTCCAAATCAGTAAAAGCTTCATTCATCTTCAGAGTACAATTCAAGATATTTTGGATGAAAACCCGGCTTTTGACTGTCCCATTGACTGCCAAGTAAATACAACTGTCAAGGCCCAGAAAAGTATGAAAGACATCGTCAAAATAGTCCATCTGCCATCAGTGGTTCAATCTGATTTTTATGAAGTGACGAGAATACTTTTTGTATGCACAGAAAATAAAAATAATGACTTCATTCATCAACTGCGTCACCGTAGTGTCATTTTGGAGAAAACCGTGTATGCTATTCTGTCAACCGCACCACACGGATACGCTGTTTACATTCCAATCAAAGCGTAAATAAACGTAGAAGACGTATCCTTGTAGTGCGTCTGACACAGAACAGCGTACGCAGTTTGCGCCCAGCGGATATTCTTTAAAATGGGATATTGAATAAAGTCGTTATTTTTATTTTCTTTGCGTACAAACAGTATTTTCGTAGCTTCATAAAATTCAGATTGAACCACTGATGGCAGATGGACTATTTTGACGATGTCTTTCATACTTTTCTGGGCCTTGACAGTAGTATTTACTTGGCAGTCAATGGGACAGTCAAAAGCCTCCCGGCTTTCATCCAAAATATCTTTTTGTGTTCCGAAGACGAACAAAGCTTTTAATAGTTTGGAACGACATGGGGGTAAGTGATTAAAGACAAAATTTTCATGTTAGGGTGGAGTAACCCTTTATTGGAACCCAGAAAAGCAGGGACAAGTCGAAATTATTTTTTGTGGTAGTAAACATTGTGTTCAACCTGATCTCACAGCAATTTATACATATTTTACAAGCTAGCCAATTCACATTGTGTAAAAAATCATCTGTATTTTACGCGGTGTCAAATTTATAGGAATTTGCACAAATGCCCTAAAACCATTCCCTCACAGAAAACATACAAAATCGTACGAGTGAGGTACAAATTTAGCCAAATCATAAAATACATACAAATTGGTCGTAAGATAGCACTGATGTGTTTGACAACTGAAATTAACTTGCATTAAACCCAGAATATTCCTAAATCAGTGACAAGGGATAACAAAACACCTAAATCCTTAGCGTGTCAGTGTTTGTGAGTCTGTGAGTGAACTATTTAGCACAAGAGCAAGTGGGAAGCCTAAGTAAAAAAGTGCCTTTGCTTCTCCTATATCAGTGTTCAGCAAAAAGATCAGAAATAAGACATTTTTGAGCTTGAAGGAGAAAAGTAAATGCATAGCGATGGAATGAATAGAAATGAAAGACTATCAATAAACCTTCACACAGACTCACACACGCATTCAGGCTGAAAGCTGCTGTTGAAAAAAAAAAATAAGCCAACAGAATAACATGAAGGATGCAGTAAAAACTTTAGTAATTGAATGTTGAATACCACGTATCTCGTGCTTTAAAAGGTACAATTCACAATGCTGAGACAAAGCTGATTCCGAAATTATCCTTTAACAAACAAAAAGCTTTGATCTGACGGGAATGTTATCGCAGTGTCTTAATTTCACTAATTATGTGCTAACAATTAGCCCTGCAGCGATTGTGGATTGTAACTTAAATTAGTTTTCTAGACCTTGGTTTTGACATGATTATCTGCCCTTACAGTGCAGGCACCAAACAAACCCAACATTATAGCAATAAAAAAACGAGACAGTAATCAGTAACTAGAAAACCAAAGCTAATTTAAAAATAACCTATGCCTTTAATGAAGCTCCATGCAGTGATTATCAGGCGCCCTTAAACTGTGCAATTTAAAACCCAGCACGAGACAGACCATTGTTAATCACCGTGCAGCAAAATGGGGGACCGAAATGAAAAGAACAGTGACGTACAGGCCAAAGCTACACATGCGCAATTGTGTAAAAGTGCTAAAAGAAATTATAACAGTTATAAATAGGAAGATGCAGCAGTGGTTAAAGTAAAAGGATGCAAGTGAGGGAAAGTCGCCTGAACACACACCTTAGCGTGGCCAACATCCCCTGGCTAACACACATGATGAAAGACAGTTTAAAGGGGTTAAATATCATGACTAATGAGCAAAGTGCACACCAAAGTGGTAACAAGGTCACAGAAAGAAAATCAGGGCACAAAATAATGACTGGGAGAGGTCACTGTGGCCATTGAGGTACTTTACCTTTAATACACTCCCATAAAATCAAGCTGCATTATGGGTTCAAAAACAAATGAAGACGCAAACTAATATGAAAGGACAGGAGAGAGTGGGCCGTAAAACCTCTTGCTGTTAGTTTTTAGAGCTTGTAAGGTGAATGTTAAATCTGTAGAAACCCTTAGTAAGCATGTTAACAAATGCAGTTACTGCCAAACACTTTTTTCTCATCATTGCTTCATTTTAACTTTTAAAAGCATAGTTCATTTAAAAATAAACATCATTTAGTGTCATTTCAAACCTGTATGACTTACTTATGTGGGATGAAAAAATAAGATATTTTGAAAAGTGGTTCAACTGTTTTTGTTCATATAATGAAAGTCAGTGGGGTCCAGAACAACAAAGAACCCCTTTGACCTTTATTATACAGACAAAAAAACTGTTGAGACATTCCCAATTATTGTCTTTCATGTTCCACAGAAGAGAGTCAGTCATACAGGTTTGGAACAACATGAGGATGAGTAAGTAATGACAGTTTTTATCCTTTTAAGGAGGTTGTGTTAGCTAATTTGCTCCGTTGAGTTTTGCGTTAGATTACTGGGTTATTACTCAGTAATCTGATGCACTGTGAACAAGGAGCGTGTTGCATGTCAGCTTGAATGATTAGTGGGGTTTTTAGCTGCACATGCAGAGGAGATTAATCAAATATATTTCTTTTACCGTCGCTGATGTCAAAGATCTGGAATGGGAGGATAAAGGTGCGGGAGAGGAGGGTGATGAGGACAATAAAAGGACAACAAACAAAAAGTGAGAACAGGCGACAAACTTCAGTGACCTCACATGTGTACAACATGAACAAGACAAGATTTGAAGTGTTTTGAAGATAATAATCTCACGGATCTGCTCCGTCATTTGCAACATCAAGCTTCTATCATCTGCTGTGTCAACACTACTCTTTCTGAGGCCTGTGTATTTATAATTTTAAAGCCATGACAGAAAAAAACACTTTAAGGCCCATAGAAACAGAGTGTTTTCATGTGATGACAAGGCTAAACTACTGCTTTCATGAAATTGATGTTGAAAAATGGTGGAGAGCCTCAAATACAGACCTGAGTCCAATTTGTGCCATATATCAGAGTGAATTTTATCAGATTTAAGAGTTGTAAACATGATTTTACATGGTATGTGATTAGACTGAGGTCTTGTCACCACTAAGGTGGTGTTAAACATCTCAACGCCAGTGTAATGCTACTGCTTCAGCTCACTGCTAGAATTATGTTATTGCTGTAAATACCATATTCTGAGTTCCAGTTAGAGAAAAACAAGATTAGCAAAATATGAACAAAATCACAAAATGAATTTGAAAATGAAAATGCATTTTTCTCCATATAATGTATTACATTCATCTTAATTTTGGTCGTCTGACTGCACATTTAAAGTGCCCCTATTATGGATTTTTGAAAATTACCTTTCATGCAGTGTGTACATGTAACACAGCTCTAAGTGAAGGAAAACATCCTGCAAAGTTTTAAATCTGAAAGTGCACTATGTATAAAGACGCTGTGCTTTGCACTGTGAGGGTAAATCTGTTAGGGCAGGGGTTCCCAACCTTTTTCACCCTGGGGCCCCCCTCCTTCTCTGGTCAATTTTGCAAGGCCCCCCTATGCCTGACATTTCCTCTTATACTGTATTCTGCAGCAAAAAGAAAGGGTTTTATTTTTAAACCTTTTTTATTAAAGGGGTCATCAGATGCCCATTTTCCACAAGTTGATATGATTCTTTAGTCTTAATGAAAAGTCTATAATATACTTTGGTTAAAAATTCTCAATCGTTGTGTAAAACAATACCCTTTTTACATTGTCAAAATCAGCTCAGCAAAAATCATCTCATTCTGGTTGAGGCTGCTTTAAATGCAAATGAGCTCTGCTCGCCCCACCCCTCTCTCCTCTCTGTGGAGAGACCAGTCTGTTTACTTTAGCCAAATTTAGCCGCTAAACTTGCTAACTAGCACATTATTAGGAAAGACGATCGCAAAGAGTCATAAAAAACCCTTATACTCACTTCTGCTGTAAGTGAAGCTGGATCACGAATGATTCACGCGAACATAGATGGATATATGTAGATCTGGAGGAGCATTCCCTTCACAAACAAACGTAATCTACTGCTCAATCGGAGATATTCTTGTCTAACTTGCATCCCTGCTCCGGCATCAAAACAAAGAGGGTGGACTGTTACAGCTGATCTGAGGTTAAACGCTCATGTCAATCAACTATCGTGGGAGCGGCCTCTGTCGGTGTGATGCCATAACTACAGGCATCTGAGAATGGCTCGATTTGGAAAAGTGGATATTATTTTTACAGATTAATTAAAAACCACTGCATGGATTTTTATCATTATAGGGTAGATTCGTACATACACTGCAAACACACATTAATGTTCAAACAACATATAAAAGTGAATTTAGCATCCGATGACCCCTTTAACCAAAATATCTGTTTTGCCTTTTTATTCTTCTACTGCACGTTATAAAAAAATCTAAATTCAAACTAAATTTAAATTAAAGCTACACTTTGTAACTTAAAAGAAAACCAAATGACAAAATGCTGACTAAATTTAAAGGATATTTTCTTGAAAATGGAAAAAAAAAAATAAATAATATATATATATATATATATATATATATATATATATATATATATATATATGGACCATGAAAATTAACACTGACCAAATACAGCTAAATGTCTTTTGCTTTGTAGTATATAAACCAATTTCAGTGTTTGCAAACGGTGATGACGTTTTTTGTGGGCCGAGCCTATCTGGTGGCATAAAATGACAGTTTTTTAAATAGCAGTCTATGGAAGCCATTAAATACTTGAATCAAAAAAGGTAAATTTGAGTTTATATTTAAAAATTCAGACATTATTCTTGCAATTCTGAGATTACATCTCACAATTCTGACAAGAAAAATCAACTCGTCATTCTCTCTTTTCCCCTCAGCTCAGAATCAAAGTTTATAGCCCACACTTCTGGCTTTTATTCCCCTCAGAATTGACAAACTTGCTAATGTTGAGTTAAATGAAGCTAAAAAGTCTGAACTAGGAGACATAAACTTGCATTTGTGAGGGGAAAAAAAGTCAGAATTGTGAGATAAAATAGGTACGTTATGTAAAATGGTATAGGTTTAAATAGTATTTTATGCTGTAACTGTAGAGATAATAAAATATGTTCCCTATGAACTGCAAATGTGACTATTATGTGGACCTACTGTGTCAATTTTATGCTTTAAAAGTAGAGTAATCTAGCAGATTTCATCCATAGTCTGTCTGTTTAATCCGTTTAAAGATTTTAGCCATTTCCCTCCAATTTTTCCTGCCACCTCAATGTGCGCCCAACTGCCAGATTGGTCTATAACCTACCATTCAAAATCTGGAGTCAGTAACATTTTACTTTTAATAAAATGATATAATACTATAATAATCAATTATCAAGTATGCATGAGCCATTTGATCGTTAGTGTAAATGACATTGAGAAAATACTAATTATTTAATCCAGCAAGTGGTACCGCTGGAAGTCAACATGTCCCAACTCATACCATGTAAAACTGATTTTATAGAAATACAAAACTAACCTTTCCAAGTCAAAACACTTCAAATTCACCATGATAGTGGACATAGATATGAATGGAGGAGTGATATTGGCACGGAGGATCCCTCACCTGACTTGCGGACTGTTCCTGGTGTGTTGCTCCCTCCTCCTGCAGGTTGGCCGCCCGGGCCAGGCGAGCCTGCTTTCTTAGTCAACAGACTGTTGAAGAAGTTAGCCAACACGCCCTCACTGGTCTGACCTCCTGCCACAAGAAATGACAGTAGTTAGTACAATCATACAAGCTAAAACTCCATACTAGCCTAAACTAGTTTCATCAAAAACAGTAACATCTACTAAACTCTAAGCTGTAATTAAGAGCTGGTGTGTAAAGGAAATGGAAGTCTGAAAGAAGTTCAGAAAGGAAACAAGATTTAATCCCAACAAGCTTTCCTAATCCTCTCCAAACATGGCAGCAATCTTCCTATAATTTGAATCTAAATGAGTAAAGTCCTTCTTATCTATATGCAGGAAGAGATCCTGAATCTCTGGAGACACTTAAAGTGCATCCATGATCACTGCTGCCCAAAACAAACAAGATTTTCTCCCATATGTCAAGCTTTGCCACATGAAAGAGGATGGATCTCATGTTGAAGGTCACATTCTTCCCAAGATGAGAGGGTGGTGAAAACCATGAATCCAGATCCACAGACTGGACGAAATAAATTCCCAAGAACTAGAAAGGTGTGACTTCAAAAACTGTTGCTCCCAATAGTTGGAAAGGTGCAGCCGAGGAGAGAAAATACAGGAGAATGCAGAAGAAAAGAGGCCGAGAAAGATGGCAAAGGAAACAAACGGAGGCATGCATCCTGAATATGGTGCACTCATACACACCTTTCATATTGGGATCAATCTTCTTGGTACCTGATTGCATGGGCATGACGTTCGCCACGTTAGCCGCCGCTGAGCGGTTGGTCGTCCTTGGTGAGCCGGTGGGAGCTCTGTTTGTTGGGTCCTGGTGTACATACATATAAAAGTGTTTTAGGATTATAAAATGTAATTTAGAAAACACAAAGCAAAGGACCAATGCTAAATTAACATTATTCACTTTGGGTAAAAGTGTCTGTTTAATGAATACTTGTAAATGCAAATGTCTTGTAGCAGGAAAAGTCTTTAACCAAAACATGATTCAACAGTGAGTAACACTGTGGGCTGAAATGTAAATCAAGCGCATGTAAAACACTCACCACTGGTCTTCCTGCAGTGACTGGAGGCTGTTTAGATAACAGAGACTGAGAGCAGAACAAAGACACAGAAATTATTCAGCGTTTATTTCTCTGCCAATGATTTGTTTATCAAACATGTTTCATGGATTATTAGACTTACAAATACAGGACTTGACAAGAGCATGTCAATCACATTTGAGACTAAAAGTATCTGTGTGTGGACTGTAAAATGTATTCAGAAGTTGTAAAATAAACATCTTGGTTTAAGAAATCTTAAATTTGGGCATAGAAACGCTGAAACAACTAAACAACCTGTAAACCCATAAGACCTTCGTTCATCTAAGTCTAAATCAAATGACTCAGGAACCCATTCTGAAGTTCCAATCTAAATCAAACGATTCCTAAGCAGGTTCATAAATCATTCAATTGGAGCACTTTAAAAAGGTGAACCATGGTTTAACTGATTCAGAGTTTCGAAAAGATCCGTTTCACGCATAACTATTCATGCTTTTTAAAACCAATTCGATTTTTAAAATCAAATTCAAAAATGGCTCTTTTAATTCGATCTGGTTTTTGCTAGTGAATCGCTTGAAATGAACGATCGAAGTCACGAGTTTGAATCAAACGGAGCGGTTCCAGCGTAAGTGACTCGACTCACTTAAAGGAAAAGTTCATTCCAGAACAAAAATTTACAGATAATTCACTCACCTCCTTGTCATCCAAGATATTTGTGTCTTACTTTCTTCAGTTGAAAAGAAATTATGTTTATTGAGAAAAACATTTAAGAATTTTTCTTTAAATAGTGGACTTCTATGGTGCCTGCGAGTTTGAACTTTCAAAATGCAGTTTAAATGCAGCTTAAAATGGCTCTAAACCTAGTCAAGGAAGAAGGGTCTTATCTAGCGAAACAATCTGTTATTTTTCAAAACAAATGTGCAATTTACATACACTTTTAACCTCAAACACTCGTCTTGTCTTTTCTCTGCGACACGCATGCAAACTCTGTGTAATCCGGGTCAATACAGTTTGGGTAGGTTGAAAAACTCCCATCTCATTTTCTCCTCCAACTTAAAAATTGTCCTACATCGCTGTTTTACCTTTTTTGGTAAAGGGTGTTTGATCTTCTTTGCACATTCACTTTGTAGACACTAGGTCGGTACTTCTGCAGTGATGTACGACAATTTTTAATTTGGAGGAGAAAATGGAGGAGACAAGATGAGCATTTGAGGTTAAAAAGTACATAAATTATACTTTTTTTTTGGAAAATAACCAATCGTTTCGCTAGATAAGACCCTTCTTCTTCAGCTGGGATCGTTTAGAGCCCTTTAAAGCTGCATTGAAACTGTATTTTGGAAGTTTAAACTCGGGGGCACCATAGAAATCCACTATATGGAGAAAAATTCTGTAATGTTTTCCCTCAAGAAACATAATTTTATCATGACTAAAGAAAAATAGACACGAACATCTTGGATGACAAGGGGGTGAGTAAATTATCCGTAAATTTTTGTTCTAGAAGTGAACTTCTCCGAATTGATTCGGTTAATCTGTTCCTCTTTTCGTGTCTTCAGCCATGTTTACACGACTATCACTACTACTACTGGCTTAGCTTGCTAGTTTTATAACATTAACTGAAATAATTAGAAAAAAATATGTTGTTTGAAATTGCATAAATTTTGCATAAAAAGATATGTGCTTATTAAAAAAAAACAATAAACACTTATTTCATAGCGTTTCAATAATTCAAGCACTTTTCAAGTACTTCTTCAGGGAATATTGCTATTTTCAAGTATTTTCCAGGCCTTAAATTTCAAAAAGTCAAATTCAAGCACTTGTATGAACCCTGCAGAAAGGTTATTTTTGTTTTCTTTGTGCACAAAAAGTATTCTTGTAGCTTCATAAAGCTAAGGTTGAACCTCAGATGTTACATGGACTATTTTAACAATGTCCTTACTACCTTTCTGGGCCTTGAATGTCAGAACGCTCTCGGATTTCAGCAAAAACATCTTAATTTGTGTTTTGAAGATGAACAAAGGTCTTACATGTTTGGCACGACATGAGGGTGAGTAATTAATGACAGAACTTTCATTTTTGGGTGAACTATCCCTTCAATAAACAGCTAATAAATCTTTCTTAAACACCAAATCAGCACATTATAATGATTTCTGAAGGATCATGTGATACTCAAGTCTCACAATAAGTAATGGCAGCTTAAACGTAATTGTAAATTGTAATAATATTTCATTTGCTTGCAAGTTTAAGAATTCCCACCCAAGCAACATTATTATGCAATTACCTGCAACTTTAGTAGAAATACTTGGTCATCTTCAGCTTGAACTTCCTTCTCATGTACAAACTGGAAAGGCATTTCAGAAATGAGCAATCACTAGATTAAAGTGATTCTATAACTAACTCCACATCCACTGGCAAAGATCAAATTAAGCGTGAACCCTTACCTTTCTAATTGGAGGTTTCACTATTACATCTTCAAAGTTGTCTTCTGCTTTTACTGTCTGGAAATTTTCATGCAGGATGGCAATCTTTTTTTCATTGTCCCATCCTGATGGACTGAAAGCGAGACACAGATAATATGAACACATGTACTATTGAAAGAAACCCCCATCCAAAGAAACTCAATCACCCATTTGTAATTAATTAGCTAGTAAAAAAAAAAAAAAATTCGCATTTACAGTCAAACCAAAATTTATTTAGGCACCTTCAACATTTTTCACATTATCACAGTTGGTTTTCTATAGTTTTAAAAACTATAATAAAATATGACAAGAACTCAGAGTTAAATTATCAGAACAAATTCAGAACAAATTCATCTTGACAATGTCAGATAACTTTGATAGAAAGGTATTTAATGTATTACAATCAACCGAAAATTCAATTAATTTTGAATTTTTTAAAAGGTTGCATTAGCAATTAAAAAAAAAAAAAATCATCAGGTAAATGTGTCTGAATAATTTCTGGTCCCAATTGTTTATCAATTGTACTGGTAGTCCACTGTATTAAGAATTTTTGGTATAACATGTCACTGTTTACTTCATTCTGCTATCCTCACTTACATAAATAAACTATTGTATCCTGCACCCTCTAGTAAAAAAATATCAAAAATGATATCTGGTGTTTGAATATTTTTAGATTTGACTGTATTTTACATTATAAAGATTATAAACAACATGCAGCAGATTTTAATTTGATGTTGATTTTAATTAGTGTGCCTTGACATCCAAACACTTACATAAACACAGAGTCTTTCTCCACCACCTGAGCTGGGATGTTGAAGGGAAAGCCGTATAACCTGTGAACGAGGTATTTATATAACAAGTCTAGATTTTTGTTCTCCTTCATAGATGTGTAAAGTAGTGCTGCTCCATCTGAAAGGTCTCTTGTGAAGGAAAAGAACAAGGTGAGGTTACATTTAACCAAGGAACATTTGGCTTGTACAGATTTTTGGAAAGCAGCCATTATGGCAGGTCAGCAGATAATGTTACCACATTCCACTGTAAAAAGCAATAGGCTACATCTACCTGTGCAGTCTCTATTATTATATTCAGATCCACAAAAAAGTACACTGTTGACATTTAAGAATAAACATGGAAATAACCTGCCCTCCAGATGACTAAGATGCACAGGGTGAATTATATTCATCATTACAGCTTTGGTTTAGACGCACTGGTGTTTAAGGATACACTGCAAGCAGAAGCGTCGAATGTGAGACTGGATGAAGTCTAAGTGCTCGTCTTTATAATCGTGCTCCTTCTCCAAAGTGCTGATCGCATCACACTACAGAGAGAGAGAATTATAAAGAATTATGACTCCATTAACATACTATTCCATCCTTGATATATTTAGAGCATTTAGTGAAAGTAAAAGCAGACCCAACTTGGTAAACAACAACCAGAAATCTCATGAATGCACATTAAGGACTGACACAGAAAAGAAGAAATAGTACACAAAATTGCACACAAAAACTATTCTTGTAGCTTCATAAAAATCAGGTTGAACGACTGATGTCACATGGACTATTTTAATGATGTCTTTACTAAATTTCTTGGGCTTGAACATTATAGTTGTTTCGTTGCTGTCTATGCAAACTCTCAGATTTCATTAAAAAAAATCTTAAATTGTGTTCAGAAGATGAACAAAGGTCTTACAGGTTTGGAACGACATGAGGTTGAGTAATTAATGACTCAACTTTCATTTTTAGGTAAACTATCCCTTTAAATAAGGTAGTTTAAGGCAGCAGGTGTACCTTAGTGCAGACCACCACTATAGGCAGGCCCAGGTTATGTGTGAGCGTATTGTCTCCCAGCGGCAACAGGACGCTCTCTTCCTCTGACTCAGGATTCCTTCTCTGGGGCACAGCGTCCAGGTCACTTCCTGGTTCCACATATTCCTGAAACTGCTTCATCACTGCATACATGCACATTCACATTCAGAGATATTTACTGCACTAGCTGCAAACTCATTCAAGCAAGTATAAGAATTGTCAGCACTGCCTGGAGCGATATATAGGACTATCACAGATCAAAACGCATCGCCACACTAGAGCACTCCTACAGCGTACTTTGCATGCGAATGCACTCACAATCTAAACGCACACACAAAGACGCTACTCACATCTGTGCTCTAGCTCTCGCATGGTTTCAGGGGGAACTCTGAGCTTGTCCACAAAGTCCCTCACCACGCTGCCCCATTTCTGCAGCGAATCGAGGGCCAGCCAGGGCCGGGACAGATCGACCACAAATAGAACCAGCGAGTCCTCTAGGTTCTCTGTTGATACGGCGAATTTCTGCAGGCCTTTGTGGTACAGGTCTCCATCCAGCACCCATGCATTACATCGTGCATGATCTGACAGAAAGAGTTTGATTAGATTTAGCATGGCTGTATTGAATTACCTACTGTTGGTCATTAGGCTGTCGCTATACTAAGTATGACAAATGTCACTGATAATTATGCTAGACTGCTTGGGGTGGCCAAAATAACATTTTTAAAACCATAATAGTATGTAAGACTTAAAACTGCAAAGTACACAAAAAATATCTCAATTATGGTATCCTTTCTTGTTTACAACCTACACTTTTCCCATTTCAATAAAGGATATGACTTGATCTACTAACCTAACTACTAAAACATTGCTTCAGAATATTGCAGTGCATTGGCTATTAGCTTCTCTAATTCTAAAGTTGGTCTATTTATTGCCAGCATCAAACTGTAGAAAATTGTTTAATATTTACCATCAATATCATCGTCGTGAACATTGAAATATAGGTATTCTAAGCCCCGGCCCTTCATGTATTCTTCTACACCTTGTAGTTTGGCTACCAGGGTGGTCTTACCAGACCCCACCTCACCTGTAAAACAAGTCAGATTAACACTCCGAAAAAAAAAAAAAATTAAGAGCTTAGATATATTTGCATCCTGAAAACGACATATAATGCGCATTTGATTATGATTATATATGGTTATTTTTTGTTAGTTTGATTATGATTGTATACGCTACCAGTAAGATTTTTAATGTTTTTTAAAGAAGTCTCTTCTGCTCTTCTGCATTTATTTGATCCAAAGTACAGCAAAAAGTAACATTTTGAAATGTTTTTGCTATTTGTTTTCTATTTGAATATATTTTTTTTAAAATGTAATTTATTCCTGTGATCAAAGCTAAATTTTTTTGCATCATTACTCCAGTCTTCAGTGTCACATGATCCTTCAGAAATCATTCTAACATGCGGATTTGCTGTTCAAGAAACATTTTTTATTATTATTATTTTTTATCAATATTTAAAACAGTTGAGTATTTTTATTTTCAGAATGCTGTGATGAAGAGATCGATCCAAAGATCAGCATTTATCTGAAATAAAAAGCTTTTGTAACATTATACACTACACTATTCTTATGGTATTCTCATATACAATTATAGAAATCAATAGTCTTATTTGGCAAGGATACTTTAAATTGATCAAAAGTAAAGACCTTATAATGTTACAAAAGATTTCGATTTCAGATAAATGCTGTTCTTGTGAACTTTCTATTCATCAAAGAAACCGGAAAAAACTCAGCTGTTTTTAACATAATAACAATAATAATAATATTAATAATAATAATAATAATACTAAATGTTATTTGTGTAGGAAATTAGAATATTAGAATGATTTCTGAAGGATTATTTGACTGGAGAAATGATGCTAAAAATTCTGCTTTGAAATCACAGGAATAAATTGCATTTTAAAATATATTCAGATAGAAAGCAGTTACTTTAAATAGTAAAAATATTTTAAAATTTTACTTTTTCTGCTGTACTTTGGATCAAATAAATGAAGAGACTTCTTTAAAAACATTAAAAATCTTACTGTTCAAAAACTTTTGACTGGTAGTGTTTAATAGTATACATATTGTATACAATAATGCTGCATTTCTCTCTTCCGTTTTTACTCCTATTTAATAAAATTAGTGAATTGAGAATTGGCGGCAGTGTTTTAAAGCATATAAACAACTGAAAGCATATAATAATCTTCAAAAAATAAATAGTCTAAGAAAAAAAAAATCTACATTTTGTATGGAAGATGCATTGCTGAGTAATAGGAATTAATCAGAGACTGTGCCAAAATGCCACTGAAAGTAAAAAATTTGTCACTTGAACTCAAAATCCATAATGACTTTTTTTGTAGTGTGTGATAAATGTATTAAATGTCTTAATATATTTTTCTGCTTTTTAAATTGAGAATTTATGGAATTAATGTACATTCATATATTTGACAAAGACAACACTGTGATATTCTATAGTAATAAGGACCAAAAAAAAAAGATGTCTGCACACTGAAATTACAGCTCCAGGACGTTTATTAATAAAACAATACTGTTCTAATATGTTAAGGAAAAACAACAAACAGTCGTGAAAATATTATTAAATTATATTAATAAAGAAGTATTCTTTAAAAATGCATATATTCACCAGAGTTTGCATGGCCGTTTATCATGTCTGACGCCCTATGAGTAAAGCGCACCCACTGAGGCAGCAAACATGAGCCAATCACTGGCTGCGTCTCAAAAACTAGTGCGCTGACTACCTAGATAGCTTTTCCAATCATCATAGACGGCTAGACAGCACTTTCTAGGCATCACTGGCACACATATAGCCTTTTCAGTATGTCATATAGTTCAAATGAATCATTTTGTTTCTCGGAACACGCCTATGATGCTGTCTAAGTAGGCGGTACAGTAGATTTTAGGACACAGCCCATGTCTGAGAGTGCGGATTATCTCTATTCACCAAACCCGACAGTCTGTAGCAAATGCAAATCGTTAAGATGAAATAAATGTCCGATAATGAAAATAGTAAGTAAAATTCACGCGACAGGGAGTAATGTGTTTTGTGCGATCGGTGTCTGACGGCGACGAATGGAGACAATGACGTGTGCCCAATAACAATAACAGCACACTTACAATCACATCAGTGCACATATAGAGCAAGCGATCGCTACGACCAAACCCTTCATTCAGTCAGCATTGTACGTTATTTAATAATAATGAAAAATGGGGTGCAGATCAATAGGATGCAGAGCAGACATGAAACAGCATTTATGTGTGACAGGAAAAAAAAACACCCACCCATAACCACCACATTCTTTCCTGACGGCAATTTTGATCGGGAGCGGGTCGACACCTCACTCAATATCGATGACCTGAACGTAGAGGAACACAGGGTGGCATTAGCAGCTAAATCACAATGCTTTATACAATATGCATCAATGCGATCATTGATTCAGGCTGGCCTGTGTGTACCTGCCCGGCTGGGGCAATTTGCAAGTTAGCGGCTAACAACTGTCACATGCGGCTCTGAGCCACCTAAAGCCGCGCTCTGCACATACGGTCGAGATTGAATGGGGGATAAAAGAACCGGCTAGGCCTACCATAAATTCTGTCCGTCATCCTCCTCGGGATTTTGGCTTTCTGAAGTGCTGTTATTTACATTTGTGCTAACCGATAGGAGTGTATTTCTGCCCGTCGTCGCCATCTTCGCAGGCTTGAGTGACACCCCTGAATGAGCCCCGGATGTGTCGCACAGAACCGAGCGTTGCTTTTCTGCTGGGCGTGGACCACTGCGAGCCGCAATCACTGCCAAAGCTCAGGTTAATAGAATAGAATAGAATAGAATAGAATAAGAATCATTAAAAAGGTTCTTTATTAGCAATCCATGGAAACTTTCTATTGCACAAAATAGGAAAAATCTTCTTTAGATTATTAAAATGTTCTTCAGAATGAGAAAAAAATGTTTGTTTGTTTGTTTTATTGAAAAGTTCTTTTAGGAACCCAAAATTCTTCTTCTATGGCAACTTTTATTTTTGTTGAACAAAATATAATAAAATAGAACGGAACAGATTAATACAAAAAGGTTATTTATTGGCATCTATCATAGAAAAAAAAAATATAACAAAGTTATTTAATATAATGTAATTGTACACCACAATTTATTATATTTCACACCATCCATGGAATGAATACAAATAAAAACAACAAACCACTAAGTCTCAATAACACTATGAACCAAAGCTTGGGATATCAGAATAGAATAGAATAGAATAGAATAGAATAGAATAGAATAGAATAGAACAGAAAATAATAGATTTTTTTTAAAGAAAAGGTTCTTTATTGGCATCTATCATAGAAAAAATAGAAAATAATAAACTATAATAAAGTTATTAAATATAATGTAATTATACTCCTCTCAATTCATTATATTTCAAACCATCCATGGAATGAATACAAATAAAAACAACAAACCACTGAGTCTCAATAATACCTTGAATCAAAGCTCGGGATATCAGAATAGAACAGAACAGAACAGTATAGAACAGAATAGAATAGAATAGAATAGAATAGAATAGAATCAAGTTATTGATTAGAACAGAGCAGAACAGAAAACAATTAAGTAAAATAAGGTTACAATAAAATAGAATTATAAGCCTCTCAATTCAATTTAAAATAATCCATGGGATAAATATGAATAAATGATAAAAACATTGTATTAAATTGATTAGAAGTGTCTTTGTGCAAAGATTCCCGGGGAGGTGTGAGGACATTAGAAATGTAAAATCAGATAAATAGAATAGAATAGAATAGAATAGAACAGAATAGAATGTTTTTTAAAAAGGTTCTTTATTGGCAATTATCATAGAAAAAATAAGAAAATAATAAAATAGAAAATGAGTTATTAATATGAATGAATACAAATAAAAACAAACCACGGAGTCTCAAAAAAGATCAAGATATCAGAATAGAACATAGTGATTGATTAGAACAAAGCAGAATAGTTAAAATAATAAAGAATAAAATAAAATAATGTTATAATAAAAAAGAATTATGAATAGAATAAAAATAGAATTGAGTTATTGATTAGAATAAAGCAGAACAGAAAACAGTTAAGTAGTATAAGGTTACAATAAACTAAAATTATAGACCTCTTAATTCAATTTTAAGTAATCCATGGGATGAATATGAACAAACTCCATTGTAAAACCATTGCATTAATTTAATAAACAGAAAAGTGTCTTTGTGCAAGGATTCCCATGGAAGTGTGAGGAAATTGAAAATATAAAATCAGAAGAATAGAATAGAATAGAATTTAAAAGTTTCATTAAAAAGGCTGAAAAAAAAAGACTCAAGTACCGTCAAGCGGAAGATGCTTGTTTTATCAGTAGCAGCAAAAGCTGTTTTGGTTTGCATGGAGTCACCTCATAGGGACAGACATGTTTAGATTACATGACAGATTTTATCTGGGTAACCCCTGTTATTGAGTGCTTTTGCTCACGGAATAAATTGATAATGGCTGAATGAGAAATCTATTATTTATACATTAGCATATGCACTGAACGCTTGTACTTTTGCAAACTTTTGGACTGCCATACCAACCTGCAAAATATAAAAAAGCGCACATTGAATTGTATTGGATCATTCTTCAATCCCACTGGAGCTGTTAAGGGGCCCAGGAATAATTCCAACCTTTCACCCCACTAGCTAACACCATGCTCGCATCCATCAAGCTTCTGTTCACTAGATCTCACACCGCTTGTAATCTACTGCTCTAACCGCCAGAGTGCAGGGTTACACTGTGTTCCCACCCTGCTCTTCCTCTCCAGCTCTCATATTAGAGGATTAAACAGTGAAGTTAAGTGGAGTGCGCGCGCCTGCCCTGCTCTTATGTTGAGAGAGGAGACTGCGGGTCGGACTATCCATCACCTTTAACGCTCAACCCGATGGAGCTGCTTTTATCACCGTAGACAATTAGGACATGGAATCGGATGGAAAATGAATCCAGTGCATAAACTGCACTCTGAACGATCTTAACACTGAGGAACTTTTTCTGTCTCGGGATTTGTTCTTACACTTAAACAGTGGGTAAGTTTTGTCCCTTTAATAGCAAAACATCAAAACGCGCTGAACTGGATGTTTTACGCAGTGACAGAATAACCATTGTTTACCATTAACCATTTTACCTCACAGTTTAGTGCATGTATAGCCAAATAAGTACGTTTATGGATGCATTTTAAATTTTTTGCCTCCATAAGAAATATTACTCTGTCAGCAGTGTTTTTGTTTTGTACTGTGTTAATCCCGCTGTGGTATCGCTGATTGTGCGCATATTTAATATTCTATATAGCTAATAGAGCTAATAATAAAGCTAATATTTTCTGTACTACACAATCGATTACAAGACCGTAGGTGGTCAATCTAACATTTAAAATATTAATTGGTGTGGGTCATTACAATAAAAGAACTCATTCCCAGTTCCGTGGGAATGAGTCTCATCTGTGATTAACTTGTCTTCAGTTTCTGAATTAAAAGTCATTCTGATATTTTATATAAAGCTAAAAGTGTAAAAGAAATTGCCTAGGTGGTGTAACTGACAGACGATTGTGAACAAAACAGCACTGAAAGGCTGAAATTCTTGAAAATGAAAATTATAGCGAGTAGTTTAGAATGTTATTAGAAATATTTTGTTTTAAAATATCATTAATATATTAGAAACTTTGGTCTGCCAAATCAAAGTCAGTGTGGTGCAACCAAGGTCCAAGAAGCCATTTTGTTGTCATGTGACATCACTATGCGTAAAGACCATTTATATAGAAAACATCCTGATTTTGTGTGTGTTTGTTTTGTTTTACTAGATTTTTAAAATGATCTCTTTTAACATACTGAACTCCTTTTGACTCATTTGTTTGTCACACAATGGACACTTTGTCTTATATTTTTACACTTTGTTTACTTTTTCTAAGTAGTCACACAAGTTTTGGTCAGCCCTTGGCAATAGGCTATTGATTCACTGCTTTTGATGACTATTGATGATTGCTTCACTGGATTCATTTAGTTTTGGTAGCCTAGAATTTTCTTTTTTGTGGAGAGGTGAGAGTCAGTATATATTTGCTTACATAATTTAGGTAGATCTGCATTTGTTTTTCATGCGCTTTTATACTTCAAATTAACAGCATGAAAACTAGGCCATTGGTCCACATGAGGCTGTCCAGCAGGACGCCCCACATGAGCACTTGTTTATTCATCATATTGCAGGAAACTGCATGCTTTCCAGATTTATTTAAACACATGCAATGCAAATACATGGGAGCACAAAAGTACACGAACAGCACGTGAACACCTGCACGGGGACTATGCACGCACAGTCACCTCAGTTAAACTGACCAGGTGCATTAAAATACTGCACCAAAGTGGGACGCTTAGGATTGCTTACTGTAAGAACTCCTAGGGGTTGCTAGCAGTAGCTTTGTCCGTCTTGCAGGGCTAGAATGCTCTGAAGGGTTTCAGCCGCCAGTGATGGCACGTCGGCCTCTTTTATCTAAAAATAACAATAATGATAACAAAAATGTGGCACTCAAAGGAAGCAGAGGGCATGAATAATTGAGTAACACACAGAGATACACGTTCTCTGTGGTATGGTCTCAGAGTATTGGGGTCAGCGCTTCGTTCCGTGTTCCAGGGAATCTCTCCCACGGGGACCACGCTGAGCTCATTCCACATGGTGCCTGACTGAAGAGCAATTTCATTATAAAGCAACGTTATCGGTGTCTCTGACTTAACAAGTCAGCCGTTTTTCCGTTTTAATCAACATACTTATCATGCTCGAACTTGTCTATTCAAAAGTGTAACATAATTAATTCAAATTATTTCAAGGACTGCCGTCCTCAAGAGACTACAGTGTAAAAATGTTTTGCCTGCTAACCTATAAAATGTGCTTCATCTGAACAGAACTGGTTTTAAGTTCAGAAATATTGTTTAATGTAATTGAATGATTCATGAGTCTGCAACAATGAAAGCATTTCTTTAAGGGTCAGATGAGGTAGAAACATGTTCTTAAGGTAACTGTCGTATGAACAAATAAAAAGTGGGGCAGTTCTGTTAGATTCGAGATGGTGCACTGATAAAAAAGCACTCTTTTCTCTTAAGTTTTCTGTGAAGCCATGATCCTAAAAACATAAATATATTCAAATAATAATATATTAAAAACACTATTTAAATAATTTAATATAGGAATGTAATAATATCAAAATCTCATGATACGATAATATCACGATATGAAGTCCACAATACAATTTTTATTGTGATATTTAAAAAAGAAAATAAAGACTTGGAAAATACAAGAAAATTTTGTAAATTTTTAAGTTAAATTCTTCTGTCTAATGCACTTTGAGAGTTCAAAATTAAGAGTTCCAACCCATGTTCTTAAGAAAACTTGAGTCAGAAAAGAGTCAGTGAATTGACTTGTACCTAAACTTTCAAGAGGGCTCAACTTTCTTTTCAGTTGTTATATACTGTCTCAGTCTAATTTACATTGACACTGAAAGAGTGATATTTTGAAAGAGATATTCTAAATGTGGACTGCAGTGACGTTATCCATTTAAACCACTAGATGTCAGCAATTCATAATGCACTTTTAAGCTTTTATTTTGACGGAAACGGCAGTAGAGCTTTTATTTTGACGGAAAAGCTTCAGTGAAAACAAGCTTACAAAAACGCGCCTCACTACAAATTTAGTGAACTGCTGTAATCATCTGCCATGAAAATAAAGCGTAACTGGAGGCCGTTGTGTTCCCAAACATGCGCTAAACTCACAGCACATGCAATAAACGAGTTTAATGCATTCACTGTGAACTGAGCCGTTTTGAGTCATGGAAAACACCGGATCACAAGCTAATCGCCTAAACGAAGAGCGCACTTCGGTTTGAAATGCGAAAATTAAAAAAACAGAAAACAGACTTGATGAAGAGATTAAGCCATATTGTGCTTTCGGTTTTGGTTCGTTTGACAGATACTGTGCCAAATCATAATGGCAGAAAACACAACTTTAAAGACCTTTTATTGTAGAATATTTTAAAAAATCTACACTTTTTTTTGCCTGGAAGACCTGTAGCGTTTCATAGCGTCACGTGACCACAATAATTTTGAGGCAGTTTTGCTGTCACAATACCACAATATTGATAATATCGTTACATCCCTAATATTAAAATTATGTTTAATGAAATTCCTGTTTGGTGATTCTGGATGTTTTAAAGGAGAAGTTCACTTCCAGAACAAAAATGTACAGATAATTTACTCACCCCTTTGTCATACAAGATGTTCATGTCTTTCTCTCTTCAGTCGTAAAGAAATTATGCATTTTGAGGCGAAACATTTCAGGATTTCTCTCCATATAGTGGACTTCGATGGTGCCCATGAGTTTAAACTTCCAAAATGCAGCTTCAAATGGCTCTAAACGATCCCAGCCGAGGAAAAAGGGTCCTATGTAGCGAAACGATCGGTTATTTTCTATTAAAAAAAATGTTTTTGTATGTTCACTTTGTAAACACTGGGTCTGTACTTCTGCAGCAATGTAGGACGATTTTGAAGTTGGAGAAGAAAATTAGATGGGATGTTACCTTTGTCTTAACACGGTCATGGTGTTTTTTTTGGGAAATTATAGCTGGTTTATTTTGATCAATGTATCAGGTTAGTCTCCCTGACCAGTTGATGATCCATCATCTACATTAACTTCCACCAGCTAATGACCAAATGAGCAGCTTGGACCAGCTAAAAACCATAATAAACTATCAAAAAGATACCATACTACTGTATACTAATGTTAAAGGTACAGTAAAGTACAGTAAAACAGTAATATTTAATATGTTATTGCATTAGTGCTCAAGAAACAAAACAGCCTTTTTTAATAGATTTGTCTTTACTGTCACTTTTTTGATCACTTTAATGCATCCTTTCTAATTAAAAGTATTAATTTCTTTAAAGGGGACATCGGATGCCCATTTTCTACAAATATATATGATTCTTTAGGGTCTTCATGAAGTTCCTGCAACATACTTTGGTTAAAATTCCTCAATAGTTGCGTAAAACAACACCTCTGTTCTCAGCGACCCTTTCGGTGCATGTCTCTTTAAAGGAGAAGTCCACTTCCAGAACAACAATTTACAGATAATGTACTCACCCCCTTGTCATCCAAGATGTTCATGTCTTTCTTTCTTCAGCCGTAAAGAAATTATGTTTTTTGAGGAAAACATTTCAGCATTTTTCTCCATATAATGGACTGATATGGTGCCCCGAGTTTGAACTTCCAAAATGCAGTTTAAACGGAGCTTTAAACAATCTCAAATGCAGTTGTAAATGATCCCAGCTGAGGAAGAAGGGTCTTTTCTAGCAAAATGATTGTTTATTTTCATAAAAATAATACAATTTATATACCTTTTAATGTCAAACGCTCGTCTTGTCTTGCTCTTCCCGACCTTTGTTTTTTTCCGGTTCATGACAGTTAAGGTATGTCGAAAAATGATCTCATGTTTCCCCTCAACCTTTAAAATCAACCTACATTGCTGACTTAACTTTTTTTGTTAAGGGTATTTGATCTTCTTTGCATGTTCACTTTGTAAAGACTGGGTCGGTACTTCTGCAGCGATGTAGGATGATTTTAAAATGATTTTTGAAGTTGAGGGAGAAAATATGATTGGAGTTTTTCGAGATACCCTAACTGTCTTGAGTCAGAATACACAGAGTTCAGACAGAGCAAGACAAGATGAGTGTTTGAGATTAATAAGTATTTAAATTGTATTTTTTTATAAAAATAACTAATCGTTTCGCTTGATAAGACCCTTCTTCCTCGGCTGGGATGGTTTACAACCGCATTTGGGATCGTTTGAAGCTGCATTTAAACTGAATTTTGGAAGTTCAAACTCAGGGTACCATATCAGTCCATTATATGGAGAAAAATCCTGAAATGTTTTCCTCAAAAAACATACTTTCTTTACGACTGAAGAAAGAAAGACATGAACATCTTGGATGACAAGGGGGTGAGTACATTATCTGTAAATTGTTGTTCTGGACGTGAACTTCTCCTTTAAATGATAATGAGCTACTGCTCACCCCACCCCTCTCTTCCATTTTCTGTGTATTCAGTGGTGCGCTACCATCAAAAGCAAAACTAAACTACTGCGTCCTCAGTGGCTTTGATGTCGGGAGAATATGAAGACTCTTATTTTCACTTTTACATCCAACGCCGAAACACCTGCACTGCTTACGAAGCATTGTTGTTTTGAGAGCGTACAACCAGCTGAGGGTGAAAATATGCTAATACGGGACAGTCCGTAAGCGCTTGTGGGCGGAGCCTGAGCAGAATGACATCATACTGCTCGGAGATTCAAAATGGCTTGATAATTAAGACTGTTTAGGTTTTTGGGGGATTACAACAAAGGGAGTAAATGAATTCTTGTCATTGTAAGGTGGTTGTGTCCACACGCTCCTAAGATAAATTTATATGCAAACACCATGTAAAAATGAATCTGATGATATAAAAAATATCCGTCTGACCCTTTTTGAACTTTTAAATGGTAGAGTATCTCACATCTGTTCTGTATCATGCTTTACCTGTAACTCGTTTTAACTAAACATCTTTTTTTTTTCACAGCTTGAACGCGGGAACGCAAAATGAGTAACATCTATGAGTCTGCTGCCACCACACTGGGACTCTTCAACAGCCCATGTCTGACAAAAGTGGAGCTCCGTGTGGCCTGTAAAGGAATATCTGACAGAGATGCTCTGTCCAAGCCTGACCCCTGTGTCGTCCTCAAGATGCAGTCCCACGGACAGTGGTTTGAGGTTTGTTCGTGTTAAGGTTTTTTTTTCTCTAGCACAAACAGAATGGTGTTTTTGATGAAGCAACATCTACACTAAAACAATCTAGTGTTTTTCTCATATGTATGCTTTTTTAGTAGTTTACAATGGACTTTTACATACATCATTTCAAGATGGGTCTTTTTTGTACCTTATTTCATCCAACTTCCTTTCCTAACTTGCACTAACTTGCTACTTATTCTTATCAAACTTCTGGTGTTATTGTTTCCAAGCATACAGTACTTAAAAAGCATAACGTTTCCAAGCAAACAGTACTTTAAATATAATCTTTCACAAACACTAATCTGAACTGAACAGAAGCTACTGATATAGTGCATGAGAACTGGCTCTTAATGAAACTGTATTTGGTTATGTATGTGTGTATGCCTGGTAATGGCTGATTAACGTTCTGAGGCTGTAGTCTTTGCTGTGATGTGAAAGTAATATAAAACAGCGCCATTAGATCACAGAAAGCGCTGTCACGCTGCCTTGCGGCTTGCTAATAACACCAAAGATGAGGATGTGCAGTGCTGCAGAGACTTGAGAGAAGTGGCCTGTTAGTTTTCTGCTAGGTATCTGTGAAAGGTTTCGGTTGCAGCACAAAACAGGTGTTTCTGACATACGGGGGTTTTGCTTGGCACGGTTAAGGGTACGATCCATAATTAATAAGGCAGTGCCATTTGAACTCCTACTGTGAGCACTGAAGTTAAAAACAAAGTGATGTGTTTGAAATCATATAAGTGGGTTGAAGGCCAGCAGTCTGGAGAAATCTCTCAAAACCTGTCAAGAACATCATCTGCTCATATTTTACTTAAAAATACATATTTAGAAGAATTGGCAGGTTTTTAGAGCCATAAAGATGACTTGCATTTGGATGTTATATTCAAGCACATTCAACTAAGCACATTCTTCCCACATTTTTCTCCACTATTGTAAAGCAACCAAAAGTCCCATTGTCATATTCTTGTTACTGTCATAAGATATACACTACCAGTCCAAAGTTTTTAAATGTTTTTTTAAAGAAGTCTCTTCAGCTCATTAAGCCTGGTTTTATTTGATCCAAAGTACAGCAAAAACAGTACGATTTTGAAATAATCATTTGTTTTCTATTTGAATATATTTTAAAATGTAATTTATTCCTGTGATTTCAAAGCTGAATTTTTAGCATCATTACTCCAGTCACATGATCCTTCAGAAATCATTCAAATATTCTAGTTTGCTGTTAAAAAAAAAATATTATTATTATTATTATTATGTTGAAAACAGCTGAGTAGAATCTTTTCAGGTTTCTTTGATGAATAGAAAGTTTAGAAGAACAGCATTTATCTGAAATATAAATCTTTTGTAACATTATAAATGTCTTTATCATCACTTTTGATCAATTTAAGGCATCCTTACTAAATAAAAGTATTAATTTCTATAATTTCTTTCCAAAAAAAAAAAAAAAAAAGATACTGCCTCCAAGCTTTTGAATGGTATAGTGTATGTTTTAGCAAATGCAAATTTAGCTTTGATCAGAGGAATAAATTACATTTTAAAATATATTCAAACAGAAAACAGTTATTTTAAATAGTAAAAATATTTCAAAATTTAACACTTTTTGCCATGCTTTGGGTCAAATAAATGCAGGCTTTGTGAGTGGAAGAGACTTTTTAAAAACATTAAAAAAATTTTTTTTGTCAAATGTTATAATTTGAAGGGACACATCACCCAAAAAATAATAAATCTGTCATCATTTCTGTCATTACCTTCATGTTGTTACAAACTTGTATGAATTTCTTCCTTCTGTGGACTGTAAGAAAAGACATTTAGAGAAATAGTGCATTTTTAGTGTATTTTTTTTCTTTGATAGAAGTCAATGGTAACAAAAATGTTGTTACAAACATTCTTCAAAACTGTCCCTTGAAACTGATACTGATACAATTTGACTGTTTTATCAAATTTGATTATTTTTACTGATGCTGTTTGATTTTAATTTATGCTTATTTTAATTTAAGAAAACAATACTATTTTTACTGCTATACAATATAAATTACAATATGTAATGGGAGTAGAGAAAGAGGAATGGCTAGATGCATTACAGTAATGAGAACTGAAAGAATAAAATATAAATGTGCTTAATTATTCAGAAAATAACTTCAGTGCACTAAAAATCTTGATTTTTACAAACAAACAAATAAAGAAAGAAATATTACATTTTAGAATTATATATCACTGAGGCATGCACAGATCATATCATATATCATATTAAATTATATAACTTTTGGATCAGTACGATTTGTTTTGTTTGTTTTGGGATCAGTAAGATTTTTTTTGCTGTTTCTCTTATGCTCACCAAGGTAGGATTTATATATAATGATATATACATGTATATATGTATGTATATATTATATATAGTATTTTTAGCATTTTCAAAATTTTCAGCATCATTACTCCAGTCTTCCATGTGGAAAACAGGTGTTCTGCCTAATTCTGTTATAGAAAGTTAAAGAGAACAGCATTTATTTGAAACTTTATCACTTGAAATAATATGTTTTTGCTGATTTAAAGTATTAACATAAAAACCTTACTGACCCCAATTTTTTTGTGTATTCTTGACAGGCTTCATCAGATTCACTAAATTATTGATGGCACATACTTGGGATTGAGTGTAGTTCTATTTTAAAATGTTTGTTATTGTCGTAATGCCACTAATAACCTTTCACAAATTCAATTTGCACTTTAAGCACAATAACCCCATCGTTCGATGGCTCTATTCAGCTAAGGGTCCTTGACATTGATTTGAGATGTGACTGAATGTGATTGATTTGGAATATGAACTGGATTAGGGTAAATCCTTGTCATCATCCAAACAATCAGCCTGTAATAGGACAGGATAGAACTTCATTGATCCCAGAGGAGAATATTTGTCAAGAAATCCTGAAATGTGTATTAAATCAAACCAGCAGCACTTGAGTGTAACATTTGCTGTGTTCTGATTGGTTCCAGGTGGACCGGACAGAGGTGATTCGCAGCAGCATCAGTCCAGTTTTCTCCAAAGTGTTCACCGTGGACTACTATTTTGAGGAAGTACAGCGCCTCCGTTTTGAGCTTCATGACATTAGTAGCAACCATAATGGACTCAAAGAGGCTGACTTCCTGGGCGCCATGGAGTGCACACTCGGACAGGTGAATGCGAGGGATGGCAGAGTGCGCACTTAAAGGAAACGCAGCAGGGAAGATGAAAGCTAGTGAATGGAGTGAGCGCGTGAGAGAGAGGATGAGTACATGAGAGGGATTGTGTGGATTCAAAAGGGTAGCAGAGAGCTCACTGGAGCAGGAAGGTGCCTGGTGGGCAGAGGGACTATTACTCCCAACTCTTTTTATCTAGTCTATAATAAAACAAGACTACAACCAAAGGAACATAAGAGGGTAAAGAGGACTTGAGGGAAGGAAAGTTCATGTGAGGATGAAGACCTGAAGGATCTGGATGCTAATAACAAACAGTTATTTTGTTTTGAACTGATAAGTAGTAAGTGGTGAGAACTAACTACGAAAATTGTCTTAAAGCAAATTACAGCTGTACAACAAATTTCGGAATTAGTTCTCACCACTTACTCATGACAAGTTGTGTATGTCACGTGTTTTTAAAAATGTAAGGATTTAGTTTTTAATGGTTAATTGGTCAAAGTAGGTTTTATTTAAATATGTGAACATCTAAATAGCCTTGTTGGTAAATGTGGTGTACCTTGTGTTTTTAGTTTTGGCTTAGCTTATTAATGATAGAGAAAAAATTGTATGCTTAATTATATTTGATAAATGGTTTATAAGACCATTAATTTTCATGATGTCAAAGGACTTTTAATGTCACTTCTAATGATATTCATGTATTCAAGTATACATTCATTAATATATATATATATATATATATATGGTTGAAGTCAAAAGTTTACAAACACCTTGCAGAATCTGCAAAATGTTATAAGATATTTCACTTTTTTTTTTGTGATAGTTGTTCATGAGTCCCTTTTTTGTCCTGAACAGTTAAACTGTCTGTTGTTCTTCCGAAAAATCCTTTAGGTCCCACAAATTCTTTGGTTTTTCAGCATTTTTGTGTATCTGAACCCTTTCCAACAATGACTGTATGATTTTGAGATCCATCTTTTCACACTGAGGACAACTGAGGGACTCATATGCAACTATTACAGAAGGTTCAAAACACTCACTGATGCTTTAGAAGGAAAAACGGTGCATTAAGAGCTGGGGGTGAAAACTTTTGAACAGAATGAAGATGTGGTATATTTTTCTTATTTTGTCTAAATATCATATTTTTTCATTTAGAACTGTTCTTCAGAAGCTACTGAAGATACTTACATGTTTCCCAGAAGACAAAATAAGTTACATTTACCCTGATCTTCAAATTTAATAAGTTTTCACCCCCTGCTCTTAATGCATCGTGTTTTCAACATAAATCTGATACCAAATATGATATTAAAAAATAAGGACACAAAACATTACATTTATTTTGTCTAAAGGTTCAATAGACTAGAGGTTGAATATAAACTCCATCTTATTTCTCCTCTAACTTAAAAATCGTCTGACGTTGTTTTACCATTTTTTGTAAAGGGCATATGACTTTCTTTTCACGTTCGCTTTGTAAACAGACTTTATTGTTAGGGTTTAAAAGTCTGGTTTGCAATCTGTATACATGTATCTGTTTGACTCATGTCTTCTCCTCTCCCTTCATAGATTGTATCGCAGAGAAAACTGTCGAAAGCTTTACTGAAGCAAGGAAACACAGCTGGCAAATCATCTATCACAGTAAGAATAGACGTCTCACCCCCAATTAATTCACACTGCAAATTTGTGCTCTGTTGTCAAAACCTGAGCGATGACTTCTTTGAAATCACAGGTCACAGCTGAAGAGCTGTCTGGGAATGATGATTACGTGGAGCTCGCCTTCAGTGCCAAGAAACTGGATGACAAGGTGTGACATCTCGATAATTGCTCAACAGGCACTTTGCAACAATATTGAGACAAACAATAGCAGTTGTCTTTTTTTGGAGAACAGTACTGTTTTATTACTCCGGTTTGCACAATGCATCATCTATTACTGTATTAAAATAAACTGCTATTTTAAAATTTTTCATTACAAAATGAGGACAACTTTGAGTCTAAATACACAGTGGACCATTTAGAAAAATGATGTGCTTTCAGATATAGTTTCCAAACTCCAAGCCATTTATTATGCAACAAATGTGCCTGGGATTGATGTATGAATCAATCAAAAATTCATTAAAGCTCAAGTGTGTAATTTCTATATGCTAGCACCACCAAATGAAATTGCAAAAATAATGATTTTGACTTTCAAAAGAGCTTCCAGAACACTTTTATATATATATATATGTAGATGTTGTATTTACATTCTTTGTTTAGGACTTTTTTAGCAAGTCGGATCCCTTTTTGGAAATCTTCAGAGTGAATGATGATGGCACAGCATCACTGGTGCACAGAACAGAGGTACGACTGATATATGCGCACACATGCATATTAAGTACATATTTAAGAAATATAGTGTGCATGTGTAAACTGGTATATTTCTGTTTGCAGACCATTATGAACAATCTCAGTCCTGTCTGGAAATCATTCAAAGTTTCTTTAAACACACTCTGCAGTGGAGACCATGAGCGGGAGTTAAAGGTAGGACCGATACTTAGACTAGATCCACTATTAATTGAATACAAAACAAAAACCGTTTGCATACTGTTATGATAACTAGAGAGATATTTCTGACATGAAGCAGTGAATCATCTCATCGAAAGATATACTGCAATAATGTGAACGCACTCCATATGAGGCTTTTATGTCAGCGCAGGTTTTTTTGCTCTGTATTCTGGTCTCAGCGTGACCATTTGGTCACATTAGATTAGAATCATCTTGGCAGATTTATGTAATGGCAGTCCTATCCATTCTGCCTCACCATTGCAGCTGACATCTTTCATAGTGAGCTAATTACTGAGTGGGTAAATGGAGCCCGGCTGTTTGGAGGGTCCTGACAGTTTCCTGAGAGGAACAGACATGGTGGAACCAACGACAGAAATTGATGTTACTGCCCTTTAGTCCATTCAAGCCCACACAGTCCTTCTGGGTTTGAGAACTTTCTGTCTTTGGGTCCAGTTGTAAAAAAGAACAGTATAGTGCTCTACAGAGAGCAGGAAACCCTGTATTTACCAGACACGATTGATTTAGGATCAGAAGGTGAGATTACACTTAGTGCTGGGCAACGATTAAGCGTGATTAATCGCATCCAAAATAAAAGTTTTTGTGTACATATATGTGCGTGTACTGTGTGTATTTATTATGTATGTACAAAGACACACACATACAGTATATATTAAAATATTTATATGAATTTACATGTATATATTTATATTCATATAATTTAACATATACATGCATGTGTGTGTGTGTATTTATATGTACATAATAAATATACACAGTACATGCACACATATTATGTACACAAACTTTTATTTTGGATGCGATTAATCGTGATGTGATTAATCAGCACTAATTAGACTTAAAATACTATTTTATTGACTTCATATACTCCATGTTCTGTGGCTCTTTAATAAGGTTATATTTAGAGTGGTTGATGTATTAAATACTTCTTATAATTATTTTGTATTCAATATTTTATTTACTGACTTGACTTAATAAAATAAACTAATGATTAATGTTACAAGACTTTTAATTTCATTTAACATATACATTAATATAATTTTTTGATTGATGATGATTAAAAACTATTCATGGATGTGTTGTCCAAATTAATAGTAATTAATTTACGTATTTAATTTACGTATTTAAAATATCAAATGAAGTGTATTGATACAATACTGTTCAAACGTTTGGAGTCAGTGATATCATTACATTACTCAAAAGTGACAGAACTTGTTTTTTTTTTTTTACATTGTTACAAATTATTTTTTACATTGTTACAAAATTCAGTTTAAAAAAATGCTATTTCTATTCATCAAAGAATCCTGAAAAGAATGTATCATGGTTTCAACAATAATATTAATATATTAATAATAATAGAAAAATGATTCATGGCATATTATACAGAATAATCGCTGCTGAAAAAATTACAGGAATAAATTTCATTTTAAATACATATAAAATTCGTAAAAAAAAATCGTTTTTACTATATTTGTGATCGAATAAATGTATTCTGGGTCAGCATAAAAGACTAAAAAGATTCAATTTTTAAAAATTCTTACTAACCCCAAACTTTTGAATGGTAGCGTACATGTGAGATCAAATATATATTTATATTAACAATTTAATTGTAATAATAATTGACAGTATATATGCCTTTATATAATATATTTAAAGTATATTTATTCAAATGAAAACACAAGGTTATGAAACATTTTTGCTCAGAAAGTTCTCTAATGGATGTTTTCAAAAACATTTGACCAGGAATAATCTTTTTTTTATCAAATATAGAAATGAAATATCTTATATAATGTTTATTGTAATGATATGAGTTGGTTGTCAGATCCTGTTTTTCACTGCTACTCTATGTTAATATTTTTATTTGTTTTAAAATACATTGATATTGCCGTGAAATAGCAATATATGCTGCTATGGCAATAAAAACAAGCAAACAAACAAGTTACCGTACTGAAAGCACACTTACATTAATACTCCAAATGTAATACTCCAAATTTTTCAAATATATATATAAATATAATATAATTTTTCAATATATCAACCTCTAGGTCTTTATTACTTATGACAGGGGGTCGATACTTTGCAGTTGTTCAGTAAAACTGTGCAGCATTGGACTCAGATTTTCACCATTTAATCATTTATCTCTATGTAGTGTGTGTAGTATCACCCTTTAACTAATAGCATGGAGTTTGTGTGTGTGTGCACCTGGTATTCATCACGTTATGGGGACCAAATGTCCCCACAAGGATAGTAATACCAGTAAATTTTGACCTTGTGGGGACATTTGTGAGGTCCCCATGAGGAAACAGGCTTATAAATCATGCACAATGAGTTTTTTTGAGAAAGTAAAAGTGTGCACAGTCTCCTGTGAGGGCTAGGTTTAGGTGTAGGGTAGGTGTAGGGTGATAGAAAATACGGTTTGTACAGTATAAAAACCATTACGCCTATGGAATGTCCCCATAAAACATGTAAACCCAACATGTGTGTGTGTGTGTGTGTGTGTGTGTGTGTGTTGGCTTATTTACTCATGAAAGCTCCTAAGATTGCATTACTTTCCTTCTCTTTCTCTTTCTGTCACACACACATTGAGATCTCAGCAATGCAGGTGTAAGATCCTCATTTGTATGCCAATGCAGAAGTGGGACTAGGAGAGCTGTATCGTAATAATCTGTCTTTAAAGACGATTCTCTTTGTAATGTCATAATGGCGCAGAGTTTAGATGAGATTTAGTCTTCGCACCACACTGAGATTCTACACAAAAGCTGTTTGGAAGTAATACCTGTCTAAAATGTTCACATACTGTGCAAGTGAAAGACTAAGAGGGCCAAGAAAGACAAAGAGAGCAAAATTAAGAGCTGATGTCTCTGTATGTTTAGAGCTGAATCCCTTGATCAGCTTCACGTTGGCACTTTACTCTGCTGCTCTCAGCTTTACTTGAAAATAACCACCACTTACAGCAATTAACTAATGCTTTAAATGCTTGGCAACAAGCCAGTTTGAATTAAGCCTTTGGCTGTTATATTAAGTGGCTGAATGAGCATTTGTGCAACATGATCTTTTAAAGCTGGTTAAAAGACATTTTCAATCCAAAATACTTGAACGTTGTTGATTTGAGTCCAGATATTTGTAGCTGATGTTGGATAGTCAAGGACATCTATAGTCAGACAGATGGGAAAACAGTTATTTTAGGTGACATGCCCCTGAATAAACATGAACTGGTTTGTTTAATATTCATGACTTCTTTACACTCAACGCACCACGGACAGCAATGTCTCCGCAGTGAAAACACACACTGAATTCAGATTCACAGAGTTACAGATACACTGCAGTTACATTTTATGCATGTTGTGAGAAATATCCATAGTAAAACAAGGTAGTTGAACCTTCATGCTATGTTGAGCTCACAATCGCTCTGCTTTTTTGCTAGGTTTAGTTTTTCCATTCATGTATATCTGTACCCTGTTCTGTTGTAAAACATGATACAATTACATAAACCCATTTATGCAAATTATGTCATTACAATTTTTCTAGAAAGGAAGTTATGGAAAGTTATGACAGTTTTGAGGCTCTGTAACTAACAGTAAGTGGGTTTTGTTTTATTTCTCATTACAGTAAACAATGTGTTTATGCAGATTTTGATACAGCCATTAAAAATTTAAGCGCTTGTTGTCACCGATAGCCTTGTGAGCAGTGCGTCGACATGCAGCGCTGTTGCGCTTCGGGCATCAGACCTTTCCCGATCCCGCCCCCCTCTCTCTCCCACTTAATTTCCTGTCTCACTACTGTCCTATTATTAAAAGGCAAAAATAAATCTTTAAAAAAAAAAACATTTAAGCGCTTAATGAAATCTTTAAAAAATACTATGGAAGCCTGTTTCCGCCACTCAATAAAAAATAAAAGGTAATTCCAACTTTATCTCACAATGATGACCTTTTTTCTCAGAATTGCATGATATAAACTCGAAATTGCGAGAAAATATTAGTATTTTTTTCTCCCCGGAACTGGACTTTATAACTCGTTTATATCTCTCAATTTTGAGCAAAAAAGAATCTGAATTGTGAGGGGGAAAAAGTCAGAATTGCAAGTTTATATCCCACAAATCTGACTCTATAACTCAATTTCAGGTTTATAGCATACAATTCTGTGCAAAAGTCAGAATTGCAAGTTTATATCTCACAATTCTTACTTTATAAGTCACAATTGTGGGTTTATATCTCACAGTTCTGAGAAAAAAGTCAGTCAGAATTTATAACTCAATTTTGAGTTTATTTCACATAGTTCTGCGAAAAAAGTCTGTTTATATCGAACAATTATGACTTTATAATTCGCAATTGCGGGTTAATATCGTCTCTGTTACGTATGGTAACCCACGTTCCCTAATGGTGGGAACGGAGACGTTGTGTCGAATTCCAGGCACGAAACGTTGACGGAGAGGGCTCAACAAATCTTACTGTAGGCCTGAAGGACCACAGACAGATCAAGAGGGGATGTGGTGCAGCCTGAGAGGGTTCAACCTCTGGGCACCTTTAAGGAATCTGATAACAAATCATGTTCCCCCACCGATCTGCCTTCCACCAAGTCATGGTTAGCTGCCACATGGATCTTGGGTGTAGAAGCAGAAAGGTCCCTATCCAGGCCTCCTTGGAGGAGGGATAGCACAGATTCAACTACAACTACAGCTACACCCGACTTACCTAGAGTGGGGATATCGTGGCTGAATAGAGCAAAAGGCGCCGTGCCTGGAGATAAAAAGCCCCAAGGAACACGGGGTGCCTTTGCCAACATGTAGAGACACCAGGTGAGTACCCAACACATCCTGGTCTGCAGTCTCAGCATCTGGCCATCTCATGGAGGGCCATAGTGCTGTAAGATAACCAAGAGGAGGAACGCTCTTACTGACCATGTAGTGGCTGTCTGCCGGATGACAGAGGGTCGGAATGGGGCCGGATCCACCTCTCATCCCTGGGTCGAGAGTGGATCTGGGTAGGTCAGTTAGCCCGCCTCCTCTGGGTTGCTCATCTGAGGAATACTTAGAAACCTATTCTAGGTAACCTACTGATGAGCTGACGTTGCCACCTTCCTGCGAGAACTTTGACCGTTGGGCGGGTCTGGCCGCAGGCTCGGCTATTGCGGGGCATCAGCAGTTCTGAGAAGCGGACTTCTTAACTTCCCGCATTTTTGCCAAGTTAGGGCGGGGCGTGCAGGGCGGACGCAGCTTGTCCAGAAGCCGTGTAAGCCTTTGCCTGGAGAGAACTTACAGGCCCTGGATGGGAGCCTTTGGGGTTCCCATCAAGCGGGAGTGCACTGCAATCACCCTCTCCGCTTGGGGAACCTCCGTAAGCCCCTTTGCTGGACCCCCATTGAGGGTGGTGAAGGAGGAGGAGTTGGTATATCGCGTTCTGGCCGAAAACAGAGCCTTCCGCGATTTCATCAACTTCTTGTGCACTTCCAGGAAGCAGGCACTGGAAACGAGCTTGACGGTCGTTACCCGGATGTCTGTTATTCAGCCCTGAAGGTTCGGGACTCCGATCTCCTTGGCTGCCTGTTTAAGCACGTCCGCCTCCAACTGAGAATCAGCCCCCCGCAGAGGCCTGCTCAGCCAAAGCCTCAGCTTCAAATGGCTCACGCCCTCCTAGTGATGCTGCTGCTGCCCATTCTGCCCGTTTAGAAGCTCTGAATAAGAAATCAGCCATGCTGAGACAGACTATCAAACTCATCCAGAAGCTCGACCGAAGGACGTGAGGAGCGAGAGGTTTGCAGGGTTTTCACCCGGCGAAACCTTCTTCGCTTCCTATTGCTCCCCATCGATGCACATCGTAGCGGCCTCGTACCCGGAAGTAGAAGGACCAGAGCGGGAAGCAGTCGAAGTGAGTCACAGCTTCACGTAAAAGCATGCGACTCATGAGCAAAGCGTGCCCATGTTCATGTTTTGGTCATGTCGATCGTTTAGGGAGGTAAGCCGCAACCAGAAGGACACGGAAGGAAAGGCATGTTTATCAACACACAATTCCAACCATGCCAGCTCTTTTAGAGAAATTACTCTTTTCAGAATTGTGACTTTATTTTTTTACAGTTCTGAGAAAAAAGTCAGTCAGAATTGCAAGTTTAATCCCAGAATTATGACTTTACAACTCTCAATTTCAAGTTTATTTTATGCAATTCTGAGAGAAAAAGTAAAAATTGCGAGTTGGTATTATGCAATTCCAAGAAAAATATGAAATTGTAAGAAAAGTACCTTTTTTGTTTAATTTTTCAAGTGGTGAAAACAGGCTTCCGTACAAATACTGATGTAACTCGCCCAAAGGCAACAAAAAATGTGCAGTAAAATCTAGTTAGAAAAACTATTCTATTTTATGTATTCATGTATGTATGTATTTATTTGTTTGTTTTTATGTGTCTGAACCCCAGGGTAAAAGAATCGCACTTACATCTCTTCATCCATCTTTTGGGCATGTTTCTGAACTTTATACAGAGTAGAGGAGCAGGTGTGAGTTTTGCATGTTGAGTTATTGCTGGTTCTCACTTCTTCAGCTGAAAAGTCAACCACAGCATCTCTGTATTAATATTTTAAATGGCCTTCAAATTTTGATTACCACCCGCTTATGTCTCGGCATCAATGATTCATTAACAGCAATGCTACAGTGTGCTGTCTTCCTGCCACTCCTGCCTCACACCCACATTCACAATGACACACATACACACACGCTCCAGCGTATTGAAGAGAGTGTTAAATCTTTAAATCAACAACATGGCAAGGTATTAAAATTGAAGAAGTGTTATGATAACAAGATGACCTGCTGCAGTTCTTCTTTACATTTGTATGAGTAGTAAGTGCTTTCACAATCCTTTATTACTTCTTAAGACTCCTCAGCTTGTTCCAGATTCAGCACTAGATTAGATAAAAGATCTTCATAATGAACTGTGACATTTCAGTCGCACTGTAGCAAAGTAAAGCTGATGCTGTTTTCATTTTGCCTGCACTTGTGGCGTTATTAATTATTTCAGCACTTGGTGTTTGGACACAGTGTTTACTTGGTGTGCATTTTTACTGTATGTACAATCTATAATTTCTGAGACACTGCTGTTGTTGTTCTTTGAAGCAACTCTAGGATTAAAACAAATGTTTGAGTATGAGCTTTAGAGGTTAAAGGAATGGTTCATCCAAAAATTAAAATAGTGTCATCATTTACAGTACTCACCCTCAGAAAATTTCAGATGTTTTTTTTTCTTTTTATCTTGCCTCTGTATAATGGATATTGAAGTAGTAGCTTTTTTACAAGCACAACTTTGCTTTGTTTACAGCGGTAACCAAGGAAACGCTATGTTGTGGCTGTTCAATAAGCGCCATCTGCTGTCAGAGAGTGAATTTGCGTCTCATTCAGCCCATTTGCTGTTTTTATTTCATTTACTTCACAAAGCTAAAGTCTGACCATTTTTTGGTAGTTTTTGCTTTAAATTTTGAAATTATACAAACTAATTTAAATCAAAATCTTTGTTTTAATTGTGATTTAAAATGCAGTGGTTGCCTCTAAATTTATATGAAAAGAGCACAGGCAAAACCTTTATTTATATGAAGAGATTGCTTTTATTTGCATTATTTATTGCTTTTATTTGATTTGAGATGTGTTTTACAATGTTAATTTAGTTTTGTTATTTGACATACACTACCAGTCAAAAGTTTTTGAACAGTAAGATTTGTTATGTTTTTTTTAGAGAAGAAGTTTCTTCTGCTCACCAAGCCTGTATTTATTTGATCTAAAGTAAAGCAAAAACAGTAAAATTTTGAAAAATTTTTACTATTTAAAGTAACTGTTTTCTCTGTGAACATATTTTGAAATGTAATTTATTCCTGTGATTTCAAATCAGAATTTTTAGCATCATTATCTAATATAAGCAAATCAGCATATTAGAACGATTTCTGAAGAATGACGTGACATTGAAGACTGGAATAATTGTGCTGAAAATTTAGATTAGATCACAGGAATAAATCACATTTTAAAATATATTAAATAGTAAAAATATTTCACAATATTACTGCTTTTGCTGTATTTTGGATCAAACAAATGCAGGCTTGGTGAGAGCAAGAGAATTCTTCAAAAAACATAAAATATCTTACTGTTCAAAGATTTTTCAAATTTCAGTTTCACTAAGAAATGTGCAGCACCTTTTCACTATAATCTCATTTTGTAAAAAAAAAAAATTGTGAGAAAATCGTATTGTGAAATCAATATCGTAAATCGTATTGTTTCGTGAGTTGAGTGGATAGTTACAAATAGAAAAACAAGCGTAATTCGATATTTGAATGAAACAAGTTCTAATTTTTTATGCAGTTTTGCAGTTGAATTTTTGGAAGGTGCATCAAAAGCACAATTATTGTCGTTTTTGTATGTATTGTATCTTTCTGCGTGGATGTGTATGTGTGTGTGCATGAGACAATGTTACCCTCAGCACTGCTATAGAAAACTGCTTAGCACAGGATATTTATCACAGCTCTTTAGGGACTCAAGTCTCACACCCTCATGCACAGAGCTAAAATTATTCACAGATTTATTTACGGCATTAAGCATACCGCTCAGAAATGTAGAATAACAGTTCTGTGTGTCAGAGAGGAGTTATGTTTTAATTTATTCAACTGTATTATAAACATATGATGTCAATTCTGTGTGATTTAGCTTTTTTTACTACACTTTTTTTTTTTGTTGTAGTGTACAGTATGGGACTGGGATTCAAATGGCAAACACGACTTCATAGGAGAATTTCAAACCACCTTCAAGGAGATGAAGGCAGCCATGGATGGAAAGCAGGTATAAACACACACACAGAGTCAGAGAACAGCCCCTGCTTCCAAAAATGGTTTTGGCAATACAAACTACTCTTGTCAAAATGAAAAAATAAGTAAAATGTCATTGTTCACTTTCTGACTTTCAGCTGTTTCATGTAATTTTTAAGAATTATACCCATTTATAGCATTATCCCCATTGCATGAGCAAGCAGTGTTAGGAAACACTACTAAGATTCAAGACTTTTAGGAGAAAAATCCTAGAAAGGCCAAAGACATTATAACATTTTTGAAGTACTGAATATACCCTGAAGCTCATGGAACTGAGTAAGAGCAATAGCATGCATACTTCATAACTCCAGCGTATGGATATGTGGAAAGAAGAAAGCCTTCATTAATAAAATCTCATATCACATCTCGACTGGAGCTTGCCCATGGGCATGTGAACGGCTGTGGAAATACAAAGAAGATTCTGTGGTCTGATGAGGCTGAAATTTAACCTTTGAGTCTTAATTCTAAGCCATTCAGTTTTACATAAAAATTCAGTTCTGTGATATCCTGCTCCTCATGTAGATTCCATGAACCTCTTTATTTTCTTTCAAGAGCCTCAGGTCTGACTGAGCTTCTGCCGAATAACAAGCGGAAGCTCAGTCAGTGTGAAAGCTCAACGTGAACCTGCTCTTACAGTTACGCAGTGTTTTCTCTTGCAGGCGGTGTGAAACAAGCCTAACACTTACTTTATCTTTTTATGTCTCACTCTCTCAGTTTTCATCTCTTATTCTCTACTCATCCTGCCTGTGTCGTAACAGTCACTGAATTCATCCTGTCGTCTTTCTGTCTGTTTGCCTCTCTCACTGTGTTTCATTTGACTTTCTTTTTGTCCTTGATTTTGTAGAGAATTCTGAACTATTGTCACCATGGACACAATGTTACCTGCAGAGAAACAGAGAGAATAATTAGAGGTGCTGTACGGTGGAGGAGGGAAAGGACACACCAAGGAATAAACTGAGAAAAGAGCAATAGAAGAATAGAGAAAAAGCAAGAGTGAATGCAAGAAAGAGAGAGTGATGTGTATTTGTGCTGAGTCAGATGAATGACTGCAGTGGCTTGTTTTGACAGTTTAGAGCACTGTGGTGATGAAAAAGCCAATAGTGTTTCGTTTATCACAGCTTGGGCCAGAGCCGTTGAGTTTGGTAAAGCCACATTTAACAGCAGATGACAGCCACAATCTCATCCATAACCCATTATCTGTATATAAAACAGCATTCTGTGTAGAATTCAAAAGGGTCCAATACCTTTTAGACTGTGTGTGCAATGCGGCAGTTCGCGTAACACAATACACAACCAGACCCTTTTTTGCCCCAATGGAAAACATATTTACACTGTCTAAATCACTCCTAGATACATATAGTGCACTACGTGCCATACAGATAATACTAATACTGTGATGGATTTTAGCCAGAGCTCTGTGTATTTATAGTGTAGGGGGCAGGACGCTTCGGATTCTAGAGAGCATTTGATTGGACAGAAAGTTTGATGAGAAGCTGAAGTGCAGGGTGATGTCATCAGAATCATTGATCCATATTGGCGGAAGTTAAAGAATGTGAATTTTGTCTTTGTTTTGGAGTACACTAGCTTATAGAAGACCTTACAGCTAACATATTCATACTAAAAGCCAAAAAACTTTTTTTTGATTTCATGGGGACTTTAAAGGAGAAGTCCACTTCCAGAACGACAATTTACAGATAATTTACTCACCCCCCTTGTCATCCAAGATGTTCATGTCTTTCTGTCTTCAGTCGTAAAGAAATTATGGTTTTTGAGGAAAACATTTCAGGATTTTTCTTCATGTAATGGACTTCAATTGTGCCCCTGATTTTGAACTTCCAAAATGTAGTTTAAATGCAGCTTCAAAGGCTCTAAACGATCCCAGCCGAGAAAGAAGGGTCTCATCTAAAAATAAAAATTTGTGTACTTTTTAAGCGCAAAAGCTCATGTAGCACAGGCTCTGGGATGCACGTTCTTGAATGATCCGTTCATTTTGAACAAATCTTTAATGTGACTCGGGAAGAACAAGTCGTCTCGGGGAGTGATTCATTCAGTCGCACATGCGCAACATCCTATTAGGTTCTGTACTGGAATTAGTTCACCTGTTTCGAGTCTTCGGGTTTTTCAAGTCGTTCGTTCATTTTATTGGGCTGTCACGTGATGAACGAACGACTCAAACCCGAAAACTTGAGGTGAGGTGAGCTAATCATAGACTAAAGACCCAGGTAAACAATAAATTAATCTTTTCTGTTTCTTATAGCATTATAGTTTTGTCTTGTTTGTAGTGTGATCAATGTTCGTGTAAGAAGTAGATGTGTTAGGGAAGCAACACGTAACATTTTAATTATATTTTGCTATGAACGAAATGAACAAAATGACTCGAAAAAAGATTCGTTCATTTTGCTGAATGAGACTCAAAGGTCCGAGTTGGTAAAATGATCCGAACTTCCCATCACTACTAAAGGTAGAGAATGATGAAAAACTCCATTTTCTCCTACAACTTCAGAATCATTTGACATCATTGGAGCTTTTTGTTTGTAAACAGCGTTTGACTTACTTGCACTTTCTTAGTCTTTGCGCCTTCGCTTTGTAAACACTGGGTCTGTAGTTCTGCCTATGTTCCACGTGACCTTTCGACATGATTCAATAGTACGTAGCGTCGTGAACGTGCATCCCAGAGCCTGTGCTACACAAGCTTATGTGCTTAAAAAGTATACAAATTTTTATTTTTGGAAAAAAAATGACCGATCGTTTCGCTAGATAAGACCCTTCTTCCTCGGCTGGGATCATTTAGAGCCCTTTGAAGCTGCATTTAAACTACATTTTGGAAGTTTAAAATCAGGGGCACAATTGAAATGTTTTCCTCAAAAACCATAATTTCTTTACGACTGAAGACAGAAAGACATGAACATCTTGGATGACAAGGGGGTGAGTAAATTATTTGTAAATTGTTGCTCTGGAAGTGGACTTCTCCTTTAAGTTAACTCTTTTATGCTCTTATATACACTACTGTTCACATGTTTGGTTTAGTTAAATTGTCTTATTCCATTAAGTCTGCATTTATTTGCTCATAAATACAGTAAAAGGATAATATTCAGGGGTGCACATAAGTGGTGCGCATACACACACATATATGTGACCCTGGACTACAAAACCAGTCTTAAGTAGCACAGGTATATTTGTAGCAATAGGTAAAAATACATTGCATGGGTCAAAATTATTGATTTTTCTTTTATGCCAAAAATCATTTGGATATTAAGTAAAGATCATGTTCCATGAAGATATTTTGTAAATTTCCTACTATACATATATCAAAATGTAATTTTTGTGCTTTGCTAAGAACTTCATTTGGACAACTTTAAAGGCATTTTTCTTTTTTATCCCTCAAATTACAGATTTTCAAATAGTTGTATCTCGGCCAGATATTGTCCTATAAATCTGACGGCTTGACCCTTATGGCTGGTTTTGTGGTCCAGGGTCACATATATGTATGTGTGCATGTATGTATGTAAGCAAATCTCTGCATGCACATACATATGGCCCTATAGAGTATATATATGTTACCGTGCCGCATACACACTTATGCGTCAGTCTATAGCGTCTGAATTAGTTCACTCTGTTCCGTGGCTTCTCTCATTTGAAATCTATTACCGGCTGTGCAGATTAGTAGTGACTGTGTTGCTTTAAATTCCATTAACTTCATATTCGCCATCATCCCCTTGAATGCTCAGAGGAGCAAAGTCGACAGGCTTCAGCATATGCTTCTCGTTGCGTTTGTTAATCATTGGAATACCTCGTCCGTCAGCAAACGCTGATTGCACTGCTAGCGGGGTTCACAAACAGGTGCTTCATTTTCAGCGGGAAACTCGGATGCTTTCAGTCTCTAGTGGTGGAAGAAAACTTCTCACGTGCTCTTCACGACCTGATTTCAGATCTTTAGAACTGGATGAGATAATTGTGCATGCATCATTTAGAATAAATCACAGATTTGAGGCAGATTGTTGGCATCACTGAGCTATTGTATTCACTCAGGAAATGTAAGATGAATAAAGAAGGGTTTGGCTTGGATAGACCTATCTTTTTTATCCTGCCAAGCATCATCACAAGAGAAACTACAAACTGATCTTGGCCAAAAGGTGACTTATCAACACTGACATGCTTGTGAAAGTCTCGCCTGCGCTGCCAGCTTACAGCCAATCACTCTCACAGTTTCTGAAATCTCAACTGCAGCCACTATGTTATACTGAGTCTTTTAGACATCCGTCTGTCATTGTGCCTCAGCCCGTAGGCATCTTCCTCTCATACAGATACATCATAAGCGCACCTCAGACCTCAAATGAAATACCTGCAACCCCAAGTAATTCATCTTGTGGCTCAATGGAGTTCAGTACAGAGCTGGATGAATGGCATAGTGCTGAATTGTTGTCTTACTCTTGTACATGTTTTTGACAGATCCAGTGGGAGTGTATTAATCCTAAGTACCAAGTGAAGAAGAAGAATTACAGAAATTCTGGAATGGTAATTCTTACCTTGTGCAAGGTGAGGAACTCCTACACTTCATATCTGATATACAGAACTTATTCAAAGTCGGAGTTAGAAATGTTTTGAAAAAATGTGCATTTTTCCCACAAATTTATGTATGCAAATTGTATAACATCCAAGGTACACATTTCAAGTAATTGTGCAGTTAATTCTCATATTGTATTTTCAGATTCGTTCAGTTTTGGAATATTTGTCCTCTCCCCGAATTTGTCACTACCGAAACACAATAATATATAATTTAATAAGAAGGATTACATTGAACTATTAAGATTTTGCTTACATCTTCCTTGCAAATATATATATTTTTCTATTTTATTTAAACGTTTTTAGAGGTAAATCAGTAGCAATTACAATTTTAACAATATTTCAAGTGTGATTTATGAGATTTGCTGTATTTTGAAACCAGTTGTTCTTTGTAAAAGGCAAAAAGTTGATCATACTGATGACAAAGTTCATACTGATTACAAAGGATTCATTAGTTTAAAGATACATTAAACCAGCAACTATCATAACATCTTAGTTGATGATTCATTATACTTCATTTTTGGCAAAAAATCCCATGTTTCATTCGTGACAGCACATTTTCTGGTAGTGAAAGTTATGTTTTGATAGCGACACACAGATTTTTTTATACTTTTGAACATATTTACCTCAAAAAGACTGGGCCTATCTACATAGACCTTATAGCTGTGAGAGGGACACAGCAATATTTCCTGATCAGAAATGTAGGGGTGTAGTTAAAATCAGTCTGAGCCACTGGACTAAAACATACTCTGTTTCGGTAGTGACATATATACCGATATATATATATATATATATATATATATCTTCAAAAACAACAAAAACAACAATGGAATAAAGTGCAAACATTATTTCAATATCATTTTCATAAGTTGACATTTAGGGGTTAGGGTTTGGGACAGCTACCTCCCAATTGCAAGTACCCACTAAATGATGATTTTATATATATTAAGCTAACTGATATTAGAAATAATATTGTGGGTTTCAATAGATAATAAAAGGATCTTAGTAAACATCTAAGATTTGAATAATTAAATGTGTTTTAAATGTGTTTTTTGGTTGTGGGACAGCAGTTTGCACCAATTCTGTATGGCCCATGTACAGACTGCTGCTGTAATTACAGCACAAAGTCATAAAAAAAATTGAACTACAATTTTTAAAAAATAAATGACATAAATAATTTTATAAAAATAAGCACACAGACACACACATTTTTGTAAACCTGAAATGATTTGTTACTAGTCAGTATTCAGGACCAGAACTATCAGTTTAATAAGTTATTTTAACTCTGTTTCAGATCATAAAGATGCACTCTTTCCTGGATTACATCATGGGAGGATGTCAGATTCAGTTCACAGTAAGTAGTCTTAAAAGGCATTTGAAAGACATTCTCCCCACTTTTTATGCTAATTCATGTTAATCTTTAAGCTAAACCAAACTCCATCGACAGCAAGAGTCAATATAGGCTGGATCTTGTAAACTGCGTAATCTGGTGGTTTAGTTTCTAGCTGTGTGTCTTTAATGTGTGTCTACATCAGGTGTTCTTAGAATTAAAATTCTGTAATTATTTACTCATTTTCATTTTATCCCAAATCCTGTGATTTTCATTTTAGATTAGAACACTGAAGTGAAATTTTGAAGAGTTGTACTGCTTGCTCATTTTCATGCGTGCTACAATGAACAGAGACTTATTTATTATGTAGTTTCGGATCTTTTCAAAGAATCATTTTACTCATTTCACAAAACCATCCTGAATAAATCAGAATCATTCAAATTCCAATCACTAATCTGGTCGCAGTGATTCATATAGTAAATTTAAAGATTTATAAGAGTAATTGCTTATTTTACTCGTAAGGGGAACCCAGGGTATTTGTATGGCTTTAATTGACTTTTTATCTACTCTCGTGCTGGTTTATTTGTTGGACAAAACAGCGTATTTGGCGTTACGATTGCTCAGATTGCCTGTTAATCAGACTCCCAGCAAAAGGTCAGTTGAGCAGCCAAGATTGGGCAAAGTTCAGAAATAACTGGGGCTAAAGAAATGCCTGCAGTTAATTATTTATTATTTACAAAAACTCAGAATAAATGCAAATACTTTGTTTCTGAACACTTTAATTACTGAGAACATCTAAAAAATGTTAAACATGTTAAAGAAATGCATTAATTTTAATATAAATCATGGTCGCACCACATGACATTTTTTTAAGGCTAATTCATTGAGATGAAAAAACACAAATCTCTTAATTTAAAATTTGAATATGAATTTAATGTTTGAACAATTACGACAATTTAAAATTGGCCTGTCGAAAATCCTTACACGTCAATGACCCACATACAGGTTTGAAGTAAATAATGTCAAATTTAAATTTTTCTGTGAACTGTCCCTTTAACAAGTGTTGTTCTGCAGGTGGCGATTGATTTCACCGCCTCAAACGGTGACCCTCGAAACAGCTGCTCCCTCCACTACATCCACCCTTACCAGCCCAATGAGTACCTCAAAGCGTTGATCGCTGTTGGGGAGATCTGCCAGGATTACGATAGGTGACCCACCAATCAATCCCTCAATCAGTCAGCCAGTCAACCAATAAATCAGTTCATCAATCATGCAACCAGTCAAGCAAACAGTCAATCCTTGAAATTTGCCAAACGGAATTTGCTGCTCCATCACAAAATGTTTACAGCAGTTATTTTCTCAGTACAGGCCATTAACTAAACTTTCAGACCAATTAATCAATCAATTACACATTGCATCAATTAATCAGCATTCAGTCGTGTGACTGCCAGCGCCTGTAGGATGCAGAGCTGTCATGTCAAGGATTGTCTTTCTATACTTCAATCACTCTCTCGCTCAAGACGTCACTTAAGCTCAGAGTCAATTATATTTGACCCCTCACAATGTCACATCCCTGCTCACCTCGTTGCTCATCTCTGGGGCTCAATGCGCGCTCATTAATCCTTTCTGCTTCTGATCTGTTTCCAGCGACAAAATGTTTCCCGCTTTTGGCTTTGGAGCCCAAATCCCACCAGACTTCAAAGTAAGTTCATTATTTTTATATGTTAAGTAAAAGTTTTTTGTTTTGTTTTTTAAATACTTTAAGGGCAATTTTTTTACATGCAATTATGTGTAATTTTGCAGTAAGAAAGATAAGTTGTCATTTAAAAAAACAAAAACTTTTTTACTGTGATTCTTGTTTCATTTGACTGTTAGATTGCATAGTTGAAATTACGTTAAATAAATACTTTTAAGATCAAATATTTAAGTAATCCTATATCATGGTCTTTTTAAAACAATACTAGATTTTTAAAAATTATTTTCTTTTTTTAATTTGTTGATTGATTTGATAGACTGCAATAAGTTTCCTATATTATCATTAATAATAATAATAATAATAATATTATTAATTGACTGATTGATTGCAATAACTGAACTGCAGTAAGTTTCCTATATTATTATTTTTATTATTATTATTTATTGATTGATTTGATTGACTTATCTAATATTTAACAGATTGAATTTGTAACTTTATTTTAAGACTGCAATAAGTTTCCTATATTATTACTATTATTATGATGATGATTATTATTATAGTTATTATTATTTATTGATTGATTTGATTGACTGATATAATATTTAACAGACTGAATTTGTAACTTTATTTTAGGACTCAAGTAAGTTTCCTATATTATGATTATGATTATTATTATTACTAATAATAATGATAAAAATAATAATGATAATTTATTGATTGAATTATCTAAGATTTAACAGACTGAATTTATAACTTTTTTAAGAATGCAGTAACTTTCCTATATTATGATTATTATTATTTTATTATTATTATTATTTATTGATCGATTTGATTGACTGATCTAATATTTAACAGACTGAATTTGTAACTTTGTTTTAGGACTCAAGTAAGTTTCCTATATTATTATTATTATTATTATTAATAATAATTTATTGATTGAATTATCTAAGATTCATCAGACTGAATTTATAACTTTATTTTAAGAATGCAATAAGTTTCCTATATTATGATTATTATTATTATTATTGTTATTATCATCATTAATTGAATGATTTGATTGACTCATCTAAGATTTAACAAACTAAATTTGTAACTTCATTTTAAGACTGCAATAAGTTTCCTTTATTATTGTTATCATTATTATTATTATTGATTGATTGATTGATGTAATTGACTCATCTAGCATTTAACAGACTACATTTGTAACTTTATTTTAAGACTGCAAGATGTTTCCTATATTATTTTTATTATTATTATTAATTGATTGATTGATTTGATGGACTCATCTAAGATTTAACAGACTGAATTTGTAACTTTATGTTAAGATTGCAATAAGTTTCCCATATATATTACGATAAATCGCCATGGAAACCAGAGTGCTCTGAACTCAGAGATTTCTGAATAATTCAAGAACTGCCGATGCCCTTTTACAATAATCACCTCATCATTCCTGCTAATCTATGCCAATCACTCAAAATCAGGTCATCTGATTGGTTGCCATGTTACAATCAGAGGTCATGGCTGCAGCGTGGTTGGATTTGAATCTAAGAATGCATTTCAGTTGACCACAGTCCGAGCCACAGGGAAGCTCCATGTTTTATGCATGCTTTTATCCCTTCCATTGGCTGCAGTAATTCTGAATATAAATGAACCATAAGAACAAATGAATATAATAAAGAAATGAAATGTTTTAGTTCTTCCAGTAAGTTATATGAACTTTAATATCATAATCTAATATCACCAGTGGTCAAGTCTTTTTATCCACAGCATTTAAAAAGCAATTTGTTTCTAAAAGTGGTAGACCGTTTTTGTCACTTACCAGTTTTTTTCCCACTCCTCAATTCAGGTTTCTCATGATTTTGCTGTGAATTTTGATGAGGACAACCCAGAATGTGCTGGTGAGTCATCAGAGTGTAAACTATGTAACTTCATGCCTTTGCAAACCTTTTTTTTTTTTTTATTAAAAAAGAAAGTTCAATGAAATCCAATGCTGTATGAGTCAAACATCTCCCACACACATACTCAATGGCAAACAGAAGATGTTAGGATTTCAAAGCATAAACTATGAACTTTTTAACTTATGCACATGCATTTAAATGAGGCTGTGCTGTTTTTGATTGAACAAATACATGAATAAACAAACCCTCCATATAACCTCTATTCATCTCTGCGGTCAAAGGTCATGTTTTCATCTGACATTTTCAGGTCAGTACATGTAAATGACCACCACTGTAAAAGAAATGGGGAATTCATTCATTCAGTGTCACATTACAAAACAGATAACTGGTCAGTGTGGAAAATAAAATAAAACACATTAAAATGAACTTAATTCAAGATGTTTAAGAACAAGTGAGTGTATTGACTTGAGCGGCTCTGTGTGTTTTGCAGGTATACAAGGTGTTGTTGAAGCTTATCAGAACTGCCTCCCGAAAATCCAGTTGTACGGTCCCACTAATATTGCTCCCATCATCCAGAAAGTTGCCAACTCTGCCTCCGAGGAGATGCACACCAAAGAGGCCATGGTTAGTGAGAGAGAGAGAGAGAGAACACCTTTAATTAGACTGAAGAGCTCAGTTTCTGCACAGCACCATATTGACTCCATCTGCTTTTCTGCTGTTGCCTTTTTAAAACAAGTTGCTGATGTATATAAACAAGGAAACATGCCGTGGAAGAGCAGAGCATAATTATTACTTAATCAGGATTTTTTTCAGACTGCATTAGATAATTGTTCTCGGAAAATAGTTATGTAGTTACATACTAATTTATTTGATAAAAAATACAGAAATATTGTGAAATATAACAATTCACTGTTAAGTTACTATTTTAAATACATTTAAAAATGCAAAAAAAGGTTTATTTGAGCAGCCATTACTCTGTTGTTCAGTGTCTAGTTTGCTTTGGGTGCTCAAGAAGCATTTCTTACTTTTGTCAATGTTGAAAACATTTTAATATTTTTTATGAAAACTGTGATACAGATAGTATCTCTCTCTCTCTATATATATATATATATATTATTTAACAATGTATTAAATTGTTGAAAAGTGACAGTAAAGAATATTTCAAAATAATGAGTCTAAAATAATTATATTTCAGTTAAATGCTGTTTAATTAACGTTGTATTCATTAAAGAAACCTAAAAAAAGTATCACAGTTTCCATAAAAATATTTTTTTTTTAGCATTGATACTAATGAAAGCCATTATTTTTAATTGTGTATATTATTAATTCTGCCATAACATAAAAAAATATATATTCAAATATAAAATGGTTATTTCAATTGTAATAATGTTTCACAATATTACTGTTCTTACTGTATTTTTAATTAAAGCTGCAGTGAGTAACTTTTTTTTGGTTACATGCGAAGGTTTGGGAACCCCTTGCAGAATCTGTGAAAACATGAATAAAGGGACAATAAAGGGACTCAAACACAACTATTAAAAAAGGTTCAAACGCTCACTGATGCTCCAGAAGGAAACACAGTGCATTAAGAACTGGGGGGGGGTGGAAACTTTTTGAATTTGAAGATCAAGGTAAGTTGTACTAATTTTGTCTTCTGGGAAACATGTAAGTGTCTTCTGTTGCTTTCAAAGGGCAGTACTAAATGAAAAAAATATATATTTCAATAAAATAAGAAAAACTTTGGACATCTTCATTCTGTTCAAAAGTTTTCACCCCCAGCTCTTAATGCATCGTGGTTCCTTCTGGAGCATCAGTGAATGTTTCAACCTTTTTTAATAGTGGTGTTTGAGTCCCTCAGTTGTCCACAGTGTGAAAAGATAGATCTCAAAATCATACAGTCACTGCTGGAAAGGGTTCAAATATGCAAAAGATGCTGAAAAACGGAAGAATCTGCAGGACCTGGAGAATTTTCCGTTCAGAACAAACAAGGGACTCATGAACAACCATCACAAAACAAAAAAAACAGTTGTAGATCATTCAGGTAACAAAACAGTATTAAGAACCAAGGGTTCCCAAACTTTTGAAGCGGGTTATTTGAATAATTTCAGCTATTTTTTGATCTTGTGGACTACATGTAAACATCTTTTATGTAAAATATCTTACTCAGGACAGTACTACATAAAAAATAACCTCACTATATCGCATGTGAGGATGCTGCAGGTGGCAGATAATTTATACCTTTTCTCACAGCAGCTGGAATAATTAAATGTATTATTTTGATGGCGGATGGTAATCCAGAAAGAATTGTGTGTTAATAAAACACATGTAAGTGACTGAAATTAGATTATATTCCAGTTTTAAATACATCTGATTACAGATTGCCTATGTGGAATTACACATTTGTATTTCAAAGAGAACCAGTTCTAAGGAACATTAATATGCTTTCTGGGTTAAAACAACTATTTCTTTATATGAAATTCAAATGGTGTGACAATTAGAGATTATACTAAATAGTTTTTTTTTTTTTACCCCATTGGCAAAGCTGGTGTGGTGTTTTGCTGAAAATAAAACAAGAAACTGTTCTAATGGTTATAATGGGGCTTTAAATGCAAGACAAAGATAGTGATAACATTTCATGAGTCTCAATTTTTAAATGTTTTCTCATTTTATTGATTTCTTCCCTCCTTTTTTCTCATTCATTAGGAATACTTTATACTACTAATTCTGACAGATGGAGTGATCACAGATATGGCGGATACACGAGAGGCCATCGTCCACGCCTCCCACCTGCCCATGTCCGTCATCATCGTAGGCATAGGCAGCGCAGATTTCAGCGACATGCAGATGCTGGATGGTGATGATGGAATCCTCCGCTCTCCCAAAGGAGAACCCGTCCTGAGGGACATTGTGCAATTTGTGCCCTTCCGCAACTTCAAACATGTGAGTAAAAAAAAAAAACAAGGCAAGGCAAGATTATTTATATAGTACATTTCATACACAATGGTGCTGCAAATAAAATGAATTAAAACAATCATAAAAACATAATAATCACAACAATAAAAACAAGAAATTTAAGAACATTTAAAATGGATTACAAACTAAAAAAATTATTATACATAAAATACAGTACAAACGGTTCGCCCGTAGCACAATGCTCATTCAGTAAATGCACAACCAAACAGATGAGTTTTAAGTCTGGACTTAAATGTGGCTAATGTTTTAGCACATCTGATTTCTTCTGGAAGCTGATTCCAACTGTGGGCAGCATAATAGCTAAAACCACATTCCCCTTGTTTTGTATGCACCCGTAGTATGTTTAACTGACTTGTTCCTAATGATCTGAGTGGTCTGTTAGGCTTATATTCAGTGAGCATATCTGCAATGTATTTAGGTCCTAGGCCATTAAGTGATTTATAAATGAGTAAAAGTACTTGAAAATCAATCGTAAATATACCTGGAAGCCAACCGTATCTTATTTCACTCAAAAAACAAATTCTGTCATTAAACCGTAAAAACAGAAAGCAAAACCTAAAAGTTTTAAGTGATGGCTAATAAGTCAGAGCTTAAAGGATTAGTTCATTTCCAGAATAAAAAATTCCTGATCATTTACTCACCATTATGCTATCTAAGATGTTCATGTCTTTCTTTCTTCAGTTGAAAAGAAATTAAAGGAGAAGTTCACTTCCAGAACAAAAATTTACAGATAATGTACTCACCCCCTTGTCATCCAAGATGTTCATGTCTTTCTTTCTTCAGTCGTAAAGAAATTATGTTTTTTTTAAGAAAACATTTCAGGATTTTTCATCATATAATGGACTGCTATGGTGCCCAGAGTTTGAACTTCCAAAATGCAGTTTAAATGCGGCTTCAAACGATCCCAAATGTGGTTGTAAATCCCAGCCGAGGAAGAAGGGTCTTATCTAGCAAAACGATTGGTTATTTTCATTAAAAGAATACAATTTAAATGCATTTTAATCTCAAACGCTCGTCTTGTCTTTCTCTCCCTGAACTCTGTGTATTCTGGCTCAAGACAGTTAGGGTTTGTCGAAAAACTCCAATCATATTTTCTCCCTCAACTCAAAAATCATTTCAAAATCATCCTGCATCGCTGCAGAAGTACCGAATCCAGTTTTTGCAATGTGAACATGAAAAGAAGATCAAACACCCTATATAGGAAAAAACAGCGATATAGGACAATTTTGAAGTTGAGGGAGAACATGAGATGGGAGTTTTTCATCATACCCTAACTGTCATGAAACGAAAAAAAACGGAGTTCAGGCAGAGCAAGACAAGATGAGTGTTTGACATTAACAAGTATATAAATTGTATTACTTTTATGAAAATAACCGATTGTTTTGCTAGATAAGACCCTTCTTCCTCAGCTGGGATTGTTTACAACCGCATTTGGGATTGTTTGAAGCCGCATTTAAACTGCATTTTGGAAGTTCAAACTTTGGGCACCATATCAGTCCATTATATGGAGAAAAATGCTGAAATGTTTTCCTCAAAAAACATAATTTCCTTACGATTGAAGAAAGAAAGACATGAACATCTTGGATGACAAGAGGGTGAGTACATTACCTGTAAATTTTTGTACTGGAAGTGGACTCCTCCTTTAAGGTTTTTGAGTAAAACATTCCAGTATTTTTCTCCATATAGTGGACCTAAATGGGGGTCCAAATTGCAGTTTCAGTGCAGCTTCAAAGGGCTCTACATGATCCCAGCCAAGAAATAAGGGTCTTATCTAGCGAAATGATTGGTTATTTTTCTAAAGAAAATTCAAATTGCTATACTTTTTAACCACAAATGCTCATATCATTTGTGCGTGAAGCGTGACGTAGGCGGAAGTACCGAGCCAGTGTTTACAAAGCGAACATGCAAAAGAACTCAAACGCCCTTTTGAAAAAAGGTAAAACAACGATGTTGGGCAATTTTGAAATTGGAGGAGGAAATTAGATGTTTTTTTTACCGGCATAAAATACCCTTTTAAACTAAAGTACACAGACAAAGAACTTCAGCGTCGCAGAGCTAGTGAAGGACAAGCATTTGTGGTTAAAAAGTATAGAATTTTTAGAAACTGACTGATAGTTTCGCTACATAAGACCCTTATTCCTCAGCTGGGATCATGTAGAGCCCTTTGAAGCTGTGATGAAACTGCAATTTGGACCTTCATCCCGTTGGCTCCCACTGAAGTCCACTATATTGAGAAAAATCCTAGAATGTTTTCCTTAAAAACCTTAATTTCTATTCGACTGAAGAAACAAAAACCATGAACATCTCGGAACACATGGGGATGAGTAAATTACCAGGAAATTTATATTCTGGAAGTAAACTAATCCTTTAATGAACAGCTGTGCCTAATGAAGAGAAATTCTTCATGCTAGGTTTGGTGATTTAAGAAACTGTATGGTACCTCTGGTCAGGGCTTAGTCACGAAACCAAACTACAAGAGGATGCCGTACATCTGAAGGCATCCAGGTTTCTTTTCATCTCTCTCCTCTCTCAGGTCAGTGCGTTGCTCTCACAGCTGTCTCTCTGAGCTCCAATAACAAGCATCTCGGCGCTGGAACAGAGGGAAGGAAAACATCAAAGCTTTTAGATTTTACAGGCCTGTGTTTAGTTTAATTAAGGAGTGTGAAATCATTCATGTAGAACAGTCTTCATTATGAAAGCATTTTTTAGGAGACGTTAGGCATATTCTGTCCTGCTTTAACTCAATATTCCTGCCACTGAAGTTGAGTTCATGCAAAGTTCAGTTTTTTTATTACAAAAAAAATCCTATGTGGTTTAAAACAAAAAAAAAAAAACAAAGCCTGGTGTATCATTATTATTACTCATTCAATATTTTTCATAAATATTCATTTAGTCATTTATAAATCATTCATTGTCAGTGTAAAAGTGACAGCTGTGTGAAGAAAAAAAAGGAATGCACTGGCAGCAACACATCGGAGAGACATCATTCATAATTCATTTCAATACAGCAACATTAGAATGTAGCTAAGATAATAGTGCATAATTTATATAACACATTAAAAATACAAAAATGAAAAAAGACTAAAATAAATAAATGGTAGTAATAATAATAATAATATTTGTTATTATTATTATTAGAATTAGCATTATTGATTTATTTTTAATTATTTTTGTGATCATTTTATAATTCTTATTGGCGAAATCTTTGCATTCGTTTCTTCACATTTTTTCATGATTATGTTGTATTTTTGTGTTATGTAACTGGTGATATAGTTGCGCTTTGTAAACCTTCAGGTTTTTCATTTGATTTATTGAACTTTTTGTCCAAGGCTTCTTGTGCAATAAACTCCAGAGAAGGGTTTTGTTTTGTTTTGCTTTTTTCTTCACAGTCAAGAAGACGGCTGTGAGGAAACCTGCTACCTCAGGTCAACTTCTGCAATATCACACAATTCATAAATATAGCGCAACTCTGAAGGTGTGAAGTTGGTTGTCCGAAACGAACGCTTCTGCGAGAAACCGAGCGTGTGTTTGTGTGTGTGCGTGTTTATTTTTAGCTCTGTCCTGCTGGGTTTTCTCTGGTCTGTCTCCACCTGTTTTGCGGACGGAGAGAAATAGGAGTGACACCTTTCCTGTATCACCTACTCAAGCACAAGAAAGTGTGAGATTTCATCTATATTCCCTTCTCTCATCCGTCTTTTCTTCCACACAGGCCTCTCCTGCGGCGCTGGCTAAAAGCGTGCTGGCTGAGGTTCCCAATCAAGTGGTGGATTACTACAATGGAAAAGGCATCAAGCCCAAATGCCTGTCGGACTTTGAGTCTTCCAGAGCGTTCAGTCCCTGAGCTACGCACAGCCATATTCGTCTCAACAAGATATCTTCATTGATCATTTCAGAGCTTGCAGCATCATTATAGGAATCGACAAGCAGGTCCATCCTTTTTTTTTTTTTTCCACTCAGGTTTTTTAATAGCATTGGGCAAAAATGTCTTCAGCTGTCCATGTTTTCTTCTTACACAGTTGTTAGTTATATTAAAGGTGCACTTTTAGTTTTGTTTTCTCTGGCTGATATGGCAGTTGTATTGGACTTAAAGGGATAGATCACCCCAAAATGAAAATTCTGCCATTAATTACTCACCCTCAAGACCTTTGTTCATCTTCAGAACACAAATGAAGATATTTTTGATTCAATCCGAGAGCTTTCTGTCCCTGCATAGACAGCTATGCAACTGCCACATTCAAGGCCCAAAAAGGTAGTAAGGACATCATAGAGACTTGAAACTTGGAGGGATGGTAGTACTCACCGCCAACAATGTCACCAAGTCCCACCCCAGTTGGCCTGACGGGGGCGCTGCAGCAAACAAAAGTACAGAATCACTCATAACTCCTAAACCAACAGTCGCAGACTCAAGTGTCTTATGTCATTGGAATCCTGGCAAAATTTTGGGGTATTTTGAAATTTTTGAAAAAAAACTACTTTTGCGAACTAGTCCTAGGTTTTTCCACCTGATCGGAAACAAACCAATGCAGAAAGATTATCTGGAGAGAGAAGGTCGATAATTATCAAAAAAAAAAAGTCACAAAGGGATGCCAAAATGTTCGAAAGGGGCAGGGCCACTTTTTGTAAAATGCCTATAACTCCTAAACAGAATGAGATATCTTCGCCAAACTCATAACACTTATGTAAGAGCTCAATCTGATGTCACAGGACGAAAATCGCAGAGCTTGGTCACTTGGTGGTGCTATAAGAGGGGAAAAAAACATAAAAATGGCTATACCTACGCAACCATTTGTCCTATCGACATGAAAATCGCTGTGCACGGCCATGATCCAAAGTGCCACAAGGTCTATGAGGACGTTTACGTATCTCAAAAAAACATGGCCGCCACTGGCCGATGAAGTTTGAGCACCTATTAGACAAGGTTAACAGAGGCTGATCGAAATGAAACTTGGTGAGCCTGTTTGACTCATGGCCCCAAAAGTCAGAGAAATTTGAAAGAAATCTCATAAGGCCTCATAAGGCATAAACGATTGTACGCTGCATGGTTTTTCACACATGCACGTGATTTTTGTGTCATACAATACAACTCCTCATTACGGACTTTGCCTCCGGAACCACTGCTGTCAATCAAAACATTTGTTAAATGATTAAGATGATGTAAAAAACCTACTTTTGCAAAATAGTCTTAGGTTTTTCACTTAATCTGAAAAACTGCAGTACAATTCTCTAGACTCTCTAGGTCAATAATTATCAAAAAACATTGAAATTTAGCCTTTGGGAAGCTATACCGGGGTTGTTTGGAAAAGGGGCCTAAGTCCAGATTTACCCAGAATCTTACAAAGCCTAAAGGAAAACTCAAAACTTCAAGAAACCTGGTGAGCACATGCGACTGGTGATTCTAAACAAGCATGCAAAGTGTTAAATAGATCAGACCACAACTGGCACTGTAACAGTCATAAATGTTAAAAAACGTAATATTTCTATGGTAAATTACCTGGGTTTGCCAAAAATGCTTTAAATAATTATTATAGAATTAATTGGTTACAGGCTTGCTACATATGTGCTTAACTGCCTTAAAGCACTTGAACCCCAGTAATCACTGCTTACAGCTATATATATATTTTTTGTATATTATGTATAAAACGTTTTTATTTGATTGAAATGACTGAATGCACCTTTAACGTAACAATAGGGATGGGATAGATTCCTTTCATTGCAACCAAACCAATCTGCCAGCACCTTTTGATCTGCTGTCACCTACTCTGTGTAAATAGAAAGCAAGCCGAAAAATTAAACTGGACTGTCTTCCTTTAGATTTGAGATGTCAGACTGATTCCAAGTTGCATTTGTTCATGAGTGTTGGCTTTTGTTACCTTTTGTTTGATATTATTACTGTTATTTTTGGTGGACCTGCTATACAAGGGCTATATAGTCCAATATAGCATAATATTCCAATGCGTAATAGTTTAGGAGGCAAGTGATTATCGGATATTGGCCAGTGCATGACCAATGCTCAGTTAGTAACCACTCTTAGTCCTTTATAATCCAAAGTGCAACCAATTTATTGCTTTATTTAATTTACCTGCAAAAAGTTTGTGGTCGGTAAGATTTTGAAACAAGTCTCCTGTCCTTACCAAGGCTGCATTTTTTTTTTAAATCAATAAAAACAGTAATAATATGAAATATTATTGTAATTTAAAATTTAAAAGTTTTCTATTTTAATATATTTTGAAATTTAATTTATTCCTGTGACCGCAAACCTGAACTTTCAGGCATTACTCCAGTCTTCAGTGTCACATGATCCTTCAGAAATCATTATAATATACTGATTTGGTTCATAAAAAGTACAAACAACAATATTTTTAATCAATTTAATGCCTCACTGAATAAAAGTATTTATTTGTTTCTTACCCACCCCAAACTTTTGAAGGGTAGTGTATTTATTTTCAAACTTATTTTTAATGTGAGGCCTTTATGACTTACAATTGTTACATACAATTAAGTGTATTGTATATAGCTCTATAAACAAATGCATATTTATTTGAAAGCATGTGGAATGGATTCTGTGAATATAGTACTTACAGTATTTTAGGCATTCTTTGTTTTTGTTCTTTTCTACAGGTTTCTTGAGGTTGGTTTTGCAGAATTTCTTAACATAATCTAAGTCCTTTCAGATATTTGGAAATAGTAGAAGTGTATTTCTGGTGCCGTGTTAGAAACATTTCTCATTTCCTTTTACGCATTTCTTTCTTTCCTTCTTTCTTCTGTTTGGAGCGTGTGTGGATGTATGCTTGCTTACCACAGAAACCAGGACTGTATTTTGCATGTTGCCAATAAAAAACGTTTTTCCCACTTTTGCTTCTCAGCTTTTTGTTTTGATACTGATCCGGAAGCATTTGCTCAGCACCACATTACAAACACACAGGTCTCTCACACCAAGTAATATTGATCTAGAGTTTCTCTTTAATGCTACAATACTGTAATTGTAATGCTACAGAATTTAGAGGGATGCTTGAATGTAAAGGCTCTTAACAGGCATCTGAAGACCTTGAGAAGTGGAATCCAGGAGGCGTGATCGACTCTTTGAGAGAGAGGAATCTTTGAAGTCTCAACACACAAACATGCACACACTTCTCTCCACACATGCACACAGCCTTTCAATTAGCTCCATCATGTATAATTAAACACTCAGATCACCAGGACAAGACCAGGGGATATCAAGAGAAAGACAGATCATGTTCTTTATCATATTCAACAGATATATTAGTCAAAGATTCAGCAGATTATTTATTAGTGATTTTGCAGATACTTTCTCATTCAAAACTTGCAGCAGGGAATGAAATCCGAGGAAGAATGTCTTTCACAAGGACACATATTACTAGGGGACTCCCATTAAATCTCCATTTCGTGAATATTCATTATCTCCTAAATAAAAAGCATGAATATTAACTAAGGCGAACATTAGCATAAAATATTGCAGCATAAAATGTTGCAATTGTATTTGATTGCCTAAAAAAAAATACATTTAATTAATTTTATGAGGTAACAGGCCAGTGATTCAGGTGGTTAAGGCTGTGTACCACTACATATACTCAGATTCAGATTTATCCAGCCTTATAGATGTCCGAATTTTGTGTGAGCAGTTTATACTGATGTGTGGATCATGACCTGCTGCTGAAATATGTACATCTGTTATGCTCCTCAGACCTCTGTGTGTGAACATCACTGGCAGCTGGCTGGACAACATGTGAGATCGGATGAGGCAGGTAGCAGGATGGTTAAGAAAACTGGCAAGTTGTAAGAAGAAGCAGCTGGCAGGATGGTTGTGTTAGCTGGCAACATGATGGAAGTAGCAGCTGGCAGGACAAGGGGAGCAGATGAATTGTGGTTAGGACTTAATCTGCAGCAGTTCTGAGGTATTCAAGGAAAACCCATGGAAGGCCAAACCATCATTCAGGTCCTCCTCAAATCCCTCACCCTGCCGATTTTTTACATTGACCTTCTCCAGCAGCTGCAGGACTGTCTTTTCTGCATCTCGGGTTTATCATTTGAAATGCATGAGGTTGTCAATTCTGACAGATTTCAAATAAATAAATAAATAAATAAATAAATAAAGTTGCTTAAAGGGGAGGAAAAACTATTTTCTTGCTGCACTGTGAGTGTCTGGCAGAGACATACAGGTGACAAGGAGATTCACCAAATACGTTCTACATATTATCATGTTCTAACATGTCACAGAGTAACACAATAATTAGTTCTGAGAGTACTTGGAAATAGGAATTTGCAATTCAGTAAAACGTAAGTTTTATATGTATAGCAGAACTTGGTAACCAGCCTAAAACCAAGGGTTTGTAAAGAAACCTGTGCCAGTTGCTAGGACATAAAGCTGCTTAATCGAACAATGTTTATAATCCGTTTCTTTGTTCACATTTACATTTTCTTCAATGCGGAATTAAGCCCATGGACGATACGATAACAAAGTGCAGCAGGGTTGCCAGGTTTTCACAGCAAAACCCGCCCAATTGCTACTCAAAACTAGCCCAAATCTAGCCCAGTGGCTTTTCAGGGGGATTCCCTCTGTAAAAATAGCGTTCTGGGGGTAAAATACACGTTTTTCGTTGGGGTTCCCAAAACGTGGACTTGGCAACAATTATGTGCAGTTAATGGCAAAACTGTTTGTACTACAAAACCAGTGTTTTGTACAGCTAAAAATCCTCTTTCCCCACTCTTACGGGAAAAATAAGGTGGATAGTGGCACAAAATTTTAATTTAATTTAAAACAATATCAACTGACTAGGTTAATATTTAGGCTAGAAATTTCGTTGTGGGGAACAACTTATTTTAGTTTTTATGATGTTTTCATTTTATCCTGTCATTCTAAAATTATAACAGAGCAGTAACAATAAACCGAGAAATTATATTGTCCTCAAGAAAAACAATAAGACACTATGGACCTTTATCTCACTTCCTATATCCGGTAAGCGAAGCAGTGTATCCCCACTTCCGGTCCCATCGCAACGCAATGAAAACTAATGGGAGAATCCTCTCTTTCCTTTCTTTTGCCGGTGTTACTGCAGTGTGTTTGGCTGCTTTTATCCTAAACAATGACACACTGCATCAGTTTTCACGATTTCCTGACACAACACGGATGAGATGTGGGGGATGAATTAAGGTCCTTCTAAAATATTACGCGGGAGCACTTTCGCGTGGATTATGCATTTCGAAACTGAGGATATTTACGCCTACATCTCATATCACCCGCTGAAATGTTCCTATGAATATATTTCTCTTTCAAACGTGCATTCTGAATAAATTTAACCTGCTGCAGTCAATTTCGTCTTCTCATTAACAATGTTTTTCTCCTCAGATTTTATACCCGTTTTCATTAAAATACATTTTAAATAAACACCCTTACAAAACCATGGATTTACTATAGTTAATGTAGTAACCATGTTATATTTTATTTTATTTTTTCCATGGACTGATTTCCATTTGTATCGCCATAGTTTTACTACACATACCATGGTTAATTTTCATAAGAGCGGTATTAAAATAGATGAATGAATACACAGGCGTTCCCTTAAAGAAATAACAACGTTGAACATTTTAGCTAATTAATCTTAGACAGTATAACGCGTTGACAGAGTGATTTGAGTATTAATTAAGAATTTTGGCATAAACATGTGAATTACATACATTGAAATGACTGAATGAAAAATGACAGAATAAAGACTAAAATTTAATACAAATGAATAAACATGTTGATTCTGATCTCATTCATCAGGTCTCACACACACTGCAGCATTGATGCAGTGTGGTGAAATCACGAATGTTTACGAGCCATGGGTTTCTCAGATCGGTACGTTGGAAAATTATGTGCACAGTAATCATCAGAATATTTCTTCACCTGTCTCTGAAAATGTCAGGAGTTTGAAATCAACCTGCAGATGCTCATTTTAACAGGCTTTTATTCAACTAGTGATTACAGCATATTGAAAAATATACATAACCGGAAGAATCGATACACTGCTTCGACAAGCGCTTCCGGTGTTCAATTCTGGTGCGATAAGGGTCCATTAACCAGGCTTTATCTCCACACAGCTGTGTGCTCAGTCTCATCTGAGAAGATCAGTTTCTCCTTCATGAGGTTGAGGTCACGACTTGGCCGACATACTACAGCGCTTAGCCTGATCTGCTCAGGGTTGTAGCTGCGCATACCACTCATCTTCCACCTGAGGAAAAAACATGACAACATAGTGTCAACAAAACACACTTCTGAGGCTTTGAAAGTGCCACAAAGTTCTGCTCATTAAGTATTGGATCTTGAAATATTTGATGAGATAAAGTGACTGAGAACACTTAAAAGGATTAAAGAGCAACACTAAAGTAAAAGCACTAAGAATGATAATTACTGGAACGAAAAATACAAACAGACATAAGAAACAGAACAAATCAAGACCCTAAAATACTCATCCTCATTACCTGATCAGGTGATAGCTGAACAATTTCAGCGAGCAGTGGAGGACAGGCGCATGCAAAGAGCAAAGGACAGAGAGAAAATGGAAAGTAGAGATTGCCAAGAAGAAAAGAGCAGAGCCATCAGTTGAAAAGCGCCCAGCAGAGATATAGCAAGCATGTTAACTACAAAACAACCTAACATTAACGACAAGGACTGCTTTCGTGCAAATGTGTGCGAGCACAGAAATAGTCATATTGAAGATTAAAGCCACTACTGACACAGCAAAATAGCTTCCAGTATTAAAAAGCATTAAGAAACAAATTGAAGGACATAAAAGAGATGCACTTACTTCTGAAAAATGAAGATGCCGATGACAATCGCCACAGATGTTAAATCTGAGGTGATCCATCAGGCCATATTCTTCCGCACTCTACAAAACATGTTAAAACAGCATTTAGCCATTAGATATCAATATAAAAAAAAAGTTAAGTAGGAGAAAAAACAAGCAGAATCCTAATAAAATAAAATCGCAATATATATAAAACTGTACACTACTAGTCATAAGTTTTTGAACCATAACATTCTGAAATGTTTTTTACAGAAGTGTCTTCTGTTCACCAAGCCTGCATTTATTTGATCCAAAGTACAGCAAAAACACGTTTTTAGCACCATTACTCCGGTCACATGATCCTTCAGAAAGCATTGTAATATTCTGATTTGCTGCTCAAAAAACATTTATTATTATTATCGTTATTATTATTATTATTATTATTATTATTATTATTAAGTTAAAAACAGCTGAGTATATTTTTTTTAGGTTGCTTTGAATAGAAAGTTCAGAAGAACAGCATTTATCTGAAACAGAAGTCTTTTGTAACATTACAAATGTCTTTATCATTACTTTTGATTAATTTAAAGCATCCTTGCTAAAGAAAATAATTCCCATTATTTCTTCCCCTAAAAAATACTGGCTCCAAGCTTTTGAATGGTATAGTGTATAAGGTTATAAAAGCTTTTTATTTTAGATAAATGCTGATCGTTGGATCTTTCTATTCATCAAAGAATCCTGGGGAAAAAAAAAAAAAATACTGTAATTTGGATAAAATAAATGCAGGCTTTGTAAGCAGAAGAGACTTCTTTAAAAACATTAAAAATCTTACCGTTCAAAAACTTTTGATTGGTCGTGTATATCTCAGTCTAAATGTGTCTAAAAGCATTATTTCCAGGGAATTTCGAAGCTTTTGGAGCCCACAATCCCTTTCCACTACAGATTTTTCTGATGCAAACGTATGCAACTATTTGCAAAATTAGTTAGTGATCTTGCATCATATATAAAGCATGCCAATTTAAAATCTACAGTATTCTATGGAATGGGTGGTAAAATGTGTTAAAGTGGGCCAAGATTCTCTACATCCTTCTTGGAAGCTGACAGCATAATTGAATTAGCCATTCAATGAACATCCGGCCAACGTGTAGGACTTCATGAATGACAGGCTTTCCAAATCTGGCCTGTGTATTTGAATGTGATTATAGCCGATTGATATAAAAAACTGAAAATTTACTCACCTTGCAAGCTGTCCAGATTGTAGATGAGCTTGTCTTTTCAACATAACAGATTTGTAGAAATTTAACATTATATCACTTGCCCTCCAATGGATCCTCTGCAGCGAATGGGTGCAGAATAATCCGCAAGTAATTTACACGACTCCACTCTATCAATTAACATCTTGTAAAGTGAAAAGTTGCATGTTTGTGGAGTGGGCCCTTACACTTATAGGGCATTGCAAGCCCTCTGAGGCGCAAGCCAGGGCTATTTTTGTAGTCAACAATCTCACGAGAAGCTGTCTTTGACACCATCCATCACCCACCGAGCGATGCCTCACTACTGATCTCTCACTGACAGTGCGAGAATTTAGAGCAGCGTCTCGCTATGGTAAGAGTGCTTCAGGTGAACGTTGGGCGAGTGAAGCAGTCACACCACCTGATGCCTTGGCTCATTCCCATAGATATGGTGTGATGGGACAGCACTCACCACCCAACGTTATCCACCACCACCATCCAAGACAGCAAACCCATGAGAAATTGACTACAGACGCAAATCCATCAAACATTTTTTTTTAAATTTGTTTATTTTCCATATGACTAGATTTTTTTTATTTCAAAATTGTCAAAATGGCATAATTTAATTTAAATTAGTTTGTTTATTCATTTTGCATATTACTAGTTTTCTGTTTTGAAAAATGTCAAACGGCATTATTTACGGTGCTTTAAA